>CM053571.1:76204222-76255913 GCA_028646485.1 Cryptoprocta ferox
AGGTCTAACAGGAGAAACCCAACAGAGGACCATGGGGAGGGGAAGGAGGAAAAGAGTTAGGGAGAGGGAGGGAGACAAAACACGAGAGACTCTTGAATACTGAAAACAAACTGAGGGGGGAAGGGGAAGGGGGAAAGGTAATGGGGGGTGATGGTCTTGGTGGAGGTCACTTGTGGGGAAGAGCACTGGGTGTTATATGAAAACCAACCTGACAATAAACTATAAAGTTTAAAAAATAAATAAATAAATAAATAAAATAAACATTAAAAAAATGGCCAAAAAAAAAAAAAAGAAAGAAAGAAAAAAAAGAAAATCCCTTTCCTGACTTTGACATTGCGCAATCCCTGTTTCTTTCAACCTCTCCTCTAACCGTGGGTACCCTTGAGGTTCACCCCTTGACCTGATGCTCTTCTCTCTAGCTACATTCATCCAGCTCCCTGTTGATAGTCTAAACTCAAAGTGCCCAAACCCCACAATCTCTTCTCTTCCTGTCCCATTAACCAGCTTCCCTCCCAAACCAGCCATCTCTGTTAGTAGCACTTCAGTACTTTTTCATCTTTCTGAATCAGCATCTTGAAATAACCATTGATTCCCCTTACTGTCACCCCTCATCAAATGCTGGAGATCATCCCTCATGATGTCTCCAAAAAGCATTAATTTCTTCTGCTACAATTCTGTTTCAGGACTTCAGAACCTCTGATGAGTATTACCTCCATCCTTGCTTGTTGATATTCCTACACTACAATTAATTGCCCACAGGCTCAGAGCTTGCAATTGTCTTCAGTCACCTAAAGCATCAAATCTCAATGGAACGGACTTGTTTCAAATTTTTTCTAAGATCCTACCTCCACCCATACTATTTTATGGTTCTGTATTTCTCTTGGACTGGAAGTTTTAGTAAGCTTCCCACCCTCACCTCCATACAGCCTTGTTCACATCCTACACTCTCCAGGCCCGGGCCCTTTTAGCTTTGGAAAAGCACAACCAACTGAGTAATGTGTATTTGTGGTTACCACCTACTATCTAGTTCCCCTGTTTCTCTTCACAATGGCTACTTCCTGCCCCAGTCCCCCTCACTCCACACACACACACACACACACACACACACACACACACTTTCTCTTCATGTGGAGATTCTGGAAAGTTGCTTTCAGCTCTGGCCACAAGTGTAGACCATACGACCTTTGCTAAAGCAATCAGCCCATCTCACATTCCTCTACTCCCCCCATATAATGTTAGCTTATTGTTACCTAAGCCAGTCCAATTAGAGAGAATCGCAGAACTTATACAGGGTATGCTGTAACAAAGACAATCCATCTGGAAACCACAAAAAGTAGATGACCTTATGATGACACTGCAGAAACTTGACACCTGGTGATATTGTAAAGCTGACCATTACAATCTTAGACCTTTCATTTATCTTCTATCCAAGAATTCCCTTTATTGTTTATGCCAATTAATTTTGAGTGTTCTCTTACAGTCAAAAATATCCTAGCCAATGCAGTCAGCATCCCACAATTAATATACTTTTCTAGGCTCTACAGCACTCATTTCTGTATCAGAACATAATACAAATATATAGACAATCTCTTTTCTCTACTTGCATTAAAGTCCATGTCTGCCCCTGAACTAGATGGCAAGCTTCTGTCAGGCGATTAAGTTTCTATTTAGTTTGTGTTTCAATGGCAGCCATGATTATAACATACAGTTGACTCTTCAACAACTGGGGGTTGGGGGCAATGACCCTCCTCCGACCTCACATGGTCAAAAATGTATGTATAACTTTATAACTTTTTGATTCCCCCAAAACTCAATTACTAACAGCCTATTTTTGACTGGAAGCCTTGCTGGTAACATAAACAGTCAATTAACACATACTTTATATGTTATATATGTTATATATTGCATTCTTATGGTACAGTAAGCTAAAGGGGAAAATAAGGAAGAAAATACATTTATAGTGCTTAACTGTAAAAAATCTCTCTATAAGTGGGCCCACGCAGTTCAAACCTGTGTTGTTCAAGAGTCAACTGCAGTTGCCTAAATAACAAATTCCATTTGTTGATTAGGAATTTACCATATTTGAATTAGCCCTAAATGTGCTAGAACTTAAGACACTGACAGCTTTGGAATAATGAAGTATCTAAAGAAAAAATCCAATTTCTTCATTACATGGTAAAATCTACTATCTCCTCACCAGTTGTTATGGGTTGAATCATGTGCCCCAAAAAGATATACTGAAGACCGAACCACCAGTACCTCAGACTATGATCTTATTTGGAAATGGGCTCATTGCAGATGTAATTAAAATAAGGTCATACTAGAGAGTAGTGCGGGCCCTTTGTCTGATATGCCCATTGTTGTCACAAGAGAGAACACCATATGAAGGTGGACGCAGCTGGAGTGTTGCCGCTGCAAGCTAAGGAGTGCCACGGATCACAAGCCACCACCAGAAGCTGGAAGAGGCAAAGAAGGATTCTACCCAGAGTTTCAGGGAGAGTATGGCCCAGACGAGACCTTGATTTGAGACTTCTAGCCTGCAGAACTGAGAGAGAAGTTTCTGTTGTTTTAAGCCATACAGTTTGTGGCACTTGGTTACAGCAGCCCCAGGAATAGGCAGATTTTTAACAATCATCCCCGAACACCAATTTTAAAAAGCTTACTCTATCTCAGTGTGACCTAAAGCCCTGCATATGCTGCCTGCTCCCCACACCAACTAATTAAGCCAAAGCATGCTTTGTCCTTTCCACTCCCCTAATTCACCAAGGCCCTACCTTCCTCTAGGCCTTCAATGTGCTGTTCCATCTGTTGGTGACAGAGTCTCTTTTCCTTGCTGGCTCCTTCTCATCCATCTTCAGTGTCCCTTCCTAAAAAGGTTGACCTCCCTCCTGGTATTCACTTTCATAGCATGGCATTCTTTTACCTAATAGCATTTTCCACAATTTGTATCCCTAACCCACCTTCCAAGACATGTTGCTTCCTGAGGGCTGGTGCCATGTCTGTTTGAGACACTACCGAATTCCTGAAACCCAGCAAAGCACTTACGAGGACACCACATGATTGAGTCTGAGATCCTGAGATATACGCCCGATGTCAGGTGCCCAGGCATCCACGTACCTACACTCAGTGCACTAAGAGGTGGCTGTAGCTTTCGAATGTGATGGGCACAAATATCTTGCAGTAAACCTTTCAAGGGAGTTCTTGGGTGTGGCCACTGGGTCACTTTAGTTCTGATGAGGGCAATGTACGGAGTTACTGGAAACATCTGAGGGAGGCACTAATTGAGTCATGTTAGTAAGTGTATGGAGCTACTTGTTGAAGAAGAGGTAAGAAGGCAGGAAAGAGAAGAGAGGCTGGGAAGTAGAAGGGACAGGGGAGATCAGGACATAGGACTGTCATGTGGTACTCTGGCAGGGGCAAAGATAGCAGGCAAAGTTTCATAGTATGTTGGATGGTAGGCTCCTTCCTTTCTCACCCTGCCTCTAAGAAGATCCACATTAAAGATTTTCATCATTACTCTTATTCATCGAGGGTTTTGCTGTCATATTTGTGATTCTTCTGGAAAGGCTACCACATACACAAGAAATCCCAGATTAAATCAAACTACTTTAAAAATCATCCTTATTCTTGGGGCACCTGGATGGCTCAGTCGGTCAAGCATCCGCTCTTGATCTAGGCTCAGGTCATGAACTCGCAGTTCATGGGATTGAGTCCCACACTGGGCTCTACACTGACAGCATGTAGCCTGCTGGGGATGCCCTCTCTCCCTCTCTCTTTGCCCCTCACCTGCTTGCTCTCTCTCAAAATAAATTTTTGATAAATCATCCTTATTTCAATTTACTACCTATATGCTCACACCTCTCTCTCTGCCACTTGAGCATCACTCCTTTGTCATTATCAGGAAAATGCACCCCTGGTCCC
The DNA here is from genome assembly GCA_028646485.1 of Cryptoprocta ferox. NCBI lineage: Eukaryota > Metazoa > Chordata > Mammalia > Carnivora > Eupleridae > Cryptoprocta > Cryptoprocta ferox. The sequence continues at coordinate 76,208,144 of CM053571.1, forward strand.
TCCACTGTCTCAGACTGAGCAGTTCATCTGGGAATCACATAGTAGTTAAGACAATGGGTTTTGGAACCAGTCAGGGATTCAAGTCCCAATTCTGTCAATTAGTAGTGGGTAGAACTGGGAAAGTTACTTGACAATATGCATCATTTGGAGTATGTTGTGATAATATAGAGTGTTTAGCACTGTGCTTGGCACACAACTAAAACTCAGTGTATTATAGCTATTCTTGTGATGCGCCTTATGACTAATAAAGTGACTTGAAATATCTCAGCATCACCTTTACAATTTTCTCCAAAAATTTCCAAAGAGCCGTAGGTCCTCAGAGTGATCATGTAATTTAGAGGGTGAGAGGAAAACATAAAAGGTAATAGTTCCAGTTAAAGGAGATTTTTGTCACACAAAGAGGACTGTGGGCCCTGTGACTAAATGAAACCCCAAATCCTGAGCTTTAAGAGATGGAAATAGAGTCCTCTTGACGATACCCTTGCTTTTCTTCACTCCAACAGGAGACACAGAGCAGACTCACTAAAGGCAGAACTCTTAGAGGAGGAGCAAAGGAGCCAAATCTCCCTCCCCTTCTCTGGCCACACTCCATCCTCCTCTCTTGCACAACTGGATGAGGGGCCAGTTGTCTTCACCTTGGGTGGCTCCCTTCACACTAAAACAACCTGGACAAGCAGAAAGACAGCTTGAAGATCTACTCAACTACAGACTTTCAGCTGATGGGACAAAGGTTTCTAGAGCAAGAAAGGAAGTGGGGGCTCAGGACATATGGGTCTGGCCAAAGACCCCAATTGTGATAGATACCAGTGTTCTCCATATAAAGTTTTGTAAGAACCTAATCTTGGCCACAAATCCCTGCATGGGGCTAGGTCCCACCAGCCGGTTTCCACCATATTCAACACATTTTGGGGTTTTAGTGCATTGATGAGTCAAAGACGGCAAGTTGTAGACTCCCAAACCTGTTTTTTCTTTCTTCCTTAGTAATACAAATAGATTCTGTATTTGTTTTCATTTGTTGCATAACAATTTACCACAAACTTAGCAACCTAAAAGAGCCCCCATGAACTAACTCATAGCTCTTTAGGTCAGATTCCCGGCAGTGCCTGGGTTCACTGCTCAGGAGGGTGTCACAGGGCTAAAATCAGGGTGTCAGCCACCCTGGGCAGGCTCAGGAGGCTCTGGATAAAAGCCCACTTCCAGGCTCAGCATTTTTGTTGTTGGCACAATTCAACACCTTGTGGTTGGAGGACTAAGATCCTCATGTCCTTGCTGACTCTTAGTGGGGGGCTACTTCCAGCTCCTAGATTTGCCTGCTTCCCTTGCCTCAGAGCCACCCCTCACCCCTTCTTCAAGCCAGCAAGCCAGTGAATCCTCATGCTGCACATCTCTAACTTTCTCCATCTCTGACCTCTAGACCCAATTTAAAGGTCTGGCCTACCTGGATAATCTCTCCATCTCAAAGCCAATTAATTTGGAACACAACATAATCACAGGAGTGGTATCATATGTGCAGGATCCATCCACACTCAAGGAGCGGGGAGACGATACAGGTGAAGAGCACTGGGGTATCTTAGAGCTCTGTCTACCACAGATCCCTACCTTTACACTTGACACATGGATCCCCAAATAAAGACTACATCTCCCAGCCAGTCTTACAGCTAGGTACAGCCATGTGTCTAAGCACCGACCAAAGAAGTGTTGTATAGCAGCTTCCCAGAAACCTCTTTAAAATACTACTGCTGCCCAATATATGTTCCCTTGGTTTTTTGCTAGCTGGAATGTATAACTGAATACCTGGAGCTTTTGCAGCAATTCTGGGCATGGAGGACCGTAAGAATAGGAGCCACGTGCAAGGATGGTAAACAGTAGGATACAAAGAGCCTGGGTGCCTAGCCCTTCACACAACTATACACAGTGGTAATCTGTTAAATGTTAAACAACTCTGGATTGCTCTCTGGAGGGCAAAACCCTGAGTTGTAGCATTTGCCAATTTCTATGACATGAAGACTCCACCATGGCCAATTTCAAGTTGCCAGTGTGACATCATTGAACTTAGAGGTGGGAAGGGATGCTAATGATCAGTTCTCAGAAACTGGAACAAGTCAGCCCCACACACCACTGGCTGTATCCGCTCTGGGCTGCCTGCCTCCAGGCTTCTGTTTCATCAGAGAAAAATAACATCCATAATATTGGAGCTACTATTGTTTTAGGGTTTCTGTTGCATGCAGACAAGCTTGAACTGGGGACAATTCTCTCCAGTTTTCTCTATCAACACTGCATTGTTCTTCATGTGGGTTTTCCTATGTGTTGGACGTGTCCGGATCTAAATGGAATTGCGGGTTACGGAACGAGGGTTTGCCTTGTAGAGAGTCCACAGCAGCCGCCATTTCATGCCAGCCACCTCTCAGTGAGATTTACCCCAGCTCCTTCCACAGTAGAGTTTGAATACCTTTACAAACCTCAGAAGGAAACAGAAGAGGGATTGTGCCAGAGACACAATAATCACCATGCTTTACAGAGACCTCTGGGCAGGCACCATGATGGGAAAGTTTGGAAGCGATGCAACAAACCGAAGAGTATGTGCCATTAAGCCCCACTTTACAAAGCTGCCTCTGAAAACCAGTGAAGTTCTAGACCCACAACAGAGCAGAAGAGACTTCAGAACAAATAAACATCCGCACTACTAGAAAATGCCTCTTCACCTCTCTGGAAACAGAGCCAAGAAAACGCCACAGGCCAAGCCTTTCTCTTTAGATTTTAGTAGCACAGAATCACCATGCATGAATCTGCCACAGCGAAGGGGCCGGACATTTCCCCACCAGCCTGGACCTGAACTAGCTAGAAAATGGCACCCCCTCTCCGTAACAGAAATGTGTACCAGGAGCACTGGCTACTCTGTTACAAAACAGCTTGATGTCCCTACCTGAACCTGGAACCCAACAATGGTGCCGACAATCCTAGCAAACATGGGACAGTCTCACTGACTGCATCAGCTTTCTGCATTCCGGCGTCTCTTTGAAATAAAATGTAGATTAAGTCCTACCTCTTTGTGGAGGGGCTGTTTTTGAGTAATGGCACCACTACCTGTGATCCACCTGGACTTCCTCATCAAAGCCCCTTCTGCAGATGTGTCAGGTCATGGAAGGGGTCAAGTCATTAAATAATCAACCAGATTTCCTGCAGGGGCACCTTCTGTGAGGTTATTACATTCATAGCCTAGGAATAGCGGTCACAAGAACTAAGTGCAGCTGGCTTATATGGAATATCTGCTGTATGTGAGATCCTGTGGGAAGTGCTGACATTTTCTCAGGTGATCTTGGTAAGAAATCATGGAGGTACCTGGGATTATCACCTGCACTCCACAAATGAGGAAACTGAGGACGGTGGGGCTGAGTCCAGGTGAGGAGCTAGTGAGAGTGGAGCTGCTGTCTGCAGGTAGGCTGCCTGAGCACAGACCTCTCAGAGAGGGGCTTTTGGGTGTGGGTTCTGGATCCTCCATAGAGCAGTGCTGAGGCACAGAGATGAGGTGGGCATGTGTCAGATGGACTGAGCACAGTGCTGACTTTCCCGTGAGGCACACTGGGTTCGGTGTCACAGGACTTTGAGGGGCCGATAAAAATGTTTTACTGGGAATTTCTTTTAAAATAAGAAAAACATAAATACATAATAATGACTCTATCCTGGATTCTATTTGTCTTTATACCAATATAATAAAAAAATATAATTTGGAGGGCACCTGGGTGGTTCAGCTGGTTAAGCATCCCTTGATTTCCGCTCAGGTCAAGATCTCATGGTGAGGGTGTGTGTGATAGAGCCCCCTGTCGGGCTCTGTGCTGACAATGTAGAGCCTTCTTGGGATTCTATCCCCCTCTCTCTCTCTCTGCCCCTCCCCTGCTCACTCGCTCTCTCTCAAAATAAATAAATAAACATTAAAATATATGTAATTTTTAATAAATTTTATGGAAAAGGAGGCACATGAAGGTAAAAGTGCCAAGGACCTATGAAAGTCATAACTTGGCCCAGATTAAGGGAGTAGAAGTAGATGGTATTGCTGTGGGCACCAACCAGATGGAACAAAGGTCAGAATGTTCTCTCACAATTGGGCACTTTTGGTTAAAGAGAGTGCGTTCCAAGTTAAAGTGTCAGAAGGATTATAGAGTTGCCATACTTCAGCTATAGAATATTTCAGTGATGATAATAATAAACAGGGTAAATGAATGCTCCTTTTCTGTTCTTTATCCCTGGATTGGCTATTCAGATAAGAAAACTGAGTAAGTTGGGGCGCCTGGGTGGCTCAGTCAGTTAAGCCTCCGACTTCAGCTCAGGTCATGATCTAACGTTCATGGGTTTGAGCCCCACGTCAGGCTCTGTGCTGACAGCTCAGAGCCTGGAGCCTGCTTCAGATTCTGTGTCTCCCTCTCTCTCTCTGCCCCTCTTCCTCTCATGCTCTGTCTGTCTCAAAAATAAATAAAACATTTTAAAAAAAATTTTTAAAAAGAGAAAACTGAGTAAGTTAACAGCCTTTGTTATGATATCTAACGTGCTAAAGCCCTGGCATTGGATCTGGTTTTTTTTCATTTTCTTAAAGTAGTTATGGAACAGGTCTCTGGGGACTCCTCTCTTCCCACAAGTACCTCCACAGAACTAGAGATTTATGATGTTTGGTGCCCAGAAACCTACAACGAACATGTTGGATGGCTCCCAGGATGGGAAGAGCATTGCCTTGACTCCATCACTTAACTGTTAGTTTTGCTCCGGAGAATCCCCTTCCCCACGCTGGGCACAGTCTTGGTGGGACTTTCCATCAAGGTGCCCTGCCCTGTCCCAGGGTGGGCACAGGGCTCCAGCTGGACAGTCAGGATGCTCACTCCTTGCATTTCTGTGTGGAGCTGATGACATAGGGCCTAAAGTCAGTCAGAGTTCCTTTATCTCATGGGTGGCGCCCTGAGGAGATTGTTCCTAATTTTCAGAGCTGCCACAGTTCCTGCTTCTTTGATTTCCTTTTAAATATTGAGCTGACCCATATCTTTCTAGCAATTTCTCCCCCCTCCCCCTCCCCCCCTCCTCCTCTTTTAATTAGCTAGAGTCAATATCTGGTGCTTTAAAAAGAATTCTGACTGATGGGTACCTTCCAGGTATTCAAAGGTGGCAGAAATTAATCTGTGTGGGATAATGTACAGTGAAAGCACTAAATTCACAAACATCATTTATTGGCATGAAAACCTGCTAACTCATGCACTTAGCTAAGAAAGATGCCTTGTTTTTAATTAAAAATAGAAATCAAAAATTAATTAAATAGACATTAAGCCATGATTAACACAATGAGACTAATCTATCCTGTTCTTTTAGATTTATAATTACTAAAAGATACTCCCTTATGAAGAGGTGAGGTGCTGGAGGGAGTATGCAACTCAGAGCAGATCTCCTTCCATGCAATGGGCCCCTTCTCCATGAATGGCATTATGTAGAAACAAGAGCAACGTTGAAAAAGTTTTAGAAGAAGATTTAGTATTTGTTATTGGTTGAATTGTGTTCCCCTCAAAGAAAGGTATGTTGAAGTCTTACACCTAGTACCAAGGAATTGACCTTCTTTGGAAAATAGAGTTGTTGCAGCTGTAACTAAGCTAAGATATTATCATACCCAAGTAGGGTGGGCTCCTAGTCTAATATGACTTTTTAAGAAGATGGCCATGAAATACAAGGAGAACATCACGTGATGACAATGGTGGAGATTGGATGTTGTTTTAAATCGCTTACTTTGTGATATTTTGTTATGGAAGCCCTAGGGAACTAATACAGTACCCCCCGCCCCCACCCATCCCAGACTTTCAAAAGGACATTGCTTTAATTGCAGAAACTTTGGTAAAATAACACCAGCAGGCAAACATAAACATACACATCAGACTTGATGAGAAAAATCACCTTTAGTCACAAACCACTTGAATTATACTACCTCTTATTAGATCTTGGGCCTCTGTCCTTCCACCCAGCATCACCTTGATGTCCTCCAGGGCTGGAAGTGACGTGAGCAGTGCCTTCTCTGCTCCATGAACTTCCTCACCCCACAGGAAGCTCTTCCCAGGCCCAGGGTGGAATCAGACCACAGATGGGAAACAGGCCCTTGGTCACTGACTCAAAACACTTTCCAGCAAAAATATACATCTAGTTGTCTACTTCTCTTTTCATCTAGTATTCAAATTATGGAAACTGTATATTTGTGGCATTCAATTCAGATTATAGATAAAGACGTCACTTCTCTAAGTGACAATGCTATCACTCAAGCCCTAATATTGATTCCATTCACAAGAAAATAACAAAGTGATGGGGCTTGATTCCCATTTTCCTGCAGTGCTCCTGAGTTTCTCAGTGCTGACATTGCCACCATTCGTGGGCATATTTCCTTTCTAGCCCCAGCCAGAAGCTGAAACTTCTCCTACTTGTTTGATTGGTCATGCACACTGGTAGAAGAAAAAAGTACACTGCAGAGTTTTTCTAATAAAAGTTGCTAATCAAGAAAACACATATATTAATTCCCTGTAAGTAAATGTTATGGCTGGATACACCAAAAGCTACATTTCTTTTTAGAAAGCCCAACAAGGCTTAAGGCCTTCCATATTCAACAAATATATTGAGCATCTGCTGGGCACAGGTTTTGCTGTATTCCCTGACTTTGGATGATAAAAAATAAGACACTGTATCATCAAGGAAACTGTAATCTACAACAGGAATAAAAAACACACATAAGAACTATTACCTTGTTATCTTTCATTACACTATGGACCAACTACGTAGCTTACTTAACCAAGACTAAGAGCTTCCTCATTAAGGCTACTGCAAGATCTCACTGCAATGTGCCCACAAACTGCTGCACCCAGAGCTCTATGTCTCATATCATACTCTGCCAAGTCTCAAAATCTGTTTTAAGGTCATCCAGCCCAAGCCTGAAGACCTGAATTCCTCCTGCTGAGACACTGGCTAAGACTCAAGGTGGTATCCCTCCCTGACTTCAAGAAGCATTAACAAGCCTACTAGCTCTGCTTCATCAACAGGTGGCTCAGATGGTCTTTTCAGGATACAGCAGTCGACACCCCTTTCTTCTGGCAAGAGGAACCCCTATTATCTGGTATTAATTCATTCCCTGTGGCTGAGTTGGAGCTTCCCCTCCCACCCTCCAGCCATGGTGGTTTCTCCAGGGATGGACACATGACCTGATCTGGTCCCATAAACATTTTAATAGAGTTTGGTACTTGGGATGGGGTGTTCCAACTATCTAACACTGAAATACGGGACCCGCTAAAGAAAGATGAGGTGTGAAATAGGTAGGACTCCCCATCCCTGTCCTTATGTAAGAAGCAAGGGAACTGATTACGCTATTCTCTCTTGGGATTCAAACCCTTCAAGCCAGTTCTTTGGGAGAAATGACAGAAACACACCAGGACCGTGGAATTTGTTGGCTACGTCTTAATGGCTTCAGTAAGGTATTTTAAGAAGGGCATAAGCTGCTGGCCACATTAACACATTGGAAGGTATAAAGAAAACAGCCAACAGCTCTGGTAGCAATAACAGCTCATATTCATGACAGGCTACCTGCCAGGTATCATTCTGAGCACTCACATGGATTTCCTCATTCAATTTTCACAATAGTTCCATAGAGTGGATACTATTGTCATTTCTGCTTTATAGTTTAAAAAAAAACACAAAACCCTTAGGCCCAGGGCAATATAGTAACCTGATCAAGGCTACACAGCTAGGGAGTGGCAGAACAGAGCAGCAGACTCAGCTAGTCTTGCTCTGGAGCCCAGGCTTTTAACTCTTCTACCTGCAGCCAGATAACTGCAAAGGGTCAGATGATATGTGCCTTGCAGAAACACAAGAGCCAGAGTCTCTGTTTCAATCAGAGGTGCATGAACAGACAGGAAAATAGGGCAGGACCGGGCCTTTGGAAGAAGCAAGGAAATAGAGTGGGAACTCATACCCCAAACCCCTCCCAAACCCTTCTGGCCACAAAGAGGCAGTCATTTCTACTAAGGCAGCCTTTTCCCTGGGATGTACACTGGCAAGGGCAGACCCCAATTGTTTCAGGTTTCCCCAAAGCTGAAGAAGAGACTGGAGCCATTAACCTGAGGGTAAAGAGTATGGGCAGGAAGATGGATATCACAAATACAGGCTTCACGTTTTAAAAACTGGGCTCTACTAGATCTGGGCCTTTAGTCCACAGAGTTGCCAGAGATCAGATCTGCCAATATCTAACTGGGTTTTTAAAAGGGGTTTGATCTCCAAGGAAATGTTTATGGCCTGTGAACAGTGGATTCCCCAGCCTCTACAGAAATTCTCAGGTCCCCTCCACACCCAACCCCCAACCCCCGCCATAGCCAAGAAGTGCTACCATGCAAGCACAATCACTCAGGCAGAGCCAGGGAACATCCTGCCACAAAAGCAGAACCAAGGGTTCCTGGGCTGGCTGACCAGAAAGCCACTCCACCCGTGGGGCTGGGGGCCCTCGCTGGCCCTTACCGGCAGCAAAAAGCATTCAATGTGGACGAGTGACTGCAGTGTGCCATTTTCCCTTCTCCCTTTTCCAGAATGGCGATGTGTGACCAGCAGTGCCTTAGTTTCCCCAACTGTAATGTAATATGTAATATTTGTATTTACCACATGGGATTGTTGTGAGGATTAAATATGTTAAATTTTAAGTGTTTGGAGTCCCTCACATAGAGTAGGTGTTCAATCAGTGTTGGCTTTGCTGTGTTTGTTTTGGAGTGTCTTGAGTGTGTAGAAAATAATTAAATTATTTGTTACGGGTTGTCCAAACTGAGTGGTCACCCATGGATGTAGAAGGGATGGGCATCCCCTGACAACTCTGGATGTGGGGTGTTAACCTCCAGATGCACTGGCTGGATCTGATTTTTGACTGTTTCCCTTGGTGGGTATGTCCTAGTGTTATTTCAAGTTGGATCATTCTTTTTTTTTTAATGTTTTTTATTTATTTTTGAGAGACAGAGAGAGACAGCGCGAGCAGGGGAGGGTCAGAGAGAGAGGGAGACACAGAATCCGAAGCAGGCTCCAGGCTCTGAGCTAGCTGTCAGCACACAGCCCAACGCAGGGCTCGAACCCACAAACCGTAGATCATGACCTGAGCCGAAGCCGGACACTTAACCTACTGAGCCACCCAGGCGCCCCTCAAGTTGGAGCATTCTTAAAACTGTAAGTGTAAGAAGGGCATGTGTGTGCAGGTATGTTCCTACACATGGGGCAACCAAAAGATGGAAGGGAATGGACATCCATGGGACATCATCTAGTAACGGACCCCATTTTGTGATGCTGCTCCAGCCCCCTCCCAGCCTCAAAAGCAAGGAGTTGTGTGGTTCAGTTTTCCTGGAGTAAGCAGTACTTAAAAGGAAACAGTGGTTGGGGTGCTGGGTGGCTCAGTAGGTTAAGTTTCTGGCTCTTGACTTCGGCTCAGGTCATGATCTCGATCTCACGGTTTGTGAGTGCAAGCCCTGCATCAGGCTCTGTGCTGACAGTGCAGAGCCTGATTGGGATCCTCTCCCCCTCTCTCTCTGCCCTTCTCCCGCTTGTGTGCTCTGTTTCTCTCTCTCTCTCAAAATAAATAAACATTGAAAAAATAAAGGAAACAGTGGGAAACATTGGAAAACAGGGTGGAAGAGGGGAGCTGTAACTGAACTGTGGGATTGAGACTTAGAATTCTAAGGATTCAGAGATCCTCCTCCCAGATCCCTCTTCTCCAAACACTGAAGGCTCTCATAGCCTCTGCTGCCCCTTTTGGCTCATCTTCCCACAGGACAACCGTCTCTCTAGCTGGTTCCTAAGTGTTAGTCTGGCCTTCCCTGCAAGTCAGGAACTCTCCACCTGAGGGACCTGTCTCAGGTTTCACCAAAAGTTTCCTCTCCGCTCTGGCACAGCCCTGACCGCACAGCTGGTACTCAGTACCTAACGAACAACAATGTGGACCGTTAAGATTTAGAACTATTTTATTTGAAGAGATTTTCTTCTATAGTTCTAGTTCTAAACATAAAATGAATCCTATTTGAGTGAGTGCTTCATAGGCATTGTTGTATTTAAATGAATCATATCATAATGTTTACATTTTAAGCCACACTTGAAGACACGATACAACCTTTTTAACAAAGTGTCAGTCATAACAAAACATAGTTATTCATTCTATGGACTACCAATTTTCCTAAAATGACCACTAGATATGAAAACATTGTAGAGACATCTAAGGAACCCTTAAGAATTTTTTTAGAAAAATGACACAATGCAAATTATATTTTCCTTTTCTTGACTAGTAATAAACTATGACGTTCATTTGAGAAAGCACCAGCCAACCCCACCAAAGTCATTTCAGTGCTCCTTTGCTCTGCAAAGTTGACCATCTTTTACATTTAATGTCTCCTGCAGGAATGGATAAAACTGGTTATGTCAAGTACAGAAGTCGGCATATGCCAACTGGTATGCGTTTTATATTGTGTTTCTAAATTAACACAATATGAAAAACAAATATTAAGTGAATGAAACATAAGGACAGAAAGCCACCCTTTGATAGTTATCACACAGGCAAAGACAACCGACTTAAAGTCAGGACAAGCATCTTAATGACCATTTAGCAATACTTACTATGGAAGCGTTTTAAAGGCATAGGTATAAACTCACATGTGAACAGCGTGCCTCTCTCCCCATACTTACTTCCCTGGCTTTGCTCCTCCCTCTCATGGGATCGAGCTGCTGAGCCCTTAGCCACACAGGCTGTGGTGCCTAGTAATTATCTTTACAGCGATCACATTTAATTTTTTTTGAAAAATGAAGTACAGAGAAGACAATGAAAAGTAGTGAGAGAAAAAAAGCATACCATTAAAACAAAAACATAGCTTGTGATCTTTCAATTTAGAGAAGAGCTGGTTCATTATAACCGTTAGTAAATCATGAAGCAGTGGGCAGACTGGGTCAGGACTGAAGACGCAGCCAGGCCAAAGAGCCCCAGTGTGCCTGACAAAAGTGGGCATCTTTGAGGACACTAGTCACAATGATTGCGGCAAACATTTTCACAAGAAGCTTTCCAAGGCCAGAGACAGTGGCTCATTTACATCTATATCTCTAATTCTTAGCACTGTCTTGCACACAACAGACTTTCCGTACATATTTCTGGGAACCAGGGAACTGAGTTGAATCAGCTCACTGTTTTCAAAGCCATTTTGGGTGGTATCTACTTACCTAATTCAGTCACTCCTGTAAGGCGGGGATGACAGACTTCATTCACCTCACTCTGATGGATGGGTAACAGGTGCCTGGAAGCACTGATGACATGGATTGTGAGACCAATTCCTGGCACAGAGGAAAGGAGTGCTACTCATTCATAATGCCGCCATCAGAAAACGGTGGCCCCGATGTCATATATTCCCCATCCCTGGCCTAGGAGAAAGGCATCCAACAACTCACTCATATTCCCTTTCTGTTGCTATGCTGCCTCACGAGTGCTCTGCATTAAGCCACTGCTCATTAAATGCTGGTTGACCAAGAAGGCCAAGGTCTTTCCACTCGATTTACCTGTGTGGCCAAACAGGCAGGATCATGACTTTACCTGGAAATCTAAAAACATGGCATCCAAAATGCTCATTAATTCCTAAGAGAACAAGCATTTACTTTGAATTCTCTTTGTAGAGAAAAAGCTTTGTCCATCTCTGTACAACTTTAATTGATATCTATCGGAATTACCTGGGATTTTGGTTCAAAAAAAAACATGGCGGAGTTAAATTCTCTTTGGTATCCATGCTTAATCTTAATTTATTTGTTTCTTACTAGAATTCATAACCTTCTCAGTACTTCATTGTTATGACTTAACCAACACTGTTGAAATAATAAACTCTTACACTTTCATCAGAAAAACTTTAAAGGATGCAAAAGGCAAAGGCCACTGAAACCAAGGATGTGGAGAAGAGCCAGAAAGAATGACAGAAAGAACCAACCTCCCTCTACCAATCCACACTCAGGACTCACTCTGCCACTCAGACCATTCTTAGTAAAACTGGTTGCTTCTGGGGAGATGGCTACCACAGGGATCCTTCCAGCAACTCCCTTCTCTCTCCACAGTGGGAGGCTGGCACCCCTCAGAAGCATTTCAGTAAAGAAGGATAAAGCATTCAGAGAAAGGAAGGACATAGAGGGATATTATCAAAGAGCACTATATTGTACACCTGAAACTAATATAACACTGTATGTTAACTACACTTGAATTAAAATAAAAACTTAATAAAACAGCAAAGTCTTGGGGGGGGGGGTGACAGGGAATTTTCAAAGCAACATTACCCTCATCATAGGTAGAGTCTTCAATACAACATTGGCATCAACAAGAGAACAGAGCTAAGTTAAAATTATCCTCAAAATGCCAACATAGCTGCTGTGCAGAGCAGGAAGATGTGCCAAATGCACAGATGTGTTCCTACTTCACATTCTGCCTTGCCCAAGTACCCTTGGCAGCCCAGAGTAACAAAACTTTGTTAGAAGTCTGTGTATCTTAGAGCTATAATATGCCAGTGCATGTGTACACACACACATACATATAATATGCACATATACACACACATCAAACCTGGTTTATAAAAAGAGCTTTGTGGATCAGAGTATGCCTTCACTTGGGCCAAGAATCTAATTGTTGGCACTAGGAAAACAGACCCAAAGAATGTAATTGGGAAGAGAACTAGTTGGCAGCAACAATATGATATTTTATATGACGTGGTTATTTACAAGCTAAGGTCTCATTTGTTCAGAACTAATTCAACTGGCTAGGATCTTCTGAATATACAAGGTTAAGCTTTAAAAAAGTTAAGATCTGTCGCAACAAAAGTTAACACTATCTAAAATAAATTAGATTTTTAAATATATGCAATGAAATTATAGATCACTGGAAATTCAATTCTATAATGAATATAAATTAATAAAAATCTATTATTAAAGTACCATCCCCAAGAAGATTTCAGTTCAGAGTTTGTTTGTTTTTTTAAAGGCTAAGTATTTGCAAATAAATGGATATGGCTTAGACACCCTTAAATAATATTAAGTAGAGTACTGATATGATTATTTGGTGACAAGATCAAAGATCTGTCTCCATGTCCACAATAAAGGCTTGCCTCATTTTACTTAATAGAAGTATTCCTGAAAAGTTGTGCAAATAAAATTTTTACAACCAGACCCTTATTTTAACTATATGAGGAGGCCATGGTTATAAAGAAACCCTGTAGTGATTCTTGATACACTGAAGAACTCTGCTGAAGAAATCCACTCCCCTGCACCACACCCGCACAATGAATGTACACTGGAGGTGCTGGGTGTGTGGTGAATGCAACAATGTGCCATGATCATTTCTGTTTTTCTGTGGGACTTTCTTCAAAGTGAGGCACGCTGTACTGGGAGGTTACAACAGAAAGACGGAATCTGGCTCACAGTTTCGCTGATTCCATTACGAAATATCAGAGAAATTCAGAAAGGGTTTTTCAATCAAAATAAAATTTCTATAAGTATAAATTTTTAAAGGGATGCTGACCTATGATTGGCAGAAGCTTTTACTTGTGTCAACTGACTTACTGAACACAACTGCTTGAGCTGAGTTCCACCTGATTTAACAACCTATGCAAGTAGAGCACCTTACCCAATTTCAGAAATACCACCAGAGGCCATTCCACTTCCACAGGAACTTCGCCCCCTCTCGAGCACAAACATTTCACAGCTATCCTCACCTTACCTCATAAAAACAAAGCATGAATTAAAAGGCTAAGATTAAATTAGAAAGATGCCTCATCTAAACATGATAAAGGCATCTGTTTTATCTTAAAAAAAGAACTAAATCCCATACATTCATTAAAAGCAACTCTTAAAGGCAAATTTTTTTCTTATTCAGTGTTCCCTTCTCATTTAAGACTTGATTTCAAAAATATATATATTTCTCTCCATCCCTGGAAACAATATATCTTCTCTTTTAAACAATACAGAATGCCTAGCACTGCAACTTATCTGACCACATAAATTTCCAATCTGCCACATACATGAAATAAGAAGTTACATCTGCCTATCTATTCAGTACACATAATTGCAAAAAGTTTGGAAAAATAGCTGAGAGTGTTTTTATGCAAGTTTTTGGGCGGACTGGATGCTTGCAATGACTCACTGTAGGCTTCCATCATTGTAAGTTTCCTGGAAAGTAGTGTGAAAATAAAATATCTAAACCTAGAACCCTATTTTAAACCACGGGAAGTATATATGAATATGAATGGGGGAGGAAGAGGATGAATGACAGTGTTAATATAAATGTTTGTCAAGTAAATGAATAACAACAAAAAAACTTCTCACTTAAGGTATTAATGATATTTCAAGTGACCTAAATAACACAGATTTTAAAGTGATCTTTACCATTCAATGTCAGTTATTGACTTTGGCCCTTTACTAAAGCAGACACAATGAATCTTCCTTTTGATGATCAGTTTCAGTCACTGGCCCAAGAGTATCATATTTGGATGAAAATATTATCATGGATTTGTTCCCATCATTTAAAAATCAATAATTAAAAAAATAATAAAGTTGGTCTCTTTTCTCCACAAGTTTTCAAGTAATTAGTTTAAGTAAGCTTATTTACAGCTATTGTACATGTGACCTACTTTAACCCATGTTTTCCCTTTAGAAATTGGTCTCCCTTGAAATAGGACACTACGGGTTTTTTCTTTTCTTTCTTTCTTTTTTTTGTTTTTGTTTTGGTCTTGAACCAGGTTTCTTTTAAATTCTAAGTCAGTTCAGTCATGTTTCTGTTTTATTGGGCAGATAAAGAGAGGAAACCAGCAAATTATGTCCAAAGGCTGGGAAACGCCTGAATGCTTCCCAACTATCTGAAAAGATGTTGTACTTGAGGAAAACTCGATGCTCCAGGCTGGTTGACAGGGTAACGTCTCTGCTCATGATGTAGATGCCATCGTTGTGAAGGGCGCAAGTCAAGTTAAGACCAGATTTGGACGTGTTCTCCTTGAGGTAGAGCCACTGCCGTGTGACAGTGTTGTAGGACTGCACAGTGAGCATGTCCTCGCTCTGGCTGCTCCTCCGGTTGGGCCCCAGTTCGTGCAGACAGCCCCCCACGATGTAGATGGTCTCCTCGACAGATACCATCTGCTGCTTGCGAATGTGGACGTCACATGTTTCAAAGAGTGTCCAGATGTCAGCTGAGGGACAGTACTGCAAAATGTTCATGTTGCGGTCTGCAATGAGGAAAGAAGCCTTAGGATGACGCGGCTACAGTAACACCACTGCCTGCCTCGGCAGTAACAAACACCTACCCCCACTGGAATAATTCGGTAGCACAGAGGCAAAACTATTTCAGAGAAGCAGAGGTTGGACAATGATTTTTGAACTGGCTGGCAGGAGACCTGTTTAGAATCATCTCCCTCGCCTCTCACCAAGCATGTCCCCTCCCTGGGAAGCTCTCCGAATCAACAGGGCCAGGACACAACCAGCTGTGACTAGAGCATCTCCTCCTCCCTGGAACCCCTACACATTTTAGAACCAGCAGCCCAATGTAACCAGAATCAGGGCCTCGGAGCTCTCCTCAACATCTACAGAATTACTGACTTCTTAATCCAGATGACAGGCCGAGCCCCAAGGATCTACTCTTAACAACCAACTCTACTGCACAAGTGAGCCAACCAAGATCTTCAGGGGCTGAAGAAATAACACATAATTGCCAAGTCAAGAGAAACCCAGGAAGTCTCACCTGTAAGCCATCAGCTGTGGAATCACTTGGCAATTCTATTTCCTGACTGCAACAGCAGAGACATACTTAACAAAAAGGCCCTTCCCTCTCCCCGCGTCCGCTTCACAAGAGACGGCTAGTTGTTGTGTGGATAAAATCAGAAAGTAGATGAAAGACTGCCTTAAGGAAAAATATTGCCTATTCTCTTTTTGAAAAATGCTTGTGAAATTTAAAGTATCTAGTTTCGTTTTCTTTTTTCAATTGTTCTGTTTTATCCTCTTCTCCTCTAGGAAAGAATAAATGGAATATTTTAGCCTCAGCAGAAAAAAAAATGCTCTTGAGTTATCAGAAAGAATGAACTTTCTGTTTATTGTTGTTGTTTAAACGAACAACAAAATCCATCCGTGGAAGAGACAACTCTGCTTGGGAACAGACATGTAACTACAGGGTAAGACACTTCCTCCTGAGACAGAACGACCCACCCACAGTGGGCAGGGATAAGAGAGCTCCACCACGGCCTCTGGTACCAAGTCGAGTGCCTCGTAAGAGGGCACAGAAAAAACTAAAAGGAGACCAAATCCCGTGTGTGCACATGTCCTCACACCTGCAGAAATTTCAGAATTGTTACAGCTTTAGGGAACTGTTCTTTTGTTTTCCACCCACACTAATACCTCCCTGTATTTCTTTTTGTTATAGCTATTGTGATAAAACTCAGTCTAGGAGATAGTCCAAGGGAGTTTGGTTAGCAGTCTATCAAAAAGTGCTCCTTAGTAACCTGGCTTCCCACCACACGAACAAAGGACTTATTCTAGTGAGCCTTCCATGCGTCTCTCAGTCCCAGGACTGAAGGTCTTCCCAGGTCTTCTGTAAATGTTTTCTCTCCTCACTCAACAAGAGCTCAGACCATGATGAGGTGGTTTGAGTTTGTGGAATAATCTTTTCGTTTTTACATTTATAGGAGATTCTGAACTTTAACAAATCACTCTTCTTCCCTTGAGTGGTTACTATTGGTCTCTATTGAACTTCTTTTCATGTCCTCAGTGCCTGACATAGAATTAATCTAATCAAGTAGCTATCATAAAAATCATGAACTATTACTTACTAAATTTTAAAAGTCTACCTAAGTCAGCAGATTAAGAATGCAACTTTGAGCCCTGCATTCTGTTTTATGACAATTATGATTTCTTATTTTAAATGCAGGTAACCATTAGGAAGGATTGGGAAGATCCCAAGCAGAAGAGGAGGGGTGTTTCAGAGTCCAAGGAACTGTCCTGCCCTCTCATCTCAAAAAATCCATTTTCAACCCTTACACAAACATCCATCCATCCGCATCACCCAACCATCCCATCACAGGTATTTGGCTTGGGGAGCCCAGGACAGGAACCACCGTGGGTGGCCCAAGTGAAGAAGGTACATTAGTAGTGGCTTGAAAAACTAGAAAACACACAAGGAAGGGTTTTCCAGGTCAAATCTAAAGAACATTTGCTCAGCCAGGGTCATGGAAAAACTAGGAAATCTACCAGCAGAGTACTCTTTGGATTGCAGGGCTGCCTGTCAATGCATCCCAACTTCTGGTCAGAAGAGAAGCCAAGGGATATGTGTGCATTATATCATTCCACAGGGTGCATTCTGTGTCACAAAATCTAGGGAGGATCAGAATTCTTAGAAATGTTCCTAAGTAAATAACTGTATTTACTTTCCCAGGAGAAAAGGCACACAGACACACACACAGGTACGTACACACACAGGAATTCTCTGGGTGCTATGGTTTAGTTAAGCATATAAAGTTGACCACTGTAACCTGAACACCAATGTTGAAGGTAAAAAAAAAAATGACTGCTAGATCTCTTTTTTTTTTCAATTATTTATAACAAAAAAGCTGGCAATTATCTTATCTTCGGTGGAGAGTCACTAGAGAGGGACATTGGGAATAACTCTACAGTGATGAAAACTTGAGGGTGTTTAAAAAAAAAATCACTGCTTCCCATGCACTCCTCTTGGTCATTGCTTGTCTTTGAGTGCATAAACAGCACCTGCCCCCAAAAAGCTACCTCATAACCCCCAGAACCTCTGAACGTAAACTTACTTGGGAAGAGGAGCTTTGCAGATGTCATTAAGTTAAGGATCTCAAGATGAGATCATCCTGGATTATCCAGGTGGGCCCTAAAATCTAATGAGGGTGTGTCTTTCTTTACAAGAGACAGAAGAGGGAAAGACATGGGTGTACTCAGAAAAGAAGGTACATGAAGATGGAGGCAGAGGCTGGAGTGATGCAGTCACCAGCGAAGGAACACGTGGGGCCACCAAACCTAGAAGAGGCAAGGAAGGAGTCTCCCCTAGCGTCTTCAGAGGGGAAGTGACTGGCCACCACTTGATTTCAGGCTTCTGGCTTCTAGAATTGTGAGAGAATACATTCCTATTGGCTTAGGCCACTAAGTTGTGGTTGTTTGCTAAGTCATCCACAGGAGACTAAAACACCACTCACCATCGTCGCCATCAAATCAACTGTTTAGAGATACTCTAAGATGTGCTGTTACTCAGAATTTTTTGCACACACGCACACACACTCTAAATCAGATGCTCGTAAAATGCTTTACATTGACCTTCTTCCTCTAACATAAATCCCCAAAACAAGACATATTTGGCTATGGTAAGAATAATTTTTGGCACCTAACTATATTAGCATATGGATTTCTGTCCTTTACAAAGTTACACATCAGCATCATTTCTCCATGCTTGCTTACTGTCAGCCAGGGCTGGAGAGCTCTGTCCTCCCATCTTCTACCACAAAGGAGAGATAAAATGGTTACTCTACTACTTCAGTGTAGCAACAAGTGCTAAGAGTCCAGTTATACCTTCTCTATAAGTTCTGGGTGTTTTACCGGCAGACCAAATGAAGAAATAAATTTCTTTGGCCAAGAGGTAACATGGACACAAGTGGGAGAGAAGGATAAAAGGAAAAGACACACCTTTTCCTGGTGGCCCACCACTGCCTTGCTTACCAAAACCATGCTCTTTTCTATCACTATCATCTGAGAAGCTTCCTACCAAGAACAGTAGTATAAAACCTACTGGAGAAACTTATTTCCAAATTATTAACTATCAAATAGCCACCAAAAAAGTGAAAAACACGTATGTACAGTTCAATAAAGAGCACAACTACCTTTCACCTTTGGATCAGGAAAGAATTCTCTTATATTCATTTCTCTTAAAACCCTCTTATGATATGTGAACAACAGTCTAGAGCTGAGTTTTTGGAAACTGTACGACTTAATTGTGCCCAAAAAGGGAGAAAGTGGAAACAAAGATCCGCAAGGATGTTCTGGACCTAAATTCCGTGTTAGATGTATTTGGGGAGAAGCATGGGAGTTACCCAGTCAAGTCACAGGACGACTGACCACAAGACTGGGTTTTCAAAGCAGAAAGAAAATACATATTCTCTTCATAGCTCCCTCTACCCCATTCAATTCTCATGCTCACACAAAGGCATCAAAGGTCCCTCCTGTCCAAACCCCTGTAATATACAAGTCTCTTCCTCCCAGATATGTAAATGTACAGTACTTAACGTACAAAATCACAATGTGTGTGCCAGAGTGTCTCCTGTGGCACCTTCCTGCCCTTCCCCAGGAGGGCTGCGAGAGCTCACACAGAAAAGGACCACTTCCTTAGCCCTTCACTTACCTCTGGTAGTATATCCTCCAATGACGTAAATGTTTCCCTTACACTCACATGCAGAGAACTCAGCCAGAGGATTCGGTAGGGGTGCCACAAAATTCCAGGCATCCTGCTCAGGATTGTAACATTCAACATTAGAAACGGCCTGCCCACCAATGGCATAGAGTTTTGAATTGACAGCCACGAGTTTGAAGTTAGACCTGAAAGAGAGATACAAAGGCCTGGAGAGTCAGTTCTTTTTGATCATCAAGCAGTAAGACAATGGCATGAACTCCTAAAGCGGAGTGTGGAATGTGCTGGATATCTGAAGAAAATTAGCTCTCCAAGCTCAGTGCCTGGGGACAAAGGAATGATCAAATGACATCTCAAATTTCACTCCTACCCCCAGAATTCACAACAATGATGCATTTTCCAAACTTCTGCAATGGGAGATAAGCAATTAAATATAGCAGAGAGTAGTCTTGCTTATTAGTCTTATGCCAAGAACCAAAGATATTCTGTATACAATAAACTTAATACTTCTTTTAGCAGTGGGAGCAAGTGCTGATGGAGAAATGCATAACCACCTCACTCCCTTGCCTCTCTACTCAGAACATTTCTCATTCTTCCTACCTAGTGGGTAGGATCTATCTTAGGTACACACTAGCCCCTCCTACACAGCCAGGCATATGCTAAGGGTGGTCACTAAAGGGTGGTTCAGAGACCCCTCTACCACAAGCACACTCACACAGATCATTTGCCCCCGCTCCATATGAGGGCACCCTCATTGTTTCACAACAAATAATGTACGGGCACACAAGCACTGATTTTGAAACAGCAATCTTAGGGTATTTACACATGCTAACTCAACAAACACTGAAATCAACAAATGCTAACCTACCATAATAGAAAAAAAATTTAAAAAGAGAATATACTGGCGTCAAGCCCCATATCAGTAATACAATTAAGCACTGCTCATCGGCTTCAGATGCTAGATAAAAGTCTCATGACTTTTGCATTGAAAAGAAAAAATTAATTTGTTTCAATATAGCACACAGAGATTAATGGACTCCTTGAAGGCCAGATAGGATAAACATTTGGGTCAGTCTACGTGATATATGCACCAGTCTCAAGTTTACTGTAGTGTTAGCAGAGCACAATGCAACCAAAAGACCAAATGCACAAATCCAGAAACCCTAGCCCAAACACCCCACCTCCTCATCTCCAGTATGGGGGTAATACCCATCACAGGATGGTCAAGACAATTACAGCAAATAGTTTATCAGCAAGTACTACACAGAGATAAGACACTATCGTTATAATTTCTCAGTTTTCCAGTGTTTGAAATAAAGAAAGCAGACCAGGTAAATTTAGAGGTCACATCTACTGCCAACACAGCAATATCTTCGACAGTAACAATATCTTAAGAAAGAACCAGGGTAGAGACCACAAATAATGAAAAACGTATATAAGAGGGTAGATGAAGAAGAAACAGTGAACAAGAAGTCCATGCCCAATCCCTGAGCAGGTGTTTAATAAACAGTGATGCACTATGACATAGAACATGCTAGAACTGGCCACCTACAGTACAGTGTTTTCAAAGGTGCCTATAATGTGTATGTGTAAATGAGTTTTGGTTTTGTTTTTCAAATCAGAGAATGAACAGAGGACCCTTCAATAAGAACCTCATATTGTCCATTAAACCCAGCCAGCCATTCAGGATTTCATGCCAACAGACTTCGCTGGGGTGGCAGTTACTGGGGGGTCTCTGGTTCATGTTGCTTACTTTTCCTGCTGCCAATGGTCCTTAAAATCTGACCATGATGCCCTCTCTATGTGTGCAAATTTGGGGAACCAAAGGAAATAAAGCTTGTAAATAAGTACTAAATTTTACCAGCCCACAATTTGTTTTTGCTCCCCAAAGGTACACAGATAAATTTTGTAAGATCAAAACAGTTTTTAATATTCATCCAGCATAATCATTTGTCCTAAGCAAACATGTAAGGGCTGAATGAATAGGCAGTTAAAAGGAAACAGTTCCATCTCTCCACACCTCAGCACGCTCAAATACACTTGAAGAGAAGAAACTTTTCAAGATCGAACTTAAGATGAAATTGCCACCCAAAACAGACCACTTAATGAAGAGGATTATGAGCCGAGGCTTATACAGGGAAATCTCAGCTCCACTACTCAACAGCTATGTGACGTTGGACAAGTCACGGAATCTCAGGTCATCTGAGCCTCAGTTTCCCCGTCTGTGAAGTGGGGAAAAGCAGAATATCACACACAGTAAGAGTTGAAAAGGGGAACACTTGCAGAAAGAGGTCAGAAGAGGCAATGCTTTTCTGCATGTCACATTTCTGCATGTCACATTTTGCATGTCACAAGCCTAAGTTTCTTAACTCCAAGAAGGTCTGTTTCTCATTTGTTAACTACAACAGTCACTCTTCATAATGTTCTCTGGAATTATGTACAAAGTGCCTTCTCATCCATAAATTCTCACTATGTAGCACTCCGTTTGCAACTTTCTTCCACTCTTCACCCCTGAAATGGTAAAATTATGAATCTAAGCTATCAATTTTTTAAAAAATATATATATTATCTCTACAGTATTTTCTTAATATTGATCCCCGACACACTACATGCAGGGGGTAAAAAGAATTTTTAAGCCAAGTAATGATGTATTGTAGCTATACACTTGACTGACTTACAGTGAAGAGAAATAAAATGAATTTCTACTTGACTTTGAGGAAATAAATTGCTCATTAAATCCTTAAAAACGCAGTGACATGAAACACGCTGCACACGGTGCACAGATTAACAGTAGCTATATTCAACTGTAGGGAGGCAGGTGACCAGACATCTGGGTAGCTTACAGTGCCAGCCCTGAAACTATGCTAGACAATTAAACAACTCACTGAGCCTCAGTTTCCCCTTTGGGGAGACAGAGCCAATAATAAGAGATGTTGTGAGGATGAAACAGGAAGTGACATCTAAAACTCACTACAACATGCAGCCCAGAGTAAGAGCTCAAGAAATTTAAACCATTGTCATGGCTTGCTACATGGAAAGTTTGTTCCCATTAGAGTAAACATTAGAGTAAAATGGCAAGAACTTTTCTCACATCTTTGAGTCCTTGTGTGCCCTCTTTCCCCTTCTGCTGCTTCCCTATAGATTAACCTGCCCTGGGGACCAGCAAAGTCAGAAAGCAAAGGCTAGGAACAGAAGTGGTTGTGGTTGCTACCTACTACCCTGTCTGAGAAACCTCAGCACACAAAGCAACTTAAACTATTGACCAAAA
Source organism: Cryptoprocta ferox (assembly GCA_028646485.1). Lineage (NCBI taxonomy): Eukaryota > Metazoa > Chordata > Mammalia > Carnivora > Eupleridae > Cryptoprocta > Cryptoprocta ferox. The sequence continues at coordinate 76,230,844 of CM053571.1, forward strand.
ACACAAGAGAAGTGGAGGTGGGGAGAGGATGAATAGACACATAGTTTTCTTTCCTTCACACTATTCTCGGGCTCCACTGCAATGTTAACCATAGAGAACAAAATCTCTCCAGGGTTCCATGACTCTAGAAATGCCCCCAAATACTAAACTTTGGCTCAGAGAAAAAGGGGACAACCAAGGCTGACAACTGTAATTCCACCTCTGTCAGGAGACTTCACTCTCTCCCAGCCTTGCTGTACTCACATGCAGAACTTCCAATTTCAGAACAAAAGTGCAGGGCAATCGCAGAGACTAGACACAACATTAGAAATAGAGAAATTAATGAACTGATGGTTGCAACAGTGACCAGTTCCTGCAAGTTGTCACCAATTAAAGTGAGGAGGGAAGGCGAACAATTTTGGGGGCACGAAAGTTTTCACATGTGAAGAGTTATGTCCTGATAACTCCTGAGATCAAATCCATGTTCAGACCACTGGGCAGTGTTGCATACCTGGACTTCAAAGCATCCTCTCAAAGACTGCTATCTACTCATATTGCCATTTTCAATTGTGTGGGCACAACACTAATATCCTTCCCTTCCTCCCTTCCATCTCTTCCTTCCTTCCTTCTTTCCTTCCTTCCTTCCTCCCTCTCTCCTTCCCTCCCTCCCATCTCTCCCTTCCATCTCTTCCTTCCTTCCATCTCTTCCATCCCTCCCTTCCATCCCTCCCTTCCTTCCATCTCTTCCATTCCTTCCTCCTTCCATCTTTTTTCTTTCCATCTCCTCCTTCCATTCCTTCCTTCATCTCTTCCATCCATCCCTTCCCACCTTCCCTCCCTTTCTTCCATCTCTTCCATCTCTTCCTTCCTTCCATTTCTTTCATCCCTCCCTTCCTTCCATTTCTTCCATCCGTCCCTTCCTTCCTGCATCTCTTCCTTCTTTCCTTCCATCTCTTCCATCTCTTCCTTCCTTCCTTCCTCCCTCCCTCCCGCCCTCCCTTCCTTCCTTCCTTCTCTGGTGGAGGTGAGGTAGGGAGGTGGTCCACTACTGTTCATATAGCACCATTTTCTCCAGAGTGCAAAGGGCTTTACAGAATCTCTCAGTGCTAGGGTGCCTGCCTGTCCTTTACCATTTAAGATTCTGAGACTACCACACTGTTTAGTCCCTGGGGAAAGTGGGTTGTTCAGCATTTGACCCCTTTGTCAAAGTAAAACAGTACAGATACATCACAAAGACAGTGAATCAAGGTAGATGTGAAATGCTGTGTGACCAGAGGCCAAAATCTGCTTTTACTCAAGGTTCTAGGTTTCCTCCAGTGTTTCCAGAAACTGTGTTGGACACATTACCAAGCAACAATTCCATTCTAGGTCTCATTTTTACTTGTTCCATCATCTAAATTCAATTAGAAACTCCTTGAGGACAGGAGCCATGTCACCCTTGTTGTTCATCCAACAGTGATTAGAAAAATGAGGACATAAATGTGAATATCTGAAATACAGCACAGTATCACAATGTATCTGTGCTCCACCTTTTGGAAAAAAATAATTTTTAAAAAAAATTTTTACAAAGAAAAATTTTAAATCTGCATTAAGATGGTCACTGCTAGTCTATAAGCCAAATTGTAGATATTCTAAATGGCTCTATCTATCCAGTGGACATTTACATTTTGGTGACTCTACTTATTATGCACCTCAGCAATTTACTTAACTTTCTATGTCTCAGTTTCTGAGTCTGTAAAATGGGAAGCTGGCTAATACAGTCTTTGTGAAAAATAAGTGAGATAATACATGCAAAGCAGTAAGAACATTACCTAATACAGAGTAAATGTTCAATTAAATGTTACTTATTACTATTTTTCAGCTATTCTAAATAACTATAATGACTGTTACAAGATAAAAATACTATAATGTTACATTTAAAAACTAAAATCATACACTTTTATTATAATAATATATTCCATAATTCAAAACAACTATGCATCTATTGAGAGTTCAGGAAGGGTCTCCGGGTTGAGTTTATGTCAGGTCTGACTCAAAGTATGAGAGAGATAAAGAAAGTAACAAATTACAATATGGCATCCAAAAAAAAAAAACTCGGTGGGAAAAAATATTTGCGTAGAAAAAAAACAGTAACTAGAAAATACCTGAGAATAACTGTAATAAAAATATATACAGACTATACAAAGCTAATAAAAGAAACTTTTCCTGAAGGACCAAAAGACCTAAATAAATGCATGGAAAAAAGAACGATTTTTCTAGCTGCAAAGTATTATGAAAGTATGAATCCTCCTCCAATTTGATAAACACAAGGTAATCCCAATCAAAATTCTAACAGGACTTGACAAACTGATTCTAAAGTTTATCTGAACTGGGGTGCCTGGGTAGCTTAGTCTGTTGAGCGTCTGACTTCAGCTCAGGTCGTGGTCTCACAGTCTGTGAGTTCAAGCCCCGTGTCAGGTTCTGTGCTGGCAGCTCAGAGCCTGGAGACTGTTTCAGATTCTGTGCCTCCCTCTCTTTCTATCCATCTCCCTCTCGCTCTCTGTCTTTCTCTCAAAAATAATAAACATTAAAAAAAATTTTTAAGCGTGTTATCGGGGCACCTGGGTAGCTCAGTCAGTTGAGGGTCAGACTCTTGATTTCAGCCCAAGTCACAATCCCAGGGTTGTGGGACTGAGCCCTCGGTTGGGCTCCACAGTGAATGTAGAGCCTGCTCAAGATTCTTTCTCTCTCGCTCTCTCTCTCTCTGCCCCTCTCTCTTGCTTGCACATGCTCTCTCTCGCTCTAAAAATAAAAATAATAAATAAATAAATAAGTGTGTGTTATTGAAAAGGGAATGGTCAGTCAATATGAACACAGGAAATTAGCATTTCTAACTGGCTATGCAAATCATAGTGAGTATTGAAGCCACTGGGACATTTAGAAAACATGTTATAACCTTATATTATACCTTATTATATGAAAATAACTCTCAAATACATTCAGATATAAATGTAAAAAGACAAACCTATAAAAGGTACATTACAAAATGAGTATTTGCATATTCTTAACTTGTAGAAGATTTTCCTATGCAAGATTAAAAGCTAATAGGATATACTTGACAAATTTGACTACAAAAAATTAAAATGTCTTCATATAAGAATATACTATGAGGGCAACTGGGTTGCTCAGCCCATTAAGCACCCAACTCTGAAGTCCAAAAGTAGAGGATCACAAGGCCAGTGTTGTCCTGTAATTTGCCTGGTCTGCAAGGTTTTTGTTATTGTTGATGTTTGTTTTTTCAAAGAAGTTGCCAACATTTGACAATCAGGGTTTCTGCCTGTCTGGCAACACCCTTCCTCACTTCTAGCTGGCAGCAACAAGCTGTGGCTGAGAGGTGGAGCCCTCTTGTGGGAGGGTAACTCTCTGGTCCCTTGTAATTCCAGCCCACCCCTCTAGTCACTGACTTCACCTGCCTGGTCATTTGGAGAATTTCATTTTTGGGGCCTTACAATAAATTAAAGGCAGGGGAAAACATGGGCAACATTACCTAAGAGACAAGAGATTAATTCTACATACATAAATAGAACTTCTGAAATGAATATGAAAAAGATAAACCAATTTTCTTTTAAATTGGCAAAGACCATTTACAAAATATATACAAAATGCCAATAAATATATGAAAGGAAAAATCTCTCTTCCAAGCAGAATCATTCACACCAGTGTTTTTGCCCATTGGATTGGAGTAAAAAATGATGATAATATCTTGTCTTGGTCAAAAGAGTATAGGAACTGGCAAGCTCAAACCCTGTTTCAAGGAAAGGAAATGTGAACAATTTTCTGATGGGCACTTTGGCAGGAGCTACCAAAATTGAAAACATACATACACTTTGGCCCACCTATCCAGGAATTCCAGGAATTTGTCATATAGGACTCACTGATATATGCCAGCTAAAACAGGCATACATATGCCAAGATGTTCAATATAGCATTGTTTATGATGGCAAACAGAAGCAACTTAAATGGGGCACCTGGCTGGCTCAGTTGGTAGAATATGTGGACTCTTAATCTCAGGGTCATGAGTGCAAGCCCCAAGTTGAGCATGCAGCTTACTTTAGAAATAAATAAATAAATGATTTTTTTTTTAAAGAAGCAACTTAAATGCTCATGAAATAAGGGAAGGGCTGATCATATTATGGTACATCTATAGGCTGGAATACTATACAGCCATTAACAAGAGTGAGATGGCTCTACATATGTTGATATAGAAAAAAACTCTCAAAGTGGAAATATTAGTGGCCATAATAATCAGCACAGCCTGATCAACTTTAGAGTAACAGTATGTTTAAGAGGCATACACATCTGTACAGGGACATGCATATGCATAAACATTTTTCCCTGTAAACAATGATCAACATTGTTAATGTTTATATACACATTTGTAACTTAAATATATTTATAAGTGTATAATATATAAATGTATGTCAACAGGTACCATTTTTTACTCTGGTTTTTCATGTCATTTGCAATTTTTCTAAGCACATATTTGTGCATTATTTGAATACCTTCCCCCCCCCAAGGACAAAAAGGATATTCCCATAAAGAAAAATAAAAATAAAAAGACTTCTACCCCTAATCTGAGCACCATCCATAACACTGAATGTTTCTTTGTTGCTTTAATTATAATTTTCTTTAAAATAATACTTCTGATATCAAATTTTAAATATAGTATCATCTCAATGGCATAAATAATGCACTAAGAAAGGGGTTGGAAGAAAACATGCCAACCTGTAAATGGTTATTGCCTCTGTGAAGGAGGTATTAGGAGTGATAGTCTTTCTGTTTCTTGATTCTTTTCCATTTTTCCACTTTTCTAGAATAACTATGCATTATTCTTACCATCAGAAAAAAAGAACACTTTCCAAGATGAATTTTATGTTATAGTAGAAATAAAGCCACTGTTCCCTCCCTGGTCTGGAGTACTCTTAAGTAAGTGTGTGTAATGGTTACAGCTTTCTTTGCCAGGCGGTGAGTCCTCCAACTCCCTGCTCCACACTTAAGGGTAGGGCCCATGTAGGGGTTGAGATGAGTCCAAGCGGACCAGAAGAGAGGGTCCTTTCATGGGTTACACTGTTTCTTCTCCCGACTTGTGAATGGCTCTGGGTCGTCTTGGGTCCTAGCAAGTTTCCTTCCTACCGCCTCTCCCTACATTTGTCTGGCTCTTTTCTTTTCCTGTTCATTTCCCAGCTCCATTCCCTCCTCTCGCTCCTCTTCCTTTCTCCTTTTCCTGTCACCAAGTCACCCAAGTGCATGTTGGGAGGGATTTGCAGGATGGGAAGGGAGAAGGCCCGGTGGACTGAAATGTTCTAATTCTGTAGGTGACCACTGTCAGGCTCAAGTTTTGGGTCAATGATGAAACTCCCTGGGAAAGAAGGGAGATGCAAAAGAGAGGATTAAAAAATAAGAAAGGCAATTTAAAAAAATAAGAAATCGTATGTACAATCCAATGTTTATCTCTGATCACAGATTGATGCCCCAATGTAGAACGCTTCAAAGTCAGTGAGAACAACAAACTCTTCCAAAGACAGCGTTAGAGGTTACTGCTCAGTGTGCCACTGTAATCAGGATTAGAGCCTAAAAATTTTTTTAAAAAGTTTTTTAATTTAAAAAGGTAAAAATGAAAGCAAATTTAAGAAAGTTTTCTTTTAACGTATCCTTCTAGGAAACCACAGACTTTTTTCCACTGGGAAAGACGCAAAAAAAAAAAAAAAAAGGCAGTTTGCCTAAAAGCGCAATACCTGCAAGGAAACAACTCAGCTAGTTGACCTCTGGAGAGCCACTTCTTCCTTGCAAGTCCTCAGTTCATTGGGAGCTTTGCCAGAGTCAAGGCCAGCAACACTCCTGAAGATGTCATTCCCACCTCGGCGCAGCCTCCTTTGACCGCCCAGTAAACATCAGGGGAAGGAGCTAATGAGCCAGTGAATGAATGGGAAAGACGCAGCACCGCCCGGCGCTTACCTCTTCTGGTTCATGGAGGCCACCTGGAGCCACTCGTTGGTGCTGGGGTTGTAGGAGTGCGCGGCCGAAATCTCCTGGCTGGTGATCCGGTACCCGCCCACTATGAAGAGGTAGTTGTCCAGGATGGCGGACCCGTAGCCCCTGACGTTCACCAGGTCGGGAGGAAGGTTGTTGGCCAGCGGGAACCAACGTTCGGTCATCTCCTCATACCTCAGCATGGACGGGGGCTCCCCTTGGTAGGGGTGAGGAGCCAGGGGTCCCCCCAGGAAATCCCCCAGGGCCACGAGGACAGGAGTCCCCGTCATCCGGGCCTCTCTCAGCCTCTGCTTCAGGCTGACATCCCCGGGGGCCTGAGGGGGAGCCCCCAGGAGGTGGAACTGGGGCTTGCACAGGACCTCGTGGAAGTGGACGACCATGAAGCGCAGGCAGGCCTCCTGCAGGTCGGGCAGCCCGTACACCTGCGCCAGGCGGTACAGCTCCAGGCAGTTGGTGAGCCGCACCTGGGACAGCAGCAGCTGCAGCAGAGACGTGACCTGAAGGAAGGAGGCCGCTTCCACCAGCTCCGCCAGCAGGCTCACCTCGTCCATCTCCTCTTCCTCCTCCACCCCAACGCCCTTCTCGGCCCGCGGGCCCAGGAGCCAGCCTTCGCGGGCCCCGCCGGCGTTGATGAAGTCCAGCACCAGGCGCAGGCCCGGGGCGCTGAGGCCGCGCAGCTGCTGCACCTCGGGGCCGCCGGCCTCCTGGCTCAGGGCCTCCCGCATGCCGGAGCGGTAGAGGGCGCGGAAGTAGTCGCTCTGCTCGATGAGCTTCCTCTTGCTCACCGGGTAGCAGCGGTCCTCCAGGCGGATCTGCACCATCTCCTCAGCCGACATGGCTGGGGGGCCGGGGGCCGCTGGGGGGCCCGCCAGCTCTGCGTGCTCGCCTCCCCGCCCCCACGCGCTCTCCGGGTTCCGGGTTGGGCGCGCCGAAGGATGGCGCCGCGGAGGAGGAAGGAGGCGACGGGCCGCCGCCCGCTCCCGCGCTCGCCCGGCCTATCTGGGTCGCGGCGGCGCCCCCGAGGCAGCCCCTCCTCCTGGTCCCGGGGGCGGCGGCTCAGCCTCGCTCCCCGAAAGCGGCGGCCCTGCCCCGTCTGCTCTCCCTCAGCGCCAAAAAAGGCCCGGCTGACGGGCGTCGGGAGGCGGCCGCAGTCCTCGCTCGGGTTCTCCGGGCCGCGTCAGCCGCCGAGGGGATCCCAGCCCCCAGCCTGCAGCCTCCACCCACGCCTCGCTTCTCACTTCCGCCCCGCAGGACCCCTGCCGCCCGCCAGACCTGCCGGTGGTTCCGGCTTTTCGGGAGGGGTGCAGGGCTGCGGGCCTGGGCTCAGGGGCTGCGGCCGCGGCCGCGCAGCCTCTCCCGCACGCCGCGCGCAGCGGTGCAAGCGAAGCTCGGACTGCAAGCGAGATGAAGCCGGTCCGCTCTCTCTTCCGCGCTGCTTTACGAGCGGGGAGAGACAAGAAGGAGAAACAGGCGTGGGAGGAACGGGATGAAAGGAGTCTGGGGTCCCGGGAGTCAAAATGACATCACAGCTAGGATCGCCCGTCTAGCCCAATCCAGCATAGTGTCCCAGGGGGCTGAGGCCCATAGGCCGTCCCTGCACACGTAGGTGGCACCTAGAGCTGATTCTTCGCAATGGTCACCGTGTAGGAGCCATCTTGCAGAAAGAAAGTCCAGGCAAATGGCAGCAGGTTCGGCAGGGCTCACTGGGGTGCACGGTGCAGCTGATGGAAAGGGTTGGCAAGCAGAGGAACTTGTATTTGCTGCTGGGGCCCGTTACTCCTCTTTATGCTATTAAAAGAAAGACAGGAGTGGAACTCAAAGTTAGAACACATGACTTCTTTTAAAGTATTTTCTAACCAACATTGCTTTTCCTATTTCAGTTTGGTTGGGCTGCCATGACAGAATGTGATCCTTTGGGCAGAAGGTCTGGCCGCTTTTGGTGGTACTGGTCTACAGAGGTGGCTTTTCTTGCCACTCTCCTACGGTCCCCCGTATCCATGCTCCTGACTGTCCGAGGACTACTTAAGGAAGGACCACTTCCTCCCTGGCTTCTCTCATTTAACATTGCAAAGAAATGCATAGAAGGCTCACCACAAATAATAAGGACCTCGAGTTGCTCATGAGATATGAATTAATCTTAGAAGGAGATGAACAGGATACTGTTAGGTTAGATTTGGGTAGATGGAGGGATAAGGGTCGCGAGGGAGCAGAGGGTGTAGTCACTCTTATTCTACTACTACAACAACAACAACAACAACAACAAAACCCTTTTTGAAAAATTTCCCAGACCAAGATTCTGCTACAATAGTCCTCAATTTGGGAAGAAGATGTGTTCGGCTTTGTTTTTATTATTGCAAGGTCTCTGTCTTCTTGAATGACAAGTTGTTAAATAACACCTTCATAACAACATTTCTGCTTTATGAAACATAAGATACCTCCTTCACGGCTTAATACCACCTCTACCTCAATATTGTATATTAAGAAGGGGGAAGGATTAAAAACCAGAGAAAATAATCATATTGGTAAGGCATGAAATCCTTTTGACACCTTTTTGGGTTACATTTGTGCTTCTTACTATGTAACTTAGCTGCTCTTGGTGAGGTGTTGTCCTTCATTATTTTCTTTATAAAACACCATAAGTAAGGAACTAAAATTTTAAAGACATAGAAAAAAGTTCTAGTAGATTCTGTCTTCGCTGGGGAAAGTGAAGGAGACAAAGATGGATCTATGACTTACCTCATTCATCTCTCTATTTCTCTCTCTTTTTAACTGGGAAAACCTCTAGCTTTTCACCTTGTTTCACCTGGCCTTTAAATCATTACTGATAAAACTCCATTCTCAACCAATTTCTCACACTTCTGTGTTCAATGACGGTGCAGTCAGGACATTCTAAGGCTTGTAGTGGATGAGTGACCATGAATTTAGCAACCTCTTTGGAAGCATAAAGTGCCAAATCTAGCTGAGGTCTTCAGCTGGGGAATTTTGCTGGGAGGCATACCCTATATCAAAGAGGCTTGGACTTGGGATTTATTTGTGCCTCCATCAGCGACAATGCCAGATTCAGTGTGTCAGCCAAGAAGAACAGGCTCTTAGTCTCTTCTCTGTCCCTTTAGAATCTTTCACCAATGATGCTTTTGTTTCCAAACGTCATAGATATGCCTCTGACTGGTAAACAGACCCAAAAAATCACTATCAAAGAATGATGCACATTAGAGAGGCAATTCACGCACAGTATTATTATCAGAGTAAGATCAGCTTGGACAGGGAATCTGAGGTGTGAGTATGACAATACTGGGCACTGGACTTGTAAGCTTTTTGGCCCTGATATGATAATAACAGCATTTAGGACTGGAAGTATCTTAAAAGATCAAATCATTTTTATAACTAACACAGTAAGCTTTCTGTTCAGCTAGAAATGCCAAGTCAAAGCAATGTAAACTCCTTTACAAAAGACCTAAAATATTATTTCTAAGCCTCATGAAAATATTGCTTATATATACCTGGTGGTGTAATTTTATAGATCTGTTATTCACTGATCAATGAATAATAAAGACTGGCCTTTGTGGTACTATGACTCACTTCAAACCCTTATAGTAGCATGATCTGTTTTGCAAAAGACTACAGGAATGGTCAGACACAGCTGTTCCTTTAAGAATTTATGGAAAATAGGGGTGCCTGGATGGTTCAGTCGACTAAGCATCTGACTTCACTCAGGTCATGATCTTGCGGTCCATGGGTTCAGGCCCCGCATCGGGTTCTGTGCTGGCAGCTTAGAGCCTGGAGCCTGTTTCAGATTCTGTGTCTCCCTCTCTCTGCCCCTCCCCCACTCATGCTCTGTCTCTCTCCGTCTCAAAAAAAAAATAAACCAAAAAAAAATTTTTTTAAAGAATTTATGGAAAATATACCTTATGACTTAAAAATGAAAAAAAATCTAAGTACAAGATGTTTATCACAGTGTTGCTTTTAATAATGAAAAATTGGAAAACAATGTATAATAGTAATAGTAGCTAACATTTATTCACTGCTTATTATATGACAGACATTGTTTTCAGTACTTTTCATGGGTTACAATACTATTTTTTATTCTATTATACAGCTGAGAAAGCTGAAGTGCAGAATTAATTTCCGAACATAGGTAGAATGAAATACCATAGAGCCGTTACAACTTTGGATATACAGGTAGATCTTTCTTTAGAAACCCTGAAATACATAATTTTACACTAGATTTTTTTTCTTTTTTTCTTTTTTTTTTTTTAGGGGAGAAGGGGCAGAGGGAGAGAGAGAATCCCAAGCAGGCTTCACAACCAGCTCAGAGCCCAACACGGGTCTCAATCTCACAACTGTGAGATCATGACCTGAGCTGAAATCAAGCATTGGACATTTAACTGACTAAGCCACCCAGGCGCTCTTACATTGGATTTTTAAAAAACAGTTTCTGGAACAGTATGAATCCATTTGTGCAAAATTGTATTCATATATCTTTTTTTTATAGATGTATCTAGAAGGATGTTAATCAAAATGTTAAGATTATAAGACCTTAAATAGTGTTTATTTCTTTTTGTACTTTCATGTATGGTTGGGATTTTTAAAGTGAAATGTGTATCAATTTAATGAAAAGCAAAATATTTTAGGAAAAAGTGTCTTTTAAAAAACAAAACTGAAATATTTTCCTTTCATTAAAGCATATGGGATGATGTAAATGAGTTTAAAGTAGCACAGGTCTTCAAAAATGTCTCTATTTAATTCAGATTGAGCATCTTCATGTAGGCAAAACTTCCATTTTATATCAATGTTCTCTGGACATCTTAGAAAATCACCTGGGACACCTATGAGACTTCTGGTTCTGGAGCACCTGAATCAGGCTCTTGGAAGAGATGAGTTTTTAACATAAGAATCCAATTTTTGAACCCCTCTCAAGAGCATTCAGTTGGAAATACGTACAGCATATCACTGCATTGCAATAGTGTAATGGCTCTGAATATTTGATAAAATTTGTACAAAGGCTATATAGCAAATTTTTATTCAGAGTTGCAGTTGCTTTCTGGTTTCTGCAATTTCATCTCACATGGACAAGTTTTGAGACTAGACATTTCTGGGCCATATCTCAACCCATTATGGATTCCTCCCTCTGCTCCTGCAGTCCAGTTTCTATCTCTCTGTTTCAAAGTACTTGGCTCCAACAACTTTCAGGCTTCCAGATTGAATGTTTATGCAATCACCCAAAAATTTGTTTAAAAATTTTTAAAGCATATTTTTATATTGCAACTTATAGATTCTTTCAATTGCAACTTTGATCTTCACTTGAACATCATTGGACAGAAAAGGATTAAACAATTGTGGATTGTTCCATTATTCCTAGAGAATACATGAGAACTTTAAGGAATTATATACCACACGAAAGAAACTGCATTTATTTTTTTTTTATTTTTTATTTTTTTAAATGTTTATTTGTTTTTGAGAGAGAGAGACACAGAGTGTGAGCAGGGGAGGGTCAGAGAGAGGGAGACACAGAATCAGAAGCAGGCTCCAGGCTCTGTGCTGTCAGCACAAACCCTGACGTGGGGCTTGAACCCACGAACCATGAGATCATGACCTCAGCCGAAGTCAGCCGCTTAACCGACTGAGCCATCAGGCACCCCAGAAACTGCATTTAATGTGAATGAAAGACACAGAGGTTAGAAGGTTACAAACCAGATTTTCCAGTTTATGTCCCCAGGGCATGAACTACTTGCAACAGCTATGGAATCTCGTGGAGAAATAGGGAGTGATCTTTCACTCTAACCTGTCCTTTGCTTTGCCATTAAAAAATCTCTCTTCCCTCTCCCCTGGGAACAGACGGAACAGTCTGATTATTCGCAGGTAAACAATTGAAACTTGCTTTCTATGAGAAGTTCAATAGAATAGAGTATTTACCATTTTTAGTGTAGTTTATGCAGCTTATGCAAGATTAGGAGTTAATCGATGATATATAATTTTTGCTTGGGAGAAAGTGAAATGTTTTGTTTTTAAAGTTTTTCAGTCTTATGAATATTTTCATCTTATTATTATTAAAGTATATGTTTCTAAAATCAAAGGATATGTGATCAGCTATTATTATGAAACAGGTGGAGAAATGAAAATTCAAAGAATATTAACATTTTCTGTCAAGTAAGTGAATGAGTCGTTGTGCAAAAGGTATGAAAGAAACCTAGATCACAGGATAAAAAGCTTCATCTTTTCTTCTTTTCTCATTTTTTTAAAGGGCAGTACAGTACATTATGCCAAAAGCTGATTTTCAATTATGCTTTGTATAAAAATAGATACACAAAAGCAAGAGTTTTATGCTTTGAACTAATTTGTCATCTTGTACATCATCAAGGGATATGGAACCCACAATCTTCACAAAAGTAAGAGACCATTTTTTGCTGCCTTTAGTATCTTTGCAAATGTTTTGGTCTTTTAATTAAAGTAATTTTATTAATATTTAGACCTGGGTCGGGCTCTGTGCTGACAGCTCAGAGCCTGGAGCTGCTTCAGGTTCTGGGTCTCCCTCTCTCTCTATCCCTCCCCTGCTCATGTTCTGTCTGTCTGTCTCTCTCTCTCTCTCTCTTTAATGTTTAAATAAACATTAAAAAAAGAAAGAAAGAGATTTAAAACCCTTTCATTATTTTCCAAATACACCTTGCTTGGCAACTACCTCTGGTTCAGAGATACTATCCCTTCATGTATATGCCTCAGAAAGAAGTCTCCCTTATAACATGCAAACATGAATATCAGAAAACAGATTAAACAGACCCTTTTGAACTTCCTCACAATTTCCACTGTAATGCTTTTCATTTATGCTTTTTTTAAAGAAAGCTTGTGGCTAGACTTTTATTTTGGCGGCGGGGGGAAGCCTAGCTCCAAGAAGTGACGAGGATCCACATTCAATGTTTTCAAAATCACTGCAAAATTAAAATTATTTTTTTCTTTTTCAGTTTTCATTTACTTTCAAGTTTTGTTTTTTTTTTAATAAAAACAAAAAATGTAAACCAGTACAAAAACTGGTTTTCTAATGAACCTGAATACTAGGATGTAAATTCAAAGGGGAAAAAAATGATTGAAAAAAAATCTGCAGTCACATGTTCCTTTAAAGCTATACAGAAGTGCCCTTACAAAAACATTTCTTGTTTCTGGTGAAATGGATCCTTCTTTATCTGACGTCAAGTGACTAAATTATTGTTTTCCTCAGAAAGACTCTTGGCTAGGATTTCCATTCGTCTTTATAATTACTTAGTGAGAGGTGTCTGTGACTATTCCCTTTCAGAAAAAGAAGAAAAGCAGAGGAGAGAATCCACGTCTTCAAGAGGCTAAAGGACAGAGTATTGAAATGGCCTGGAAAATGTTCAAAAGTAACGTCAGAAAGTCAAATGGTCACCTAGGGCTCAGCTGGGAAGAAACAAAAGAAAAATCAATATGCAGTCAAAGAATGGCTTCATTTTTCTAGAAGGTGACCCTCCAAGAGAGTCCCTCAGCAACAGCCCCGAAGTTCCAGAAACTGTCCAGAAGCCTGATGGTCAGCTTCAGCATCTGTCTGGGACTCAGGCTTCTTGCCCAATCTTTATACCAGGGACATGCATGCGGCAGTGGTGACGATCTGCGTGATACTGCTCCTAAGCATGGTGTGGGCCTCACACTCTCTCTGCTCACCCACCATTTTTTACAGAAACTGCTGGATCCGTCGCTTTCCCGGTCTTCTGATTGATCTGGAGGAGTCTCAGAAGCTGGGAGCTCAGTTTCTGAAGTATTATTCTGAAAGCACTGGCCAGAAATGCAGCAGGAGCTGCTGCCTTAGGAAGGATGGTAAGTATTCATGATACGCCTGTGCAAGAATCAGGAGAAACTGATAAAATGAAGACTAAGTAAGGAACCCTAGGTAGAGTTTCCAGAGAAAAGAAGAACAGGACTAGGGGAGATGAGGGAGAGCCATGGGGATGGAAGAGAGCAGGAGAGATTGAGACTGCCTTTGCGGTCTGGGTCAGTGCTGGCTCAGTTTACAAATCTGGTAAGGACCGGAATGCCATGGAAACTACAGGTAACAGAGAATCTTCTTTTCCTCACTAGAGGGCTAAATGAAAATATTTCCTTGAGGGTTAACTAATAATATTTCTTAGCCCCAAATATGGCATATTTTATGTCAAAAATATTTATAATTTCCTTTTCAAAGTTCTTTTGGCGATATTGGTATTTCAAGTTTTTGAAATGTGCTTGCTTGTGTTGACCAAATGTGGGCTGCATTAAATAGGAATTTAGATTGTGATTGATGTTTTGAAAGACATAGGCAGATATATGTCAAATAGCAAAAATAAAGGCGTGTTTTCAAAATATTCTGATTTTTTTGGTCTGAAATCCACAATCAGGATTAAATATCATCCATGTAATACGATCAAGATTTATAATTAGGAAAGCATTTCATTATTGCAGAATTTCAAGTTATAATTGTCTAAACACTTCTTTCATTAGTTTTTCATTTTTCCAAGATTTTAAAGCTCCTTGGAAAGAAACAGTAAAAGCAACACAACACTTGAAAATAAGTCTCTTGGTTGTTCCACACTTTCTTTCCATGGTTTGATACCAGCTTATTAATTGCCAATGCTTCCTGTCCAAGTATGCATGTAAGATTTCTGGGGTGCAGATTGAATCTGCTAGAAGGGTGTAAACCGACCACAGTATGAGAAGCTATCCCAGGCTAAGCCCTCAAAAGATAATCAGGCACAGAAGGGAGCAATTGATTTATTAAAGGGTAATCTTTCTGAGAAGTTTGCCGATACAGATTTTCACCTTAAAGATGCTTCTGATTCCCATAAGCCTTGAGGGAAGGTAGGGGGTGTGGGGGGGTGAGGGGGGTGGGCAGGGGAGTTACGTTTCAGCATTTTCCCATGGTATCAGTTTACCTGACTGTCCACCGCAGGGAAACTCTGTCCTCTGGACTTCCAGGGATACTATACACATCCAGTAGAATTCCATGATTTTAGAGCCTCTGCAGCCTCCAAGTTGTGGTTTTCTTCCTCCAAGAAGAAAGGGCACGAACACACGTCTCTGTTTTTAGCTGGGAGCCAGAACTTTAAAAAGCCACAGTGGGGCAAAAGCTAACCTGCTCAGAGCTGGAACTCTGAGATGTACACAAAGAGGAATAGAAAACATCTTTTAAAATTGTTCTCTACAGCATCAACTACTTGCTTATCAGAAATTTAGACACCTAAATTTGAATGTATTTTAGTCCTTTCCCTTGAACTTGACAGTGTAGACTTCGGGGAATGTATTTGTAATCTGTAATGGATTAGCAATGTATTATGAATTGAATTCTGTCCTATTCTCTTTCCTACTGAAAAACGAAAGAGTGCAGAAACGTGGGCTGTCCCGGAAACAATGGGGGAGATGCAACTGCCCACAGTTAACCTTACACAGAAGCAGCATGGGTTTTGCTGGCAGCAATTCCACAACAGCCTTAGGCATAGTCTGAGGTCTGGTAATTGCATGCTACCCCTCTGTAATCTTTTATTAAAGAAGTTGATACCGGTGGCCAGTGGATGTTTCCCAGCAACATAGTTCCTACTCACTGCAGTAGGAGGGAAATCTGTGTTGCCCTTTAAGGAGGACTGAAGACTGGCACCCCACAAATCTGACTTAAGGTTTTCCAGAAATAATATGATACGTTGTAAGGAGCAAACTTACTTAGTAAAGGGGAGACAGCATGAGTAAGTGATGTACCCGAACTCAGTAGAATTCCAAATCCTAACACCCCTGATGGTCGACTCTCTTCCTCTTTAAATGATACTGAACAGGCTTTTCATTGGATGTGGTTTGCATCATGGGGCTAGTGCTCCCCTTTAATCAAGGTCAGGGTCGTGTTCACCTGCCCTGCTGCCTAGCCACCATCGGGCCTCTCCCAGTAATGCCGTTTTTGCCTTCTCACTACTCCCTCTTTTGTTACAGCATTTGTCACTTTATTTTCTTCTTTCTTTCTCTGGTGAACTCCAGTACCTTAGCATTCTGAAATGGCATCACACCTGGAAATCTGATATGTATAATAAGCCTCAGAGGTTTCTGTAGCCAACTGAACTTTTCATGAACATAAAATACTGGGATTGGTAAATGATTCCAGGTAACCCTGTGTGGAATGGAATGTGTGAAAGACTAGAGAAAATTAGTGGATAGTTTCTTTCAAAAAGGCATTTTCCATATTCATACAATTACTATAGTTCACAGTGTTCTATAAAATATCTGAACATAGCCTTGCAATGTATTGCTTGCTGTTAATCCAGTGCTCTTGAAAGAAATGTAAGTTACTCAGAGCTCATCAAACTGGTAGAAACCAAAACCATCTGCAGATGCACTTGGCCTGTTTTCCTTTCAGTTTCCTGTAACGTGGCTGTCTTCTACCATGATCCTATTCATGACAATGTCAACTGCCTCCATATTCACTGCCCAACATTGGAAAGCTGTGTATTAGAGCCCAGAACCAGTGCCATTGTATACAACATAACAGAAGGTAATGATTTATGTTTTTTTTTTGTATTTTGAAGAATATTGGTAATATTCTAGTAGAGACATATAACCCAAAAGCTAGCTGTCAATAACAATGTGTGAATCGCTGAATCACTCTTTTCCGGTGATCTCTATCTGGAAAAGTTTTGGGCATCCAGAGAAGAAAACCAAAGGATATTCCCTTTAGTTTGGCATTTTCAGCAATGATGAGCTCATTCCAGATGATCACACATCATATGTGATTGAAGAAGAGCTTAAGCATTACATTTATTCCAGGGGCCCCTAGCAAGGGCCAAAAATAGGCATTTCAACTGCAGTGACTACGGATGCTACTAGGAAATAAAGAGAATTGCTTAATAGCAGTTTTGAGGTCCACTGACACCACATGCAAGGATTCTACAGAAATGGATGTCAAGGACAGGGAAATGAACTTACTAACATATGTTAGCATACCAATGGTCCCAAGATAACCAGTATATTTTATTTTAGAAAAATACCTACTTAAGTGTCCCTTGCTTATGTATATAATCTCAGGGTGCAAATTGGTAAAGATGAAAGAATAGATTTTTGTCATCAGAGTACAGAGGAGATCAATTTCATCATCAATTTGTACTTAGTGAAAACCTAATGCTTCGGGCTGTGTGCAACATTGCAGAAGATTGCAGCCATCTCTCTGCCCTCGAATTCCTTACAATCTAGCTGATGTGACAAGTCTCACAATTAGTGTAAAAACTGTAACTGAGGGGTGCCTGGGTGGCTCAGTCGGTTGAGCGTCCGAAGTCAGCTCAGGTCATGATCTCACGGTTTGTGGGTTTGAGCCCCACGTCAGGCTCTGTGCTGACCACTAGCTCAGAGCCTGGAACCTGCTTCAGATTCTGTGTCTCTTTCTCTCTCTGTCCCTCCTCTGTTCAAGCTCTGTCTCTTTCTGTCTCTCAAAAATAAATAAATGTAAAAAAAAAATAAAAAAAATAAAAAGTGTAACTGAATACAAAAATGTGTGATACTTCCCCAAGTACAGCACCCAAAAGAAGAGGAGACTAAAGAAAACTAAATTCAGAGGCAGCCTCATAGAAAAGGCCAGGCAGAGATAAGATATGGAGTTCAGTATCACACCATGAAGAAAACAGGTCTAGCTAAAAAAGGGATTTGGGATTGCAATGAAAATATGGGTAAGATAGGGCAGGCCAGGTCACAAAAAGGGCTTTGGATAGAGTAGAGTTTTGGTTTGACTTTGACAGTAATAGTGAACCAGCAAAGGTATTTAGTGAGAAACTGCCATCATGAAAGTGACAAGCCTGGTTGTCTTTAGTGGAGCAAAATTATATGTGAGATGCAAGTTAGGAAATCTAGTCAGGGAGGCATGAGTTCTGGAGAAGGCAATCATAACTGCAACAAAGAGGAGGGATGATTACCAGAACATTGGGAGGGAACTGGATAGGATGTAGTTACTTTTTGGATGAAGGAAAAGGAAAGAGAGGAATCAAAAATCGCTCTGCGATACATACAGATTGCAGCATGAGTGATGAAGACTGGCGATGCCACTGAATGAGACAAAGAGCCAGACAAAATGACGTTGGTTCTGGGAATGTTCAGTGATGACACAAGATGTCTAGGTGGAAACCTTCAGTAGAGCACAGAAGAAATGAAGCCAGAGACCAAGAAAGAGGAAATAACTGGTGATATGGATTTCAGTGCCACCCGATGTAGTGGTGACAGTTGATGAAGATAATCATGTGTGCGTGTGTGTGTGTGTGTGTGTGTGTGTGTGTGTGTGGTGAGACGAAGAGAAAATTCAGCAGAAGACAAAGGACTAAAGATTGTGAAAGATACACAACCAGTTAGGACCAAGAAGAGAAACAGCAAAAGAAAGGAAAAATGAGAGGCAGGCAGTCTGGGCTAATGTGCCAAGAGAGTCTGTGCCCCAAGGAGTCACAGGAGGAGAATTTTAAGGAACAGATGGCCAGCAGTATCAAGGATAAGAGCCTGCCAAAGCAATGAGACTGATAAGAAAATATGGAAAGTATTGATTACCTCAGAAGCATAATTCTGACGGAATAGTGAGGATGGAACAAGATGACAGAAGGCAAAAACCAAAGAAAGAAAATGGATGTTAGTATGTCTAGAGGGAGAGAGAGAGATAGAAACCGATTGATAGCAGGGACAACTGGAAAGTTGTTGAGAGTTTTTTCCTTCCTCTTTACAGATGGAGCAATGTTTGTGCATATTTGAAGTCAGAAGGAAAGGAGCTCCTTTACAAGGAGATAAAATACTGAAGACCAAGTCAGGACCCTCAGGAACTGAGAAGGGATCAGAATGAGGGCTTTGCTCATGATTTCTAACACAGTTACACTTCTCAGGCCCTATTTTTAAAAACTTTATTTAAAAAATTTTTATATGTTTTATTTTATATTTGAGAGAGGGGGCAGGGGGAGAGGGAGAGCAGGGGAGGGGCAAAGAGACGGAGACAGAATCTGAATAAGGCTCCAGGCTCCCAGTTGTCACCACAGAGTTCGATGCAGGGCTCAAACTCACGAGCACTAAGCCGAAGTCAGACGCTTAACAGACTAAGCCACCCAGGTGCCCCTTAAAACTTTATTTTAAAATGCTATATAACTCAAATGCTACTGTTTTTTGCAGTTCTTGTACTAACACTGTCTATTGTTACCCAAATGCCCGGCAGACGCAAAGAATCCTCCATGAATTAGCCAAATGTGTTCACAACAGAAAGTGTCCTAGAAAGTTAAGATAAATTCAGATGTGGCCAGTATGTTTCTAAGGCTTTCAGAAGTATGCAATAGTAGAACTTGAACTTAAGCTCAGTTCACTAACTCAGTGGCAAATCCGAGACTCCTCTAAGTCTTCTTACTTATGATAAGACTTCTTATTTCTTTCAGGTATAGATCCAGATTTGCTGGTTTTTGAACAATCACCTCCCACATATCTAAACACCCGTTCTTCATCTAATACAAGGGACAGACTAAGGATTCTAAAAGCTGCGAATTTAGATAAACAACAAAGCACCATGATAAACCCAATGCTACCATCAGTAGAGGCACCATCATCAAGCACACATCAAGATTTGGTTGTAAACACAAACAAGACCAGGTCTTCTAAGGAACTAACCACAGATTCTTGGGCAAGTTTCATTTCCCTGAATAACTCCATTATCACAGAGGTAAATATGCTGTCACGCAGTACTGATTTCATCAACAATCCAGATAACAAGACTGTTTCTCCTTTCTTTATGCCAGTAGACACAAAACTTTTTCCTAGGCCTATTCCATCCCGACTCAACAGTAGCAAACAATTACTGAACAAAACCAAGGGGTACAACAGCAGAAACCACACATCTGAGGATGAAGACATGACACCTGCTGGGGCATCTGTGACTCCAAATATGTGGCTGGCTCCAGTGGCCCTCTGTACCTCTGTCATCTTTCTTTGCTGTTGTATAATCATCCTGGCGTCTGGATGCTGTAGAAAGCAGAGGCAGTACAAACCAGGACAGAGAAAGTCAGGATCCAGGCAAATTAAAAAATTTAACACTCTGAAGGAGAACGCTTAACAGTAAAAGTCACAGGGAGATTGTAAGCTTTCAAGAGTATCATTTTTATTTTCTGTAAGACAAGGGCAGTTTGGTTAAAAAAAAAGAAAAAAAACCTAATTGCACAGAATGACCCCTCCTACCCATCTCTAAAAAAAGGCCAATGCTTGATAAACTTAACTGCTTTTTAAAAAGTTATTTCCATTTTTTGAAGCGTACCCTTTGCCAAAGTTCCAGAATTCTGACCCCTGCAGTTATTCAGCATTGCATGAGAGATACGGTTCTAAGTGCTATGCATGTATTCACTCATTGATTTCTTATAATTTTAGGAGTTAGTATGCTTTTTTATTAACCATTATAGTATTATTGTCACATTTTATAGATGAGGAAAATGAGAAGAGAGGCTATCTTGCCTAAAGTCACACACCTAGTAAGAAGTGAAGCCAGGACTTAATAGGCAATCGGGTTCAAAAGTTCATGCTTGAAATCACTCTCAGACTGAAAACCTCCATTTTCCCAAAGTGCATGGAAAAAAAGATACAGAAAGGAAAATATCATATATGTCTACTGTCAAGGGCAAACTATTATCACATATGTTAATAAAATCTTGTAGTGGTTTGAACAGAAGAGCATTATTATTAGTTACTAACCCAGGTGCAAGTGCTTCCTATTTTTATATGGTTTTAATGTTCAATTGATTAATTCTTTTAAATCCTAACCCATCTTCATTTTCTGAAGCTGACATGCCTTTAAATAACCTTGGTACTAGAATCTTGGGGTTTTGTGTGGATCTCTGTTGAATAAAGTGTGGGAGTTTTAGTTTACATCCCTCACTTGTTTTTTATACATTGTTTTCCCAGGTGCAAATATTAGCTGTAGATATTTCAGCTCTGTCCAAATCTTACACCAGATATACCTCCCTAAATCTTACATTCAGACTCCTAAGTGCAGACACCTTTCATTCAAATCTCCACTGATCTTAAACTTTAGGCCCTTAATCTCATCCCTGAAACTCTTTTTAAATGTGAGGACAGATATTAAAAGACAGGCAATAAGCATGAAATATAGATAAGAGGAAATCCTATTATAGGATTAATAAAATAGTAGTTCTCTCTTATATTAAAACAAATTGTCCAGTGGCTTAAGAGGTGGTTCTTTTTCTTTTCCTAGTTGTTGGTACTGTGGGGAAAAATATGTCTATTTCTTTTTTAATATAAAAAAATTTACAAAATCTCTACCAGTGGAATATTAGCCACAATAAAAGTCTGGAAAAAAAAAAAAGGCTGAAAAAAGTCTGGAAAAAAAAATTCATCGATTTACCCTTACTCGCTAGTGATGATATTTAATATAACTTTTATCAATTTCATTCCTAATTCATTAGGAAAAAGTCCTATATTTTGTAGGGAGGATATAAAGATTTAAATTATCCTAAAATTATATTTAAATAAATAATTCAAGAAGCAGTCTTTAAATATTATTTGTATATACAATCTTTTAAAAGGTTATTTACTTCTTAAAAAATATACACAAATTATTTAAAGGTTTCCTGAAAAACTAGGGTTGCTAGAAAGTTTTTTTCTTCCTAGAGATTTCTCAGAATTTGCTCCTTCCCTAAAATTGACGGTTTTATAGAAATGACCATCATTTGAGAAAACATATTTACCTTTGTAAGAAAACAAGCTCACACTCCTTCTCTTCTTCAGCCACTACCTTTGACTATGAGATAAACTGAGTAAATTTAGACCACAGATGCAACCAGAGTCAGCCAGGAAGCAAAAACTGCCAGGCCTAGAAACCATGTCCTTCCTGGAAGCCAAAAGGACCAAAGAGAACATGTGAATGGAATTTAAACCTTTCTTAAGAAACAAAGATTGTCAAGGTCCCGTTAACCACCAAGGCCAAGATTGCTACACTCAGTTACAAAGTAACCATGATACTGAAATGTTTCCAACATTGTAACGAGCCAGACATCTTTTTCAAAAAGTCTGTAATTGTCCAGGATTATGAAATACTTACCAATGTTAGGAAGAATATATGCAAAGAAAGAACTAGCACATGCTACAATTAAGAAAACAGATTTGTCCTATTTCTTAGTTGCCTATATGTTTTAGCAACTTGAGTTATATAACTTTTAAGAGTCTGAAGTCAGCAGTGACTATCAATGTAGCAAATACCCCCTAGACTCTTCCTTATAAAGATAAATATGTTCATGTTCATTGTATATATTGGATCAATTAAAGGAACAAAGATCTGATTAATGACAAACAGTGCTGTTTCATTATTGCTAAAATTACGATGACAGCAACTGCTTTCCTTTTGAGGCAGTTTTGTATTAATCTTATAGCTCTAAGATTTTGCCATTAGGTGGCAAGGCTGATAGCCAAGCTGTAAAGGCTTAGAAGGTACAGTGCTCTACAAGATACCAACTTATCTACAAGGTAAGTTTGGAGGGGGGAGGTCTGTCTTAAAACCACCCTCAGGTTTGATAATTCAATAGAATAATTCACAGAACTCAAGGAGAGCTGTTATACTCACGGTTATGGTTTGTTACAGGGAAAGGATACAGATTAAAATCAGCCAAGGGAAGAAGCACATAGGATGCAGTCCTGGAGGGTTCCAAAGTCACAGCTTCTCCATGTCCTCTCCCCCTAGAGGCAAGATGCATTACTTTGTCTGTACAAGCGTGTGACACCAGGCCTAGAGTATTGCCAGCCAAGGAAACCTGCATAAGCTTCGGTGTTCAAAGATTTTATAGAGGCTCTATTACACGGGCATCACTGATTACCTAGGTGGTTGATCTCAGCTGCCAGGCGGCCTGATCCCAGGTGACTCAATGCCCCTCACTCTACATCATGTGGTTTCTCTGGCATGGCTCAGACTATCAGGTGTGGTCAGCCCCACCCTAAAATCCATTGTGACTAGCTCTCACCTTAAACAGAGATACTCCTATGAGATATGACCTAGATTACCTTCCAGAAACTGAAGGCAAAGTCCAGACCTCTTACGGCCAGGTCAAATTCTTTATTACACATTATTACTTCCTCTCCTTTCATCTGCACTGTATTATTATTATTACTACAGGACAGATGACCCTCATCTACCACCTTGTTACATGTTCCCAAATGATCATTTCTCCTCAACCTGTTTTTGGAATGTTTCCTTCTTCAATCTGTCTCTGCATCTGAATTTTCCTAAACTCTATGAATCTCTAAGGAATATAACATTCCAATACATTGAAATTATGCTTTAAACATGATCTAAAAGTTGTGTAATCTACCTTGCTTTTCATTTACTATTTCCATACAGTGGATTAGAACATCTCTCTCCTTTTTGCACTCAAGGTCACATTGTTGTCCTTAATAACCTACAGATTCTTCATTTCATTAATGATAAGAAATCATACTTTCATTTCATACAAATCTTTTGGATAATTGTTTTGAAATTTTTTGGCTTTATGTTCTCTAATTCTGTTAGGCAAAATAAGTCTTAGACAAATATCTAATTCAGTAATTCCTTTACTTTAACTTGATCACTTACAACTTTGGAAGTGGTAAGAATTAACAGATATACTTAAAAATACTGACTTGACAGCTAAATTGAATGGAATGTTTCTTAGAGCAGTTCTTATTTTATCATTTACTCTAATTAATTTCAAGGTCCTTACACCTCATCTCTTTTCTGAGCTGTAGAAGCTCTAATTGGGGAATCCATAGAGAGATGAATACGAGTTAATTTCCATTTCTACTTTTCTGCAAGCTAGGGCTTGGAGAAATGAGCCCCAGAAACTAAAAAACTGAATGCTAAAGAGTTGAATTAACATAGTGAGCTCAAAAGAGAGGAATGGAGCAAAATGTTTAGATTAGAAAATACTTTGCAGGACCTGTTTCTAATCAGAATTGGCATCCATGAAAAATACATTGCGTAGACAGCAGTTATGTAAAAAAGCACTGCACTATATTCAGGGGACTGCGTTCTGGGCCTGGCTTCCCAAATAACCAGAATCATTACAGCTGGCCCTGACTTGTGACTCAACTTATGATTTTTCAACCTTACAATTGTGTGAAAGCAATAATAAAGCATTCTGTAGAAACCATTCTTCAATTTTGAACATGCATTTTTGTGGGGCTGGGCAGTAGCAGCTAGTTCCTCTTCAGCCACGTGATCACGAGGGTAAACAACCAATACACTGACACCCAGTCTGTACCCTTACACCTCTTCTGCTTTTCATTTTCAATATACAGTGTTCAAGTAATTACACGAGATAGTCTGCACTTCATTACAAAATAGGCTTTGTGGTAGAGGGTTTTGCCCAACTGTAGGCTGATGTTAAGTGTTCTGAGCATGTTTCACATAGGATAAGCTAAGCGATGATGTTTGGTAGACTGAGTGCATTTAAATGCATTTTCAACCTGGGGCACCTGGGTGGCTGAAGGGTCTGACTCTTGGTTTCGGCTCAGGTCATTATCTCCTGGTTTGTGAGACTGAGCCCCATGATCGGCTCTGCGCTGACAATGCGGAGCCTGCTTCAGACTCTCTCTGCCCCTTCCCTGCTCGTGCTCTCTCTCAAAATAAATGTTTTTGAAAAATTAAAAAAAAAATAAATGCGTTTTTAACCTCTAATATTTTCACCTTAAAATGGATTTATTAGGACATAATCCCATTGTAAGTTGAGGAAGATCTGTATTCAAAAGCGACCAATAGGTGCTAATTTGTAGGGAAAGAAATACAGCAGGTGACAAAGTAACAATATATGTATATATAGGAATATTAAAGTTGTTACAGTAGAAATAAAGACACTTCAGAAGCCAGAAGGAATCACTGAATTTCTTTTTTAATGTTTAATTATTTTTGATAGAGAGAGAGAGACAGAGTCCAAGCGGGGAGGGGCAGAGAGGGAGACACAGAATCCAAAGCAGGCTCCAGGCTCTGAGCTGTCAGCACAGAGCCCGACACAGGGCTTGAACCCACAAACCGCGAGATCATGACCTGAGCCGAAGTCGGACACTCAACT
>CM053571.1:76256013-76624131 GCA_028646485.1 Cryptoprocta ferox
AATCAAGCAGTTTTTTCTACATAAATCACATCAGTTTTAATAGCTTCTTCACTGATTCTTTGTACTGAGAAAGGGTATTTTCATTGTCCCCCTCATTCTTAAGACTAACAACAGACTTTCTGTAATCTTCAACTTCTTTTGTACCAAGGAGCTCTTCTTTGTTTACTTCCAGATTCTTCTCAGCAGCTTTAATTTGGAGAAGTGTTTCCAGGATATTTTTTTCAGAGGGGCTATCTTTCCATATATACTCTTCCATGTCTGCCTCAGTCTTCTCTTTCTCCCATTCTTCGGTTTTCTGAAAGGAAAAAATGAGTTCTGAAAACTGAGAAATACTATCCAAAAACGAAGTTTTGTTTTGTTCTTAGGGAAAGAGAATCTGTAAAATATGAAGAGTCCCTGTTAACGCTTTGCATGTAAACTTTGCTTTACCTCTCTCAAAGCACTTCTGTCTGCCTGCACCGACAGGGTCGGGACCGCACACTCTACTATGTGAATACTCCTTACCACTCACTAATTCTACCCACACAGCTTACACTTTACCTGCCTTGCAAATTTCACAAAGATACAGAAAACTCCTTTTTTTTTTTTTTTGCAACTTTCTAATCTCTAAACTCTAAAACATTGACATTCACATTTCTGAGGTTAAAAATAGTGAAGACTTGAGAAGAGACTGTATTTATCTTTGTAACATGCCTGTGGGGATGACAAGAAAGACCAATTATTATAATAAAATAAAAATATAAAACACGTGTAATACATGATTTTTAGTAATAATGACTTCATATATTCTGGAATTTTATTACTTTCTTTATCTTCTGTTCCTATAATGGAAACAATTTTTGTTACTGCTTGTTTTTTCTTACAAAAATTACCACGCTATTCTAAGGAACAGTTAGGTTTTATAGTAATATAATTCAGATTTATGATTTAGATGAAGATGTAACATTCTGTGAAAAATCAAGGAATGCAGCTAATGGTTCAAAGAAGTGCTGAATACCAGCCACATTCTTCCCAAATTAACACAGAACATATTCTGAGCTATATGCTATGATAGAATCATCCAATATTCTTATAACTTCTGAAGGTGGTAAACCCCTCAAATTATAATATTTTTGAAGTAGTAAAAGAAGATTTGTAAGGCTGTCAGAAATATTTTATCTCTGAAAACTCCTCTTGAAAGAACCCCCAATTTGAGCAGACAGAGCTCCAAGTCTCCCCAGAATTAAGTGAGTACCACAGAGACCGTTTCCACTCACACCTGCCTCCCATCCCAAACCTCACTGTAAGCATTCAGGGAAAGAGAGAAGAGCCACTGGAAATTTGTCCCTCAAAGGTTGGTAGGGAGGAGTCCCGCCAACTGCAAACAGGCCACTGGCGATGCCACAGACTCAGCTAACCCCATGCAGGTCACTGAAGGCCAGGAAAAGCGTCTCCTCCATCAGAGAAACATAAGAAAAAGAAATCTTCCTTTAATCCTTCAAAAGGGAGGGCCCTTTCCTTTAAGAGAAACCAACTGGATGTGTAGTGTTTCTCCTCACCTTCAAATCCCTTAGCCAAAGTGGGGTATCTGTACTGGCAGCTCCCTATACTGTTAGCCCCGCCACCCCCCATCCTGAATTTATGGCTGAGGGCAATGTGCCAATTGATATTCTGGAAATATCTGGTTGAGAATCAACTCTTTACCCCTTTTTATCTGGTAGTGAAGCTATCGACTTGGGTGAGGGGGAGGGATAATTGAAACAACTTCTTGTGGCCTGTGTGTACAAGCCTGTTGCACGTAACTTTTAACAGCCGAACTCTGAATTTTACGTTCAAAAGAAAATTGACAAAATTATCCTATCCCGCCTGATTTTTACTGTAATATTTAGGGAAGAAATAAATGTCAGCCCCTTAAAAAAAACAAATGCCCCAAATTAAATGTATCATTGGTCCTATCTATTCTTGGAAGTGCTCTAAATGCTAAGACAATGTTATAGTTTCTCATAATTCCAGCTTACAAATGAAGTATATTTAAGATGCCAACAAATACATTATATATAAGCATTAAGTGAAATAGTCAATCTACCTCATTCTTTTTTTAATTCCCAATCTACTTCATTCTTGACTGCGAGAAGACAAGCAATTAAGAGATTATTTTAAAAATAGTAAATTTCACCTAGGTTTATGTGGATTTTCTTAACTGCTTTGAAATAGATGCTTAAACAGAAGAGGTATCCAATGCAAATCCACTAGTGATTTCCAACATTTCATTTCGCTTCCCCTTACATCTGGTCTACACAATTGTACACTGTTTTGCCAAGGAGTGTTATAGATGTGCCAGGACACGGATTCCCTCAGCCCTCAGGTGGCCAGGTGAGCCTGGAGTAGCAGAAGCAGCCCCAAGCACCCTCCTTCATATCTCAGGAAAGAATTTTCTAAGTGTGTAATGACACAAAAGAGGTTAGGAAATCCTGCACTAAGGGATAATGTACAGTTACAGGAGGATATTACTACCATTTTGAACTGGTGAGTGAAAGTAACTAACTACATTCTGGAAAAGGCATGACTTCCTACTAATCCTGCAGAGACACAACACAGTGTCAGGCTTCAGCTGCAAGCCGAAAGCTCATGTTCTCGACAATTCTAACTTCAGGATCCAAACTCTGCACAGCTGAATATAAATTCCAAGATAATGACAGTAACGATACCAATAAATTTAATAATTATTCTATACCATGGACCTAAATACTTACGTATATTAATTATTTCATATAATTCTTATTAAACCTACTAGGTTAGGTGTTAACAGCCCTATAGATAAAAAAACTAAATACTATGGACGTTAAACAGGGGGCCACAGCCACTGGGAATGTTTCAGATTTCAGAATTGTTCGTACTTTAGAAAGTTAATATGGTGCACATACCATGTTATTTTATAACACTTCCAGAGGTCTACGGCAGCACTCCCCAAATCAAATACATTACCATTTTTGCAGCAACATGTTTGAATATTCACAATAAATGGGATAAACAAAGGCTATAAATAGCTTTTTATCCATTCAGGTCTCATTTTGCAACTGAATAAGTTATAAAAAGATGAACAATTTCCAAAGCTCTTAGGGCTTCAGAATCAGGGGATGTATAACTGTGATTTGCTCAAGATCACACAGGGAGGTAGTACTCATACTATATTTAGTATGGGTTTTGGTGTTTTACCGAACTCAGTTTAAATCCCAGTTACATCATTTACTACAATGATAGGCTTGCATTTCTTTAAGAACTGATTCAAGGGCTGTTCTGCTGATTAAGAGAGGTAAGGACTATCCGTGTACTTAGAGCACCTGGCTCAGAGTAAACACTAAATAAATGCTTGCTACTACTAACAGCTTATTAAGAAGAATAAAGAGTGGGATTCAAACCCTTATTAGTCTACCTGCAAAATATGTTTCTATGTCAAGTGCATCGCCACCCCTATCAAACAGTAAATTGAAACTTTCAGGGTAAGTATAAACACAGATGCAGTTGTCCAAATGCTCTGCAGTTATCCCCACTCACAAATCACTGATTTTGATGACGTTTAGATAAAACAGTTAAAGAAACAAGAGGTCTTTACTGCTTATCACTGATATAAAAGGTAATGTTTTTCATGATGCTTGCTATTGTCTTTTTGACAAATGTATCATTTATTAAATTCCTCAGTTCATTGCCTGTTCTTAAAAACTGACTTATCTCCAATTTTCCTGCAGTCTCCTTTGGGTATAGGCTTTTTATATCTAATCAGATGTAGATTAGAAAATACACACACACACACACACACACACACACACAAAATAGCATTCATGTCAAGAAAAAGACACCCATTTTTTTGAAGTCCTATATCAAACGTAAGAAAACATCTTTACATCTTTAGAATGTCTGTTTTTCAAGCAGGAAAAATAAAAGCTAATCATTATCAATATATTTACCTTAATGAGGGAAGAAATCTTTTCTAGACATTAATGTATAAGTTTTCACAGATGAGTGCCAACCAAATGGAGCTTGTTGGTGAAGAGCAAAGAACTAACTGGAAGAGATGCTGGTCTATAAATGATATATTAAGAAGCTATTCCAAAACATTTTCTAATCTTTGTCAATGATGTAAAAATAATAATGCTGTCCATAATGCATATCACTTTAGAATATTTTTCATTTCTAAGAGGCATAAGCATAAAATTTTGGGGGGGAGAGGAACCCTTAAAATTATTTTTTAATTTTACATTACGATTTCCACTTTCAAACAGATGTAATAGATCACATTATGCTTCCGGTCTAGCTAGAACTAGCTATAACTGTACTTCCCTTGAACAATATGGGATTCAACTGAGTGGGTCCATATATTTTTTTTTGATACAGTACAGGACTGTAAATGTATTTTCTTTTCCTTACGATTTTCTTAACATTTTTTCTCCAGCTTACTTGATTATAAAAATACAGTATATAATACATATAACGTACAAAATGTGTGTTAATCAACTCTTATCAGTCAGGGTACTGATTGACAGCAGGCTATCAGTAAAGTTTTGGGTGGGTCAAACATTATATACCCAGATTTTCGACAAATGGGGGGTTGGCACCTCTAACCCCTGCATTATTCAAGGGTCAACTGTAAGTGACCACTCACCCTCCAAAATCTTAAAGATATGAGAGATGACTAAATGTGAATTCCAGGCTGCAAAGATATGAGGAGGATCATTCTGAAAATCCCTGACCGTTTTCTTTCCTGAAGGCATTTTCCAATTCTGTACAAGACTGGCACTGGCTCATGCAGAAGGATTCTAGCTGGGAAATGAAACAAGTGAGGTTTGAGCTGTTACCTAGGGCTCATACAACATACCAGAACTGAAGAGCCCCAAATATGACTGACTGGTCTTAGTTCTGGGGCTACTTATGGGAAGGAAGGTGGGGAGTCAGAATCAGGCTTCTAAAAAGCAGTATGAAATCCACCATTAATTTCCGAGTGTTTTGGAGACAAAGTCCCACTAGAAGGAGGAAGTCCTGTTTTAAACACACAACCAATCTCCCTTTCAAAACATCTGCTAGATTTTGCTGTAAGGTTAGAAGTTACCAAGTTAAGCTCAAAATTTCTGTACAGTACAAATGACTCTTCAGCAGATTTTCAGAGATGTGGAAGCTGATTCACCAAGTTCCTAATCAAAAGCCTTGAAGGTTATGCCTAAGGAAAATGAGCAAATCAGAGCTGCACTAGATCTTACAAAATTGCAGCCCAGCCCTGGTCTAGCTGCATGACTGGATTAAAATGATAAACCCCTGACCCTCTCTGCCTAAGAGAAAAAGGAGGGTGGCGCCTGCGTGGCTCTCAGTTAAGTGTCCACTACGGCTCAGGGCATGATCTCATGGTTGGTGGGTTCGAGCCCCGCGTCGGACTCTGTGCTGACAGCTCAGAGCCTGGAGCTGCTTCGGATTCCGTGTCTCCCTCGCTCTCTGCCCCTCCCCCGCTCACACTGTCTCTCTCAAAAATAAATTAAGGGGAAAAAAAGGAGGAAATTCTGATGGTTGACAGCAGTTGGGAGCTTCTATGAGTCTTTCATACACAATGTCTAGCCTACAAGAAAGTCACCAGACATCTGAAACATCTGAAGAAAAATGTAACTAATAACCAAGGGAAAACAAACAATAGCAGAAGAACTCCAGATGATCAAGATAATGAAATTAGCAGACAGGAACTTTACAATAACTAAGAATTAGTGTGTTAAAGAAGAAATAGGAAAAGATAACCAGTATGAATTAAATAATGAAGAATTTCAGCACAGATTTGGTATCCATAAAGGATGAGCAATTAAATGAACATCTAAATTCAGTATCTAATTATTGGAAAATACAGTATCTAAAATTAATAAATCACTGGATGAGGTTAAAAGCAGTCCAGATTCAGCGGAAGTCAGAATTAGTGAATGCAGAAGCAGAGCAAGAGAAAACTATATTGCAAATCAGATCTGCACTATGGAATTGTAACTATGAGATCCTGAAATCTTTTTTATATTTTAGTAATTAACGCCCTCTAAGATCCCCAGTGATTCTACTTAATAAGTTCCAACAAATCTAAAACTGGGAGGATATCTCATATATATATATTTTTTAATAGACTGAATACTTGTATGCCCCCAAATTCTTGTTGAAATGGAACTCCCAAAGTGCTGGCAATGGAGGTAGAGTCTTTGGGAGAGGTTTATTAGGTCATGAGGGTGGAGCCCTCATTAATGGGGTTCATGCCTTGGAAAAGAGACTCCAGAAAAAGCCCTTGCCCCTTCTGCCACGTGAGAACATAGCAAGAAGACACTTGTTTAAGCCCTCACTAGACACCAGATCTGCCAATGCTGTGATCTTAGGCCTCTCAGCCTTCAGAACTGCAAGAAACAAATTTCTGTTGTTTATAAACAGACTAGTCTGTGGTATTCTGTTACAGTAGCGTAAATGGACTAAGACAATGTTTTATACAAACAAAATTTAAAACTTTTTTTTTAAGTTTGCAATAAACAGAGCTTGGGAAATTTAATCTGGATCAGCAATTCTTAAATAAGTTTATTTATATAAAAACCTATAGTTTTCACTATCAAAAACTTGTAATTTTTCTATAACTTCTAACTTAAAAAAGCTATGGTGCTAAATTCAAAAAAAGAGAAGACAATCAGATAACCATGCACTTCCTGGTGAAAGAACACAAAACTAACTATACAGTAGTAAAAAAATCAAAATAGAATTTGGTTAAGCCTCTAGATCCAACTATAAACTTAAAAAAATTATACTATGGTGATAAAATCAGCAAAATTCAAATGATGGGAAAGCCTACAGAAAAAAACCACAACAAACAAACAAACAAACAACCCCCAAGATTTCTTCACCAAATAAACTGCAAGAAAAGAGCTCAATAGACAAAGCTCCCTTTTGATTTGTGACTGCTACTGGGCACTCTTTCAGAAAACATTTCCTGAGAACCTACTATGTGCTAGATGGTACTAGGCAGACCTGGATGTGTCTAGGCACCCAGCTAAAAACTAATGTCTTCATATCCAAATATTTTAGAAATAAGGTACATATGCTTGTTCCTAAGAGGCATCTGCTGAAACTCTCCTTCAGGTGAAATAAAAAACAGGGCTGGCAAAGCCAAAAAATACCTCATTATTCAAAGCAATACTACTGATACTGGAACAAAATTCAACTTATAAGCTAATCATTTTCTATGAGGCTAAATACACTTTGTTTTTGTGATTTAAAGGAGTCTATTACAGAAAATTTCAAACACATACAAAAGAGAAAAGCACTATAAAACTCTCATGTGCCCATCACCCAGATTCAACAGTCAATGCATAGCAGTCCAGTTTCATATATGCCTCTATCCACTGCCCCCTTATCATGCCCTCGCTGAATTATTATGGAGGTAATCCCAGACTTTGTATCATTTCACCCATAATATATTGGTATTGTTTCTTTTAAAAGGGGTTATTTAAAAAATCATAACCACAATAACATTGTTGTGGTGTTTTAATTCATGAGCACCTAATCTAGGTCAGTTCATTCATTCATTCATTCAATGCATTCACTCTGTCAATGGGCAATTCCTGGCCCCAGACAGGTATGTTTCCCTGGTATCATCCTGCCTATCTGGCCAGTTACTGAATAATACCTGACTGTAGCAGAGTCCCTTCTTTGTAATAGGAGTCCAAAGACGTAATTTAATTTAGTTTAATTGTATTAGTTTTGCTCACTCTCCCCTTGTCTCCCCCTCTCCCCTGGGGGTGACTAGTCCTATAAATCCTGAAATAGTCAAAGTCATGCTTTCTGACATGTAGACTGGAAGAGAAGAAATCAGTCTTGGGAGAGAAAAGAATAAGGCAGTTGCCTATAAAGTAACAGAGTACAAAGAATAAAAGCCTTCACACTGTTCTAGTTTCTGTTCCTGCCCATTCCGGATACCCTGCAGCATCCTTGCCCTTCTGTCTTCTGCTTAGGCTGGCCTGAGTGAGTTTCTATGACTTACAACAAGGAGGTCTCAAATAATACAGGGTGCTCAGGAGAGAGGCTTGAGGATAAAGAGAGTTTAGAGTTGTCAGCATATACAAGATACTTCATATCACCTGGAAGGAATGTACAGAATGAGGAAAAAAGAGGCTAAGTACAAACTTGGAAAACAAATTTAACTGATTTAGACCGAAATACAGAGTAGACATTTCTAGAAACAAGGCACATTACAGTTAGAAATTTTATACTTAAAGAGGCTCAGTATTTTTTGTAAATAAGCAGTATCTTTCCAAGATGTTATGGCATCTTGTGAAATACGGCTTTTACATTTATGTGACTTCAGATGGCCTTTTGGGAAAAGTTTCCTTTAAAAAAAAAACAAAAAAACAAAACATTTTTTAACTTCAATGTCTTTACACAAAAAGTTCAATGCTACACTAAGGTCCTTTGAAAATACAGGGTTAATACTAGAGGGATAGTAACCAAGAACTGAATCCTGGTTTAGTATTAAAGGAATAACAAATCAGGCTGCCTGCATGGCTCAGTCAGCTGAGCATCCGACTCCTGAGGTAGGCTCAGGTCACTGTCTTAACAAACCCTGCATCAGGCTCTCCACCTACAGCACTGACGCTGCTTAGGATACTCTCTCCCCCTCCCCCCTGCACCTGCCTCTCAAAATAAATAAATATTTAAAAACATAAATAAATAAAAGGGAAAAATCATTTGTAATTCTACCACCCAAAGAAACTAATCAATACTGGTGATACTCAGTGCATGTCCTAAAACCATTTTTAAAAATACTGCTATAGTTCAATTTTATTTACAATTTTACGCCCTGGCTTATAATTCACTGCTCAAGTTTTAGTTTCTAAAATCATACTCAAAACTGAAGTAGGCGGTTAAGAGTTCCTTTTTCTGAAGTGTAGTTGAAATGCATTAATTTTAAAGTAGAAATAATAGCATATTCAAGGGGCACCTGAGTGGCTCAGTCAGTTAAGCGTCTGACTTTGGCTCAGTCATGATCTCACGGTTCGTGAGTTTGAGCCCCATATCAGGCTCTGTGCTGACAGCTTGGAGCCTGGAGTCTGCTTCAGATTATGTGTGTGTCTCTCTCTCTGTGCCTCCCCCGCTCACACTCTCTGTCTCAAAAATAAATAAACATTAAAAAAAAAAAAAGAAAGAAAGAAAGAATAGCATGTTCAAATTACTGGGCAGCAGTGAAAACTACCACTAAGCTTGAACTGATCACCATTTAGGCAAAGAGTCTGATTAACCTGTAGACTCCTATTTTAATTCTTCAGCCATTAAGCAGTTATAATTTTAGCATTTAATTTATAAGTGTGCATATAATACATATACATATATGTGGGCTCTCTCTTCTTCCCTGCCTACAGTGAGAGAACCTGTTTGGACTATCACTCTAGAGGAAGCAACCTTCCATTCCACACGATCTGTTCTCTTTTCCACAAGTGGTCCAATTATTCATTCACTCCATAAATATTTACTGCACAACTACTGTGCCAGGCACACACCGTGCTGTCCTGGAACTGCCAGTGTAGTCGGAAGCCTGGAGTTGAGTAGGAGCCAGTCAGATAAAGACTGTCATCCTAGCAGAGAAAATAGCCTCCACGGAGGCCTGGAGGTAGGAAAGAGCTCAGTACATTCAGGAAACTGAATGAAGGCCAAGGTGAGGAAAGCAGCATGGGACAAGCCTAAATAGTAGAATTCTCACTTTAGAATACTTACTATGTATGTCAGCACCTTCCATAGATTACTTCACTTAACTTACATCACAACTCTATGTGAGGTAGTACTATTACTATCTGTTTTACAGACCAAAAACTGAGGCCCAGAGCAATTACATAATTTGCCCAAATCATACTGCTTGTCAGTGGTAGAACAACATGTTCCAAGGAACACAGAGACATGGCAAAAAAGAATCTAAAGAATAAAAGAATAATTTAATTGAACCTATCACCTTTTTCCCCCTGTAAGCATAAATTCAATACAAAGAAAAACAGTGCATTCATGCAATGGTCAGTAATATTCTGAGGTAATAGAAGGCAAAGAAATATCTGTTCCACTAAATACACAAATTTGTCACCTTCTACCATCTTATTTACAACTCCCTTTGCCTAGAACATGAATCATAGTAATATTCCACATCTCATGATTACAAGTAAGCATTGTGCTATGTGAGGGAAAACAGTTTAACCATTAAAAAAAATCCAAGTTATTTGAAAATCATAAAAAATAAGAAGTAAAATATCCATAATGGATAAAAAAAACACTGCTAATTCTTTCAGTTAACCACAGCTAAATGTTTAAGTGATGAATATGTCAATGAATTCAATTTAATTCAGATTGGTTTTTAAAAAAATTAATGAATGCTGTTTTGCCAGACATTGTCCTGGGGGTCGGGAATATACAGATGGATGAAATGTACAGTCCTTGCCCTCAGTGATCTCACAGTCTAACACGGTGAGCCAGACATGTATACAGACAATTACTATAAAAGTAATAAGAGGAATGCTAATGGGAGGAGGGAAAAAGAATGCACAGACAACTTCTATGACAGGTTATACCTGAAGTGTATTAAAAGATTCATATGAATTTGTAAGGTTGATCAATTTGAAAAAGGGCTCATAAGCAGAAAGAACAGCATGTGCAAAGTTATAAAAGAACCTGTTCATTATGGCTGAGACACAGAACACACAACCTACATTTCCCAAGCAACTAGTAATGAGGTGGCCAACTGCTGTGGACAGACAGGCTAAGTAGTTTAGATTTTGTCCTGGTTAATAGAGAACCACTGAAGGATTTTATTAAGGAATACAACACAACTGGTTTGCTTTTTAGAGCATTTAGCTTAACAGCAATCTGGAAGATGGATGAGATGGGAAAATCAATAAGGCTATTAGAGTGAAAAGAGGATGAAGATTTACATAGGGTGGCAGCAGTTGGGATCAAGAGGAGAAAATGGGTTTTTTAATGGATGTAATAGGAAGTCTCACCTGAAGGCAAAGAGATCTGAGAAGTGTCCCCTTCATGGTATCATCATCCCACCCAAGAATCTAGGACAGCTGCCTACTTCCTACCACCATCAAGTCAAACAAGTAAGTCTGTGTTTGTATCACAGACAAATCCCTCCATTTTCTTGCCCTTCTCATTCTAATTCCGATCCTCACCCTCAGCTCTGATACTAGATACATGTACAAAAACTGTCTTAAAAGAGATATGCCAACCCTCTAATTAGTTTCTTTATTAAAAAGACTCTAAGACTGGGGAAATTATTCACCATCAGAACTTACATCAGAATCACTTGTGGAGTCTAAATAGAAGAAACCCTCCCAAGTCTCACCACTAGAGATTTTAATTCCATAGAGTTCATACATCTCTAGTTTAAACAAGCTTTCCAGGTCAGTCTCATACAACCCCCAGCTGAAAACAGGTTATGGAGATAAATTTTCAATGATCAATTGTTCAGTTTGAGAAGACAGTAAACTAGCAGCTAAAGTTCAGGTTTGATTTCATCTCTTATTTCATAGTATTTTTAAGGGAAGTCAAAGTTGAACTACACTAAATAATATACCATGGGAAGAATATGAAACTTTGGAAATGCAGTTCAAATCTGAGTCCTTCAGTTAATAAATTCTGTAACCTCAAGCAAAGTACACAGCTCTCCTCTAAATCTTAATTTCTCAATTTATATAATGAAGAGGTTGTAATAGATAAATCTGATTCCTAATCTTCAAAGTCAGTACTAATTTAAAATGGGTGGACACACAACACACTTTTGTGTTAAGAAAAATGACAGTATTTTAAAGCACTTTTAAAACTGGAGCTCCTCTCCCACCGCTCACCCTCTTTTTGGTTTTCTTTTTATTTTCATCCAAGGTGATCATGTGGAACAGCATGGAGGTAAAAAAGAAAGTCAGAGACAGAGACACAGGTGACTCTCAGAGCAACACTACAAATTTCTTTTGAAATAAAGGCCAGGGGGTCCTTGGGGGGTTCAGTTAGTTAAGCATCCAACTTTAGGTCAGGTCATGATCTTGTGGTTCCTGAGTTCGAGCCCCACATCAGGCTCTGTGCTGACAGCTCAGAGCCTGGAGCCTGCTTCAGATTGTGTCTCCCTCTTCTCTCTCTGCCCCTCCCCTGTTTACATTCTCTTTCTCTCTCTCTCAAAAATAAACATTAACAAAACAAAACAAAACAAAGCCAGATGTGCTAGTTGTCTGGAATCAAGGAAAAGGTAGCAAATATGCACTCTTTACTGTTACTGGCCTATGACAAGTACTCAGACTCATCATGGGAATTCAATGAATGTGTTATTTTTTCTTTAATAAATACTGTATTATTAGTTTATACATAATTAGATTACATAAAGTTTATGGATAAATACATTTCACATTAAAGAGATGCACCCTGTTAGGAGCTGTCAATATTCTTCTAGAAAATGAATTATATTAACACTGTCAAATATAAATTAGCATCAGAAAATAAACTTTTGTAGAGAACAAAATATTTATTTTTGTAGAGAAATCCAAAACAATGAAGAATTAATTTTTAAAAAATGTTTATTCATTTGAGAAAGAGGGAGGGACAGAGAGAATCCCAAGCAGGCTCTGCGCAGTCAGCACAGAGTCCAACGCGGGGCTGGATCTCATGGACCGTGCGATTATGACCTGAGTCAAAATCAAGAGTTGGAGGCTTAACCGACTGAGGTACCCCAGGCGCACCAAGAATACTTTTTAAGTATCTGAAAAAACATGATCAAATGAAAAACAAACCTGATCTACGCATAACTCAAATCATACAACATCAAACTGTTGCAAAGACATTTCTTATAAACTGGGCACAATTATGACTGTTGATTATTATTAATTTTATTAAGAGAAGATTATTAAGCTATACCAGTAAGCTAATTATTGCTAATATCTAATAAGTAGGCTACAGTTTATATTACTAAAAAGGGAGTTTGCTACTTTGTCAACTCACTTTTGAAGTCAAAAACCTTCTACTTCAAAAGCTTATGGAAATCCCAAACATTAAACATTTAGTGTTCCTATCTAGCACTGACCTAGATACTCTGAAGAACAAAATACAGTAAGACTACATATGCTATGGAGGACCTTATGATTAGTTAGAAAAACAAAACGTACGTGGAACAAAAACATACCTGGAAAACTCTCCATGGAACATGGACTAAGATAGCTGTCTGTAGTCAAGGGCCCGAGTAACCAATACAGAAAATAAGACAGTATAACTTGCTATTTATGCAAAGTAGGAGTTACACAAAGAGGCTCAAATATATCTGATGAGTTAATATCCAAAGTACATAAAGAACTCATAACTCAACGCAAACAAACAATACAGTTTAAAAATGAACAGAAGATCTGAAGAGCCATTTTTCCAAAGACATCCAGATGGCCAAAAGACATATGAAAAGATGCTCCGTATCAGTCATCATCAGATGCAAATCAAACCACAAGCTATCACCTCACACCTGTTAAAATGGCTATTATGAAAAAGACAAGAAATCACAAGTATTGGCAAGGATGTGGAACCCTGGGGGCACTGTTGGTGGGAATGTAAAATGGTGCAGTCACTGTGGAAAACAGTATGGAGGTTCCTCAAGAAACTAAAAACAGAAATCCCAGAAGATCCAGGAATTCCACTTCTGGGTATTTATCCAAAGAAAATGAAACATTAACCTGAAAAGATATTTGTACCCTCATGTTCACTGCAACATTATTTACAATAATTGAGACATGGAAATAACCTAAGTGTTCAGTGATGGTTAAATGAATAAGAGTTAAGTGTGAGTGAGTGAGTGTTCTCACACACACAAACACACACAATGGAATATTGATAAAAATATATGATACTGATAAAAATATTGATAAAATATTGAAAAAAAGATGGAAATCTTGGCATTTGTGACAACATGAATGTACCTTGAAGGCATTTTGCTAAGTGAAGTAAGTTAGTGAAAGATAAATACCCTATGATCTCACTTATATGTGGAATCTAAAAACTGGATTCATAGAAACAGAACAGATCGGTGGTTGCCAGATTTTGGGGTGGGCAAAATGAGTGAAGATGGTCAAAAGGTACAAACTTCCATTTATAAAATAAATCATGGGGATGTTAATATACACCATGGTGACTATAGTCAATAATACTGTACTACTGGTAAGACAGTAAAATTCAAAAGTTCTCATCAGAAGAAAAAAAATTTGTAACTGTGTGTAGTGATGAATGTTAACTAGACATATTGTGGTGACTCTCTCTCTCTCTCTCTATATATATATATATACACACACATATGGTATATATGTGTATGGATGTATATATAGTGTATATACATATATAATGTATATGTACGTAGTGTATATATGTACATACACACATATGTACACATATTGAAGCACTGTTGTATACCTATATATAATGTTTTATGTCAGTAATACCTTAATTGAAAAAAACAGGCTCAAAGTCAGCATCAATTAAAGCCTTGAAGGATTTACAAGAAATAAAGATAAAAATTAATTAAATTGTAAACTACCCAACACTTTTGTAATATTTATTACTAAACCAACTTGCTTCTACTAGTGTTCCTCAGTGGAAGACAAAGTTTCCCTCCTTATATATTAACCTCCATATGCAAAAACACCAAGCAAGTAACAGACAACCAGTAAATAGTTGCCCAACCAGTAACCAGTTCATTTTAATGAAAGCACACTTAACATTTGCCATATGGATGGTTTACTATTTCAAAAACATTGAAAAAGTGAAATAGGTACCTTTTCAAACAACTAGTAAAATGCTCAATGTAGATTTGCCTTCTGGATACAAATCTACACTCGGTAAATAAACAATTCAACCAGCTCACGATCTGGCTCTGACTTGGTTTTTTTCGTCTTATCCCCTACCTCTGCCCTGTCTGTCTTACATCTTGGCCACAGCAAACCTCTGCCTGCTCTCTACATTCACAAGGCCACAAGAGTCCTTTACCCATTTCTCTGCTGCACACTCCTACTCTTCTTCCAAAACCAGTCACCACTTCATGGGAAGCTTCCAGGGAGAATTAATCCTTGTCGGTGCCTCTCACAGCACTGTGTTCCTACTCCCATTATCCAGTGAAACAGGCAGTATTATAACCACTGATTCTCTCCAGAAATAAAGGTACATAAAGGCAGAGCCTATTTCATTTTCATAGTCCTACCAATACCTGTCACTGTATCTTGTACACAAGAACAAGATCATTGTTGGGGTGCCTGGGTGGCTGAGTTGGTTAAGTGTCTGACTTCACTCAGGTCATGATCTCACAGTCTGTAGGTTCAAGACCCATGTTGGGCTCTGTGCTGACAGCTCAGAGCCTGGAGCCTGCTTCAGATTCTGTGTCTCCCTCTCTCTCTCTCTGCCCCTCCCCCACTCACTCTCTGTCTCTGTCTCTCAAAATAAAATAAAGACTTAAAAAAAAAAAGAACAAGATCACTGTTAAACGCAAGAAAGAGTAAACAACATAATAAACGTTCAAGTGTTCTCTAATATAACCTGGAAATGTATGTGTACGTGAGCACATGCAATCACAACGAACTCATAAACCAAACAGATTAAATGATGAGTATGGAGTTACAAAAAGACTCTTCATTTTATCAGAAATATTTGCAGTAATATCTCCTTTAGAAATGAACTCTTGAGATGCCTGGGTGGCTCAGTCGATTAAGCGTCTGACTTAGCTCAGGTCATGATCTCATGGTTCGTGGGTTTGAGCCCTGCCTTGGGCTCTGTACTGACAGCTCAGAGCCTGGAGCCTGCTTCAGATTCTCTGTCTCTGCCCCTCCCCTGCTCATGCTCTGTCTTTCTCTCAAAAATAAACATTAAAAAATAACAAATAAATTAATAAATAAAATGAACTCTTATTGAGTGTAAAATTATCTTACACTCAATACTTACACAAACAACTTTTCAGAACCAGTTTACTACAAACTTAGATGTATTTTTGGCAATAAGACTACCATGAAATCCAAATAAGTCAAAAACTCGAATTAAAAAAAAAAAACCCTCCAATTTAAAAAAGGAATTATTAGTAATTAAATATCCGAACAATTTGATTTCAGATCTCTACATTTTCTAAAGGAAGAGCTTTTTTCTTCCTCCAATGTCTTAGTCTACCTTTTCTGCAAATTGCTTTGCAAAATACTTCAATTACTTCTTAGCCAAATTACATGTGGAAGGTTTAAAGAATATCATGCATCATGGCAATGAGAAAGAATGAAATCTGGCCATTCGTAACAACGTGGATGGAACTCGAGGGTGTCATCATGCTAAGTGAAATAAGTCAGGCAGAGAAGGACAGATACCATATGTTTTCCCTCATAAGTGGAACAGGAGAAACTTAACAGAGGACCATGGGGGAGGGGAAGGGGGAAAATAGTTGGGGAGAGGGAGGGAGGCAAACCATGAGAGACTCTTGAATACTGAGAACAAACTGAGGGCTGATGGGGGTGGGGGAAAGGGGAAGAGGGGTGATGGTCATGGAGGAGGGCATTTGTCAGGATGAGCACTGGGTGTTACATGGAAAGCAACTTGACAATAAACTATAAAAGAAAAAAAAGTATCATGGATCAAAGTTTAAATTTAGGAAGTTTTGTTATTATCAGTTATGTCAGAATATTGAGTAGGATGCATATTCGAAAAATTCAAATACAACAGGGCACAGATCTGATTACCTATATGAAGTCTCTGTCAAGTTAAATGCAAGCTATACACAAAAATTGGGAATAAATGAATTCAAAATCCTAAGATAAAAACTTTTTTCATTTTTGTATTAACAACAATATTTATAGCCACCATTTACTGAGAGCCTGCTACTACTGCACATTCTCCCTAATCTAGCCAAAAACGCTTAGAAGAAAACTGGACCTCAGAGGCCAAATGGCTGGCAAAGGCTACACAAGAAGTAACAGAATTCAAATCCAGG
This sequence comes from Cryptoprocta ferox, assembly GCA_028646485.1. Lineage (NCBI taxonomy): Eukaryota > Metazoa > Chordata > Mammalia > Carnivora > Eupleridae > Cryptoprocta > Cryptoprocta ferox. The sequence goes on from CM053571.1 coordinate 76,273,001, forward strand.
TCTGCACAGTTCCAAAGGATAAAACTGAATTCATTCCTATGCCAACAATGTGTCATATGGAAATACTGAAACCAATTTCTACAACTCTCTTTGCTCCCTTGAACTGCTGAAGGATAAATGGTCTGATGTATCTGTCTCTTATCACCTCCCAGCAGTGCAATAACCATCCTTAAACTCATTGCTGAGCCTCCATGCTTGAAGTCGACGGCATGGGTAGTCTATGTTTTTTCAAGTCTACTTTGATACTTCCATAGTTAAACTACTCTGAATAGCACACAACAGTAACTTCCTTATCCTGAAGTCTAGATGAACAGCTGAAAAGAAACTTCACAGAAGTTTCTGAATTGTGTGCTACATAAAACTACCAACTACTTTCTTCTCCACTCTTAGAGGTAACTTACCTCCACACAAAGGTTAAAAAGCCAGAAAATTAAGAGAAGCTTACCTTTTAGGTATTAAATGCTCTGAAACTAGTTAAAAAAAATAAAGAAATGGATTAAAAGGGGGCTCTCTAAGTATCTGTTTAAACATCAGGTGGTAACATCAATTTCAAGTCTGAATTCCATGCTGGTGAAGGAAAAAATAATTTTTTAAAAAATTTTATTATTTTTTTAAATTTATTTTTGAGAGACAGAGAGAGACAGCGCGAGCAGGGGAGGGTCAGAGAGAGAGGGAGACACAGAATCCAAAGCAGGCTCCAGGCTCTGAGCTATCAGCACCAAGCCCAACGTGAGGCTCGAACCCACGAACCGTGAGATCATGACCTGAGCCGAAGCCGGACGCTTAACCGACTGAGCCACCCAGGAGCCCCGGAAAAAAGAATTTCAATTCAATAAAGATTCCGTCCCACCAGCTCTGCAAAATTTCACGGCTCATCTGCATTCTCTTAAAGCTTCTTCACTGATGGCACTTGTTTAGAAAGGACCAAGAGCCATGTTTAATATAGAAATTCTTTAATTCTATCCGTTTGGGATAGATGTATGTGGCTACTTATTCTGGCATCAAAGTAATTAACATTAAAGATCAAAGGCTACTTGCATGAATCCAGAATACAAACTTGTTTGGATTCTATGTCATGGAACCACAGAAAGAATCCAGTAAGTCAACTTTCACTGAATTTATTTATATGCCTGTCATTTCCTTTAGAGCAAATTCATTTTACAGGCTGCTGGCAAAATAAGAGATTCAAAATTGGTTGGTCTTTATTGATTAACTCTTTAAGAAGCAGCCATCGAGCTGCAGCCAATTCAACCCTGTTGCCAGTTCAAAAAAGAACTTAATTACTTTAAGCCAAAGGCATTTACAAAATCAACTGGCAGGAAAGAGAGATTAACTGCTATTATGATGTTGTTCCTGAAGCCAGGAACTAGAAAATTCAGCTGAATTATGATAATTAGAATACTTCAAATGAAGAGAAAAGCTACCAGCTTTTTGTTCTTTACTAACCTTGCAACAAAGTTTTATTTTCTTTTGTTTTCCACTTACTTCTTGTGCTACAACTGTTTCATTGTTAATAGGAAGGAAATGCTGTGAGTTTAGAGAATGGCTGCATGTGTTCACAGAATTAACAGTATCTCGGGGATGGCAGGGGATTCCAAAGGCCATCTAACGCCACCACCTATCCAAGGAAAGTGATCCTTTAACCGCAATATCCCTGCAAAGCAGCCAAAGGATGGAACCTTTTCTACCTATTACAGTAGCCCACTCCATCTTTACATGACTCCCTTAGAGAGTCTGTACTCCGTGAATTGAAGTCTGTTTCACTATTACTTCTACCTTGTTGTATCCCTAAAAGTCATGAAAAACATATGCAACCCTTCTTTCATAAGAAATCCTTTGAATATCTAAAGAGAGTGACTCTTTCTCCAGTTATCTCCATTACTTCAAATGTTCCTAATAGAAAATGCTATTGAAGAAAAAAAAAAGAGAAAGAAAATGTTATTGAGCCCCACGTCTATGTGAGGCAAGCTACAAAAAAAATTATTTATATGCATCCCTAAAATTATTTTAATTTTTAAAAATAGTATTTAGTGCTTACACTAAAACTCAAAAAATCCAGACACATGACTATTTTTAATAAGTTAATTAAATTAATATTAATTTATTATTAATAAGTTAATAATAAATTAACATATTTATTTAAATATAATTGCCCTTAATTGTCCCTAATGTTATGCCCCAGTGAAATCCTCATATGAAAGCTTATGTGTTAACTAAAATTTTAAATAAATATTTAAAATACCTTTTCTACAAAGTTTGGGGCTTTGTTATGCAGTTTATCTGAAGAGCAGGATGCATTATAAATTCTTAGGTTATATAGATGATTATCCTGCCATAACTTTGATAACTTTCAGTCAAAGTCAAACAAAAGAAAGAAGGTAAAAAAAATTTGAATCTTCCAACCAAAGTCCACAACTGAATTTAAAGGTATTTAGTCATCTGATTTCTGTAAGGTCCTGAGATGGACTGCATAAACTGTTTCAAGGTCCTCACTTTCAATGTCAGTAGAAGTTATTTATAACATTTCATAAATCCTTAGTTTATCTAGTAGTTCATTAAACCTTCAACTGGAGTACTTGCCACAGACTGTTTTGAAATGTTAACACCATCTAAATTTTAAAATAAATTACACTGAGAAAATTATTAAACATTCACACACAATCACTTACCCAAGACTCATGGTATAAAACTGTTAGCAGATATATTGCATAATCATAATTCTGTCTCTTTAAAGGGCACCTTTAAGAGAAAGAGAAGGAGGAAGTAAAAGGTTTAAAAATTCAGTACATACAGTAATTTGCAAATATACAAATATTAAATATAAAGGATAACTTATATTCAGGTATTCTCTATCTTTAGGGAATATCCTACCTTTAGGAAAATTCTGTCCTTGGAATAAATATAGTCCATGTCAGTTATTACCTAAGGTTATTGAAAACTACTGTTATTTTGATTTATTTTGTATGTATTTATTTTTATTTCTCTTTGCTTTCATCATTAATGGAGTTATTTGTATCTGGTAATAGTTTTACACTATTTTTAATATGATTACGTCTAGCCCAAGTACCCTTCATAACATCAGGACTAAGAGTCTGCCGGACAGCGTGAGCACATCTACAGAGTTCATTTTAAAAATAGAGATAGACTGATGACAGATGCTAATCTAAATGTTCATCTTGATTTCCCCAGAGCCAATTTTTTAAAAAATGACTTATGCTATCCAATGTTGTATTGCTGCTGTTGTATTTAAATTGAAATTAATAACCTAATATTAGGTAAATCTACATAAATGTAAGATGGCAAGAGTAGCTTTTAGATTAATAAAATAATATAGAAAAGAAAATCATTACTTCAATTTTTTAAAATATAAAATAAAACCATCATATGACAAGTGACTTTAGCGGTATTCTCTTATTGTATACTTTGGTTTAATAGTCCTCTAAAGAGTTGTTACCATAAAACATATACACACACTGACACACTTCTTAACTCGGGGAAAAAAAATTACCAGATACTTACGGAATTTTAAAGAGTAATATTTTAAAGGCATTTTTAAGTTGCATAAACCAAACCCTCAATATTGTTTTACATTTTATAAAGATAGTAAAGAAGAATATTACTAATATATTTGAAATCTATGTTTCCCCCATACAGTAATAATGTGAAAGCAGGGTTCCCAAGGTCTGGCCAGCCCACACTGCCGCCGTCGCTTGTGCATGTCAGGCTACTTCTTCCCACCATGAAGAAGCAGGATAGAAAACCTAACTGATATCGACACCTCAAAATGCTTTGAAACTGGAATAGGAAGTGAGAGAAGATACCTGTCCACTTGTTTTTCTCTAAAGGCAGGTCTTTGGATTTGGGCATAATTTAGAAATAGCCAAATAGAAGACAGAAATTAAACCACCCTTTTATAAAAACATACCAACAACCCTTTACCTCAAATGACCTATGACCTAATTTATAAATTCATATGAGGTAAACTTAGTACTGCCTTTATGAAATAAATTCACTGAAATTCTCCTTATGTACAAGACTGCCTAGATAAATTAGATTTCCATACTGCATAATTTAAATTGAGAATTGTAAGATCTTTGACTCTGTAAAAAATCCATTTAAGCCTATGTCATTAGCAAATCATACTTTTGTTTTCTTCTGAGTCTTACACACAGGGAGATATTAAAATCAAGATTGAAAAATAACAACAATAATTTAACGAGGCAGTTAGGCAAGCCTCTCCATGTCCCTAAAGAAGACGGCAACAGTAGGCTAGTATGAAGACATTACACACATGAAGACAACTTCTTTGACCCAATACATTAATATAAGTTGACATAAAAGGCTACCTTGATTTTCAGTGTCATTTCTTAAGAAAAGGACTACCAGGGGATTGGGAGAAAATAAACCCATGTGACCAATGTACTGAACTCTTCTTTCTGTACCTGTCTGTCCTGATGGTAAGCACATCTGTGGTCTTGCAGTATCGCTCTCCCACAAGTTTAATAAGTTTCTTCTTTGCGTGATCATCTAAATTCAGACTGGAAAGTTTAACCTTAAAAATACAAGAAAAAGTTATTTTGAAAAAAGTTGTTTCATATACTTCAATGAAAAAAAAAACTGTACCAATATTATTTATATTAACGTTAAACCAACCAAAAAGAAGTTTTCTCAACCCTGCACTCTTGTCTATACAGAGTTAGGAACTGCATTATGAAGCATTATGCATTAAGAAGCCCAATCTTACTCACGGAAAAAAAAGAGAGGGTGAGTAAGCTGGAGTTCTTTGAAAGTTCTGGGCATTAGCACCTTTCCTGAAAGAACCCAATAACTAGTCTCTTAAATAAATGAAATTACAGTTTATTACAGTTTATGAGTAGCACTAACGGAATTAAACTCAATTAGTGTTAGTGAAGCTGGAATATAGGAATAAATGGATAAAACAAAAGGGCTTTAAGATATTTCTACCATGCAATTATGAGACCTGTATCACTGCAACTAGTTTAGGGTCATTGATCTTAAAAGGTGCAGACATTTCATGAAGGCTGGAATACAGCATTCATGAGGATCAAAACATTTGAAATAATTCAGCTCAACATTTCTCAAAATGTTAATACTAGTCCCAGAAGCTGCTAAGAATTACTTCTTTAAAAAGGCTATTTCTGTTGAATACATTTAGGAAATGCTGAGTTAAACTGGGTTCTTCATAGAAGGATTTCTTAGAGGAGGTAATACACTAATGAGCATTTTGAAATTTCAAGATGAAAATTTCTCATGTAATGATTCCCAAATTTAATTGACCTCATATCTCATATTCTAGTTTTCTTTTTTTTTCTTCATATTCTACTTTTCAGGGGAGGACACTTCATGGAATTAGTCTTCCTTAAAACATTTTTTGGGACATGCTGGACTAAATGAACACTCTTTAATTTGCAGAGAATTATGGTATGGGCTGAAGATACCTAAGACAAGAATAGTCCTGACACAGGAAAACAGGTTAGACACTAGAATACTGTTAAATAAGGTAAAACACAGACGTTTTTCCATGGGGAGCATTAAGAATAAGAAAGAGCCATAACTGTATGAAGAAAAAAGCTAAATAAGATTTTAAAATCACATCCACTTCTTCTCTGTGGCTTCAATAACCCTGCACTTCCCTCAAGACATCACAGCATAAGAGCTTCTTTATTTTTCCATTTTTCCCACTAGGCTGCAAACCCCTTGGTAAGAACAGTATCCGTCCTATTCTTGGAGATGGCCTGGCACTTAAAAAGCATATAACGTGTATTTGCTGAAATAACACATAAATGAAAAAAAGAACACTGCGAATTTTTATTTGAACTAAGAAAATATAGAAAATAAATAAATAAAAACACACTTTTAAGGAACATATGCAGGAAAAACACTGATCAGTAAGTATCAACCCAACAGAATGGTTCTCTGAGTGCAGGCAGCACAAATCACTACAGTTCCCAGGAAAGAACATGTATCAACAACCAGGCTATCAGCTTGATGGATAAAATAGGAACTTTCATGATAATTCTGACTGTTAACAATAAGAGTTATTTATAGGAAAATCATAAAATGAATCTACATTATGATTATAACTATGAAAATATTTGTACATATGCATGCATACAGATACAGTATGAGAAAGAAATGAATCGTTTTTACATTAGCATAGTGAGAATGGAATCATTTTTTCCTTCTAAAAATCCCTTCAATGTTATCATGTTTAATTTACCATTAAAATAATTTAAGTGTTCTTTAAGTGTTCTAGTTTTTTATGTAAGAAGTAGTCAAAATCATGGCAATGCTGATTATTGTAACTGCTTTAAAACTTATGTTCACATTAACATTTTAATGTTCAAAAATTATTTAGAGTTTAAGCCAGAAACTCATAAATATTTTAGAAAGCTGTGTGGCACACTCACGCCACCTGCTAGCACTTAAAGGCACTGCAAAATTGCAGTCTTTAACCTGGACTAATAGTCTGACTCTGCAGCTGAGTGGTATTGTCAATCTTTTTCCAAAATTCAAAAGCATTCCTGGACTTTGCTTTTGTCAAGTTGCTACATTTTAAAGAATCAATATTGTACTATTAACATTATCCCAAAAGCCATGTTGACATTTCAAGTAATAGGAGATCATGGTTAAATGTATGTATTCTCAAATACCTGTATTTAAGAGCTACATAAATTGAAAAATATCTAATTGTGTAAAATATCTTCTGTATTTACATACTTACAAATATAGTGCAGTTAAAGAACTCTGGTAATACACAGAGGACAAGAATTGGGTTCGACTTTCAGATTTGCTATTTGCTTGCTAGGTGAACTTAAATAAATCATTTGATTTTACTGTTTCCTTATTCACAAAATAAAAAGGACTCATAAGAATTTTGTCAGGAAATAAAGGAGAATAGAAAAAAGCAATTCTTTTAAAGTAAAGTACTATAAAAAATATTTTGTTTTAAGTTTTGGACTATTTTTATGACTATCAACAAAAATATGACACCCTTTTTCTCTGAATCTAAAAATGTTGAGTATCTCTCTATATAACACTTTATAATATTTGATTGCCTTCACAATATTGCTTTAAATCATGCTGGAATGCACGTGCTTTTAGTCCTACTGTTTTACCTACTTTCACCTTTGAACTACCTGACACCATTCAGGACATCACCACTGAGCTTCAACAGTCAGTGGGTAGACAGAAAAGAGTCCACAAGGGCAGACATGAGTCAGGGGAAAGGAGTACAAGGAAGTGAGGAAGGTAGCACAAGGAAGCACAAGGATAAAAAGGAGACGAACGGTTGGTGGCCTGGTATCTTAAGTGGTATCCTGTGTATACTTCAAATAAAGCGATGAGATTATTTTTATGTAAAATACATTAAGCAAACTTAAAACCCGTAGGGAATTGGAGGTCTATTCTGGTACTGAAGTTTAAGTCCCACAAAAGGTAAAGCAAAATCTAGATTTCCTGACTCACAGAGTTCAACAACAGTTGGCTGTTATTGTTATCATTAGATTTATTTAAAAGGCAACATTTACTAAGTTATTAAAAACGTATCAGATATTATTATCCCCAAGGTACTTTTTAAAAAATTTTTATTTTTAGGTAATCTCTACATCCAACGTGGGGCTCCAACACACAACCCCAAGATAAAGAGTCACATGCTCTACCATCTGGGCCGGCCTAGGTACTTTACATTGACCGGTGGAATGATGTCAGCTGAGCAGAATTTTAAGGGTTTCCCCCCCCCCATTTTGTTATCTAGATTTTCTAAAGTTTACACAGTAAACATGTTATTTTGTCCTTTGTGATTTTAAGTATTTTCAAGTTCTCTAAATACATAAATATATTGCTATGATACCTAAACTGTTCTATGGAATAAAAAAGGCTGACAAGCTTCATAAATTTACTTCATAAAGATGGCACAATCTTGATACCAAAACCCAGCAAAGAAAGAAAATTACAAATCAAACACTGATGTATCCCTGAAAATTTTCTAGAAATTAAAGCTTGTCTATTTGCTACCCTATCGTGTAAAAATGGTTGCAGAGACTGTCAACATATTTTTGTAGTAAACTGAGAATATTCTGATTTAAAATACAGACTGCATGGAGTATAAAACTAATTTTTTGAGGGTCCTGGAAGGCATCTCAAAAAGGTGGGCAGTTATCCTCCAGAATACATGATTCAAAAGTACATTAGTCAGGGCTCCCTGGAAAAATAGCTGATTCTAGGACAAGGATAGGGAATACATAATATAAGCCTGGGGCATTTTGTGGTACCAAAAAATAAAAAGTATTTAAAAAACAAATGCTGGGGCATGGCAATGTAACAGAACTACCAATGGCCAAAGCTGGAAGAATCTGAGCATCAAAATAAATAATGCATTATTGGATTATAACCCAAATGCTAAAATAAATAATCTGTGAGTCCACACTGATATAAATAAATGCCTGAATAAATAAATAAATGGATGAGAACAGACAAATCTCCTATACAGAATTACCAACAACTTTTGTGATATTTCTCTCTCAAGGAGTGAAGCATAACAACCAAGCCAAGAAGTCTGGGGTACGCAGAGCGACTTCCATCTGAAGAGTATAGTACGGAAAGAAAGAAAAAAGAGTACTTTTATAGGGAGGAAAACTTGCAAACAGTACCTGAGCCAGGTAATCAAGCCTTCATCATTAGTAACATCATGTTGGGGGCCTTTACTCTTGCTATGATGTGATGAGAATGGCACTTTACTTGTGAGGTTTTCCTCCCCAAAATACATACCAGTCTAAGCATAAGAAAAACATCAAACGTTGTCTAACGTGAAGGACATTCCACAAAATACATAACTGGTACTTCTCAAAACTGCCAAGGTCACCAAAACAAGGAAATTCTGAGAAACTACCTCAGGAAACAGGTGCCTGAGGAAATCTCAATAAAGTATGAGCTTTAATTAATAATGTATCAATACTGACTCCCTAGTTGTAATAAATGTACCACAGTAATATAAGATGTTAACAGGAGAAATCTGGTGTGAAAATACAGGGGAATTTTGTGAACTATCTTTGAAACATTTTTATAAATCTAAAACATTTTTAGTTTAAAAAAAAAAGAACCATCAGATAACTGCCCCATGACTGCTGTGTGAGAAAGAAATGCTATGTGGATTAATAAGACTCTTTTACCAGAGGAAACTAACAGTGGTTTCAAATACTAACTTAGAAGTTACTAGAGCAAGACACTTGGAACTGTGATGGTAGGTAGAATGCTCCTGATGGTCAGAGCAGGGACTTCATGTTTCTCCAACACGAGATTAGGACAAAGGATCCTAAGTAAAATGCTAACAAAGCACATCCACAGTAAAGTAATTAGAATGGTGTACTAAGCAATAATCAGTGTTCAGAAATGTTTTTTAGTAATTGAAAACCTAACAATTACCACAATTCAAAGGAGATCATTTCAAAAATGCTAGAGGAATAGGACACATCATTAACATAACAGAGGCTATTATCTCAAACTGAATTACAATTTATACTTAGAGGCTAAACAGCAGAAGCACACCCATTAAAGTATAGAACAGGATAAGGGACTACATAAACGTTATTTTAGAAATTTCATCTAATGAAAAACACAAAAAGAAAATACAAGATATAGATATTTATAAAGGGGAATTAAAACCACCATTGTTTATCATTTATTTCCTGAGAAATCTCTGAAAGAGTGAACTAAAAATGTCATAGCACTCAGATTTTGGTCTCTTATTATATACCAATGACCACTAAAAGATATTAGAGACACGAGCTGATTCCAGGTCTGGGATAAGGAAAACATAAAGTGAACCTGGGCTATCTTGCACCAGAACGCAAGGAAATTTTCTAATGCTAATAGGATTGTAAGAAAAAGACATTAAAACCAATTTAAAAGAATTCCCACAGTCAAAGTTAGGCTACACTTTGTGTGTTGTTTTTAAAACTGTTTTAATATTTATTTTTGAGAGACAGAGAGAGTGAGTGAGCAGGGAAGGGGCAGAGAGTGAGGGAGACACAGAATCTGAAGCAGGCTCCAGGCTTCGAGCTGTCAGCACAGAGCCTGACGTGGCGCTCAAACTCACAAACCGTGAGATATGACCTGAGCTGAGTTGGACACTTAACCAACTGAGCCACCCAGGCGCCCTCTAGGCTATACTTTGAACATCAGAAAGAATAATGATTTTACTTGATTAAAAGTTACTGAATGCATCCACCTACAGATTCCCTGTTCAAGGGAAAAGCAAAACAACAACAATAAAAATTAACTTCACAATGGGGACGGCTGGCTGGCTCAGTCAGTAGACCATGTGACTCTTGATCTCAGGGTTGGACGTTCAAGTCTCACATTGGGTGCAGAGATTACTAAAAAAAGAAAAAAAAATACCCCCCCAAACAATTTTGCAATGGAATGATCAGGTTGTTAACCTTTAAAATAAGTGATCAGTCTCAGCATACGGAGAATGAGGCCACCAGACTTTACATGCCCTCTCATGTAGTAGAGTATAAAATATACATAACAACATCTATCAATTATTGTTAAAAATACTTAACTATAATCAGTTTCTTAAATCTAACTTCCAGTTCATATGAAATATAGAAGATAAAGAAATAAGGTAAATGACATCAGGACACATTCAGACAAATTCAGAAAGTAGGAAAGGAAATGCTATAGGACAAAATATCTTTTTATTTTTTTCAATAATTACCTTTAAGTGTTTTTCCTGTTTGATTGTTTATAATGTCACTTAAATTATTTTATTTTTTTAATGGAGGATGAATTTTTCTTTTAAGTGTTTATTTTTGAGAGAGCACAGCAGGGGAGGGGCAGAGAGCAGGGGACAGAGGATCCGAAGGTTTTGTGCTGACAGCAGCGAGCCTGATGGGGGGCTTGAACTCACAAACTGCAAGATCATGACCTGGGCCAAAGTCGGATGCTCAACCGACTGAGCTACCCAGATGCCTCCAAAATATCTGTCTTTTTAATAAGTCAATATCATGAGAGGGCGGGTGGGGATAGGAGTAGTGAGGTCCTAGGCTGTTCTAGATTTGAAAGATTTAAGTTGCCAGAGGGATCTCCCCATGCCTATTCCTTATGAACACCCCAGGTACAAGTGCAGAACACTGAAATATAAGCCAAGGATGCTGACACCTATTCACGGGTGCTGTGGCTGCCTCCGTGATGACCTGAGTGTCCCACGAATCATGTCCCTTGTCAGTAATAATAATGGCCCTAGCTGTGAGGCCCTGATGCTCTTTTTGCCAGTGGCAATTCTAACCCATTCTTTTACCATGAAATCATAAAATTGGGTTGGCAGGATGGTTTCTGAAATGAGAACAGTGATTAATACCCACATCTGTCAGTCTTTAGCAGAAATGTCACATTATACAAAGAATTAAATTCATCCTCCGTTAGAAAAATAATAAAATAAAAAGATTTAAGTAACATTATAAACAATCGAACAGGAAAAAGATAAATTACTCAATTAAAAAATGGGCAAAGGATTTCAACAGACATTTCTCCAAAAAGATATACTAATGGTCAATATGTACATGAAAAGATGCTCAACATCATTAGTCATTAGGAAAATGTAAACCCAAACCACAATGAGATACCACTTCATACCCATTAGAAAGACCAACAAGAGCAATCGTTGATGAGGATGTGGAGAAACTGGAACCCTCAAATATTGCTGGTGAAACTGTAAAATTGTGCAGCCACTTCAGAAAACAGCTTGGCAGTTCCTCAAAATGTTAAACATGTAGTTACCACATGACCTAGCAGTTCACTCCTAGGTATATGCCCAAGAGAACTGAAAGGATACGTCCACACAAAAACCTGTACATGAATGTTCACAGCAGCATTGTTCATAAGAGCAAAAAAAAAAGGAAACCCAAATGTTTACCAACTAATGGATGGAGAAATAAAATATGGTATTACCCATAAAATATCTGGCAATTAAAATGAAGAACTAATACATGCTATAACAAAGGAATACCGACAACATTATACTAAGTAAAAGAATACATATTGGATGATTCATTTATATGAAATGTCAAGAATAGGCAAATTCAGACATAAAACACAGATTAATAGTTGGCAGGGGTTTGGGGATGGTTAAGAGAAGGGAGAAAGGGGAGTGACTGATAATGAATACAGAGTTTCTTTTTATGGTGATAAAAATTCCTGGAGTTAGGCAGTGGTGATGGTGAGTATACTAAAAATCGCTGAATTGTACATTTAGGAGGATGAATTTTATAGTATGTGAATTATCTCAATAAAGCTGTTACTAATCAATACAACATCAAAATGGTCAAATGACCCAAAAAAAAAGCAATTTGCAAAGAAATAAATTCTCGTTCTTACTAGAATTCAAATACATACATATTTAAAATGAGATATATTTATTTACTATCAAATGGCTAAGTAATAATAATATCTAGGTTGGTGAAGGTCCAGGAAAATAGGCTTTCTCATAGCCTGCTGGGGTTTTTGTTTGTTTGTTTTTGCATTTCCTGCAGGGATTTTACAATGTAAACATAAAAAAACTTTTACAATATATATCAAAAAACTTCAAAGGATCTATATCCTTACTTGACAGTTCTCCTCTTAGGAAGTTATCCCAGGAACATAATTAGGAATATACACAAATACTAATCTCTAAGGATAGTCATTACATTTTTCTAGTAACAAATGTTGTGAGAAAGCCTAAATATCCCCATAATATGGACAACTTGAATTATGGCAGATCTAAGCTACTGAATAATTCGTCTGTACCTCCCACTTCAGTTTCAGAAAAAGGACTATGTCTGAATTGATCAACATTGTACCCCCACCCTCAAACACTTTCTTGACACAGAACAGACCTTGATTAACATGTTATTCTATGCAGCCATTAAAAATAAAGAGTGACAGGGATGCCTGGGTGGCTCAGTCAGTTAAGCATCATTCAGCTCAGATCATGGTATCACGGCTTGTGAGTTCAAGCCCCACGTTGGACTCTGTGCTGACAGCTCAGAGCCTGGGGCCTGCTTTGGATTCTGTATCTCCCTTTCTATCTGCCCCTGCCCCTTTCTATCTGCCCCAGCGCGAGCACTCTCTCCCTCAAAAACAAAGTGATCACTTTGCATGGTGACAGATGGGAACTATACTTATCATAATGAGTATTTTGTAATGTATATCATTGTCATTAGGCTGTATACCTAAAAGTAATATAATAACATACATCAACTATACTTCAATAAAAAAAATTAAAGAAATGTTTAGTAACTTTGGAAAATTTTAATTCATATTGTTAAATAAAAAAGAGCAGAGGGGCCCCTGGGTGGCTCAGTCGGTTAAGCGTCTGACTTCAGCTCAGGTCATGATCTCACAGTTCATGAGTTTGAGCTCCAGGTCAGGCTCTGTCTGGTCTCACAGCTCAGAGCCTGGAGCCTGCTTCAGGTTCTGTGTCTCCCTCTCTGCCCCTCCCCCACTCATGCTCACTCACTCACTCTCTCTCTCTCTCTCTCTCTCAAAAATAAACATTAAAAAAAGCAGACAACTAATCAAAATAATATCATCTGATTAACACACATAAAGGTTGACTGTATATATACTAAAATGAATTCCAATAGTCAATGATGGTTATCTATAAGTGGTAGAATTATAGGCAATTCTATTTCATAATACTATAAAACACTTGCATATTTTCCAAGTCTTCTATGGTAAATATGTATCAGTTTTACAATCACACATACAAAATGCTACTTTACAATAATATATTATAATAATTCTTACTTCTTAAAAATATTTCTTACCCTTAAAGTTACTACTCGTGCTTTGGGGTTTCTAATCGATGGTCCTGCTGAAACATAATCAGCTGTGTCAATTTCAATGGGAAAGTGCTTCTCACATTTCTCATCACTGTCTAGTGCAGCTGGCCATTCAGTGCAGAAATCTGAGAATTATAAAAAATTATCTCAAGTAAAGTTTTGCAACTAAATTCTCATTACAATGTATGCTACCAGACAAAACCAAATTATTGAGGGAGAGGATTCTCAGGTTACATAAAATGAAAGAACAGACTGTCCTCTGCACTTTACAAACACATCATCATTCCTCATCCCTTTTCTTCTTCGACGAATCCTAACTAGGGAATGTAATTAAAGGAAGGATTTAGATAGTTCAGGTCTGGTGGTGAACAGTAAGTTTGGTTAAAGAACTATGACTTGATGTAAGTTTATTATAGCTTTGCACATGCCTGTTACGGGACAATTTAATTCCTCCTCACTAACTAAAAGCAGAGTTCATAGAGCTCAGAGCATTGTTTTTGAAAAAAGCAACAGTTAATAGTAATTCACTCCCAAATGAAAGTTACTAAGGGTCAACTGAAGGGAACTAAGAGAAGCTCTGAAAAAGCTCTTAGAAAAAACGGAGATATGATCGACATTCTTTCAGAAACTGAGTTGAATAGGGTCTCAAACTGAAACAGGTACAAATGCCTAAGACATTCTTAGATCCTTAACAGTAATTCATGTTTCCTCGATGTGACTTCTGTGCCAATGGGGCTAAATGTAAAGAGGAAGAGACTTGTCCTCATATTCAGGAAAGAAAGCTAGCCTCGAGCAGAGGTGGGACTGACTCTAGAACGAGGCTACAAAAAAAGTCCTAAGCACTGTGAACAAGAACACCACACTATCTATCTCCATAGCACAGAGGTACACACTCAGGTCTCAAATGTAGGGATGGGGATCTAAAAGGAAAAGAGCTCACAGCCTCCTGCAGCTATTCCTATCAAGGGACTCCATAAGTAGGTAGGTGATTTCATTTTGCCCTATTCCTATAAAGTTAGTGTAGTAGAGGGCTCTCAGCTTGAGATAAAAACTTCTGACACTATCAGGTTCCCTTCAATGGAAATTTCACTCATTCTTTTTTTTAAGTTATTCTGAGTGAGAGAGTATGTAAGGGAGGTAGGGTAGAGAGAGAGGGAGAGACAGAATCCCAAGCAGGCTCCATGCTGCCAAGCACTGAGCCCAACACAGGACTCAATCCCACAAACTGTGAGATCATGACCTGAACCAAAATCAAGAGCCAGATGCTTAACCAACTGAACCACCCATGAGCCCCACACAACCTTATTCTAAGAATATCTCGAAGTAATCGGTTTCTTACGTCAAACACATTAGACCTCAGGGTCTGTGCTTTCTCCAAAAGGCACAACTGTAGGAAAGGCTGGTCAGTCACAGGCACACATGGGAACTCTTCCATATGATGATTTAAGGGACAGTAAAAAGTACTTTGTCAATAACATTTCCCAGGGTTAACAACTTTCTTATATCAGGTACTATAGTTAGCTCTCATTTAGGCTTTAATATCAGTCAGCAAAATGTCACTGTGGGTTTCAGAGACTCTCCAGCTCTGCAACTAAATATATGTTAGCAAATTAAGCATAGCTCACACCATTCCCTAAACACCCTGCTTAAAGAGAGCAATACTGAGACCCTTTGAGGGGAAAGAAGTATCTCTGCAATTAAAAGTATTCTGACATTTAAATAAAATGAAAAAAGCATGATTACTGAAGTTAAATTTCATTCCCATCATGGACTCATTCCAATATCCCGCACTGTAAGATGCAACACTGCCAAGCACTTTATAAGAGACTAGTTTGGAGAATTTTATGAGTGCTTGGGTTTGTACTGAGTCCTTTATTATTATTTTTTTTTATAACTTTGACTAAGACATTTCAATAACCAGATGATAATTACAACTTTTAAGTTACTGGATTATATGTCTAAAAAACACAGCCAACTGGAAAGTACATAATAGACCCCTATTCATCTGATAGGTAGAGCAATAGACTAGACTTCGGAAGACCTTGGTTTTTATTTAACTTCTGCCACTGATTATTAAAAGTTTTGGTAAATTACCTAACTTTCCTGTGCTTCAGATTTTCCACTTGCAAAGTTAGATATAAAATCTGAACTGACCTACTTTGAAAGAAAATTGAGAAGAAATATTTAAAAAGCCTTTGAGTTATTTGGAAGATACAATCTAAATCTAGAAGCTGGCAAAAATGTAAAGACAAAATTAAAGAAAGATTAAAGCACTTACTTAAGCACTTTAAATATAATGCTACTCTTCTGAATGTGTTATATGAAAGGCTTTCATTTAAGAATTATGAAGTATTTTAGAAATACTTCATTAAAAAACCAGTTTCTAGATTAGAATTCATTTTAAAATGTTTAAAAAAGGAGAAAAATGAGATTTATCACAGTTTAATACATGCCTCAATTGGCTTCACAAAGGATCAAAAATTGATATATGACTTGTCCCAAACGGAGCACAAATTTGGAATAGTGACCAGTGTCACTCTATCACCAGGCAGTAATGAAAATAGAAAACCTATAATCTAGGAGAGAAATGCACCCTAACATCCCAAAAGAGAAGACTACATAAATGAAAGGACATAAAGAGATTTTTCTTCCCTCAAGAGTAAAGTCATTATTCCTACTTTTTAAGACTTCTTTATTCTTCCCTATATTTTTTAATAAAAGGCCCTTCCAAAAGTTCCAATTTCATCATAATCACGATCACATACTATTTCTCCTTCCAGCATTATCACCCCACCTCTCAGTCCCTACTATTTTTTAGTTTTCACATATAAGTAAAATCATAAACTCCCTGTCTTTGTCTTATTTTATTTAGCATAATACCCTCAAGGTCCATCTATGTTGTCACAAACGGCAGGAAGTCCTTCCTTCTCATAACTAAATATTACACATATACCATTTCTTTATCCAATCACCAATTTAGGTTGTTTCCATGTCTTGGCTGCTGTAAATAATGCTGCAGTGAACATGGGAATGCAGATATCTCTTCAACACCATGTTTTCATTTCTTTTGCTATTCACCCAAAAGTGTGATTGCTGGATCACATGGTAGTTCTAATTTTAATCTTTAAAGCAAACTCCATACTATACTCCACAGTATGGGCTGTACCAATTTACATTCTTAATCAACAGTACAAAAGGGTTTCACTTTTCTCCACATCCTCACCAACACTTGTTATCTTTTGCCTTCTTGATGATAGCCACTTCTAGCAGGTGAAGGGTAACAGCTCCTTGTGGTTTTGACTTGCATTTCTGTGATGAGTGACGCTGAGCATCTCTTCCTGTGCTACTGACGATCACTAGGTCTTTCTTGGAAAGATGTCTATTCAAGTCCTCTGTCTATTTTTTAATCAAATTATTTTGGTGTTACATAAGTTCTTTATATATTTTGGACATTAACCTTTCAACAGATCTATTATTTGTAAACACCATCTCCCATTCAGTAAAGCTGACTTTTCATTTTGTTGATGTTTTCTTCATTGAGCAAAAGCTTTTTACTTTGGTGGTCTCAATAGCTTATTTTACTCTTATTTCCTTTCTTAAGGAGACACAGAAAAATACTGCTAAGGCCAATGTCCAAGACATAACCGCCTATGTTTCCTTTAAAGAATTTTACAGTTTCAGGTCCACATTTACATCTTCAATCCATTCTGATTTAATTTTTGTACATGGCATAAGAAAGTGTGATCCAGTTTCATTCTTTTGCAGGTAGTTGTCTAGTTTTCCCAGCACCATTTATTGAAGAGACTGTCTTTTCCCCACTGCATAATTCTTGCCTCCAGATCAACTGATATATAAGCATGGGCTTATTTCTGGGCTCTCTATCCTGTTCCATTGATTTATGTGTCTATTTTTGTGTCAATTATCATACTGTTTTGATTACTACAGCTTGTAGTTTATCTTGAAATCTGAGCCTGTGATACCTCCAGCTTTGGTCTTTCTCAAGATTGCTTTGGCTAGTCAGGGTCTATTGTGGTTCCATTCAAATTTTAGGATTCTTTGTTCTACTTCTGTGAAAAATGTTAATGGTATTTTGATAGGGACTGTTCTATGTTTCTAGAAATTTATCCATTTCTTTTAGGTTGTCAAATTAGTTGGTAAGTAATTGTTCACAGTAGCCCTTATGATCCTTTATATTTCTGAGATATCAATTGTAATGTCTCCTCTTTCATTTGCATTTATATGAGTCTTCTTTTTTTCTTGGTGTGTCTAGTTAAAGGTTTGTGTATGTTGTTTATTCTTCAAAAAACCAGCTCTTAGTTTCACTGCTCTTTTCTCTTACCTTTTTAGTCTGTACTTTCATTCTAATCTTTATTCCCTTCCTTCTACTACCTTTGGGCTTAGATCTTCTTTTCCTAGTTCCATGAGGTGTACATTAGGTTGTTTATTTGAGATCTCTCTTTTTTCTTAATGTATGCTATCAGCTTCTGTTTTAGAACAGTTTTTGTTACATCCCATAAGTTTGGATATGTTCTGTTTCCATTTTCATTGGTCTCAAGATTTTTTTTTCTTTAGACATTTTCTTTGAACCAATGGTTAGGGGCATGTTGTTCAATTTCCATATATTTGTGAATTTTCCAGCTTTCTTCTTGTTATAGATTTCTAGTTTTATACCAGCGTGGTTAGAGACGATGCCTGATATGACTTCAATATTTTAACTTTTGTTATGACTTGTCTTGTGGCCTACCACGTGATCTATCCTGGAGAATGTTTCATGTGTGCTTGGGAAGAATGTGTGTATTCTGCTTCTGTTGGATGGAATTCTGTAAATGTCTGTTAAATACATCTGGTCTAATATAAAGTTTACATCCAGTGTTTCCTTACTGATTTTCTGTCTGGATGACCTATCTATTGTTGAAAGTGGTGTACTGGAGTCCTCTATTGTTGTATTGCTATTTGTTTCTCTCTTTAGTTCTGTTAATACTTGCTTTATATATTTAGGTGCTACTATTTTAGGTGCATTAACATTTACAGATGTTATATTCTCTTGATAAACGGACCCTTTTATCATTAGAAATGAGATTCTTATGTTCAAAGTCAGTATTAAGTTCATGTACTAAAACAATCACTTACCTTTAAGAGCTTCACAGTGCTTTTTAATTGCTACAGGTGTCAAATGCAGAAAATTGGGGATCTAAAATGGAGAAATTCAAAGGATAAATTAGCCTAATGTCTCAAAAACATAAAAAAGACAATTTTCTCCTAAAACTAAATCCTAAACCCAACGAACTTTGTAATAAATAAAATCTAGTTTTTACAATATTAATTCTATGTCACATATGTTGTGAATTCAGGAAATGAATTCCTTGAAATATAGATTCATGATGTATCTTATGATGACGATGGTGGGAAAAATAAATGCTGTTTTTATAGTACTCTTCTTGCCACAGATCTATAAATATACATATCTTCCTTATAAAATTGGAAGGATTTAAGAACACACATTATTATTTAATCATCCTAATTCCACCAGAATACACAGCACAATGCTATATTTTCCACTTTGTACTTAATAGACATTTTATAAAGTGAATAAATGAAGCTAGCATATCTTAACAGTTTAATGAAATACGGAATACATTTATGATGATATATTAAGAGGTCATTCACAAGGGCCAATGGAAATTTAGGAAAGATCAAAGATAGGATTCCTTCAAATAAAGATTTCCTAGCATATTTCTTGAATAATGTTAAGCATCTAAAGACAAAATTTAGTTTTAAAGAAATCATTTGGACAGAAAATTTGAACAAGTAGAAATTTACTTCAAATATTATGCTTGGAATCTTGAGTGATCAGAAATGTTTATTTTAATTAAGATAAAATAGACAATGAAAATGGAAATTATGGGGTAAGTGACTTTATTTTCTATACCTTTATTTTTGAAAAATGAAAATATAGCCTCTCGAAATCAAAGTATAAAAATAGTTAATGTGTACATAGAATTTATATTGGCACTGCTTTATGTACTCTGCATATATTACCTTGGTTAATAAGCTTATCCAATAGCACGTCCTAGGAATACATCACATCATTGGACTTATATATTGTTGATTCTTTTTTATATATATAGTTTATTTATTTTGAGAACGCGCACACACATGTGTGCAAAAGAGAGAGTGGGAGAGGGACAGAGAGAGAGGGAGAGAGAGAGAATCTCAAGCAGGCTCTGCACCATTAGCATGGAGCCTGATGTGGGGCTCGAATTCACAAATCATGAAATCATGACCTGAGCCAAAATCAAGAGTCAGATGCTTAACCAACTGAGCTACCCAGGCGCCCCTATATACTTGATTCTTAAAAAGAATGGCATGCATTAAATCTTTGAATTTTTATGTTTATCAAAATACCATTCACAACTATTAGCATTATTATAGATATACTCTTAGCCTCTCTCACCTAGTGATATTCTCCAAAGACCTTTTCTTTAAACTAAGGTCTCTTCTTTCATTTGAAGAGAAGGTTAATTTCCTCAGTGTGTTTTCTTATATCTCTTGTAACATTCACATTTCTAAGTTTCATTTACCCATCACTAGCAAGAGACAACTTCTCCATGTTACCATCTCATTTTTTACCATTACCTTTTAGCAAATTTTTTTTTGTTTAAGACTCTCATATATATGCTAAGTGAAATGTCAGAAAAAGACAAATACCATCCGATTTCACTTATATGTGGAATCTAAAAAACAAAACAAAAAGCCAAAACAGACTCATAAATACAGAGAATAAACTGATGGTTGCAGAGGGAAGGGGAATGGAGGGATGAGAGAAATGGGTGAAGGAGAGTGGGAGATACAGGCTTCCACTATGGAATAAATAAGTAATAGCGCTAAAAGGTAGAGCATAGAAAATGTACTCCATGGTATTGTAATAGTGTTGTATGATGACACAGGGTAGCTACAGTTGTGGTGAGAACAGTGTAACACACAGATTGTGGAATCACTATGTTTAATGTGACATGGTGTGTCAACTACACTTCAGTAAAAAAATAAAAAAAAATTTAAAAAAAGAAGAAAAAGACTCATATAGTGGAAAACATAGTTCACCAGTGACTACTGTATGTAACAGGAACCATCTAGAATATGCATTCTCAAGGGGCGTCTGTGTGGCTCAGTCGGTTAAGCGTCCAACTCTGGCTCAGGCCATGATCTTGTGGTTCGTGAGTTCGAGCCCCGCATGGGGCTGATAGCAGTGTCAGTGCAGAGCCCGCTTCGGATCCTCTGACCCCCCCCCTCTGTCCCTCTCCCCTACTTCCGCGCTCTGTCTCAAAAATAAATAAACATTAAAAAATTAAAATATGCATTCTCAGGCTAAGCGTATTCATATTTTCTTTTAAAAAGCTTATAGTTCATAAATCATTATAGACGCTACCAACTGAAGCATTTAATGATATATTTTGCTTCAAGAAATAAAGAAGCTTAAAGACTATAACAATATTAAATATTTTTCTTTTCTGGATAGAAAGTTTTAAAATCTCTCTTTTAAAAGATTTCAGGGGTGTCTGGGTGGCTCAGTCGGTTAAGTTTCTGACATTAGCTCAAGTCATGATCTCACAGTTCGTGAGTTTGAGCCCTGCATCGGGTTCTGTGCTGACAGCTCAGAGCCTGAAGCCTGTTTCAGATTCTGTGTCTCCCTCTCTCTCTGCCCCTCCCCTGCTTGCACTCTCTTTCTCTCTCTCAAAATAATAAATAAACATTAAAAAAAGAAAAAAGTAGATCTGAGCCCCTAATTCTCATTCTCAGCTTAGGTTATTTTACTTTCCTTAGTTCCACCTGAAAGATGCAAGACCAAAAAGACATAATAGAAAATAAAAGCTAAAAGGAAAGCCACTGGACCAATTAATTACATTCTTAAATGCCTAGGAGTCTTTGAATCTTCTTTACCACTGATAATCAGAATATATCATCCATTATTAACTGAAAAAAAATTTTTTAACTGCTGCTACATACTGAACCTTGAAGTACAAGGCAGGGTAGGTATGGGGAGAGGATCAGAATTTATTTAGATATAAGTATTAGTCAATGAAACAGCAACTTGTCTTACCTTTAAAAGTTCTAGATTTCCCTCCTTTGCCATGGGCACCCCCCTTTTTACTGGATAACCCATTCGAACAGGAAGAGGTACAGCAGAGGGTTTAAATGGTGCCGCAACAGGATACACACTGGGCCAGTCCAGGTCAGCAGTCATTTTCTCTGTCCTAGGAGGTAATGCCTAAGGAATACAAAACAGTTAACTATTTTAAATATGAACATGGTCTTCAATCTTCAAGCAAAAAACCTGCAATTAAGAGAAACATAAGCAGAATCGCAACCTCCATAAAATCTGACCTTTTACAAAGCTGCTGCTATGTAAGTGAAAAAACACCAAACCTATCTAATATTTTTGCTGTTTCTGCAAACCCTCTGGCAAAGATCCCCTTTAACAGCACATGTCCTTTCCTAAAAATTTCTTTCTATGGATTTTCTTAGACATTTGGCAAACTTTTAACATTTTGTTTGTGAAAGAGTAACAATATATATATATATTTTTTTAACGTTTATTTTTTTTGAAGGAGAGAGAGACAAAGAGTGTGAGCAGGGGAGGGGCAGTGAAAGAGAGAGAGACAGAATCTTAAGCAGACTCCAGGCTCTGAGCTGTCAGCACAGAGCGTGACACGGGGGTCGAACTCACAAGCTGTGAGATTATGACCTGAGCTGAAGTCGATGCTTAACTGACTGAGCCACCCAGGTGCCCCAAGAGTGACAATATATTTTGAAATACACATCTTCCTCAACTTACAGTGGGTTAATGTCCTGATAAACCCATCCTAAGTTGAAAACACCATAAGTCAAAAATGTATTTAATACACCTAACCTACCAAGCAAGCTTAGCCTAGCCTGTTTTAAATGTGCTCAGAACACTTAAGCCTACATCTGGGTAAAATTATCTAACACAAAGCCATGAAGTGTTGAATATGCCATATAACGTATTGAACACTGTACTGCAAGCGAAAACTAGAATGGTTATATGGGTACAGAATGGTGGTCAGGCGTACTGGTTACTTATGCTCATGACTGTGTGGCTGACTGGGAGCTACGGCTCACTGCCACCACCCAGCATCACGAAAGTTTTGTGCCATATGATGCTAGCCCAGGGAAAGAGCAAAATTCAAAATTCCAAGTACAGTTTCTACTGAATGTGTACTGATTTCCACCACCATAAGGTTGAAAAATTGTAAGCTGAACCATGGTAAGCGGGTGACAGCCTACAGATTTTAGGACTTCTTCGATGCAAGTCAGTACATGAAGGGACACTGAAAATTTGGAAATAAAGGAAATAAGAAATGAATAAAAAGAACTTGGAAATAAGTAAATTAGCGTTGAACTAACTGAATAAATACATAATAAGAAATTATGACTCCTGTTCCAGAGAATAGTTATATGATAGTTTAGTCAATCACATTAACATACACACATTTTTTTAAAAAACTGTATTCATTAGAAGGGGATGCCCAGCATACTTAAGTTGGGTTTAAAGAAGCAAATTTTGGCAATGCCCAACAAAGCAGTATCAAAATCAGTGTAGTGTACATCCTGGAATCAGGGAATATTCCTGTGAAAATAACTACTCTAGATAATTATAATTTGGTGCCATTTAGCCATTTAACTTCCATCTAATAATATGCCTCTGTTCTGACCCCATACTCAACAAGTGACCTAATAATTTGGATTCTTCCATAGAGTTGCCTACAGGGTGAAACCAAACTGGTTAGATTAATACACACATCCCAGGCTTCATGATTATTAAAGGCATCATCAAAAATTATTTTACATTCTAGTTAATATACCTATTTCCTGGGAGTATATGAGTGAGCTCATCTCTCAAAGATGATCCATTCTTGGGGTACTGACAAAACCAGTAGACTACAGCCAAGGCTCTGGCAGTCACCAGGTAAACATCCCCTTTGAAAGCCTTCTTGGGCAGCACCCTTCTGCCTCATCATGAACATCTGCCTCACCTTAGAACTTCTGAAACCATTATGACAGTATATAGTAGAGTATATTAATTGCTTACCTTTCTTCTCAGTAGTCTTTCATATCTGGATGTTCTGCCTGCTGTACCTAAAAGACAACATAATAGTTATAGAGAACTCTATAATGTAGACTTGTTCAACACTGATGATGATCCTATTACTCTCAGATAATTTCAGGTATTCAGTAATACAAAAATGAAACAAGAATCCATTTTCTGAGCTCTGGGACTAACTCATCTTAATGAAAATGACAAGTCAGAAATCGTTAAGAAAATTCCAAAGTTATTTAAACATAAAGTGTATTGTGATTGATGATATAGTGAATTTATCATCTAATGAAATATTTTTGATAAATTCTAAAGTCATAGTCAAATAAACTCACTTTCCCAAGTTAAAACATCTAGTTAGAAATAACTATGTTGTATCTTTAAAAATAACTGTATTGAAATTATTTTTAATGTTTATTGAGAGAGAGAGCATGAGCGGGGGAGGTACACAGAGTGAGGGAGACACAGATACAAAGCAGGCTCCAGGCTCTGAGCGATTAGCTCAGAGCCCAATGTGGGGCTGGAACTCACGGACCATGAAATCATGACCTCAGCCGAAGTCGGATGCTTAACCCACTAAGACACCCAGGCGCTCTCAGAACTGCTAATGTTACAATAATGCCAATAATAACAAAACTCATAGCCATTCCTAATAAATCACATAACTGTAGAAAGGGCAATTACTTACAGGTAAGTATAGGTATATATAAGGTACTTACAGGTAAGTACAGGTATACAATATATACCTTTCAAAATATTATCTTATGCCTCTCTAAATAAATGTTTTATAGTAATAATGGCTCTAATTACTCAACACTTTCACATGCCACACACTATGCTACATGCTTTTCACTCTTACCTCATTTAATGTTATTGTTCACAATACTGTAAGTACTATTATTATCCTTATTTAGAGGCCATTTAGAGCCAAGAAAACTAAGGATCAAAGAATCAGGGTGACAATGGCATAGCACACAAGACTCTTTATACTCCAAACCACTTCTATCTCTAACTTCATCTCCCTTCACAAGGTCCCACAGCCACACTGAACTTCTAGTACCAGACCCTTTGGACTTTCTCCAAACTTAATGTTCTCTCTGCCTGGAATGTGCCTCCTTTCCCTCTGGTTTCTATCCCCTCTTCCCCTCCCCATCTCATTTCTTCATCTGCCAAATTCTTTTTTTTTTATTAAAAAAATGTTTATTTTTTAGAGAGAGACAGAGACAGACCATGAGCAGGGGAGGGACAGAGAGAGAGGGAGACAGAATCCGAAGCAGGCTCTAGGTTCTGAGCGGTCAGCAGAGTCTGACGTGGGGTCTCGAACTCATGAACTGTGAGATCATCACCTGAGCTGAAATTGGATGCCTAACCGACTGAGCCACCCACGCGCCCCTTGATCCAACAAATTTTGTAACAGTAATTCATTATTCATTCAAAAATCATTTCAGTGATATTGTGCACCAGAAACTGAGAAAGCAGAAATGAGCAAGAGAAACATAGACCCTGCTCTCACAGAATGTAGAGTTTGTCAAATAACTATTAATCAAGTAATTTCAATAAAGTCATAAACATTAATAGCAACATATAGCAGGGGACCAAACTTAGTGAATTAGTTGGGGGAATCTCCCTGAAGAACCGGGCTTTAAGCTAAAACCTTAAGGAGGTAACCCTGGGAACAGGCAAGTGAGAAAATGGAAAATCAATGCTAAAAAGTTCAATATGGCTGAAATTTAAGAATCAAACAGAAAATGCACTGAGAAAAGAGGCTAGAAATATTTAATAGGCACCTCAACTGTAACACATCATTGATAGAGCTCTTGATTTCTTCTTCTGGTCTTCCAATCTCTGTAAATGATTATTTCCATTCATCCAATTGCTTAGGACAAAAATCTAACATGCTTCCTGAGCCTTTTCCTCATGACCCATATCAAATCCACCAGTAAGTCCTCTTAGCTATACCTTCAAAATATATCCCACATCCAACCACACCACCTTCTCTATTACCTCAGCCTAACTCAGTATCATTTCATTTGGACTACTGTAATAGCTTCCAAACTGATCTGGATTCCACTCTTCCCCCACCACCTGCAAAGTTGAGTCTCCACACGGCAATCAGTGATCTTTTAAAAGTATAAATTACATTGTATCACTTCTGTGTTCAAAACCTTCCAGTATAATCCCACACTTATAATAAAATCCAAGTCAAACGCCTAAAAAGCCTTTGTGAGATCAGATCATTACTTACCAGTCTCCTGTGTTCACTCACCTCCAAATCGACTTTCTTTCTGTTCCTTGATCACACCCCTAAACTCATTTTCATTCCTGGGCCTTTGCACTTGCAGTTCCCTACACCTACACACACACACACACACACACACACACACACAACACCATGAGGTCTGCTCAAAGGTCACTTCTCTAGGGAGGTCTTTCCTGACTACCCAATCTTCTCCTACTCTATAACCAGTACTTCTCCAATCCATTATTCTCAATACCCTGCTTTATTTTTCTTCATAGCACTAATCACCACATGACACTGTACTGACAGTTTTGTTTATAGTCAGATTTCCTAAAAGAATGTAAACTTCATGAGGTGAGAGACCTTGCTACATCCCCGTATACCACTACCTTGCACACAGTATAGAAGGAATAAGAAACCTAAAAAAAGAGCCAAGCATTACGAGTATAGTGCCACTCTGACGAGTTAAGGAATTTATCATATCTTAAGCAAGAGAAACCTTTTCCAGATTTTGAACAAGGGAGTGGCAAGGTAAGATTCACTTTTTGAATACTTCCCTCTGGTTCCAGGAAGAATTCAACGTAGGAGAGCAAGAGCAGAAATAGGGAGCAGTAAAGAAACTACTGTAGAAGTGAGAGATGGTGGCCTAAACTGTGGGTTATAAAAAAAAAAAAATTAAAAGACGCTTTAGAAGGTACCACGGATAACACCTGGTGAATGACAGGACATGCCCCCTCCTTGACAAAGCCTTCCGTGACTCTTTTGGGCTCTTCCTCAATACCCCTCAGTTACTCTATTCACGCTTCCATTACGGCACCTCATACTGCATAGTATGATTCCGTTAACAAATCTGTCTTTTCCACGGACTCCTCCAAGAGAAGAACGGTATCTTGAATGAAGGTCATCTCAATAATGCCTGTTGAATGAAGGTCATCCCATTTGGTGGCATACCTAAGGCTGGAATTCAGAGTTGCAGTTTGTTCCGCAACAACTGTATGCTTCTCTTAAGGTTCGGGAAAACCCGTGGTGCAATACTGCCCAACAAACAGCACCGAGCACCAGGTACTAGAGGGACCCCATGCCAATGGCCGCGCAAGGGAGCACCAGAAAGCGCGGGTCACTGGGGAGGAAGGGAGCAAGCTCGCTACGCCCAGAGCACCCAGAAGCAGATATCAGCGACAAGGAACCCGGCGACATCGGCGCAGAGGTCAGCCCCACACCTGCGGCTTTCCTACCGGGAGGACCAGCAGCAGGCTAGCGTAGGACGTACCGGCTTTCCCCCAGGCGGCGGGCCTCTGCTACGGCGGCGGCCATCATGGATTCGGTATGCCGCCCTCTCTCCTCCCCCAAAGCCCGGAGGCGACGCAACACTCACGCGGGCTTCGTGTCGCAGAGCGGGTGGCCGGAGATACAGCGGTGCAGAAGGCACGAAGGGTCGTGGCCGCTGGCTGCAAGGCCAGCCACGCAGGGAGTGTGGCGGCCGCCATGGCTGCGAAGACGGCAAGCCGGGTGGGACAAGCGCAGCCTGGGGTAAAAGGGAGGGTGTGCGGCCGCTACCGCGCAGGTTCGCTGGGGCTTGCCCCGCCCCTAGGGTGAAGAAACCGAAAGCCCTTGGGCCTGTAAAGTCAGGGCTCGAGTCAAATGTTCAAGAAGATAACCCCCGAATAGGAAGGAGTAATGAAAAGAAAACAAGGTTGAAAGTGAAATCGAAGCAGTCAGTCCAAAGACGACCGTAAGGGATGAGGGAAATGTGGCTTAAAGAGGGCAAATGTGGTCCGGGTGGGATTTCGGATGGCCCAGGAGTCTGGCAGCTTACTTTAGGGCCCTCCCTGCTCCTTTGCAGTTGTTGCTTTTCCACATTTTCTTGGTTTAAAGAAGCCTTGAGCCGGTGCAAGTGATAGAGTGCTAAGGGCGAGGCAGTATCTGATAGTAGTTAAATGGATGGCTTCTTGAGCCAGACTGCTTGAGTTTAAAACTTGACTTCTTTTTTTCTTGGCTGTGATGATCCTAATCAAGTTAATATATACAAAGCTCTGGGGCGCCTGGATGGTTCAATCCCTTAAGCATGGTTAAGCATCCGACTTTGGCTCAGGTCCTGATCTCCAGTTGGTGAGTTCAAGCTCCGTATTGGGCTCTGTGCTGACCACTCAGAGCCAGGAGCCTGCTTCAGATTCTGTGTCTCCCACTCTTTCTGCCCCACCGCCTGCACGCAGTCTCTCTCTCTCTCTTTCTCTCACTCTCTCAAAAATAAACAAACATTAAAAAAATTTAAAAGATATTTATGCAAAGCTCTAGGCGAGAGATTAGTATACAGTGAGCACCCTGTGTGCATAGGCTAGAACTGTTAGGAATGATTTGGTTAGCTCCTTTGTAAATCAGGTTACGATTACAAAGTTGGAACCTAGAAAATAATGATCATTCTTTAAATGAGTTCTCTTATTTTCGACCCTACCCTAGTTCTATAAATGGGTGTAGATGTGTGTCTTTGGAGAAGTTCAAGGTCTTCCTGCCTCAAGGCATCTTGGGTTGGAACCTATTTTGACAACCTCTACCCTAAGATGGATTAACATACAGCCCTTAATAAAATTATCCTCTATTTTTTTTAAATAGGTACTATAATATTTAACCAAAGTACAAAATTATAAGAAGAATGACCGGGAACAAACACGACCGAATCTTGGTAAGCATACCCAGTAGAGCAGAGGTATGCAGGTATCTCAGAGTATTGTGTGCAAGCATTCAGTGTGCTGTGGTCATCAGTCAGTATTGGGTGGAGGAGATAACTGGCATTATAGGGACAACTATTTGTGATAATCCTCCTCCTCATCTTTTCTGCCACCCCATAATTGTTCCAAAGCAGAGGTACAGTATATTAGGTATACTCGTGTCCTAGGGCTACTGTAACAAAGTACCACAAACTGAGTGATTTAAAACACAGAAATTTGTTCCCTCACAGTTACACATGCTAAAAATCCAAAATCCAGGTGTGTTGGCAGGGTTGGTTCTGTGAAAATTAGTAAAAAGTAATCTCATTTAAAATGAAGTCAAGGGGCACCTGGGTGACTCAGTCGATTGAGCGGCCGACTTCGGCTGAGGTCATGATTTTGCAGTTTGTGGGTTCGAGCCCTGCGTCGGGCTCTGTGCGGACAACTCAGAGCCTGGAGCCTACTTCAGATTCGGTATCTCCCCCTCTCTCTGCCCCTCCCCTGCTCGCACTCTGTTTCTCTCTCTCTCAAAAATATATGAATATTAAAACAATTTTTAAAAACAAGGTTTAAGAGTTCCTTCTGGAGGTTCTGAAAGAGAATCTGTTTATGCCTCCCTCCTCGCTTCTGATGGTTTGCTGGCAGCCCTTGTAGACACAGGACTCCAGTCTCTGCTTCTGTCTTCACATGGTGTTCTACCCCCTCCTCTGTTTTTAAGATTAAAAGCATGGCCTTTTAGTCAGATAGATAGAAGGCTCGAATCCAGGCTCTGTTTCATTGTGATCTGGGGAAAACCCACCTAACATGTCTGACCTTCAGTTTCATGGAAAATGGGAACAATAGTATCTTCCTCAAGACTGTTATCATTAATTCCAAGCAGGCTCCGCACTGTCAATGCAGAGCCCGACGCAGGGCTTGAACCCACGAACTGCGAGATCATGACCTGAGCTGAAGTCAGACGCTTAACCAACTGAGCCACCCAGGCACCCCTTAACTTTGTATACTTCTGTACTTTTTTACAGCAAAATACACATTAAAAATTGTTTTTCGATGTTTATTTCTGAGAGAGAGACAGAGAGAGAGAGAGAGAGAGAGAGAGAGAGTGTGAGTGGGGAAGGGGCAGAGAGAGAGGGGTACCCAGAGTCCGAAGCAAGCTCAGGCTCTGAGCTGTCCACACAGAGCCCGATGTGGGGCTCGGACCCACGAATCGTGAGATCATGACCTGAGCCAAGGTCAGATGCTTAACTGACTGAGCCACCCAGTTGCCCACAAAATACACATTTTTAAAAATGCACTATATTTTAAATCAGCGAAAGCTTCACATTTCTATTTTCATTAAAAACAAAAGACATGGTGGGGCATCTGGGTGGCTCAGTTAAGTGTCTGACTCTTGACTTCAGCTCAGGTCATGATCTCACGGTTCATGGGTTTGAGACCCATGTTGGGCTCTGCATTGACAGTGCGGAGCCGGCTTGGAATTCTCTGTCCCCTCTCTCTCTGCCCCACCCTTCCTCCCTCCCCCTCTCTCTCTGTCTCAAAATAAACAAACATAAATATAAATAAAAATATTTAAAAAGGCATGGTAAGCCTTTGATTTATATCTTCCAGCTGTTTAGAACATGAATATATACAGTTTATATTAGAGTCTTCAAAATTTTCATCAGCTTACAATTTAGTATAGAAAATGTTGTCACAAGCATTGTCTCCTTTGTATTAGTTGAATTAATTCCCATTTACAGATAAGAAACCAAAAAGTTAAGTCACCAGACTCTTCTCTTAAGATAATTCAACTCAAACCTACATCTGAATTCAAGCTGAAGATTGTTTTTGCTATACTAACCACTTTCTTGATAGCTTAGTCTACACAGCATTGCTACAGATAGGGGTCACTATATGTCAAGGAAGCATTAATTGGGTCTCCTAACCTTCCAGGCACAAAATGCATGCCTTTATTTTTTCCTTTGTATACATCCTTAATGTTTAAGAAATTTGGAAATACAGCATTCTAATTGTGATATATTTCATATCCTCCATCCAATCATCAGCAAACTCTGTAAGCTTTACCTTCATCTGTTCCTAGATCTGACCTTTTCATCCCTCCTCCTGTACCACTTTGATCCAGACCACCCTTTTCTCTCATCATAATAGCTTCCTAGCTACTCCCATGGGCTCTGTTTTCACTGTTTCCTCCCTACAATCTAGTCTCCACCCAGCAATCAAGTGAAGTTTTTGAAGTGTAAGCCAGATCAAGGCATTTCGCTCCCTTTATCACTCAGAATAAAATCAAGTCCTTACAAGTATGTCCTTCAGTCACATCAACTCCACTTCTGTTTCAGGCCCTTTGCCTTTGCAGCTCTCTAAGCCTAGAACATTCTTTCCCAGATGTATCTGCACTGATGCTCTCCCTCTTCATTGAAACCTCTGGTCGACTACCCCCTTCTCAGAGGTCTCCCTAATCCACCCCATATAAAGTAGCACCTCCTCACCCTCGATCCCTTTATCCATGCTTTATTTTCACATAACACCTGATATATTTTTTAAGCTGCATTTTATTTTTTAAAATGTTTTTATTTTTGAGAGACAGAGCATGAGTGGGGGAGGGGCAAAGAGAGAGGGAGACACAGAATTCAAAGCAGGCTCCAGGCTCTGAGCTGTCAGCACAGAGCCCGATGCGGGGCTCAAACCCACAGACCACAAGATCATGACCTGAGCTGAAATTGGATGCTTAACCGACTGAGCCACCCACGCACCCCATGCATTTTAAATATATACACATATATTTGTTTATGGACAGTCTTCCACCATTAAATGAGAGACTGCCCAAGAGTAGGGACTTTGTTCTTTATACTGCTGGATTGGAAAAGTGTAGGCATTTCCAGTAATGTGAATGGTTGGATAATTGGTACTAGGCATTTACCAATAATGTGAATGAATCTTTCATTCACACTTTTAAGCATTTCTTTGCTTCTGTTAGTAAAGAAGGGAGTACAGAGTACTGTACTCCCTTACAGTACTTCTAGAATTCTACCCAGGGTTTTAAGCAGTGATGGTTTTTATAAGCAAATACACTTTACTTACTGCAGATGTTAAACAAATGTTAATCATCATTACAAGGGATTGCTACAGGGGTCACTGTGTTTAAATCCTAGAGAAACCTGACACTCAGGTGAGTCCCCAAGTGAATCCCACCAAGATCCTTGGTGCACAGAGAAAGCATCTGGGGATGAGCTGGGAGCAAAGGCAGAGCTTAGGGGAAGGGAGGGGAATGAGGTTTTGCTTAGGGGTCCTGCATTGAAACTGGTACTGTAAAAAGTAATTAAACCTGTTCTGTAGTCCGTGAGAATGCACGGCACCGCCTCAACCCCACCCACCTTCCACCCACAGCAGTAAAAATATATTTTACACTTTCAAGTTCCAGACCTATTATAATAAACAAAGACGCATTTTTTTTAAAGCAAATCAATCTGTAAGGGTGACTTTATTATCCCCTCCTCCCATTTTTATTACTGAATAAAGGAAATCGTGACTTTTCCCTGCAATGCTGGCAGGGTTTTCCCTCTCTTTAGTCATGACATTATATGTTTTGACCCAGGTGATCATTTTCATTCAATGGAGGGTGGGTAGAAAAAAAAAATCCCATGCTGGGATGATGCAAGTGGACTAGCTTGCCTATTAGAATAAAATACTTTTTCTTTTTGTCTTACAGGCCAGTCTTACTGCATACAGTTCAGGGGACGCTGATATAAACCTTGCCCACCTCTCTCAGCCCATCTTTCTTACTCAGACAGTGTCCCAGCAGCTCTCTGATGGAGACACAGTCTTCAGTTTCCAGGACAAATTGCGCCACGGCCTTCGCTCCTGGCAGATGGCCCCTCGCTGTCTCATTTTTGACACTGTCCAGGACAACTCCTCTGACGTCTTTGGGCTTTCCCGGCACACCAAAGATGATAAACAGGCCCAGGCAATCCTCTCCTATCAAGTTACAGAAACCTTCCAGCTTATCAAATCGACTCCTCTTCCTGGAAGACTCCTCTGGCCTGGATTCTGGATGTGAGGAGGCACAAGGCTTAGATTCCACAGGAGGAAGAGTAGACATCTGCAGAGTCTGCACTGCCAGCTGCAGCTGTATTTGCTTATCGGATCCCCAGAAGGTCCAAATCCAGTCTGCCCCAAACAGCATAGCTTGGTGCTTGGACATCTTGGTGGTGGTGAGCCACTCATCAACCCCCTTTTCCTGGCAGAAAGTGACAAAGTGGACTAGGAAGATCTCGTTCAGAGTGTTCACAGCTGGGCATAGGTTGCTCAGAGGATCTTCAAATCCAAGATAGTCCTTCAGTTTCTCAGCTGCATGGACTATTGCCTCACTGACCACCTCGCAGATGCTGAAAACCTCTCTGGTGTCTTTCAGAGCCAGCTGTCGTGATGGTTTCTGCCCCATGTTCTCTGCACCCAGTCAGTCCTGCTTCCAGAGATCTCACACGGGGTCCTCATCCAGAGTGACTTCTTTTTCAGATTAAAGATCTTACAACAAAGTCACATCTGGTGATGTGGTCCCAGTTTTCTGACTGTACATTTATGTGGGGTAGCTAAGCATATCTCCACACAGCTAAACAAACACATCAGGTCTCCCTGTTTGCCAATGAGGCGTGTTGTATTCATACAGACTCCTGCCGGCTTGTTAAGTTGGAGATAATTAACCTGCACCAAAAACATCTGTTCCTCTCTAGTTCTAGTCACTCAACTTTTAATATTTGGCGATCTCTTTCCAAGATAGGTTTCTATTTTCAAATTTTACTTAAATTAAAAATAGTATTCAGTTTTTTAAAGAACGATACACCTCCTTCTATACACCCAATGTCTTCAACTTTACCAGTGAGTCATTTCCCTTTGCTTCTCCGATAACCCCTCTGCCATGATTCCTCACCCCCCAGCCCAGCAGCCTGTTTCGTTTCATACAGAAATTCCTCCAAGTCCTCAAATTTCTACCTGTTGATACATGCTATAACCCTCCCCTTAATAAATGTATGGGAGTTTGTGAATTATAAAGCATTTGTGTCACTGTTCTCTATACCAGAAAGAAAGCCTCATGGGTATTCTGAACAAAGAAAATAAGGTAACAGACAATAAAAATGAGGCAATTATCAATTGACTTTATTTCTTTTCATATGGTAATACCAGCAGTGTACAATATTTCGTAAATAAAATATATATCGTCAAAAAAATCTTAACTTCATCACATATCATCAGTTATGTTACACTGTCCTGAATAAAGAATATTTGGCATCTAT
The DNA here is from genome assembly GCA_028646485.1 of Cryptoprocta ferox. NCBI lineage: Eukaryota > Metazoa > Chordata > Mammalia > Carnivora > Eupleridae > Cryptoprocta > Cryptoprocta ferox. Next base: position 76,307,194 of record CM053571.1, read on the forward strand.
AACAGTCTCCTGGTATTTTTTAACCAGGTTTCAATAAGAAATTGTTTTTCAAATGGTGACAGATGTTCACATTAAAATAAAACACTAATATGTAAGAGTCCAATACAGTTACCAAACAATGACTAGTAGGGAGCAAAAGATAATTATTAGCATCAAATCATTTTAGTAATGAATAAACAGCAATTTAGTTTGACAGGCCCTTGTAGAAAAGCTTGATAACCTGCTAATAGCTTGAAAGATCACACCACTGACATTCAAACAATTTATAAGCAAGTCCACTGGCATATAAACAGTCCACTGCTCACCCCATGCCAGTTTGTGAAAACCTGTCTTTCCCAAGTTGGCTATTATGAGAAGTGATACAGTAGTGAATAAAATACAGAATAGTTTTTTTTAAATACCCCTTAAAAAGTGATAAACACAGCTATTTCTTGATAAATGATATTTGGGCCCTGTGCTATCAAACAACGTGAACTACATTTTCTCATCCCAATATAGCCATTATAAAACTCATTTTTGTAGTCTCAGAGTTACAGAACTCTGAGACAAAATGTTCAAATAGTCAGCTTCTTTAAAAAAAAATCCCATTCATTGATAGCTTGAGAAATGTACAATTAATAACATAAAGTAGACTGTTAGTATTTTGATGTAATGAACTATTTAGCAAAGAGGAAAATAAGAAGTTTAATACTGTAAAGGTTTTTGTTTTGGTTTGGTTTCTTCAGAAGTCATTTCTATTTCTACATTTTGGGGGAACTCCTGAATGCATTCAAGTTAATAGTATTTAAATGTCCCTGGAGTTCTTCCTTTGCAGGTAACAGGATCCAAGATTAAGGTTGAACTTCTTAACTTTTCAACAATTTCATGATGTGTCATCAAAGAAGGGGTATTTCAAATATACTAATTTAGTCGGAATGATCAACAGCATTACAATTCAGTTGTGGAGAAGGACAGACCATCCCAACCTTTCCATGAAACCAGTTGGTCCATGAAAATTCTGATCACTATGTTTGCTTTTCACCATCTGCTTTATGTCACAAGATAAAAGTTCTATTTTCTATGTACTAAATATATACACATATTTAGAAAAATATATAAAAAAGGACCACAGGAGGCAAGTGGAGGTGAGGCTGGCACTTAGTGGGCACATTGAATGCTTAAAGAAATTCCACCTATTAATTCTGAAAGATGATACTCTGCTTTGATGGCTGCGGTGCTGTCACACAGATGGACACGAACGTGACAGAATCATTCGCAGACTGCTTCCTGCTTCCTACATCCTGCACACTGTGAAGGGGAATGGTGACACGATGCTAAAACACTCATATTAAATGCAATACTTTAAATATAATATATCACAGATTTATACATTAAATAGAGGAAAAACGATTATCGTCTCATTCACCAGTGTCTCATTTTTCATGGCGTCTTCAGAATGGGCACATACCCCCTGCTTTCTGTTTCCACTTCCACACGAGAAGCTGGAATTATAGACAATATACAACCTGCTGCTTGTTATGTGTTCCGTGAGTGTTTGAGAAAGAAGGTGGAGGAAAGGCTCCTCATGCTCATCGAGAGCCGTGGTTTAAACATTGGAGTCGTCGTCGGTGATGCTGGCGCTGGGGGAACGGGCAGCGAAGTCTCTGAACATGTCGTCCTCCTTTAACATGTGCTGGGAAAGAAGGAGACGGGGTCACACACATTGGGGGCCACGAGCTCAGAACTACACATCCTCCATGAAACATGGAGTCCTTTGGGGTTATTTTTAAACATATATTTGAGAATTAACATTTTAAATTCATTTTATAGACTTACTGTTAGATTATTGATGCCTTCGGAGAATGCACCTATCTGTCTCACTGTCCCTTCTGAATCTTCCATCTGCAAAGAACATACCATAACATGACCTCCTCGTTTGCACAATTTCAAAGAAAGCATAGCAAAGTGAGCAAAAGTCTAAGAAGAAATAATGAGAGTGATACTGAATGGAATGGGAGCAACAGAACACTTCTCTCTTTTTTTAAAATGTTTGTTTATTTTGAGAGAAGAGAGAGATTGGAGGGAGGGGAAGGGAGAGGGGCAGAGAGAGAGAGAGAGAAAGAATTCTAAGCAGGCCCCATGCCACCAGCACAAAGCCCGATGTGGGGCTCAATCCCACCAACTGTGAGATCATGACCTGAGCAGAAATCAAGTCAGGGGCACCTGGGTGGCTCAGTCAGTTGAGTGTCTGACCTCTGCTCAGGTCATGATCTCGTGGTTCTTGAGTTTGAGCCCCATATTGGGCTTGCTGCTGTCAGCCTGTCAGCACAGAGCCCACTTCAGATCCTCTGTCCCCCTCTCTCTGTCCCTCCCCCACTTGCGCTCTCCTAAAAATAGACAAATGAAAAAGAAAGAAAGGAAAGGAAAGGAAAGGAAAGGAAAGGAAAGGAAAGGAAAGGAAAGGATAGGAAAGGAAAGGAAAGGAAAGGAAAGGAAAGGAAAGGAAAGGAAAGGAAAGAAAAAAGAAAAAAGAAAAAAGAAGAGAAAAGAAAAGAAAAGAAAAGAAAAGAAAAGAAAAGAAAAGAAAAGAAAAGAAAAGAAGAGTTAGATGCTTCACCAACTGAGCCACCCAGGTGCCCCCCAACAGAACATTTCTGATGAAACCTCCTTTCATTACTGTAACTGGACATTAAATACTAGATGAAATAATACTTTACTGCCACATATAGCCCAGTGCTCTGATGTTGACAATGATACCAAAGGACTGGTGTTTAAAGGGTAGTATTCAAATCCATGACTTCATACTGATAAGGATAACTGAGCTGTGTATTCTGACTTGACTTAATACACAGATTTCCTTAATCCAGAGATGGTATAACGTAGGTGAATAGCCCAGGCTTTGGAGCTGGCCTGGCAGGTTGGAATCCCAGTTCTTCTAGCAGCTCTTCTACCTTGGGTAAGCTACTGAATCTGTGCCTCGGTTTCCTTCTCTCTAGAATGAGGATAAATGCTCTGTCGGTTTCAGGGCCATCATGAAAGTTAATATACGTTACGTGCTCAGGATAGTGCCTGGGACATAGTAAGCAATCTGGAAGTTGTTGACAATTTTATTTTATCATTAGCTTTCTTTTTTGGTATTTGAGGAAAAACTGGTTAGTAGACATAGTGCATGAAGACTCCATTTAGTGTTACAATGCTGGAGGGACTTTCAAACAGGTCTATAGTGTTGCATTTACCTGCTCTAACCGGTCTAAGTCATCTTCGTCATACAGGCGCATGTCCAAACCAGTTTTAAATCCTTTCTTACATGTACTTCCTGATGCCTGTCCCAATTCCATTGGACAAACATATTCTTCCCCATCTTCCTGTTTCTTCTTTCTCAGATTCCCAAAATTGCTGAAGGTCAGTTTCTTTGGCTTTAAAAGAAAAGCAAACATCCAGGGATTTCATAAAATTCATATGACTAAGGATCAATAATATGCATAATTTAATTTATTCATTCCAACTACAGAAAAAAGCAATTGGATGATTACACTGGTGTAACAAACATAAAAGCATCCTGGGTGTATGACTGACACACCCAAATATGATAAATAATCCTTGTTATGAATCTCAGAAGACTAAGCTTGTTCTCATTCATACCCATTAGCTGGGTAGTCACTGTGAAAAGTCAAACATGCCAAGAGCCTTGGTTTTGATTAAACAGGACTTCATACAATGAGATACCTCAGAGATGAATCCAATTTTGCAAGGTTTTCCCTCTAAGATCAGCAAAAGAAAATAGTTCTGACTTGTATTTTCCTTTCGGAGAAGCTATGACTATCGTATATGCCTGTTATGCTTCTGTAACAGAATTGGTGGCTGTTAAAAGAATCCTTGCTCGTTTGGAGAGAGAATTTCCAGTGATACTTGGAAGAAAAATTCCATTTTGGTCACCGAGTAGTCTCTGAGTTGTTAAGCAGATGGTGATGAGGCTGATGCAGAGAATTTTCTTGCCCTAATGTTTATTTATTTTGAGAGAGAGAGAGCAGGGGAGCGACAGAGAGAGAAAGAGAGGGAGGGAGGGAGAGAATCCCAAGCAGGCTCCATGCTGTTAGCACAGAGCTTGATGCAGGACTCGATCTCACAGTTTGTGAGATCATGACCTGAGCAGAGATCAAGAGTCGGATGCCTAACCGACTGAGCCACCCAGGTGCCCCATGAGGCTGAGAATGTAGGTACAACAGAATCTCTCAGAAGTTTCGAATCCAGTGCATCTTTTAAGGGAGAAAGAGAGCTAAAGAGAAAGTGTCAGGAAGGTAGAAGAGGTTTAAAAAAATAAAAAAAAATATATATATATATATATATAATTTTATACATACATTGTATGTATGTATAAAAAGAACTGGGTACATATTTGTGGAAAAGCTGATAAACCCTATCTTCACATTAAGTTGGTTGAGATAACAGACTCAGAAGAGAAATTATTTTTAAAAAATTTTTTTAAATATTTTTTGAGAGAGAGAGAGAGACAGGGACAGTGTGCAAGCAGGGGAGGGACAGAGAGAGAGGGAGACAGAATCTGAAGTAGTCTGAGCTGTCAGCACAGAGCCTGACATGGGGCTCGAACCCACGAACCATGAGATCATGACCTGAGCAGAAGTCAGATGCTCAACCGACTAAGCCACCCAGGTGCTCCCCACAGAGAAGTGATTTCAAAGAAGAAAAAGTAATATGAATTTGGTATGACCCATGAATCTGGGTAAATCTGGATATAGTCATTCTCAGCTGGTCTACCTTGAATCATTTCTTATATATCTTTTTCTAACTTTCAAGGTTGGTCAACTGTAATCCAGACAAGTTGAATCTGTGTGAGAAGAAATCCTCCTCTTAGAATGGATTTATCCACAGAGCAACTGCAATCTATAGTTGAGCCCAAGTTGCAGACTCCCTGTATTCGCAATGTACCTACTGCATGCCAACATCATACTCTTCATTACTGGTAACTCTAATAAAATAAATGACTTGAATAAAGAAGCCCCCAGAAAGAAACTTACAAAAACGCCATTTTCTTACTTACTCTTAAAGATGCACAGACACTCAATCCATCCACAAAACTTTGTAAGTCCCACAAAAATACCTGGCCCAGATGGGTAAAAAAGAAAAATGTTTTTGCTTTAACCAATTATTAGAAGGCACAAGCTTGGACCGACCTTCACTTTGGCAGTGGCTGTTAGAAGTACATAATCTGGTAACTCCATGGCATCACGCTTTTGGTGCTGGGCCTCAGCACCAATCAGAAGGTTGAAATGAGTGGCCAAATGTCTTCGCAAGAGGGTCTTACTTGGTGGGATGTTCAATAACTGAGCCATTGTTTCTACATTAAAACGAGGTTCTAGGACCTAGAAGAAAAATTAAGATTGTTTAAGGCACCACATACCATGTATGTCTGCACTGTGCTTTATAATTTGCAAAGGTCTTTCATTTAGTTATCACCAATGACCCCTCAACTACCCACTGAGAGAGACCGAGTATGAACCTCGATCTTCAAGGTACATATCCTTTCTTTATTTTGCCTAAGCGAGTGAGAAGTAGAGGTGCTCCTGACATCCGGGCATTACCAAAGTTAAGGCTTCTAGCTCTCTGAAGCAGTCTTTGGGATGCCTTTGGAAGCCAGCTTCTTACACAACATTAATGTGCAGAAATATCATCTGTTTGTAGGTGTTTCAAAACATGATCAATAGGAGGGCCAGTGGCCAGATGTTACCCGACATAAGAGATAATAAATGAGAAACAGGTTTAAATCTGATCTAGAGTTATAGGATATAAATTTAAAAAAACATGGGAAAAGAATACTCGGAAAGTAAAGACTCACTAGAAATGGAACCAGAGGGTTCGTTTAGATGACTCTAGGATATGACAAGCAAACTGATAACATCCTACTCATTAGACCAATGGACACAAAATGATAAGAAGTCAATTTTTAAATTAAAACCAAGTCTTACCATGAGCCCACCATGAACACCACTGCCCCTGAGATTGGGAGCATATTCTGCCAAGTCTACAGAGCGCAGCCACTCCATCACGCGATGGTTGGTCCACTGCTGCACCTCTGATGGGGTGATGCTACTCTATGAGAACAAATGCACACCAAGAGCTTCGGTCACGGACTATGGGATTCCAAATATTAAAACTGCATGCTCTAAAAAGTCTGCTGCAAAGAGCAGTTACTTCACGTCCCACTAAGTGTTTACAGAAAAAGTGAAAAGGTGTTTACTAGTTTGAATTTTATTTTAAGGCATCCATGTCATGGTTTAAAGCTTTTTTACAAACTAATAAAGCAGGGGTGCCTAGGTGGCTCAGTCGGTTAAGCACCGATTTCGGCTCAGGTCATGATCTCATGGTTTGTGGGGTCGAGCCCCGCATCGGACTTTGTGCTAGAAGCTCAGAGCCTGGAGCCTGCTTTGGATTCGGTGTCTCCCACTCTCCCTGTCCCTTCCATGCTCATGCTCTGTTTCTCAATAATAAATAAACGTTAAAAAATTTTTAAAAAAAACTAATAAAGCAGTGCTTTAGGAAAGCAAGTTTTTTTTTAAGTTTATTTACTTATTTGGTGGGGGGGCAGGGACAGAGAGAGAGGGAGACATAGAGGGAGAGAGAGTCCCAGGTAGGCTCCACACTATCAGCAACACAGCCCAACACGAGGCTTGAACTCATGAACTGTGAGATCATGACCTCACAGTTGGAAGAATCAAAGAGTTGGACACTGAACCAACTGAGCCACCCAGGCGCCCCAAGAAAACCAAGTCTTTATAGTGCTATTTAACTCTGTGGCTTAAGGAAAATAAAATATACCCAAGAAAAGGAGGAAGGGTAATTAAACAATCTTTGTGCTTTAGTTACCCAGGTGGAACCGTCATGGGGGGAACGGAAGGAACGTAGGAAAACAAAAGCCCCAGGAGGGAATGAGGCTGGATTGGAAGCTCTGAGGAAACCAGAAGCTTCTCCTGCAGGCTCCACAAAGAAATGGGTGTTTGCTCTGCACACACACACACACACACACACACACACAGTCCCATGCATGGGAAGTGTAGGCTGTGTAATAAATCTGAACCTCAGGTGCTACCTCATCAGATGGCCGCCTCCGCAGACAGTTTGGTTCAAAGTTATTGATCCTCAGGACCTGGATAGCCCTTTTGATACTGAGATGGTGCAGCACACTCACAACCTTCAAAGACAGTAAGTCATCCTGCAAAAAAAGAACAAAAAGAGGAACTTGCTGAGCTCTAAGGATCTTCTCAGAGAAATCTCAGAAAGCATGAGCAAAAGTAGAAAAGCTCCCCTACCAAAACGCCTTGAGTGCTTGTCAGTGTTCTCAAACTTTTTATTTAGTGAAAGAACCCTTTTTCCTGTTCCAAACAAAATCCTCTCCAGGACCCCAATATATTAAAAAACAAAACAAAACAAAACAAAACAAAATTAATGTTCCAATGGAAGCTAACTTCCACCTGTTTCTCTCTCTTCCAGGCATTCTGAGATAGGATCATGGGACCCCACAGCTCTGAAGAACATTTTGAAAAGCACCTGCTGGGTCACTGCAAAAAGTGATCCTCTTTGAAGTGATGTGTAAGAGCACGTGATGTCCACTGATGATCACAGCTTGGCTTTCTGAGCTAAGGTACATCACCGTTTTAGGGAAAACCAGAGGAGTGTCTCTGTTATACTATTTCCCCAGCCTCAAGTAATCTCTAGTCCTGGATTATTATGCTTTAACTAGCAGACGTTGTGAACGATTTTGGAAAACTTATGTCGATCAATGCAAAGTTTTTGGTGAGAGTTAAAAAGAAGCAGCAGCAGCAACATATATCACCACAGGTTCCTTGAAGGGGTAATTTTCGCCAGTCTGTGGTTATCGGGAATGTTTCAGAAATACCAAACACACCAAAACAAATTACTTCAGAAGGTGAGGTGGAGGGCAGGGTCAAGATAAGCATCAGTCTACTTCCAAACACATCCAGAAAATTAAACAAGAAAAACATCCATTTTAGGCATACCTTACCGATAGCATACTACTGGGGGGGGGGGGAGGTCAGGAGGGGAGACAGATCTATTATAGAAATTGTTTTTTAATAAAAATATTAGATAATTGGCTGAAATTCTTAAGGCTACTCACCGAGCAAACACTTTTTCCTGAAATTTTTCTGGATAAATTTCTTAAAGGCAGTGCCTTATGGTAATTAGAAAGGGCATTTTACATATTTTAATCTAAGACTGAGACACCCATTCAAAATATTTCCATTTGGGCTATTTTCAACTAATTAAAGTCTATCGGATTAAAAAAAATTTAAATGCATCATGATTGAAATGTAAATACAAGGTTAATTATTTAGCTTAAGGGATTTTAAAAGTAGGGGCTGTTTTCTTTTAAATCAAAACAGACTTTTTTTTTAGATTTAAAAATATTTTATTTTTAAGTAATTTTAGATTTCCAAAGAGTTGCCAAAGGTAGAGCAAACACCCACATACCCTCTCTCAGCTTCCCCTTATGTTAACAACTTATGTAACCATGATAAAGTCATCAAAACAAAGGAGTTAACATAGACTACAAAAAAAATGATAACTAAACTACAGACTTCATTCAAATTTTACCAGTTTTTCCAATAGATCCTTTCTCTGTTCCAGGATCCGACCCAGGATACCACATGCAAACAGATTTTTTGTGACTTAGAACTCCTGGGACCAAATTTTCTAAGATAATATACTCTTTTATAGCTACAAAAGTTATATGCATTTTGTGTTTTAAGCCTGACTCTGCTCACATTCCTGCAGGACCAAACTTATACCTAGACAGGCAGGCAAAAAATTTACTAAATTTGTTCTAGACTGAGCTATTATTAAGAGCAGGAAACTGGAAATAGCCTAGCTTCAAATGCTCTGTGACTTTCTACTACTTCCTAGCTGAGGAAACTTGGCTAATTAACCCATTTCTCAATTCTTTCACTCCCTCATCTAAAAACTGGGGATAGCAAGAGTGCTAACTCAAGTTCTGCTGAAACATATTAATATAAGTACAGTGCTTGCAAGAGAGGGGCTGGTACACAGTAAATGTTCAACGTACCACATGTGGGTGTTATTGCAAGCAGGTTTATGTTATGTGCCCACCAAGGTACAGGCTTGGGTTTAATGATAGAGAAGAAAACAAAGCCCGTGAGATGAACCTCAAGTTTGGCATTGAAAAATTAGGTGTTTGAAATTTTCAACTTATTTGAAGAAGATACTATTGTGGGTGGTTCCAGAGCCTAGCTGACTAAAATCCCTTTAAATAAAAGCATCTGATGTAATAGTACACTAATAGTCCTATGGAATCTAGAACAGGTCCTCCTGGGATCTGTCTCTCCCCACTGCTGTAAAGTAGGGAAAAGTCCTTCCACCTCTTGGAGGGAAGGCTACAAATACAAAACAATAAGGAAGGAATCAGAGGTAGTCTACCTCGCCCTACTTCTTCTTTACCCTGGTGACTCCTGCCCTAGTGGAACGGGGCTGAAGTGGGAAAGGAAGCAGGTTTCAGGTCATAGTCTCAAAAGTGGAAGGGAGGAGAGAAGACAAGTCTCTGTGGATGTCAGGTCAGGTCAGATGGCGGTCTCCTCTGAGTGGACACTGCATATAGGAATGTGTAACTCAGAGACTGCCAGGGCTTCAAAACTCCACTTTCTAGTTTTTAAACATCTTTACTGGATATAATTCACATACTAGAAACTTACGCAAAGTGTGCACGTCAGTGTCTACATTGTTGAATACATATAAAATCAACTCTCTGGACAGCTTAGTTTATTTTTTTTAAAGTTTATTTATTTATTTTGAGAGGAAGAGAGGAGGTGGGGGGAGAGAATCCCAAGCAGGCTCTGTGCTGCCAGCACAGAGCCCAACGTGCTGCTTGAGCTCACAAATTGTGAGATTGTGACCTGAGCTGAAATCCAGAGTTGGACACTTAACTGACTGAGCCACCCAGGTGCCCCATGGACAGCTTAGTTTAGATTAGGTTTCACACAGCTTAAATCAGGGTTTCAAATTTCCCAGTAGTGTTGCAACCATCAAATCCTACAACTTCAACTTAACAGAAAATATTCCCGCTCTTCTCAAGGTAAGGCAACACCTTCGAACTCTGGTGAAATCATTGTGAAAACAATGTATTTTACTCACTCTATTTTTGTGTTTTTCAGAGAATAACAATTTGCCTCCCCCCCCCACCTCCAAAAAAACCCTGGGAGTAAATCACTTACAACAGTCATGTAATGGAGCATCCGACCATCTACTCGTCCTTCGTCAAACTGCGTCTTGTACTGGGGGAGACCAATATCATCCAACCATCCTAAAGGAGAGAAATCAGTGTTGTTAATGAGGCACAGAACACCTGTACTTATGTTTAAAAAGAAAAAGCAGGGGCGCCTGGGTGGCTTAGTCGGTGAAGCGTCCGGCTTCGGCTCAGGTCATGATCTCATGGTTCGTGGGTTCGAGCCCCGCGTCAGGCTCTGTGCCGACAGCTAGCTCAGAGCCTGGAGCCTGCTTCAGATTCTGTATCTCCCTCTCTCTCTGACCCTCCCCTGCTTGCACTGTCTCTCTCTGTCTCTCAAAAATAAATAAAAAACATAAAACAAATTTAAAAAAAAGAAAGAAAAAGCAGCTTTACTTTTTCATTCATTCATTATGAATGAATGAATCAATCAATCAACCCTCTTACTAGTGACCCAGTTGAAATCCAGCTTTCCATGATTGGTCTCTTCTTCGGATCCCAGGGCTTGCAGGGCCAGCTGGAGTTTCTTTCGATGAAGTGAATGCTTAATTCCAAGTTCCTGAAATAATAAAGCAGAAACATCAGCTTTACAATTCTGTCCATATGGGCTGGATGCCACTGGCAAAAAATGCAAATTCTCCCCAAGGCAAGCTAGTATTAAAGACTCAACAATCACATTAAATCAGCATACCGACTCAGGCTAGTGAGATGCTGCTGAACAAAAGGCCTCTAGAAAGCCAAGACCACTGTGATTAGTTTAGTGGCATGCTACACTCCCTAATAGGCTCCTTCCTTTGCAAGACTGGGATTGTAGCATGTTAAATAATTAGGAAGAAATGTTAAATAATTAGACATAAGATGTAGGGCTCCTCTTTTCCCCTTAATGTAAAGTTGAATTGCATACTTTACGGGGAAGTGGGTCCCATGCTAAGCCACAGAATGATATAGGCTCCTTCCTTCGCAAGACTGGGATTGTAGCATGTTAAATAATTAGGAAGAAATGTTAAATAATTAGACATAAGATATAGGGCTCCTTTTTTCCCCTTAATGTAAAGTTGAATTGCATACTTTACAGAGAAGTGGGTCCCATGCTAAGCCACAGAATGGTTTTGAGAAATATGAGCTTAAGGTTTATTATTACGTCTATACAACTATTTCTCATTAAAATGCCCAGTGGTTTACATGTTTCATAAGGAATCATTAAGACCCGGTCCTTCTTGTTAAGCCCATGAGATTAAAAAAAAAAAAAAAAGCATGAAGCAGAAAACACCAATCTTTTCAAGAGTACTGAATAGGTCTACCCACTCCCCTTTCTGGAGTATAACAATCCGACATTCATAGTCTCTTTCTCTTTCTCAGTATCCGTTGTCTAAACATAACAGAGAAGCAGTCACCTTCTCTAGATCTTGTTGAGAAGCCTGCAAAAGTGTTTGGCCAGATGCAATCCAATGCTTTCCGGAATTCAGGTAGGACCCTAAGCCTTGTTCCACAAGCCAATTGCAAACCTGCTCCTTGGTCCATTTGGCAAATGGCATGTCCAAGTCACTACAGGAAAAGGAACAACTGCATGAAAAACAGTTCAAAGGCCGACCCTGTGGCTTAATATCAAGACTGAACAACTATATATTGAATTGAACTGGAAATTCCTTGGTGGTACCCATTTGACCCTGTTAGGCTTCCAGACATATTTGGAGGAGGAAGTGGCACTGGAGTTGAAAGTTACCTTACAAGACCACAGTTTTTATTTCAAATGTAAGTATAAAAGATTCAATATTATTGAGCAAGAATGTGTCATATGGAAGAAAACCAAGTTGAAAGAACAAGTCAAGTCACTGTACTAGTTTCAACCAATGTTGTCTGAAACACTGTTGTTGTTTCTGTTTCCAAACAGAAAACACCAGGTTAGACTGAAAGAAATCAAGTCTAACTTGGAATAACTTCAGCAGAATTGTTGTTTCTCTCTAGGTGGTTATCAATGGGAAGAGAGCAATATGCCATCATTGACTGTAGAAAAATGTAAACAAAACAACAACAGCAACAAAAGAAAAGAAAAAGGTACTCAAAGCAAAGCTCTGTGTTTTTTATTTTTTACTTTGACACATAAATAGTATGTTCCTCTGGAAAAAGAAAAATATGTCTTGTAAACAAGACTTTTTTTTTTTTTTTTTTTTTTTAAACAGCACAAGGAGGTGCTCTACTGTGTACAAAGAAAACATATGGCAAACGAGACTCTTCAGTGTTCGAAGAAAGCCAGAGTTTCCTCCTTGGTGAAACTTGTGTCCAGTCTTCTGTGTGGGTGGGAGGCACCATGTTTAAAAGGTTTCTACCCCATTATCACATTCAAAAGATTTAGTATCAATGTTTGTACTAGATGTTTGCCAACCCCACCCTCTTTATTCTTACTAGGTCAGTGTAGTAATTTCAAACCAGCCCTAAATTGGGATAAGGGTGAAGGAAAAGTTCACAGAGTCTTAACAGAGAAAACATTACACGGTCCTGATAAATTTAGGAATTCTGATAGAATTTACAGCTTTAGGTACTTTCAAAGAATCCGTTAATCATTAATGTTTACTGAACAGTTACCATTTGCCAGATACTGATGGCATATAAACTCAATTACCTTTTGGGGAATGTACTAATTAATACCATGGAAACAGAGGTACAGAGCATGGAAGTAGTTGCTCAAGGTGACCCAGGTTATAGGAAGTGGTAGGGCAAAAATCAGATACAAATAGTTTGTGTCTAGAACTTAACCACAATGCTATACCGTCTCTCCAGAGTTGTGCTTTAGAGTACTTACAGTAATTCTTTTCTCTGTCAAATTAAATCCAACAATCATTCTAACAGAGATGTTGAAACATTAGCTCTGGTTCCTCCCCTAGCTCACAGAGCCCCCATCTTCTGCGTGATTTTCACCAACCACTGCCAAATGGCACTGCCCTATAAAAATGATGGACCCTTCCACTAGGCACAGCAGTGAGCAATGGATGCCACTGTCCAACCCAGGGATAATACTAACACTGCAGGTGCTCACAGCCATGGCATTTAGGTAGAGATGTAAAAGTCCATTCATTCAGCTGTTCTCACCTGATAGATTGTCCCAAATCTCGAGACCAACCCAGTCGTGGTCCTGCGGTTGCCCTTGTCCCTCCTCTTTTGAATTCAGGCTCAGACATGTCATCTGGGTTGAATGTAGTTGACTGACTTCTCCTAAGTCTGAACACAAGACACAATACCACGTTGACTTGTATGAGACCTGAAGAGGCCTTAGACTTTAATCAGAACATGGCTTATGGACGGTCAGAACAGATACTTGGATTTCAATGCTAACTGAGACCCAATGAGTTAATGAATCCCAGATCACACTCTTCCTTCCATAAAGAGAACACAAAAGCCTTACAATTTCATACTTGTTTCCCATCAATTTTTCATTTATTCCTACATTTGAGCAACACAGAATACAAAGCCCACTCCATTTGTCTGCTCTGTTACTTACTTTCCAAAGAGTTTCATGATACCTCTGGATTTCTTTTTGGAATCTGGTGATGGCGGAGACATCTGGAAGGGACTACTTCCCTGCACATCTTTTGGCCGGGAAGATACACCAGCCAGATCTAGGTGCTCAGCTGTCTCCTTCTCTGTTTCAGCTATTCCAAGAACAGAATACAAACTCGATGAGCTTTAACTAAAAATGAACATGACTAAATGTTAACCTTTTTGGTTTTAGCAATTGTTATACATTCTTCTTCTGTTGGTCTTTAAATCAGCGATTTACAAACAGCACCCTACAAATACTAAAAATAGAACATGGATGTATGTTTTGCTCTGTTGGCCGTTCTGTATAAATTACGATTATGTAGAATATTGTGTAGAATATTGTGTATAGATTCATTAACTTACAAGTGATAGCCTCTTTGAGTTTCAAAGGTGTGAGACGATTGTCATATTCTCTCCTTGAGTGATTTGAATTAATACTGAAATTATTCTCAATCTTCCCAAAGCACTTGGTACTATGGACTCCCTCCTACATTCTTCAACATCAACATCTCCTTCATCTTCTTATGACACTGTCCCAAATCTGCCATCTGATAGTTTCTTCTTTGCTGTAGCACCTGTTTTCTCTTCCTCTTTCACTCCCAAGATTCTGTTCTACGTTCCCTCGGCAGGATCTCTGGACAAGCTCACCCACTCTACACTCAGCACTAAATGATGGCATCCCTCATATATAGGCAGCTGGTATCAAAACCTCTGGACCTAATCTCTCTCCCCAGACTCAGTATCTGAACATCTATGGATATTTCCAATTTGGTGTGCCAGGAACATCTTGGATTCAATAAACCATGCAATTTTCCTGAGCCTTCTCTCAAATTTGCTTTTTTAATATTTTCTTAACACTAATTAGTATTCTCCCTCTTATTCCAGTTCAAACTCGGTCATATTCTTTTCACTCTCTCCTCTTCTGTGCCATTTACATCAAATCCCAGTTCTTTTTTCAAGAGATTTATTCCTATTCATATCTTGTTATGTGCTGAGAAAAGAATGAACTAGATAGGCATAAGTTTTTCCTTTGATATAAAATCAATGCCTGTTGATTCTGCCTTGAAGGAATAACATCCAAATCTGCTACTCCTCAGTTTCTGAGCATTGACTAGCTTAATTCATCCAGCTATCTCTTCGTGGGTGATCTCCCCCTAGCAAACACAAGGGGTATGGTTTCCTCAATGCAAGACTGTACACTTTTTCGGGAAAGTAAA
Organism: Cryptoprocta ferox; assembly: GCA_028646485.1. NCBI lineage: Eukaryota > Metazoa > Chordata > Mammalia > Carnivora > Eupleridae > Cryptoprocta > Cryptoprocta ferox. The sequence goes on from CM053571.1 coordinate 76,322,197, forward strand.
AGCTGTACAAAAATCACAGGAACGATGTTTCAGCAAGATATAAAAGTTGCAGAGATGGACTTTTCTATGAAGCACAGCTGTGATTATAGGTTATAATAAGCAGTACTCAGCTCTTAGCATTGACCATTTATTTCTTCTAAGAAAGATGCAAAAACATTTGAAAATAGTTGTCTGGATTTTATCCCATGTTTATCCTAGAAAGTAAGACTATAAAGACAGAGGTTACCTTTACTGACCCACTTAAGGAGGCATGTAGGTATCTACACAAGATAATAAAAGTTCAGGGAAAATCAGAAGAAACCTTTCCATCGAAACCCTAAAGCAATCGCGGGTACTGGTGTACCTGAACATGTTGCCTAACTCACCCTCATTTAAAAAACATTCTATTCTTATTTTTGGTTTCGAGAACGTTTTTTCCCTCCTGTGCCCACATTTTTAAAGAGGAAAACTGAGCCTCCCATCTCCTAAAATCACTTTGGGGGTGATTTCCCCGGATACCACATGGAGCTTCTTCAGGTGTCACTAAACGTTACCTCCATCTTCAAAGCAATAAATGTCAGAAGAATGTTCCCTCAAGAAAAGTAAGTCTGAAATGATCATTTGCTACGTCTTCTACAGACTTCACTATTTGGCTGAAAACATTTCTCTCTGGGGATAACGTAAGCATGGAGAAGGTACTGCCAGGACTTGGGAGTTAGTGTGAGACAGTGTGCACTTGAAGGGTGAAAAAGCTGGAATTTACGATGCAGGGCACTCTTGCCCTGGACTCCGAGGGGGGCTGTGTGCACTTCCAGGTCCCCCCAGAGCCCCTCGCGAGGTGTCATTAGCATGGGTTAAAACAGCATTTAGGCTTGGAAGCATAGGCTCTACAGAGAGTCCTAATTTTTAGCAGGAGGTGGAAGGAACTCTCTGGAGTAAAGGACTACGTTTTCTGATTGCTGCCAGCTCGCTTTCTACAGATCATAGATGCCAAGGGCAAGGATGAGCTCAGTTTGGAGGACAGCACTGGCGAAGGCTGGCATGCAGGTGTACAATACCTAAGGTGGGTGCACTGGCACTTCGTTTACGATCTTCAGATATCCCAACAACGCACACAATCACACGCAGCCCAATGGAGAGAACACAGGAGAACGACAAAATGAAACACAGATCAAACTCCTACTCACAAAATACACACAGTGGGAGGAAAGGCAAGCACCACACGGTGCTTCCGACATTGCAGACTCCATTAGCAGTGTCAATATGGGGTTAATCTGTCCACTTTGAAAACAGATGAGAAGCTGTTACAACGAAGTCAGAGAGTATCACGGTTTTGGGTCTTTCCTCTACGTTTATGCTCCAACAAGGAGAGCAGGGTGAGAGCCTACTCAAAATGATCTTTACCACTGAATTCAACCCATGGAAGTTTTTTTTTTTTTTTTCCTAACTTTCCTCCTGAATCATTCACCTTCATTTCTGAGAAAGAAACACACAAATAGATGAACAAGGAAAGAGACTGATCTTTTCCTCATTCTGAAAGAATTAAAGCAAAGGCATTTGGCCACACATACCCAAGTTGGGGGCACTTGCTGTCCTCTTGTTACTTTTTATTTTAAAAAAGCCACGCCCAAAGGAAGATCTGGCTTTTCGAGTGCCAAAGGGGTTGTCGTCCATGGAGGCATCGTGTCCTGGAGCTTTTGGAGGGAGGCTTCCCAATGGGCTGCTTTCTGCTAGAGTTTTATCCTGAGAGAGAAGTAATAATAAACGTAACAAAGTACTAATGTGCATAATTACTAGCACATGCCGGGTGCAACATCTGATACATTACATATTTGACTTTATTTCGAAGAATGATGGAACAGATTGATTATAAATATTAGAAGTTTAAAAAAAATCAATGCTGAAAGCTACTTAAGAAACAACAGCTGCGGCAGCAACAAAAACATGATCATCATTAATCTATAACCCACGTGCTTAGGACTTGAAATATTTAAGATCTAGAAAGTCTCAAATTTTGAGGTGCCTGAGTGGCTCAGTCGGTTGAGTGTCTGATTTCAGCTCAGGTCATGATCTCACGGTTCATGAGTTCCAGCCCCCCTGTCAGGCTCTGTGCTGACAGTGTGGAGCCTGGAACCTGCTTCAGATTCTGTGTCTCCCTTTCTCTCTGCCCTTCCCTGCTCGTGCACTGTCTCTCTCTCTCTCACTCAAAAATGAATAAACATTAAAAAAAATTTTTTTAAATAAAACCAACCCTCTAAAAAAATTCTCTATTTTTATTTGCCTCATTCCCCCCAAGGACATGGAAATAAGATATTACATAACCAGAACACCAGTAGACTTCTCATTTTTCTAACAATTATGACACAGATTCGGCTATAATACAGTTCATAGTCTTTATAATATAACCACATCAGCAGAAGCCCAATATAATATAATCACTCTACAAAGCAGGCATTAACCCCACTTCCACACCAGCAGTATTAAGAGATTCTACTCTAGTTATTCTAAATATTCTTCTCAAAGAATTAATAATAAAATGAAGGCACAATCAGTGACTGTTAAATTTTTTTTTTTTAAGTGGTGTTCTGGGATGTATTCCTATCTTGCCTGCAAGTTACCAAACATAGATGACCAATTTTCAGAGACTATGATAACATGCAGATATACTTAACATCAAAACTAAACTTGCTATAATTAAATTTTTCTTGATTCAGAAGCCACTTGGACTGTCTACAATATTTAAAGGTATTTATGAAGAACTTTAATTGTAATTAAATTATACTTTTATTATTATTTTAATTCATTTTGAGAGAGAGTGTATGCAAATGGGGGGGGGGAAGAGACAGAGATAGAGACAGCGTGAGCAGGGGAGGAAAAGAGAGAGAGAGAGAGAGAGAGAGATAGGGCTTGATCCCAGGAACCTCAAGATCATGACTTGAGCCAAAACTAAGAGTCAGATGCTTAAAAGCATTACTATTGAGTTATACTTTATATACTGTTTATTTTCAGGGTGCCTTGGTGGCTCAGTCAGTTAAGTGTCTGACTTTCAGTTTCGACTCAAGTCATGATCTCACAGTTTCGTGAGTTTGAGCCCTGCGTCTGACTCTATGCTGACAGTGCAGAGCCTGCTTGAAATCCTCTCTCTCTCTCTGTCCCTCCCTCCCTCCCCTACTCACACTGTTTCTGTCTCTCTCAAAATAAATAAACTTAAATGTTAAATTAAAAAAATTACTGTTTATTTTTTAGCTTTCTGGTTATTTTAATTTGCAATTACAGAAATATGATCTATTATATTGTTGTAGCATTACCCAAAGATACTTTTGTTTGCATGTTCTCATTTCTCTAAAATCTCCTCCCCTCTGTTTCTTTTTTGCAGAGGTGGAAAAAGGGGAGAGGGGTGACAGGCTTTAAGGTGGTGATTTTATTCTACATATCTATTGCTCATCATAACTACAAGTTTATAGGTGCTACAATTCAGTGATTCTGTTATCTGTGTCAACAGTGATGTCAAAATCACTTAATCATTTATTGAACTGGCAAGACAAAAAGGACAGAGGATGACTCTAATTACAGCTATGGACACTGTCTGTGCCTCATCAGTGATACCTACATTGTGACTCAAGGCATTAAGAGCCAACAGTCAAGAGAGTGCATTTGGAAGTAGCCTACCAGAATGTAGCCTTTACAAAGTTACTGATTGAAAATCAGAGGAAAAAAGAACCAGAGCCCCTGTTGATAATGTCTTTAAGAAACAAAAAACAAAAAACAAAAAACGAAAAAACCCCACCAAAATGTTTGCTGTAAACAGTGGGTATAGTAAATGAATGCCTGTTCTATGACTGGTGATCTAAGGACTTTCTGTGAGGGCTAAGGAAGTCCAGGTGTGATCATTAAGAACATCAATAGCCTGGGGCGCCTGGGTGGCTCAGTCAGTTAAGCTTCCAACTTCGGCTCAGGTCATGATCTCACAGTTCAGGGATTCAAGCCCCACATCGGGCTCTGAGCTGACAGCTCAGAGCCTGGAGCCTGCTTCAGATTCTGTGTCTCCCTCTCTCTCTCTGCCCTCCCCCACTCGCACTCTGTCTCTCGAAAACAGATAAACATTAAAAAAAAAAAAAAAAAAAGAACATCAATAGCCTGATTTGAGTGTTTGGGGGTTTTGTCGATTGTTTTTTCAACAGTTTGTTGAGGTGAAATATAAAAAGTAACTGTCCTGAATCGAACAATTTGGTGGCCTTTAGTACAATCACACTGTTGTGTAACCACCACCTCCACCTCGTTCCACGGCATTTCCATCATTCTCAATAAAACTCCTTACCCATTAAGCAGTTTCTCTTCCTTCCTCTCTCTCCAACTCTGGCAAACACCAATCTGTGTTCTGTCTCTATGGGTTTATCTAGTCTGGATATTTCACATAAGTGGAATCATTTAACGTGTGATCTTTTGTGTCTGGCTTCTTTCATTTAACATGCTTTGGAGATTCTAAGTGTTGGTTTTTTGGAGGCATTTCAGTAATCACAGGTATTAGAAGACTCAAACATTTTTATCATCTGGACATAAAAATTACCTCTGAAGGCTTCTGAACAGACTCCGTTTCCTGTTCAAAACAACAACAATATTTAAGGTTGTTACAGGAATCCCTTATATGTTGAGAATTTGTCACACATAATTCCATAAATTAAAATAAATTTACATTTACTTCAAAGGTACACAATTTCAGTTTCATTTATTTCCAATAATGGTTTATTAAAGTCTTCATTTTTTTATTTTATATACTTTCAATCCTTCATATTCGTATTTCTTAATATTTACCATTAACAGTGATATCTAATATTTTTCATTAGAGAAACCACAAGCTCTTCTTAAAGAGTTTTATCTGCAAAACGGAAAATATGAAGAACCCTAAATATTTTCTTCTCAGGGTAACCGAGAGGAAAAAAAAACACAAAACCAACCCCATCTGATGACTCTTTCTTCAGATTGCCCAGGCTGCTGGACTTCTGCAGACTTGAAGTTCTAAAAATAACAATAATAGTAATTAGGATTAATAATAAGTGCCTCTGGTGCCACTGTTTCTAAGCAGAATATCTTGGAAAGAAACTAAAATTGTGCGTGGGTGGAATCCTGGTAATAAAAGAAACTCTGGATTCAGGCAGTCACTTATGTGCTTAACTAAATTATAACATTTTGTCCTCTTAGAAGCAGAGGTGGTTAACTGTCCTGCCAATAACTCTAAATGTCCTGCACATGGTAGGACAGCTGGAAAAACACTTAGAGGACTATCCCTGTGATGTCAATATTTGAAAGGAAAACAGTGTTTTCCACGGACTAGCGGTGCATCCTTTGCCTGTATACATTTACACCGGGAACTTTTAAAATACTCACATACTATTTATATATAATCCTTGTAATTAAATAAAGGATCAAAGCGTTACACTTCAATTCGCAAAGGAATCAATTTTCTGAATCTGGCAAAGTACTTCATTTTATAGTCCTCATCAAGGCATAATGGAAAAATCCCCATTGTTGCCCATAGTAATTTATTTGCTATCCTGGTAAAGGCAAAGTGACCCTGTAAACACATCCAGAGATTTTCTCTTTCACATAACTAGCATTCAAATATATAGAGCTGGTCTTACTCAGATTTTGAAGGCAGGGATATGTGACCAGTTTAAAGAGAGAGAGAGAGAGAGAAGTAACATCTAAATTTATATTATTTCTTTTCTAAAAGAAATAATACAAATATACAAACAACCTTTTAAAAGGCGATTCTTGTGTATTTATGTGTAAATAAGTTGCTAGAAGTGTCAACTACCAAATAAATAAAAGATAATGCCCAGAAAAGATCTCATCTTTGGGTACTGCTCTGAAAATAGGTTTTCCTAATTTAATCCAGACTTTAACTTGGATAAACCTAGAAATTGGGCCGGTTTATTACACTGAAAGTACAAAAAACATTGCAGCCTTTCCAGCCATCACACCGTCTTCTGTGACTCTTTTCTGCTAGAGTCAAAATGCAAGTCGTTGCAAACCTCAACTTCAAAGCACTGAACTTCACATGAAAGCTGATGAAGGACAGTTGAAGATGTGCGAAAACTGGCATGCGAAAATGGTCAACGAGCAAGTTATTTCTTTGTTAACTTACAACCCTCACTTCCACTCCTGTCCAACCACCACACCTGCATTAATGTATTCAGGCCTCAGAGTCATTTGCTTTTAATATTGGTTATTGTTAGTGTAATAGAAGCTTCCTCTCTGCCAGGTCTCAAGTGACATTTTTTACATTCAGTAACATAACTTACAAAAGACCATCAGAAGGCTGGGTTTCAACAGCAGCACCAAGGATTATTTTTCCATCACTAAAATGTAAAAAAAAAAAAAAAAAAGAATTTATGCACTTTAAGAGTAAAAGACCATATATATTCTAAGTGAACACAATTGTCAAAACAAAAACCTGTGTGAGGGTATCTACTTCTCTGTCTTTAAAGATATTCCAAAATATTTTCTTTTATTTGGTCTAATTATAAGTGTAAGGAATTGAGAATATGCTCACTCAAAATTCTACTTCCCGGTGGAGAAACTATGGTATCCCTGTCCTGAATCCTTCCCAGCCATCTTGCAAGCAGCCTCAGGCACATGATCGTCACTATGGGCATGGCAACACTTTTTGACAGCCACCTATGACCCAAGACATAAAACCCCCTCTAACCTGACCACCACACCTCTCCAGACTCCTCTCATGTGACTCCTTACTTCACACCTTTTATTTCAATAATACAGAACTGATTTCAGGTCCCTTGGCCCATGCCTTCCTGTTTCTTGCCTCTGTAAAAAACTATGTCTGTAAATGAACACAGTGCATCCTTGTCTTTGCTTGATCTACTCTGTTGAATGCTTATATTGCAATGTCAGGGCATAAGTGACGTACTTCTCTTCAAACGAAGTCTCTGGCTTAGGAGGCAATTTTGCTTTTTCAGAAATTTCCAAGCCCTTAGATGCTGGCAATAATGAAGGGACCGAAACTTGCAAGATGCCAGTGTGGAACTGTAACATAATTACAAAAAAGCCAAAAATCAAACAAAACATAAGTCACACAGGAAAAAAAAATAAGACAATTACATGGTCTACTGATAAAATTTCATACACCTGGGTTCAGAATGCTATTCTTATATTTACTCAATAGTCTCAGGATATAAACATCAATAAGTGTTTATCAGAGAAAACCTTCTGAAGGAAAGGTCATCGTTGAACTTGGTTCGGAGGAAAGCATAATAAATAAATTCAAGTACGTCAATAGCCAATCCTGACAACTTGACGTCCCAGTTAAAACACACTTGCCTAAGTAACCTTAGGTAAGTCACTTAACTGGGTGTCAGTTTTCTCCCATGTACAATGAGAATGGCAATGCCTACCATACAGGGTTGTCATGATTTGAGATTTCGATAAAGCGCTTTGTAAACATACCTCTGTTCTCTCTCTGTCTCTTTTTTAATTTTAGAGAGGTGGGAAGAGAGGGGCAGAAGGAGAGTTAAAGAATCCCAGGCAGGCTCCATGCTCAGCACAGAGCCCAATGCGAGGCTGGGTCCCACAACCCTGGGATCATGACCTAAGCCAAAATCAAGAGTCAGACGCTCAACCGACTAAGCCACCCAGGCGACCCTGCTTTCACTTTAATTTCTACCACCAGTCTAACACAGAATGTTGTTCAAAATACTTAATTTATGCATACAATTAAAAAACTTTGCTTAATAACAATATTAGAGCAACAACAAAAATGCATGGTACATCTTCCCAAACAAAGGCCTTATGTATCCTAGGAATACATGGAATCTATGAAAAGAAACTTTATAGTCTGGCTTTAAGTTTCCGACCAGTATAGAGCACTTAGGCTGTGACCATGTCATAAACTAATAAACCAAACACTTAAAAAAAATTCTGGTAAAGAAAAATAAACAAAATTTACCTCAGTGAATTCACTTTGCCAGTCAAACAATTAGTGACAGCTCTTCACTTCTGAAGTCAGCCAGGCAGGCAGGGACTCACACCAGTGAACACACTTCTAGATGCCAATCAGTCAATAGTCTCACCTTTGTAACCACACATTCACAGCTGATGTCAACTCACTCCACCCTCTGAAAGGCCACCAGTCCCTGAGCTCCAAGCATCGCCTGAAACCCCACATATGATCAGCTGAGGAGATTGCCTTTGACCAACAAAGTTCACTTAGCTAAATAAATAAACAATAAATTTAGCTCTGTGGATTTTTGTTTCAGTTATTGAGCAGGGGTCTCCTCCCCTGATAAAATAAACGGTTATAACATGTGAGGTCTGTTAAAATAACTTGATTGGGCCCAAGATGGAGTGGCTTGTATTAAGCTCCATGTCAGTAAACCCACTTACCTAAATTTCTGTGCTCATTGCTCCCAGAAAAGGCAGGCTTAGGTCAACCAAGCAGCGCTTGCCTGCTCTACACAAGTGACCTGACCCTGCTCCAAGACTTCCCTTTGCTGCATATAAGGAAAGTAACCCTACTTGAACCAACCAGCAAATGCCTAGCATGACCCCACTCCTGCTTCCTTCTGCCTAAAAAAGCCTTTTGTTTTGTACAGATCCTTAGAGTTCCTTCCCATCTGCTAAGGTGGACGTTGCTCAACTCATAAATTGCCGAAGAAAGCCAGTAAGATCTTTAAAATTCATTCAGTTGAATTTCGTTCTTTAACAGCAAGTCATATTTATTGTAAAGTAGGAATTATTTCACTCTTTTTTTTTTTTTTTTTTGAGTCTTTATGATTAGTTCTGGGCAACTTATTGAGCCATCACCCCTGTGGTACAAAGTTCACAGTAGCCCCTTGGGTTCCTAATCATGGCGGGGGGTAGGGGATGGCTCCACTAACCAAGTGACCCATTTTCTTGATTTCATTTCAAACTTTAGGGCTTTAACTACAACCTCAAAATCTCCCTCCCAGCTTTCCTTTAACAATGTGCCTGAACATGCTCAATCATCATCAAATCATTCTGGTTCCAAACTAAAAGTCTCATTAAAGTAGAATTCGCATAGCAAGACTTTGGTTTAAGGATACAAGATTATCTGGGCATATCTTCCATGGAACAGCTGTCTTTCTGTATACATGCAGCACACTCAATGGTTGTCAAATATTATTTTTCCCTTCAGTATAAATATGTATTTAGCAAGTAGGGAATTTATTTTCCCTCTAAAATATTTCGTATTCCTTAACTCTTTGTTTCTCTCTTCCAATTTTATGGAGATATCACTGACATGCAGCACTATACAAATTTAAGATATACAGCATAATGACTTACAGATTACTGTGAAATGATCACCACAGTAAACCTAGTTAACATCCATCACCTTGTCTAGATATGAAGGGAAGGGACGGGAATAAACAGGAAGGAAGGAAGAAAGGAAAGAAAGAAGGAAGAAAGAAAAAGGAGGAAAAACATTTTTTTCCTTGTGATGAGAACGTTTTAGATCTATTCTCTTAGCAACTTTCAAATATACCAGATAGCAATGTTAACTGTAGGCATCACGTTGTACATCACACTCCCAGCACTCATTCGTCTTATAACTGGAAGTTTATACCTTCTGACCACCTCCCTCTAATTTCCTTTACCCACTAATTCTTTATTAATAACATCCTTTAGCCTTGTCTTACATTTAAGAGAGAAATGTTAATTGTTTCCTCCTCGAATTCTTTTGCATTCAATTCAAATTTCATTTTCTCATTATGTAATTATCAGGAACAGATAGGAAAAATTAAGATGCCCCTCGGTTTTTTCTTACCACGTATAGTAAAATGTTAAAAGGAAAGAAGACCAAAAAAAGAAATGTTAAACATAAAGGAGCCAAGCTTTTTTCATTAAAAACAAACAGACAAACAAAGAAACAAAAACCCTTTCCATTCCTAGTTTCTCTAGACAGCACATTACATTAAAATTAAGAAATACGTTTGGGGCGCCTGGTTGGCACAGTTGGTTGAACATCTGACTCTTGATTTCGGCTCAAGTCATGATCTCACAGTTCGTAAGTTTAACCCCTGTATCAGGCTCTGCGCTGATAGCATGGAGCCTGCTTGGGATTCTCTTGCTCTCTGCCCCTCCCTCCCTCTCAAAAATAAATAAATAAAAATATTTTTTTAAAAATTAAAAAATAGTTTCAGGGCAAAGATGGAGGTGCTGGCAGGAAAACAGGGTTAAGATAAAGCCACGGGTGTGCCTTTGTTAAGACCTCAGGAAGACATAAGGAGGTGCTATCTCAGTGATCCCCTCAAAAGGAGCAAAACCTCTAAAAGTAAAGGGATATTCCAAGCAGTGTTACAGAAAACTTAAGGTAGAAAAAGGCTTATTGTGAAGGTATTTGTGGATATGCTTTACCTGATGGAGTGGGTTATAAATTGATTCATAAGAAATTTCAAATGAATAAACTATTACACCAAATTAGACAGGGACAGAGAGATAGTAGAAGGTAGAAGGCCCTGGATCTGTACGGACACTTTTATAGAAAACGACTCATCTGCCATTACAGGTTCCTTCTTATGGAAATGGAAAGATGACTCCGAAGGAATAACCAAGAGCCCAGGGGACTGGCTCTGTCAAAGAGCTGCCAACGTGGGCTGGCTGGATTTTGGAATTGCTATGGACCGAGGACACCTGTGTGTCTTCCATTTTCCCTCTTTTTTAAATGGGAATCCCTAGCAGTTGTTATGCCTATCCCGCCACAGTATGGCAAGTGTGTAGGAGACAAACAGCTTGACCTTTACGTCCCTGGTTCTGAAAATGGAATGGGGTGCTCCTCGAGAAGCTGTGCCCAAGAAGATGTACCTGAGGAGCTTCACCTATCTTGACCTGGTCTGGATGACGAGATCCTAGATGCTGGTGCCAAACTGGAATGAGACCACGAGGTCTCTGAACAGGGGGTGAGTGTATTTTGCATGGGAGAGGGGTATAAATAATCATAGCTGGAGAGTGGAGGGGCAGATGGTACTATTAAGATATGGCTGCACCAGTATAGGCCACCCCCCGTGTTCTTCTTATAAAGTGATGTTGTTACCTGTCCATCAAGGGGCAGGGTCTATGCTTCCCCTCTGTGAATGTGTGTGGACCCGTGACTACAGCAGAAGAGCTGCTACATGACTTCTGAGTTCTATCAGAAAAGGTGACAGAAATTTGCCCGTTCTCTTCTTGGGATGCTCATCCTTAGGACCTAAACCCTATGCTATGAGAAAGGCAAGCTTTCTCACCTGTGGCTCCAGCCAGAGCCTCAGCTGAGGTCCCAGCCAAAAGGAACCCCACCTGGGAGACATACAAATGAGTAGCCTTCAAATGACTCAAGCCCCCAGCCTTCATGCCATTCCAGCTGATATCCAGTGGAGCAAAAAAGAAATGTTCCTGCTGAGCCCTGCCCAAATCACAGATCCATCAGCAAAATAAGTGTTGTCATTCAAGCCACAACATTTTGGGATGGTTTGCAATAGATAATGGAAACAAGTTTTGGCACCAGCTGGATGTGAAAGAAAAGTAAATGAGTTCAAGACTGAGTATTCCTGTCCAGTTGCTTTTTCCAAGTCCAAGAAGTCAGGGAAATTTTAGTCCATCCTTTTTCAGAGGCACCATCAGAAGTGACCAAAATCAACTTTATATAATCACACTTTATCCCCACTTCATTTATTCCTTACTTATTCTTTAATAAGTAGATTGTCCTCTCCTCTTTAGGATGACCTCTTTCTCCCATGTTTTTCCTGAATTATTTTAGCAATTTTGACATCACCCAAGGCATTTATTTATTAAAGAGAGAAGGAAAAAAAACACACATTTCAAATGAAGTCCAATGAGACACAAAAATTGCCAAGACTCAGCCAGTGGTCGAACTGAGAAAAGATTCCGTGTCTTTCATGCTGTCAACAGCATTTTAACCTTCAATGACACTATCTCTTCAATATTAAGAAAAAACTGAAACTCTGTAAATACCTCTTCTGGAACACTTGTGTTAAATGGATCACAACTGGGAGATCCCATTACTGGCGTAGGTGACAGACTTTTCTCCAGGTCACTAAAACCCTGTGCATCCAGCAAAGTGGAGATGGAACTGGATGTGAGAAGATCTTCAAAGTCGCCATCTTGGCCTAGGGAAAAGACAAAACAAAAGGAGGACAACGGCAGCTTTTCATTTATATTTCGCTTTTGGAAGAAGAATACCAACTGAACATAAATTTTTTTTTCTCATCCTCAAAAACCGAAGACTCAGCTTCTCCTGAAATCATTACAAAAATAACAACATGGCACCTAAGAAATATCTCAAACTATGAGCATCTGGGGCTTAGGGGTGGTATTAATAAAGGTATTAATTCATGGTAGTTTTAATAGATATAATCATAGACTCACAGCATTGAAGTCAAAAGTTAATTTACTCCAACAATCTTCCCATAATTTTGTTTCAGAATTTAGGGCTTGACAAATTTCAGTTCAGAAATAACCAAGCTGGAGAATACAGTGGTACAACAAACTAATTCTGATAGCAATACAGTCTATTACAGACTGAATAGCAATTGAATAGCAATTACAATCTCTTAAACAACTCAATTTTCATCACTACCGTGTTCTTTAAAAATTTTTTTTACATTTTTAAAATTTATTATTGAAAGACAGAAAGAGACAGAGCATGAGCATGGGAGGGGCAGAGAGAGGGGGAGACACAGATTCTGAAGGAGGCTCCAGGCTCCACGCTGCCAGCACAGAGCCCAACGCGGGGCTCAAACCCACAAACTGCAAGATCATGACCTGAGCCGAAGTCGGAAGCTTAACCAACTGAGCCACCCAGGTGCCCTTATTACTACTGTGGTCTTGAAAAACAACAACAACAACAACAACAACAACATAGAAACATAGAAAGAAAAAAGGAAAAGAAAAAAAGATAGGCAATCTTTTGATTCCTTAAGAGGATCCCTGTATTTCATTTATTTTAAGGCAGAAAGAACAGCCTTATGGACAAATTCAATCATATATCCAGCAAAGCATCAACTTTAAGAATTTCTTTTACATCTCCAGTGATGAAAAGGATTAAGCGCTGGACAACGGTGCCAAGATACTCTTTTTAAAAACCAAAGAATGATGCTTAACACACTATTCTCTGAATAATACAAAATGGCAAATCATATACTCATTTAAAGCTATTAACTAGACTTAGCTTAAGTTTTATTAAATATTTATTTTAATTTTATTAGAATTTAGGTATTATTAACATTCTCTAAGGATTATCTAAATAAATATAAATTCTAGTGAGAAATCACTGTTTATAAACACTTCATTAGAACAAAACATAATTTTTATCTTTTTAATTTTTTTATGTTTATTTATTATTGAGACAAGAGAGAAACAGAGCATGAGTAGGGGAGGGGCAGAGAGAGAGGGAGACACAGAATCTGAAGCAGGTTCCAGGCTCTGAGCTGTCAGCACAAAGCCTGACGCGGGACTCGAACCCACGAACCATGAGATCATGACCTGAGCCGAAGTCAGACGCTAAACCAACTGAGCCACCCAGGCACCCCCAGAACATAATTTTTAATGGTGGTTAAAAACTACCTCTTTTAGCTACATTTATATGCATTTAAAAAGATGGGAAAAAATACAAGAAATTGACAAAAGTGATCATGCCAGTGCAATTATGAACAATTTTTACCCCTTTTCTCTATTTTCTACATGTTTTATAAAATAATCTGTTTACAGAAATTAATGTTTTCCCTTGATTTTTAAATATAAGAATTACAATGTTGAGATTCTATAAAATCAGTTTTAAGTGCTATGACTATGTAAAAACTAATCACTTGTGAATTTGCAACATTGTCTAAAAAGAGACACTTTCTTGAAGGCACAGAAAGTGCTGAGTGATTAGAACTGCCTGTAAGAACACTGATGAAGGTTGATTTGCTTGCTCGTTGGGATATTTACAAAGTCTTGACATATGCTAAACCCTCTGAGCAAAAAGACGAAAACTCCCTCCCCACCCCCCGCCCCGCCGAAATCTTGGTCCGAAGTAGGATTTTCTTTCTTTTTGGCTCATCAAAATCAAAATTCCAAAATCTGAGTGTTTTCACGAGTACCCTCCAAAAGATTTATCACCAGTCCTTACTTTTAGAGCAAATAACCCCACCGATGCACTGCTAATGAACTTTCAAAGTTCTTGACGTTTTTGTTTTAAATGACCTGCAGAGATTTTCCACACTGGAGGATGGCCAACTGGACCATGTGCAGATAAAATAATAATACATCAAAAGGGATGACTATTTTTTTGTTTTTAATTCTAGTTAACATACAGCGTTAACATTAGTTTCAGGTATACAATATAGTGATGTAATACTTCCATACATGGCCCTCACCTCAGCAACTGTACACCTTAATCCCCATCAAAGTATGACTATTTTTTATACTTAGATGTCTCATGGATTTTTTTTGTTTAATTTAACACATTCAAAGCTGAACACATTTCAATGTTTTTCCACTAGGCTCTATTTTGGTAAATGGAATCATCACCCACCTGGTTGCTATAGTCAGAAAAGTTCATCTTTCTTGATTCTTTCCTCTTCTCACTCTCATCTAATCCATCACACCAATGTTGATTCTAACACCAAAATAAATCCTGCAGGAGACTTTTGATTGGCTTATCTTCCTTCAGATACTGCTCCCTCCTCCCATGATGGTCCATTTGTTATGCAGAAGCCACTGACTTGTTAAAACCCTTCAGTGGATCCCTCTGGGCTCAAAGAAGAGCTGAATGCCTCACACTGCCTGGCCAGCACTCATTTCTATCAGCTCAGCTCATCTCATTCTCCTCCTGCTCAGTACCTTCCAGGGACACTCATCTTTTACTTCTTAAACACACCAAACTCTTTCCCCCCACTAAGCTCTTGAACACACTGTTGTCCTTTCTCTCTCTCTCTCTCTGGAATGCTGTCTGAAGAACTCCACAAAGAGATGCTCCCTGACCAACCAACCAATCTACAGTATTCTCATTGGCCTACACACTCTCTCGCAGAGGATAGATGCCGAATGATACTGTTGAATGAAGGAACTAATATGGAATAATGGATATGCTCCACGAAAGAAAACGAGGCCAAATGTCAAAGTTCATAGCCACTTAAAATCAAGTAAAGTAGAAAAACCTAGAGAGCTACGCTACCTTTTTTACCTTGGGCCAGTACCACCGTATCTTGCATTTTCTTGTACCTGTTCAGGCACTGGCGAAGATCTTCTATTTTCCGATCCTATTAATAAAAGCAATTATCGTCTTTAATGCTATTGATTTTAAACAGTAAAATTGTGACACAAAGAATAAGTAGACATGAATTATTTACATTATTTAAAGAATACTTCTAAACTTTAGTAAAACTGGTAATATCTAGAATAGTTTTCCTACGTATATCAGAGATAGAGAAGAAGTACCTCTAAATTTAGAGATCCTATCCTTCAGCTGCCATCTTTAAAAAACAAAAACAAAACAAGGTAATAAGATACAAAACAAAAACAAAAACAAAAAAACAAGAAAAAAAATCAACTTTAATTATTCTCCTCTCCAACTTCTGGAGGTCAGGTCTTTAAAGAAAGGTCTACACCTGCTATCTTTATCAGCTGTCATCAGTCACCATCTGGCTTTTCCCTTCACAAAACACTTAGCCAAAGTTGCTTCAATTGGTCATTAGAGACTTTCTATTTATGAAAATAATGAAAACTTTTCATCCTTTTTCTAATTTGACCTCTGTTTGGTACTTGACTAACCCCACTCTTTCCTTCCTCGTTCCCTTTTCTTTCCACTCTTTCTTTTCTTCTATTTTGATTTCTTAATCCCTTGACCAGATAAGATATCCTACTTCTACAATCCCCACTATCTGGCCAACCCAGACCATAAAATGTTAGTACTTCCAGGTTTTGTCCTTTACCCTCATTCTGGTGGATTATAAAAATGGGCTCTCTAGCTCCTTCCTCATTGACTTTGGGCTTGGCCATGTGACTTGGTTTGGCCAAAGAGATATAAACAAATGTGGTACAAGGAAAGGCTTGAAAGGTATTTATTTGCACATTAGGGCTTGCCCTCTTTTTTCTGCTCTAGGGAACCTTGTGAGCACTATGTGAAGAAGCACAGGCTAGTCTACTGGAGGAGGAGAGATCATTTGGAGAAGAGACATCCCAGAGGGGACCAACCTATGCAAGTCTGTTAATCGACAGACATGTGAGTCACATCATCCTAGACCATCCAGCCCCATCCCATCCACTGGTTAACTGTAAAGATCTGCAAAGCCAGCCCAGACCAGAAGAACCACCTAGCCAACCCTCAGAAGTATGAGAAATAATGTATGTGACTTGTCATGGAGCATAAGCTAACTATACATCAACTACAGTTTAGTTAGTCCTCAACAATCTACAATTCTGTATTTCTCCTAAAATTGATGGGGTCCATTCCCTACCAATCTGTAATTCTACATTAATCCTAAAATTTAGATTCACATTCTTTCTATGAGAAACCTCCTTTTAGATGTCCCAAGAGTACATCAAATTGAATGTACCTAAAATTAAGCTCATTATTTGCCCTCCCTCAGTATTTGAGCCTCTGCTTGGATTCCCATAACTCTTTGAGGGCACTATCATTCACCTTGTTACTCAAACTAGAAACTTATTCTCAAACTCAAATTCAAAAAGAAAAATCTTGTCAATCTGTATATATCTGCAAAATCTCTTTCCTCCTCACCACTTCACTGCTACTGCCTTATTTCGACCCCTCTTCATTTCTCACCTAGACTATTTAACAGCC
Source organism: Cryptoprocta ferox (assembly GCA_028646485.1). Lineage (NCBI taxonomy): Eukaryota > Metazoa > Chordata > Mammalia > Carnivora > Eupleridae > Cryptoprocta > Cryptoprocta ferox. The sequence continues at coordinate 76,338,992 of CM053571.1, forward strand.
TCTTAATTTTTGTCTTAACTCTCCCTCCCTTACTCTTGCCTCAGTCTTGCCACTAGAGTTCACGTTCTAAAATGACAATTTAAATCATGTCACTGCCCAAGTTCTACAGTTAAGACCCCAAATGATTAGCTCCAGCTTGCCTAGCACCTCATAGCAGCTCCCCTGTCAAGCTCATCCACCCCTCCACCTGTATCTCATTCTGAACTTTCCCAGGATGCACTGGTTGTCTCAAGCCTTGCTTCTGAGACATGTTTTGGGTCACAGATACTTTCCCTAGAAGCTTTCATTTTCCTAATAAACAACTCTTGCTTTTCCTCAGATTTTGCTGAAATATGGCCTCTTGGAGGCTTTTTGGAACTACTAAAAACTTATGTCACCCTTGGTGCTCCTAAAGCAGACTGAGCGTCTAATAAGTCCTTAGTCAACATTCGGAGTTTGTTTGTTATTGTTGCTCTTTGGGAGAGGGAAATTAAAACCAAATGAATTTCAATGATTATTTTTAAAAGTAAAAGTTATGTAGGCACCTTGCTAATGACTTTCCTTTTTACTGAATAGTGGGAAAGGCTAGCAAAAAAGAAACCTGGTACATGGCAGGACAGTGAGTTTATTTCCATATAATAAGAGCAAATAAAGAGAATGAGAGGCAAACATATAGAGAGAAGAGAAAGAAATGAGATGAGAGAAAAACATCAAGACAAAGTTCTTTGGTGCCTGCTTGTTTTTTACTTCCTTGAAATTACTCTTTCCTCAGGAAAATGCCTCCTTGTTCCATTCATTGAGAAACATGAGGTAAAAGTAGTTCTGATAACAGGAGCTGAACCCAAGTGTTGCTGCCAGTTGGATATATAGCTGATCAGGTAGGGCACAAACACCTTGTTTTAGTAGGTAATTATATCCCTTCTCTAAGCAGGATGAAGTGAGAGAAGCAACTGGGAGAAAAGAACTCCCAGAGACCTTGGCATTTAGCCAGAGTAGCTAAAACAGAGCCTGGGGCCATATTTGATTTCATAGTGCCTGTGCCTCTGTTTTCTTATGTCTCATCTCTCAGGACAATAGAGACAATCCCTGATGTGAAAGAATCCAGGAGCAAGAAGGAAAGAATATGAATAAAATCAAAACCACCATGAAGCTACAGCTGTCATGGGCCACCTCCTTCAGAGTTCACATTAGCCTAGGATTTCCAGTGACCACAGAAAGGATACAACATGGACCGTATCCTTTCTCCCATTTCCCTCCTGAATATAAAGAAATGATCTGAGAGCTTGAACATTTTCCAAATTCATGGAGAGGAGGGGAGGGAATAAATTCTTAGTGGAGTTAGCACTGGGGGCTGCCGTTCCTCTGTACACAGTCACGATTACAGCTGCCCCACGGAGTGTGGGCACACTTGTGTAGAAAGGGGGAACGGTGGTCCCTCAATGTCAGCAGTGATTAGCGTATGTTCATTCAAGGTGACAAATCTCAAGAAAGTACAAGGAATGACCACCATAGTATTACACATCCATATAAATAACTTCAACTAGATACCTTTTCTTCATTTGCTGCCATCAAAGACTCCACAGCTTTTTTCATTTTTTGAACTTCGATATCTGAAAATATCACAACATCACATCAGAGGTCAGTTTAGTTAACAGCTATGACAAGAACAAGAGGCTGACTCTTCAGATTGAAATGTTTTAATGGAACTTTTACCATCCATATCCTCCTTTTAGGGAAAATCTGAAAAATGAAAACCTTCTATGTCACCTGAGCAGTCATTGCCCCAGAAAGCAAACAAAAAGGGTAAGTGAGAGCTAACTACCCTCGCTCAAAGCAAAACAAAATCTTCACGAGAACACTGAAGATGAAATTTCAGTGCTACAACAATGAAAACATGGAGTTTTCCAAAAAAGAAACCTAGAAAGCAGTGGGTGAAAGCAATGAACAGTGTACATGATGACAAAAGCAGAGAAAATGATACTCCATTTTAACCAAGATGGAGACATGAATAGTAAGAGCCTGATGGAATGTGGCATTTAGATGAGTAGTCATGCTAAGCAGCTGGCTGTGGGCTCCATACAGAAGGATAATAAGTACTTTGCTTCATCTATAAACATCATTTCCAATACTATTTTAAAATGTAAAAGCCAAAGTCAGGTAAATGTGATTTTCCTTAAAAGTTGATGGCCTAATACAAAAGCACATTACTTTAATAACAAAAGAACAAATACTGGGGTGCCTGGGTAGCTCAGTCAGTTAAGTGTCTGACTTGATTTCAGCTCAGGTCATGACCTCGTGATTGTGAGATGGAGCTTGTGTGGGGCTCCCCACTGGGCTTGGAGCCTGCTTGGGATTCTCTCTCTCACTCTCTCTCTTCCTCTGCCCCTCCCCCACTCATGCACTTGCCTGTGTGTGTGCGCTCTCTCTCTAAATAAATAAATAAATATTTTAAGATGGAAAAGTCAACCTAAAATGAAATCACAAATTAAAAAAATTCAAATAGAGACAAAAATTCAACTAAAGTTACTTGCTTCTGAGGAAAAATACTAAAAAAAAAACATACTACTTAATTTTTAAAACAGTGGTGCATCGTCAACACTGATATAACATTCTTTTTAAATTTTCTGTTAGAGATAGAGTGCAAGTGGAAGAGGGGCTTTGAGAGAGAGGGAGACACAGAATCCGAAGCAGGCTCCAGCTTCTGAGCTGTCAGCACAGAGCCTGACGCGGAGCTTGAACTCACAGACCATGAGATCATGAACTGGGCCGAACGAAGTTGGACTGACTGAGCCACCCAGCTGCCCCTAACATATTCAATTAAGGTATATTCTGTAGAAATTGCTTTTTTCTTTTCTTCTTCTTCTTCTTGTTTTTTTTTTCTTTTCTTTTTTTTTTTTTTTTTGATGCCAAATTCCCTTGACTGAAGAATTTAATATCTGGAGCAAAGAGCCCATTAAGGATTTATCTTTATGCTACACTGTATGATCTGGGTTCTGTTTGTCTGCCGGGGTACAATCTCATTTCTAACATCACGAGGGTATGTTTAATTCTTAATGCAGATCTCAGTGAAAAAGTAAGCTACAAAACATTGACAAGTCCATTTAATTTTCTCCTCTAACCTTCTATCTCCTGGACTACAAAGAAAATGCTTTCTAACCTCCACCACTCTGGATGCTCCATTGTATCTTGTGGAGCAAAAGGGCTGAATCAGAAAAAATCTGCAAAAAAACTTTTCTACTCCTTGTTTTTATTGTTTGTTTATTGACCCTCTATTTTGTACACTCTGAAGAAATGGAGAGCTTATTGATGAAGCAACTTTACATCTTTGGTGAGAGAAATGTTTTAAAACACATGCAAGGAACAGTCCAAGTAGTACTTTTGGTGAATGTAAAGGCTGATGGAAATACACCAAAAACCTTACTTTTGTCTTTGAGCTTCTTTTTAAAATTTTCATCTGTGCAGGAAAACCCATTGAATTTGAAGTTAGTATACATTAGAACAATGAATATTTTAAAAGCACTGTTATTTAATCTCCTTTTAACTAAAATAAAGAAATGCTAGCCCTATAAAAATTGGATATTAAGCACTATTTTGTGACTTTACAAATGGTACTATAATATATAATGCTCCGTGTAAGGTTAGAAAGAGAATAGAATATAATTAACCAAAAGAACTATATTTGAGTTCTTACCTATGTCAATTTTCTTGTATTAAAATTAGGCCTATGGAGTACATGCACTCCTTACACTATATGTAAAAACCATTAGTGATGCTTTGGTTGTTTTTACATTTCTATTACAGTTCAATATATACACTCCTGAATGTGCCGAGTACATTGCTTATGTCACATGAAACTCAGGACTCAAATTCAACAATACTGAAATGGTCTATGTCCTCAATGAAGAAGAGTCCACTGACCATGCAATTAGATGTTACGCCAACATCAGACTGCCATGGAATTTTTAAACACTGCTCTCGATCCTCCTATTCACCTGGCTGTGCATTGCTAACGAGCAGTTCACAGACCAGTATCAGTCTTTGGATCAGACTTTCAGTACCACATCCTCTAGTCCACAAGTCCTGTGATTCCATTTTATTCTTTTATTATTTTTTAAGACTTTATTTATTATTTTTAAGTTATCTCTACGTCCAATGTAGATCTTGAGCTCACAACCCCAAGATCAAAAGTCACAGGCTCCACTGACTGAGTCAGCCAGGCGCCCCTTTATTTTATTCTTAAAACCTTAGAAGCATGACTTGCCTGTGAATGTCCTTTAAGGACACACAATTCTGGGGCCACCTGGCTGGTTCAGTTGGTACAGCATGTGACTTTTGATCTCGGGGTCATGAGTGCAAGCCCCATGTTGGGCGTGGAGCTTACTTAACACACAAACGCACACACAAATTCGATATATGCCAAAATACACAAGGGAAAAATCCATTTTCCTCAATATTTGATGAACTGAGTTCTATGATCCATAGAGGACTGCAATAACTACAGATATATAAAGCCAGGGTATTATAGAGCCGAGAAAGACATTAAAGGTAACCTAATTTAAGGTCTTCATTGTGCAGACGATGTTACCAATTTTCACATAATACAGATAAATGTACTAAAGCTACACTAAATGCAATGTTTTTGTTTCAAAGAGTCAGAAGTTGCTTTGGTTTTCTGCAGGGCCACAATAATCTGTAACAGCAAAGAAAGGTTAAATTGAACCTAGTGTTGTCAGGTGTTATGAGCATTTACATTTCCAAATATAATATAAAAACCCCATTTCATTCAAGTTATTTTCTACCAAGTATAATGTACATTAAAATTTACAGTCCATACCATTTTAAAAACAACCTCCTCAATTATGAGAAAAAATTTTGATAAATTCATTCACTTTTTCAAAACCAGAATTCTATTTTTGCTTTCTAGCAGGTTGAGGGCTCAATCCATGATAAGTTTTCACTGATTTTCCAAAGATGCAGAGTCTTTTCCTCTCTTCTCTCAAAATGGCAGGTGAGATTTCTAAATCTCTTACTTTGTGCTGTTTCAAGTTCAGTTCAGAGGAAAATAATCTTGGGACATGATGATGGGTCCTTTAAATGCTCTCAGACACTCCCTTATACTGAAATTTGAACAAGAACTCTTTCATGAGAATGCACAACTTGGTAATCTAAAACAAATATCCAATGAAGTTCAGAGCTGCCCTTCTCCAGCTGCTGAAGACGAAGTTAACAGATGCCGAGGCACAGGCAAGAGTCTCAGGGTTCCCTGCTGTCCTGGGCTTATATTGTTTATGCTACTCTGCCCTTGCTCTGAAATTACACATTCACTAAAACTGGGCTCTTCTACAGATAGAGGGAGCACAGGGAAGGTTGATTAGGGAGGATTTCAACAAAGATAACGAATGTCAAATGTATATAGCTACCTCGATCAAGAATTTCCATCCCCTCTCCTTTCATCTTGCACACCAATTTTTCTTGTAGCCTTTTTACTTCAGATTCCTTCTCTTCCAGTTGTTCTTTTAAAGATGCCAGTTCATCCTACAAATGATAGATTCATTTTAAAATGGATTATGGCCAAAAGAGAATATTCAGGCATCATGTTAACTCTTAAATCAGTAATTCGTTTTTGTGAATGAAACAAAACAAAACAAAACAAAAAAAAGGACAGGGATCTATCTAGATGCAGACTTCAGAAGTCAGACAGTGGCAATGGGAAGCAGGAAGCAAGACAATTATTGAAAGTCAAAGTACAATAATTCTGGCAGAAGCATTTCAAGTCTCTATGGGACCGAATTAAAACAAAATCTTTTAAGGTATAATTAGGACCGAGGTGGCCCTAATGTTTAAATCTTATGTTAAATAAATAAATAAAATGTCCCCCAAGTTAATCAAGGATGATAATCAAATTTGACAGTGTCATAAAGGCAAAATAAAATGCAAATTGGAAAATATATATTAAGACTTGACTGAGACTTAGACTTATTTAGTATTTCAAGATGGCACTTATGTTCCCTGGACAAGGTAGAGCTTAATTAATGGGTATGGTAGGAGGTGATGAACAATGTTAGCCAAATCATGGGACTAAATAATTCATCCTCAACACCAAAATAAAAGAACAGAATCTTCAACAACATTGGAAAATAGATTGAGCAAACGGATTTTAAATCCCACTCTTCTTTTTTACGACACAGCTATTAAAGATTCCAAGTCCAATGTTCTATCTATTTACTAGTGGTTTAATTTTCAGCTTAATTTTGGTAAAGAATTTAGCATTAGCAAATTTAAATTTCGCTGGTTGTATTGAACACAGAAAATAAAGCTATGCAGTGCTAATAAAAGTTCTTTTATATTTGATAAACATTTTATTTTCAGTCTCTAATTATATTTATTATGTTTAGCATTATGAGAAGATCTCCAATGAAGCCAGAAAGTTGGCTCTATACTTTTTACTTATGATAAGAGTGGAGACTGAGTACAAGGAATTTTCAGTAGCGTTGGCAAGAAGCTTCCTTTAAGCAGTAATTTCAATTCACTGCCACGATACAATTAACTGCTATATACATTTACCTTCAAGAAAGCCCCAAAGGAAAAAGCAATCTTTACTACTGATACAAAACAGAACTTTTTCACAGGTGCATTTTTGCATTTATTTTACCATGCTTAGATCTCAGACATTTTAAGAGGGATAGTTTTTAATTTATAAATGAATACGGTTTATTATTTTTCACTAATTATGTCATACGTTTCTGAAAACAGTATTAGGGATTTCATCGTCCCTTTCATCAGCTGTAGATGGATTTTTAAAACGTAAATGACACACACAAAATGAATGCACATGCTACTAAAAACACTATCACAGCAAAACAGCACAAGCCAGAAAGCAACAGGCCCAGGACCCCATTACCCAAAGTCTACTACACCTTCAGTGACTCCCATTTTTGCTCCATCCGCTGCTTTTCATACTGCATCTGACCCACCTTGATTTTCATGCTAGAAAGTTTGGCCATTAAAGACTGGTAGAGAGACAGGTGTGAAAGAAAACTATAGATAGAAAAAGACAAGCCTAAATAACCAAGAAAATAGTATCAATTTATAAAGGAGGTTAGGTAATTAAGAGAAATAACAGGTTATGGTTTACTAGATTAGTTAAGTCCTGATTTTTATTCAGAATAGTAGTGCTTAAATTCAAGAAGGTGTCCAGCCTGGGGAAAACTTTCATTCACTTGTAAAATATCTTCTTTATCATACACTAGGTTGAAAACTTACTTTTATTATTGATCACAGGTAAGTAGTAAGTCAAGTGTTTAAACATTTTTGCCGTTGAGAAAACTTACTTTGGTTGATTTCAGCTTTTTTTCATACTGAAGTCTTTCATTGTCCATTTCACTGACTCTTAACCTCAAATCATTGATCTCTTGCATTAGCCCCTGTCAAAAAAAGGAAACAATGAAATATATTAGGAAAGCGGCAACACACTTACCTATACCAAGATAGACAGGGCCCTGTCATTCACAAATATATTGTCACAATACAATGTTATATTTGGAATAGAAAAAAGAAAATAATCCTAAAGTTTTCATAATACAGATACTTTTTCTACTGCCACTTTCTAAAAAACCTAATTGGCTTGTAAACTTTGTCTAAGTGTTCTGAGAAACAGTGACATATTTTCATCTAGAGTCCAGAAAAGGAAATTAGAATGCTAAATAATACCAACTTCAAATATTGTGAAGGAGACGATTTTTTTTACTATAAGCCATAAGACCCCACCAATGGTTAAATATGTTTTTGTTCCTCATCTTACAAGTCCTTATTCCTAAGCCAAAAATTAATATGACAGAAGAGAATCACACCAAAATGCCATAAAAAAATAGAACAATGCTATAAGAAATAAAACTTTCTTAATGAGGGGTTATTCTAAACTTCTATGTGTAATGATTCACACATAGGGAAAGGGATGCCGCAAGGAAATACACTTTCCAGAAAACCCACGGGCTTTTAAATTGGACGTGTTTTTTTTTTTTTAAATGGGGAAGAGTGTTACTTAGCGTTATTACATAATAATTGCTCATTAGTTATTATTGCAATTATTATTAATACAATGTTTCAATAAGAGGACATCTATTTTCTCTTTTCATCATTGAGGTCATGAACTGTGTGACATCATTTAATAACATTTTGCTTGTGATTCTTTACACATTGAGGAGTCATGTTTAAGGAAAATGTCAGTTTCTCTCATTTATTTACCTCTCATTTATTAATCATCCTTGCATAATATGAATTCTTAGTGGTCTTCCTTCATCTTTTTTATATATATCTTTCCATTTTCTCACAGTTAAAAAGCTTTGAATTCTTATTTGGTATTTTTTTTAATTTTATCTTTAGTAGTAGTGACAATTTGCAAAGAAAAAGAAATAATTAAAACAGAATTATAAATTGAGGTCATTTTCTATTTTTAAAAAAAAACCCTACCCAAGTATCCTTTGTGGCAACACTGTTAGTATGAATGTAAATCTCCAACTTGAACCGTAAAAATCCAAGCTTGAAAATCTGGAAATAGCTCCTTAATATACAACTTTAAAAAATGGAATACAAATTATTTCCAACTAGTTTCTTATCACAATTTCAGTTCTTTTTAAAATGCAAATCTCCCTTTTCCCTTTCAGAGAAACTCTTCAGGCTCCACAGAAGCACAATTTCTGACATGTGCACTCTTACCACAAGGGGGCACTGTTGAATAACGCTAAGTGTCTTCTATCAGCCATTCCTGGGACAGGCAAGTCCTCAATACTGTAAGGTTTCAAGACTTTTTTTTACCCCTAATCTTTTCTAAGTGCCTATACTTCTTCCCCACTCCAATATTTTCTTAGAAATTAATCTCCAAATAATCTAAAATTCTAAAACAAAATTACAGAATTTTGGATTCATGAGACAGCCAGGGAAATTTGTTTTTATTTTAAGGAGGCTCCTCCTGATCCAACGTGGGGCTTGAACTCATGACCCTGACTGAGATCAAGAGAAGCACTCTCTACCAACTGAGCCGCCCCAAAATATTTTACTTTTATTAAGGGAACAATAATAGGAAAATAAACATATTCAATTCAGCTTTAATTTTGAGGACTATTTTAATTAATATGTAACAAAGTTTATCACACTTAATAATCTCTGGGTATGTATGTGCAATATTTTGCCAAGAGTGTTGAATATTTATTAGAAAAGTTATCAGGGATTGAGTTTACTGAAAGTGTGATGACAAAATCACTTTGCTTGTGAGTGAAAGTGTATGAGGGGGGCTCCTGGATGGCTCAGTCAGTTGGAGGTCTGACTTCAGCTCAGGTCATGATCTTGCGGTTCGTGGATTTGTGTCCCGCGTGAGGCTCTGTGCTGACAGCTCAGAGCCTGGAGCCTGCTTCAGATTTTGTGTCTCCTCCTCTCTCTGCCCCTTCCCTGCTCGCACTGTCTCTCTCTCTCTCTCAAAAATAAATAGACATTAAAAAAAGAAAAAGAAAAAAAAAGAAAGTACATGAGTGAAGCAGGGAGGTACCAGGGAAAAAAAAGGTTTATTAAAAAAAAATGCAGACAAACCCAGAGGTAAATAATGCTCTAGAGCCTTACAAAGAAATTGTGACACGCCCATTTCAATTTAAGTCCCAATGCTTGGTTAACATCTCACATCCAAATTAACCAGTGGCACAAGTTAATACTCCCCCTAAATTTTATGTATACGATGGAAAAGACCAACTCCCGATTCCTGAATACTATAACTTCTTTCCCTGCACCAGTTAGCTCTTGTGCTCTAGTCCACCTGCTGACTGGATTCTACCATGTTATGTAGCAACTGTGGGATCAGGGAATCACAGAAAGGAAAAAGAGGGAATATTCAAACAGATTTTTTAAAATGTTTACTTATCTATTTTTTGAGACAGAGAGAGAGAGTGAGAGTGAGAAAGAGAGAGTGAGCGAGAGAGAGAGAATGGGCAGGGGAAGGGCACAGAGTGGGGGGACAAGGGACCTGAAGCAGGCTCTGTGCTAACAGCAGAAAGCCCAAAGCAGGACTCAAACTCATGAACTGTGAGATCATGACCTGAGCTGAAGTTGAACCGCTCAACTGACTGAGCCACCCAGGAGCCCCGCATGCATTTTCAATCATAAGCAAAGTGATTTTGTCATCACACTTCAGGTGCCCCTGCAAACAGATTTTTAAAGAAAGCACAAAAGTGACAACTTTGGAGAAATCTGTTTTAAGAGCCCCAGTCTCAATCAAGTGAGAAAACATGCTCATACAGGTGACCGAAAAGGAGCTTTAGAAGATTAAAACATGAACCAGGTTAGGGATTTCCCTTTGCTGCTGAGGAAGTAATACATATGCCAAGACTTTTCATTATAGCTCCACTTTTCACAGAAAATTCAATTCTAAAAATAGCAACGGAGTAAATCTCATTACATCAAATCTATATAGGACTTTCACACAGTGGCTAATACACATAATGTACATCATATTATGAAGATATGTAGTTGGCTTGAAATAAATGTTTGAAATGAAAACAGAGGGGGAAAGTACTTAAATGATTTCTTCTCCTCTCTTCTTCTTGGTACCCACTTTCTAATCCAGTATGACAATTCTCCATACTCCAGCCGAGGAAAAAAATAAGAGAGAAAAGAGATGGCCCTAAGAGATAAGGAAGTCCTGCAGCTCTTCAGATTTCTTTTCTTTCTTTTTTCTTTAATGTTTGTTTACTTTTGAGAGAGACAGAGTCAGAGCCTGGGCAGGGGAGGGGCAGAGAGAGGGAGACACAGAATCTGAAGCAGGCTCCAGGCTGCCAGCTGTCAGCACAGAGCCTGAGGCGGGGCTGGAACCCACCAACTGAGAGATCATGACTTGAGCCAAAGTTGGATGTTTAACCGACTGAGTCACCCAGGCACCCCCTCTTTTCAAATAAATAAATTTCAAATGGATATGCTCTTTTCTCAACAACAAATAAGCAAATAAAAGACCCAGATTAACAATAAAATAAAATAGTACAAAGAACAAAGCTGGTTTAACCACAAAAATGAGTACTTCAAGTTGGAGAATCTAGCCCAACTTTCACAAAAGTTTAGTGAGCTTTATTTAATTGGAATCATTTATGTGTGGAATAGACCCAAAGCAGAAGAAGGTCAAACTAAATAAACTCTAAAAATCTGGTTTTTATGGTTATATAATAAAAGCATGTTTTCTATGCATATTTAAAAACTTATTATATAGTAAACAACTTAATAATAGCTTTTAAGGGCACCTGGGTGGCTCAGTCAGTTAACATCTGACTTCGGCTCAGGTCATGATCTCATGGGTTAGTGAGTTTGAGCCCTGCATCGAGCTCTGGGCTGACAGCTCAGAGCCTGGAGCCTGCTTCAGATTCTGTGTCTCCGTCTCTCTCTGCCCTTCCCCCGCTTGTGTTCTCTCTCTCTCTCTCTCTCTCTCTCTCTCTCTCTCTCTCTCTCTCTCTCTCCCCCCCCTTCTCTCTCTTTCATAAATAATAAATGAATAAACTTAAAAAAAATAATAGCGTTTAGTAAAATAATACACTTAAGCCCATTACTTCCACAACGAAGAAAACCGCTATGGATGGACAGACTAATAGCGCCAAATGTCATAAAGTCAAAGGTATTTCTAAAGACTAATAAAAGGATTATTATTTAATATCAAAAGTCTCACAATAAATATTGCCATGTAGCATTCAGTGATAAAAAGTTAATGTACTTAAAGTTTATTCTTAAAAAGAAGCACGGAAGAGTGAGAGTGTATAATAATTAACTGCCTCCCCTCCCACCTACAAGGAATTTCCACTTGCTCTAGAGGTGTATATGAGATACACACACACGTATGTGTACGTATCTGTATATAGAGAGGGAGTGTCACTTACCTCTGTGTCTCTGAACCTATCTTCATAGTCCAATCTGTCCTTCTCTACAGCCGTCAGTTTTAGCTTCAAGTTAGATATTTCAGCCATCAGATCCAACTTCTGAGTCTCTAAGGATGTCCTACTCAGAAGTTCCTATTAGAATTTAAGAGATACATTCACAAGTTGTTTTAATATCGGCAGTCACATACGGACGTGTCTCACAACCGCAAAGCAGTTAACTATCAAGTTGGGAAATTAATTACTAAATAGAAAAAATTTGAAAAAATTATTTGCTTTAATTAACATTCATTGAGCAAAACTAAACACATGTCTGCTTATAGGGAAGACCTACATTATACAGATACATATATATATATATATATATAAGCCTTAAATGCTGATAAGCCTGATGATAACACTGATGACGACATGTTTGCTAAGCGCCAGGCACTATTCTGACACTATTTAAGTGGTTCGATTCTCAAAACAACCTTACGAAGTAAAAACTCCTATAGATAACTCCTGAAGTATCCTCATTCAACAAATAAGGAAGGTGAGGAACAGAGAGATTAAGAACTCTCTGCAAGGAAATGGCAGAACGAGGACTCAAACCAAACAGTCTCCTTCCAGGGTGTCAAAGTGTCCCCTATACAAATTACAGGTCCTCTCAAATATAAACACCATGTGTGTGTCTGTGTGTCTGTGTGTGTATCCGTGTGAGTAAGGACATTACAAGTTGGTTTTGGGGTTTTGTTTTGTTTTTTCAGTGAAAGGTACTTCCCTTTTCTCTTAATCACACACTATATGCTCATGTGTGGGGTGTTAGGAAACCATGTGAAAGCATAAAGAAGAACATTAAAATTATCTACAATCCTATCAGTATTTTAGTCCAGATTCTAATTACATGAAGTTTTAAGACCCTGCTACTCTAGGTTTTTGCTTAAAATATGCCAGTCTAAGTGAGTCATGAGATTTACTGCTGTATCAGAGGGAACACAACATGTAAATGTAGCATTTCAGAGACTTGAGCAAGAAAATCGGCGCCTTGGTGGCAGCTTCTGTACATTACCTGCTGCAGCATTTCCTCGGTGGCGTTCAGCTTCTCCCTGTGCTCTTCGAGACAAAACTCCAAGTCTCGGATCTTCTCTCCTTGAGCCTCTACCTGGTCTGTTAACACACTTACCTGTATTTAGAGCAAAATATGGCAATGGATTAGGAAGAATTTGGGTCCCACTGCAAACTTTATTTCTCTAAATAGAACAAAACTGGAATGACGTCACTACTCCTTTGGTTGTAAAGGAGAAACTTGTGAATTTATAAGACAGCAGTCCTTTACACTCCTATTTAAGATGCTTGTTGATCTGAGGGCTCCAATTTTTAAGGAGGTTAGGAGTGATTGGGAATGGGCAGTACCTTATATTTATAGGTTAAAATCATTTCAACCATTTTATGCGAGGGGGCATGTTAATAAATCATCTTCTTCAGGGGGATGGGGTGGAGTGGGAGATAGTATTAGAGATTAAGAGAGACAACGGAGTTAATGTCTGAAAGAGAAGGACTATTCAGGTTTGGTACTTCATGAAGAATAAAGAAAAGGATCCAGGGAACTCAAATTCCGAGAGGTCTTTCATGATCACTTTGTCTACACATGTGTTCAACTCTAGGATGTAACGCAAAGACCTACAAGGAGATACTGGATTAGTCTTTTATCTTCGGTGGTATTGAAACTCTGAGTCTTTCCCCAACAATCACCAGCTTAGTAAATATGTGGCAGATCATTTAGCTCAAATACCAAAATAAAAATACTTCTCAAGAATTTAAAACATTACAAAGAAGAGAACTCAAATTTGGCTAATAAACCAGACTCCACTACTCACTTTATGGTTTGTTTGGCTCATGGTATAATTTTTAAAATTGAAAAAGTATATATATTCCAATTGAGAAATATTCAGACTTATGAATAATTATATAGTATATATAAAATTATAATTTCAGATCAAATACGATGACAGATCAGATCAGATAATCAGCTTAGATGACACCGTGCCTGTGGTCAGAGGAGCCAAGGCAGATTCTAGCTCACTCTAGACGAGGTAACCAAACCCTGTTCTCCCACAGTCCCCACCTCTCCCTGTTGCTTTCCGATGGCCTATGCACTTATTTCTGATAGCAGTCTGGCTCCTGTAAGCATCTGAATACGCCATCCCAATTTAAAATGGTTTTTGTAAACACATCGTGAAGGAAGAAGAGCATTTTAAAATCACTTGCCTGAAGAACGAGAGATTCTTTATCATTTTCTAAACGGGCCAGCCTTTCTTGATACACCTCTCCATTCCCGGGCAGGTGTCCATTGGTCTGAAAAAAAAATGGAAGTAACACGTGTAAGGCTTGAGTCTCTTTAAAACTGAACTACCGTGGGCCAATAAAATTGCATGTGTTTTTAATCCAAGGAACCTGAGTGGAATTGGGCACAGCTGTTGCTGTCATTAATAGAAAACACGAGACTGCAACTTGGTTCATTTAGCTTAAAATAGGTAAAACAGGCATGTCGGGCATTTAGGCATGTTACCACCAAACTAGACAGCTTCTCATCAAGCAGAAAATCATGACCTAAGAGGGGTGGTGGCTACGAATATTCACTGGCAGGTAGATATACACCCAAGTCATGCAAAGCTTCACGTGTGTGTAATCAGGCACAAAACCCTCATTTCCCTCCAAATGCTCAGTGCCACTAATTCTGGGTGGGGACAGTAGGAGTGTTCTGGGACGCCCTTCTGTTCCTCCCCTCTCCTCCCCCAAAGTTCCCAATCCAGGACTGCAAAGGCCTGCTTTACATGGGAGGCGGCTGGGGCAGCTCACACCAGCTTCTTTCCTGCTACTCAGGTCCAAATCCATAGGGCTAGTCTTCCCTCTGTCTTTGAAGCCTTTCTTTCTTCCCCTGAAAGTTTTGCAGTCAGTCCACAGTGACTTTCCCTGGCAGCACCAACTAGCCATCCTCATGGGCAACTTATCAGTTTCTATCCTGACTTTGTTAACTTCTTGTGAGACTGCTTGATTCTACAATGATGCCAAGCTCCTGGACAGAGCCTATAAATGGGTGTCATCCTGCAACCGCAGCACTTGGCCCAGGTATATTTTTTTCTTCTCAGCCATCTCATATATGAAAGTCATTAAGGAGACACATGAAGAGGCTCACAAAACAGACAACATAAAAACATCATTTTGAAATCTAGTATATGAGATATGTCCCTTGTTATCTCATTTAAATAGTTCATAACCATATAATATGTAATCCCAATAGAATTTCTTGATTCCTCATTCAAATACAACAGAAAGAAAAGTCACTGGAGCTCATATTGGTTAGATGGGGCCATCCAGAGTTCAATCAAAAAAGCAAGTAACTTCAGATTTAGAATCAGAGAACATACAAACTGCCTCCTAACCACCCAGGACACAGCTGATGTGACATCTATTATTTTGCAGAATTAATTGGTACTATTATTCTACCTTTCCAAATAATGCAGTTTCCAGTATAAACTGTGGGAATAACAAAAGCCATGTGTTGAGAACACACACACACAGGAGCTTTAATAAAAAAAGAAAGGAAGTTTCAGGATGTTGCTTCTAAAAACTTAGAAGCACTGGATATATTTCCCATGGGGCAACTAAAGAAATCAGAAGCTAATTCAATAAGCCTGCAATGTGTATTTAGAATGGATAAAAATTTTAACATCAGCTGCTGGATCACATACCTGCACAATTACCACAGCATAATTCTGTTCATGTTGTAAACTGAAACACCCAGAAGTAAATTACAAGTACTATGAGGAGTCAGATGGAATAGCCTGGAAGACCTCCAACCCTGGGGACTACCATGAAAGTGAAATTTATGTAACTTTTTTTAGTGTTTATTTTAAAAATATTTTTTAATGTTTAGTTACTTTTGAGAGAGAGAGAGACAGATTGTGAGCAAGGGAGGGGCAGAGGGAGAAGGAGACACAGAATCCGAAGCAGGCTCCAGGTTCTGAGCTGTCAGCACCGAACCCAACATGGGGCCCAAACTCACAGACCGCAAGATCATGACCTGAGCCGAAGTCAGATGCTTAACCCACTGAGCCACCCAGGCATCCCTAGGGTTTATTTATTTTGAGGGAGAGCGTGTGCGTATGTGCATGCACGTGAGCAGGAGAGGGGCAGAGAGATGGGGGGGGGGGGAAGGGAGGAATCTCCAGCAGGCTCCACACTGTCAGTGCAGAGCCCAACACAGGGCTCAATCTCACAAACCATAAGATTATGATTTGAGACGAAATCAAGAGTCAGATGCTTAACTGACTGAGCCACGCAGGCACCCCAAAATTTATGTAACTTCTTGAGGACAGTTTTTTGGAAAAGAGCCAGGATGTATATAATACATGCTCTCAATCTAAGGAAGTGCTGAGACTGGCCCTGTAGAGCTTTAAATTCCTCATTCGGATTATGAACACCAGCAGGCATCTGCTTTTAAAGCCCCACACCAGCCAAGTTTTATAAACTGATACATTTCATTAGATAGAAAAAAAAGGTTTCTGTTCAATGAGGATAAAAAGCAAAAGTCATTATTCTTCTGACTGAAGGAAATTATAGAAAGGTTAAGAAGTGCTTCTATAGCAAGTCCTACAAATGTTTCGTGAAGCTACTGCATATGATATGGAAAGGAAATGTTCCAAAATCAGTATCAAAATTATCTTAAAATCACAATACTAGGGGCATCTGGGTGGCTCAGCTGGTTAAGTAACTCGTGATTTCGGCTCAGGTCATGATCTCCCAGTTTGTGAGATAGAGTTCCGCATCAGGCTCTGCACTGGCAGTATGGAGCCTGCTTGGGATTCTCTTTCCCTCTCTGCCCCTCCCCCACTTCTCCCTCCCTCCCTCTCTCTCTCAAAATAAATAAACTTAACAAAAATTAAATTACTAAAAATTGACTCACAATGAACATACTCACACTTCTCAAGAGTACTGATATTTATGAGTGCTCATAATGCTTGAGTAATATTTTTTTAAAAAACACTAAAAGTCACTATAGTAAAATAAAGCAAAAGTTAAGAGCAACTAAAATGGAGTAGTTGCGTACTTTTAAATTCATGTGTTGACCTATTCAAGTAGGTAAAGGTCTATTCTATTCACACATTTATTTATATTTCTGCCAATTTTGTTACCTTTGTCTTAAAAATGTTAGAGGGTCAAGTTCCATTGGGCAAATACCCTACCACCTCTATTTTCCCTTGAATTCCCATGCTTTGCCTACCAGACCACCCAAAACCAACCATGGCATGCTCTCTCACACACTAATTCCATTCCTTTTGCATGGACAACATTTCCCACCCTTTCCTCATCTTTCCTCATTCTTTAAAGTCCAGTTCAATTAGTGTGGTCTGTCAAGTCTTCCTTGAATGATCTGTTCATTCACATGCCAGTTACAGCATCTGGATGAACCTTCATCACAGCAGGCATCACACTGAATGGACGAGGTTAGACTTGGCTACACATGTGTCCCTCTCTTCCAACAAACTGTATTCTTTGTGAGTACGTTTGTCTTTGCATCTGACACACAGGATAAACCAAATGACTGCTGAATGGACAATGAGAAGCATTCGATAAACATCAGATGAATCAAAGATGAATGAACGCTTGGTTTTAACTTGGCCTTCTTACATCTCAGCAAGACTTTCATTCATGTTTCCCCTAAAACCTGGTATGTCCCTCCATGGGCAACCTCAAGTCTGCACTGTCTCTTCCTACCATGTTTAGGAGGTGTTTCCACAGCCTTTTTATTGGACTGTAATTGAAACTCTCTTGCATGAACTCCCTTATGTAACATCTTCTCCAAAGCATAATACATACTGTCTCCAACATCTTTCCTTCTGCCAATCTTGGGGAAACTGAGTCTTAACTCCTTCTAAAAGCTCATTATTCCATGTATACTTTGGAACCGTAATTTCCTGCTTCCCTGAGACTTACAATGATCACCTCTATCCTTACCATTCTCAATTCCTTCCTTAGTGAACTTGCTTCCATTCTCCTTCTCCAACATCTACCCCAAGGCTTTGTGTCCACCATTCTACTCACCCCCCATTCCTCTCTGCCTCTACAAAACCATCTTTCAAAGCCAGTTCCTACCCCCTCCTCCTTATGTTGTGCCATATTCTTTTCTCCCCCTCCACATGCTTCCCTTCTGTGTCTTGTCTTGTCCTTCACAATTTATCTTTTCATCATATTCTTCCATGGATAGTTTATTAGTGATTTTAGAGAACTAGTCACTTATTCTTCCTAACAATCCTTCAGTGCAAAATGGTTTTACATTTCTTTTGATTCTCCCAAGATTGTTATAAAATCGTGAGCACATGGGGCACCTAGGTGGTTCAGTCGATTAAGCATCTGACTTTGGCTCAGGTCATGATCTTGCAGTTTATGGGTTCGAGTCCTGCATCGGGCTCTACACTGACAGCTCAGAGCCTGAAGCCTGCTTTGGATTCTGTCTCTGTCTCTCCCTGCCCCTCCCCTGCTCATGCTCTGTCTCTCTCTCTTAAAAGGTAAATAATAAAACATTAAAAATTTTTTAAATAAAATCGTGAGCATATAATTAAAAACATATTTAGTATAAGCTCCTGTTGAGTCAACTTGGCATCCAGAGCATTGAGCCCAAATTACCTTATTCAAAATCCAGGAGATGCCTTCAAAATAACTCTTTCTACTTTAACTCATGATGCAACCCTTTACTGACCACATTCGGTCCACCTCAAAGTTTAAGTCAAAATTGGCATCAACATGGGGATTTCAGTACCATAGCCACCGAGCAGTGTGTGTGTGGAGGCAGGCATGGGACACTGGGGAGGGACGGGCAGGGGATCCAGCCCAACTGTAACAATGATACTTTAATTAAGGAGCTCATGGTGTTTGCCAGATTTTCCTGGCAGGATGAGGGGAAAATGTCTAAAAAGTTCTACTCCTTATAGAATTACAGAATCCTAGAGTTAGCCAGAAACCGTAACTGGGAATATGAATTTCCTGAATTCACATGGCAGGTGCTACAAATAACATTAGAGTCATAATATACCTCACCCATCACCGCCTAAATAGAAGTTCTTCTTTTTAATATTAATTTCCTTTTTAAAAAAAGTTTATTTATTTTGAGTGAGTGAGAAAGAGAAAGAGAGCACAAGCAGGAGAGGGGCAGAAAGAATCCCAAGCAGGCCCTGTGCTGCAGGCTCAGAGCCCGATATGAGGCTTGAACTCGCGAATCAGGAGATTATGACCTGAGCTGAAATCAAGAGTCTGACACTTAACTGACTGAGCCACCCAGGCACCCCTAATTTCCTTTTAATTATGAAATATACACACAATCAAGTATAAAGATATAATAAATATTAGCATTTTGCCTCTTGTGCCTCCCTTTCAAAAAATGTTTTATTATACAAAATTTTGAATATATATACAACTAGAGACTAACATGATGAAACCTTATATTACCCTTCACACAGGACCCATGGATATTATTTCTAAGTGGGCGGGAACATTTTGCACATTATTTTTCTGAAAGCATCATGCTGTGTTTTCCTTTTTCTTAGATCTGTTGATTTGCAAGTCTACAGTTGTCTCCCCTTTCTCCCCAACCTTCATTTTGCTTTCTTCTTTCCCAAGCTCTGTTGTCCTATCTAAATCCAAAATCAACACACAAGCAGTGATTTGCCACAATTATAGTTACTTACGCTGTAGCACAGAATTCATTTTGAATATAACATTCCCAAAACACAATGGTGAGTGGCTAAATTAAAATGGGGCAAAGAAAATCGGCTCAATTTTATAAGCACAACAAATGTTAAGAAAGAGTCAGACTAGTCCTGTAACATATACACACTATCCACTGAAGTCAATATACTTACTTTTAAAATTAGTTTTAAAAATTGCCATACAGTTTTTGATTTCGTGATTACATTTTAAAAAATCCAGTATCAAAGAGCGCCTGGGTGGCTCAGTCGGTTGAACACCAATTTCAGCTCAGGTCATGATCTCACAGTTCGTGGGGTTCGAGCCCTGCATCAGGCTCTCTGCTGTCAGTACAGAGCCTGGAGCCTGCTTCAGATCCTCTGTCCCCCTCTCTCTGACCCTCCCTCTCTATCTCTCACTCAAAAATAAACATTTTTGGGGTGCCTGGGTGGCTCAGTCAGTTAAGCGTCGGACTTCGGCTCAGGTCATGATTTCACGGTTCGTGGGTTCAAGCCCCATGTGGGGCTCTGTGCTAACAGCTAGCTCAGAGCCTGAATCCTGTCTTCAGATTCTGTGTCTCCCTCTCTCTCTGACCCTCCCCTGCTCACGCTGTCTCGCTGTCTCTCTCTCTCTCTCCCCCCCTCTCAAAAATAAATGAAACATTAAAAAGAATTTAAAAATAAATAAACATTTTTTAAAAATTCAGTATCAAGAAAGAAAACGGAAGGCACAACCCACTAAAGCTCTTTTAATTAAATGTTATCTCCAGCTACCAAAGGAAATATCTCACACAAGGGCCTCTTGCATCCTATACAGTATTACATCTCTACCACTGCATGCAGACATTGGTTACCCACTCTCCACTAGACACTGTGGTAGGAGGAGAGATTGAGAAAGACTTGAAAGCCATGAACATCACAGTCAGGTTTTACAGGGGTGCATCTCACACGCTACTGTCCACAGAGTATCAACAAAGCATAGGTATCAACAACGTTGGAAATCATGCCACCAGGCTGCAGGACTCTGCTCCCCTTTCCTCTCACAAAGTATGATGGAATTAGGGAGGGTGAGGCTTTCTTCTTGTGCTGTAAATAATTATCTTGGGGCAACACCACTGCCACTCGGGGCCACTGGCGCATCCCTTCTGGTTGGCTGGTGCCCCTATTACTATCAATCATAGCTCTGACTCGGTCAGTCTTGAAACACTCCATCTATTTTTCCCTCCGAAATTTCTGTCGCAGCTCTAAAAAGGAAATATGATGCCAAGGCAACAGGGACAACCTCTTCAGGAAGCCCTCTATCCAAAACCCTCATCTCTGCTCAAAAAGAAAACCAAAGGGAGAAATCAATCTCACAGACACTTCATCGCACCCAAAAAGCCCAATCGTGCCCCTCTCCCAGAAAAAGACATCAGTGTATTCAATGTTGTCAGAAAGTTCATCAAAGACAGAAGCTCAGAATAGGTCTCAATATACTCTGTACTTTCCAAGATTGCAGATGTGGTCAAAAATCAGGCTAGAGCTTTTACGTTTGGGTTTTAATTTTCTTAGTGCTTGTCTTCCAGAGACAGAAAACATCTTCTTAACTAAACAGCCAGCTGGAGCAAAAACAAGTGCTCTGGGGTGAGAAGAATCACAGTGGTAAGCCAGCTTCTACGACGCACTACTCCAAAAATGGAGCTACATCTCAAATACTTGCAAGAACAGCAGATGCCAAGTGCTTTCATCTGCCGGGCTCATTAGAAATATCTTGAGGGAGACTCCCTTGAAGTATCTGGGTATCTCTGTTGCCAAACTCTCAAGTGCCAAGACACAGTGGCTAGGCCATTATACAGCTAATGCATGCACAGCTCCTTATTTGTGCATCCACGGCCAGCACAGGGTGAATGAGATACGTTTCTTTAGTGTCTCCTGACAGATTCTTTTAGACACCTTACCTGAGTAGGGAAGATGGGCACTGGCCCTTCCTCACTTTATTTTCATGTACACCACTATATTCTCAGAGTAATACAGTAGGGAGAGGGGTCTATGTTGAGACTACATTATCACGGTCCCAAGAATATGCCAAAGCCCTCTGAGTTATAGAAGGATGAAGAACAGAAGATGAAGCCCGGGAAGCTAAGGCCTGGCTCCTATTCTAGTAGCTTACAATATTCATACATTCCCATTATTCATTCATTTATTCAATATTTGCTGAAAGCCAGCTATGTGACAGGGTGCAGATATAGCAAGAGAATCTTCTACTTGAGAAGGCTAACACAAGATCAAGGAAAAATACCATCCCTATTTTTCTTGCCACTTACTCTTTCTTTACTCACTTTCATGAAAGAACAGATAAATCCCTTTCCATGCAATCCTAACAAACACTGGTAGCCAGGGATTTCATTCAAAGTGCATCTTGCACTTATCACACTGCACTGGCTTCTTTCAAGAATTCTGCTGTCTCGGTCCACTTGTCCTCCTGCGCCTGTGGACAGTGTTCATGGCAGTTATCAGGAGCCTGGTACCAGAGGGGGAAGGAAGGCAGCTTGAACTTAAGCTAGGATGTCTCCGTGAGATGCTGCATAACTCAGAGAATTGTGACCACCTACAGAACACAATCTGAAGATGTACCTTGTTTGCCAAGACTTGAAAAAACATTCCCCGGAGGCGCACATGACAAGAGAAGCTGGTCAGAGAGCAGCGGGGGGATCCAAGGATGGCAGCATTGCAGGGGGTCATGGGGCTAGGCGTCAGGGACCTGGGGAGAACAGCCAGCAGCCCTGGACAGAGCATGCCCCACATCTGACCTCTCTAAATAAAGAGTGCTTTTATTTACTTATTTATTTTAATTTTTTTTAAGTTTATTTATTTTGAGACAGAAACAGTGAGAGTGGGGGAAGAGCAGAGACGGGGGTGGGGGCGGGGGGGAGAGGGGGGAATCCCAAGCAGGCTCCACATCACTGCCAGCACAGAACCCAATGTGGGGCTTAAAACTCATGAAACTATGAGATCATGACCTGAGCCAAAACCAAGAGTCAGAGCCTTAAAGGACTGAGCCACCCAGGTACCCCCATGAGTGTTTTTATTTTTAAGAAACCGGTTATAAAAATTTTTCTAAAGATATCCTCAAAATCGGGGCGCCTGGGTAGCTCAGTTGGTTGTGTCCGACTTTGACTCAGGTCATGATCTCACAGTTCTGGGTTCGAGCTCCGCGTCAGGCTCTGTGCTGACAGCTAGCTCAGAGCCTGGAGCCTGCTTCTGATTCTGTGTCTCCCTCTCCCTCTGCCCCTCCCCTCCTCACGCTCTGTCTCTCTTTCAAAAATAAATAAACATTAAAAAATTTAAAAAAAAAAGATGCGCTCAGAATCAATATTACCTATTTTTTAAATGTAGGATTAAGATAGAAACATATTGCGGTGATTTCTCAGGCCAGAAGCCAGTGCAACACACTTCACCTTATTTATCTCGTGTGCCATGATGCCTGATTTGGAGTTATGCCATCCACATTTCCACTTGTGTTGTCAAAAACTATATTTTTGTAATTTCTGCTGATTTTGAGAATGCCTCATATTAAAACTGCCAAATAACCGGACACTTTCGGGATTGCATGACCTGATCAAGGTCACGATCCTCAACTTTGTCTACTGGAGAAAGCACTGTAAGAATTTTCTCGGCAACTCACTAAGTTAGACCTAAAGTAAACAAAAACTAATTGCTTGGCTCAAACAGTTTGACATATTTTTTCTATTCCCCTCTTAAACTTGGAGCTTGATAAAGCATGTAATTCTCCATCGATATTTGTATTAACATGATAATATTTCACAATCAAAACAGAGAATTCCGGGGCGCCTGGATGGCTCAATTGGTTGAGCGTCCGGCTTCGGCTCAGGTCATGATCTCACGGTTCGTGGGTTCGGCCCCGCGTCGGGCTCTGACAGCTGACAGCTGACAGCTAGCTCAGAGCCTGGAGCCTGTCTTCAGATTCTGTGTCTCCCTCTCTCTCTGACCCTCCCCTGCTCACGCTGTCTCTCTCTCAAAAATAAATAAAAAACACTAAAAAAATTAAAAAAAAAAAACAGAGAATTCCACCTCAGTAATTGAGCAAACACAGCATATTCAATAGATCTGTTTTTTTACCACAGAAGAGGAACTTCTGAGTCTTAAAAGAAACTTGTCCATGTTTAGCAGGCTACAGCTATAGTAACCTTATTGAAACAAATTCATTATTTTTTTCCTTTTTTTTTTTTAATATTTGTTTATTTTCGAGAGACAGAGAGACAGAGTGCAAGTGGGGGAGGGGCAGACAGAGAGGGAGACACAGAATCAGAAGCAGGCTCCAGGCTCTCAGCTGTCAGCACAGAGCCCGTCACTCGCGGGGCTCGAACCCACGAACTGCAAGGTCATGACCTGAGCTGAAGTCGGATGCTTAACCGACTGCGCCACCTAGGTGCCCCTGAAACAAATTCATTCTTATGGATTTAATATCTCTTCATCAGTAACAAACTACTAGTGTTCTATTTTCTTTTCTCTTACCCAGCTTCTGATCATATGAAACAATTAAACAGTCCGCAGAAATTAGCAGAGAAGGAATAACCAGCATCCTATAGGAAACCAGGGGACCACCTGGCCCAGGCAAAGAAATAATTAGAACTGCCAATCCCCAGTAGCCCTAATGAGAAGATTAGTATCAATCTTAAGTACCTGGACGCCCAAGTTGGCTATCATTAAACCTAAATGAAATCTTAATTATGTGGCCAGTAATAAGTTCTTCTAAAATACTGTGGAAGCTTCTCCATGGTCTGAGAGATGTCTGTCCTCCTGTCAAAAAAGTGAACTACGGTGGGGCGCCTGGGTGACTCAGTCAGTTAAGCGTCTGACTTTGGCTCAGGTCATGATCTTGTGGTTCATGAGTTCAAGTCCCACATCGGGTTCTGTGCTGACAGCTCAGAGCCCAGAGTCTGCTTCAGATTCTGCTTCCCTCTCTCTGTCCCTCTCCCCTCACACTGTCTGTCTGTCTGTCTGTCTCTCTCTCTCTCTCCAAAGGAAAAAAATAGTGAATTACATATGAGTAATGTGTAACCTAATTCCCCTAGTAATTGGAGCCAACCCTCTCTTGCCCTCTTTGCAAAGGGACCCCGTTGTTTTCCCTCTACTCCCTACAATCTTCTCTGCGGTATTACCTTTTTTGACTAATCATCCACCAGGTTCACTGACAAGCACTCATCATACATTAACTCATGGGATTCACAATCCTATGTGCCAGAAATTATCATCCCCATTTTATAAATGAGGAAACTGAAACAAACAGTTTAAAAATTTTTCCCCCAAATCATACAAGCTTCTAAGGGTCAGAGCCAAAATCAAAATTCAGGTCTGCAGTCTCCAGCAGAGACTGTAATCTGTAAATGCCAAGACACAATCCAACCCTCAATGTTATCACTCTACTATTGTTTTTATTTTTGGTTGTAGCGCAGTACACACATAAAATTTCTCATTTTTACCATTTTTGAAAGTGTATTCCCTACACTTAAGGTGGTATTACCTACAAATTAACACCTTTTCTGTCTTCTCCTTTGAGTATTTTTAGCATCATTCTTTAGATTTTATTTGTTTGACACATATTAACACCAAGGTATTTACCATTGTGTTCAGGGAAAGGGCACATCGGCCACACCACCAACTTTTGAGACGGCTGCCTAGAAAGAGGCCTCATTGTTCAAATGAATGAGAACACCACTTAAAAAGCCCAATGGAACTCTAGCGCTGGAACTGACATGATCACCACACACCACTAGAGGGCACTTCATATCAAATACTGCTACTACCTCTGGGGCTTTTGGAGGCACCTATGCACCTACTTCCTATTTAGAACTGCTACTGGGTCCTTTAACAGTGAAATTCCCAACATTACTGAGAAAGCATCTATTATGTGCAAGGTTCTTTCCCTTAGAGGACTATCTGTTTAAGGCCACGGCACATCATCCAAGCAAAATGTGAAAGCTAGCCCACACTTATGGGCAAAATCAGGAGGTGACCTCCTGGAACCCGTGAAATGTACACCAACAGCACTTTTTAAAAAAATTATCCTTAAAGACAATTGGGATCCATTAAGGGATAAAAATCACAGCAAACCTGCTGCCTTTTACTTTTTTTTTCTTGTTCTAATCCGCTATTCTATGAAATTGTGAAATAAGCAACAAAAGATTCACAGCATGGGATCTGTAATGTGCTGACACCTACCATTTGATTCTGAAGCCATTCAATGAGCGTTTCTGCCGTTGAATCTGGGATCTGGCATCTCAAACCTTCCTTCTCATCTGTGTCCATCATCTCTAACAACCCACGCAGGTCTTCTACAAGGTGCAGAGCTCGCAGGCTTCCCATGAACGGGGAGGTGGGAGACTGGCAATCAAAA
Organism: Cryptoprocta ferox; assembly: GCA_028646485.1. NCBI lineage: Eukaryota > Metazoa > Chordata > Mammalia > Carnivora > Eupleridae > Cryptoprocta > Cryptoprocta ferox. Next base: position 76,364,989 of record CM053571.1, read on the forward strand.
ATTCCATTGGAATATTCCAAGGCCTTAGAACCTAGGTTAAAAAAAAATCAGAGAGCAACAGGATTTATATTAGGTAATATACCAAAGTTAAGTGTGGCAAGCAAGTCCAGTCACAGTGAGGAATAATCAAAACAAGCAACAAGAAAAAGAAAATAGTTCAGTCATGCAAATCTTTCCAAGTAATAGACACTTGGTACAAAAATAAAAACCACATAATTGATGGTAAATATCAATCATCAAATACCTGATAGGGAGGCCAATCATGTAGTATGGTAAGAATGTGATGGGCTTTGGTGAAGGATGTGATGACCTCGTGGAAATAAGGTACCTTCTGCTAAGAAGGTAGTAGATCAGTTTGGATACAGCTGAAAATATAAATTTTAAGTACCATAAAGTCTTGAAATTCCCTGCAAAGAAGTTGCACATTGAGGTGGAAACTGCATAGCATAATGTCAACAGTAACAAGGCCAACTCCCAGTTAATTTACCAGAATTTAAACTTTGGAGAAGTTCAATGAATTACATACATACATTTGTGTTTATATGCATGAGCACGTGTATAAACATTTTCTCCCATGATTTTGTTTGCAGCCTAGTATCAAATGCTCTTGCTAATAATATCAGCTTAAAAAAATAGTTTTACGGCCATTTTTGTTTCCTGTTACTTACAAGAGAAAGCATTCTACTACTTAAAAACCACGTGACTAACTCACAGCCCATTCTGAAAGCATGCATATATATATTCCTCTTCATGTCTTTGACTTTTATTTCCTGGTCTATCAAATATACATACTATCAATTATACATACTAGCTTTATATTTAAGTATCAATAATATTATATGTAGGCTACCACCATATTAACCTGAAGGTCTGCTAATGGGAAGAAAACTGTGAACCAGTGTGTAAATTCTCTCTGCAGTTGGCTATACAACTTGATCAGTTCCAACGGTATGGAGAGGAATTCTCTTTCAGTTAGTCTGTTCCACCAACGTTGCTTAATCCCAGACCAAATGATTTGGACCAAAATCTCCTGAACCATAATAATGGTAACCACTGATATGCTAGGCCCAATGCTAAATGCTTCGCCTCACCTTCTGAATCAATCCCCTCAGGAACCATGTAAGGCTGAGAGGAGAATCCAGAAAAATATAAATTGAGGCAGAGTCTGTCAGGGGAAGGGAGGAACAGAAGAGCATTAAAAACAAAATAGGCTATAATGTCCTATTCCAGCAGTTTTAAGCATTAAGATCACCTGAAATATTATTAAAAACAGATGTGCCCACACTGCCCCTCCATTCTGTTAAGTCTCCATCACCAAACAGATGGGGATGGGAGAGAGATGCATATTTAGAAAAAACTCCTCAAATATTTGTAGTCATATCTCCCCCTCCCTCCTACCTGAGGAGAAGAACTGGTGATGTTAATTTGAGAACATAAAGCCAGGTCCTACTCACAAAGCTACTTGATGGACTCAAGTGTTAGGTAGGACCTGGGAAATGTGATTTTCTTAAGAACTCTAATGTTGGTCCTCAAGCCCTGCCAGGGCTAAGGTACAAACACATTCATCTAGTGGAGTATATGAAATATAAAGCCTCAACTACTGCCCCAGAAATACCACTTCTCTTGACTCGAGTTCTACTAGGAGTATAAGGTTATAACCTCTGGTAACAGCCTACAATTGGTTCTGGTTATATTTTTTGAAATTGTGACAGAGGACATCTAATAGTCCTTCAACTGTTTCACAGTATATATCATGCCCTGAGCAAGAATATACTTTTCTAGGTTAAACTTAACCAGTTCCTTCCTTACCAGATGTGATTGTTAAACTCTTTACCTTCACGGCCACCTCTTCCTCTAGGTAAGTTTTACCAATAGCCTCTTTGAAATTGATATTCCAAGAACTGAATACAGTACTCAAGATGTGGTCTAATCTACAAAGGAGGTCAACATGAAATCTGGTCTCCAGGATATACAAAGGAGACCAAACTGTGACATGCCACTTCTCTCAAGAGAAGACCCTCTGACAGGAAAACACCTTTGGTTTCTATGAACCACTGAAACAGAGCAGGGTCAAATTTATGACCGGAAAAGTAAGCAACAGAGGCCAAGACAGCTCAAATTGAGGAGAAGCCAAACGGCATCTTGACCCTGACCATCACGTGAATGACCTACCCATGTCCCCATTCAACCCTCTCTTCATTACACTAGATTCCCAAATGTATAAAGGTATTTCTCCTGTGACAAAATACAAAATGTGACATGAGACCTTAGTAGCCACTACCCCTGGGAGACCACAAGAGCCTGAAAGGGTTCATCTGCTAGGCAGTCCCCTTGGTCATGATGAGAAAACAAGGGGGCAAAGGTCTACACTATTTTTGCTCCATCTCCATAACAGAGAATTGCTGGACGTTCTTAACAAGGGAGTGATGCAACCAGGTCTGTGTTTCAGAAGGGAAATTCTGGTGGTCCAGAGAATGACGGACTAGAGTGGAAAAGCAAGAGCCTCAAGAACATCAAGTGCGAGGGTTACTTGGACAAAGCAAACAATGGTAAGCACAGACAGGACAGGTTTTAGAGAGGATAAAAGGGAATGGTAGAAAAGAGGTAGAATGGGTAGAACTTGACTAAAAAGGGACGATGAGGGACAAAGGTCTAGAATGACTCAAATTTCTATTTAGGAAAGTGTGTGGATGGAAGGTTATGAAATTAGACAAGATAAAGACTGCTAAAGGGGCTTCTGAGGAAAGATAATGAGCTCAAAGCTGTACATGATGACACGGTGTGCGTATAGGCTATTTCAAAAGAGAACCCGATTGGCAGAGATATGGAGCTTAGCAGAGAATTGAGAAAGTAAATAGAAAGTGAGAGTCATTGGTGGGAAAGTGATCAGGGAACAGATCAGAACTTCCTCTGATATAGGGTAGAGCAGTATCTCCCAAAGGGTGGTCCACAGACTACCTGCACTGAAATCTCATGAGATGCTGTTTCTTTATCCTTGAGTGAGAAACCTAGGATGGAAATGGAATTTGACATTTTAAAATAAAATTTGAGAATAATACTGGTATAAAATGGAGAAGAGGGACCAAGATGCAACTACGGGGAATCTAAAGGCAGCCAATACCTGAAAATAAAAAAGGGAAAGGTAATAAAAGTGTTGTAATGAAAAAGCCAAGAGCGCAGAGTCGATGTGGTGATGCCACCTTTCAGAGGACGCAGATTACCTGCTATAATCCCGTCCATCTGCTCCAGCGCTGCAGCCAGCATGTCACTTGCGTCACTCATCATGTTGTTATCTGTCAAGGGCAAATTCCAACCTAGAGCTGAAAAAGCAATGATGTTGCCATTACATCCTTTACGTGACACGTGCTTCCTGGCGGGTTTGGTAACTCAAATTCAAATTGCAACCCCACCTAGATGTCAAATATGGAGAGTTTCTAAAGTGGCATAGCTGAATTACCTGGCTTGCTTAACACACTGTGGACCACCGTCTACCTTACTGCAAGAGCGCATGCTCGATCAGTTAATAAAATAAGTTTCAGTTCTTACACTCAAGGTGTTTAATATCCAGTAGAACGGTTTCCATGCTGTACTCTACAGAGTTCTAAGTCTCCGTGAAGAGCATCAAAGATACTGATGGAAAAATTCCTGAGGGGCCATTAGCAATGCACAGGAGACAGATTTTTTTTTTTCCCTGCACCAGCACCACCCAATTTCTGCTTAGAATTTTGGCTTTCTCCCCGCCCCCCCCCCCCGCCCACCATATAAGGATTTACCAAAGACTTGCCTACAAAAAGAGTTTACTAGCATATACACTAAACACACTTGCACACACCTACTGGGATTTTGTAATGTAACAACAGCTACCATGTACTGAGTGCCTACAGTGGTCCCTATACATTTACATAAATTATTCATAATCCTTTATCATGACAACCCTTTAAAATGGATAAATTTGTCTCCATTAGGTAGACGATATCAAAGATATTTGTTGATTTTTGTAATGGAAACACAGCCAATAGATAGCAAAGACCAGGTTTTAATCTAAGTCTGACTTGTATAATACATACTAAATTTTTTTTTTAATTTTTTAATGTTTATTTATTATTGAGACAGAGAGAAACAGAGCATGAGTGGGGGAGGGGCAGAGAGAGAGGGAGACACAGAATCTGAAGCAGGCTCCAGGCTCTGAGCTGTCAGCACAGAGCCCGAAGCAGGGCTCGAACCCACAAACCGTGAGATCATGACCTGAGCCGAAGTCGGACGCTTCACCGACTGAGCCATCCGGGTGCCCCAATACACACTAAATTTCTGTTTATCTGATCCTATCCGAAAAATAGGTTTATGCTGAAGTTACGCCACAATCTACTCATTCTTTTACCTGTGAAAAAATATAATTGAAATTATCTCGGCAAAAAATTGGATCATTAACAAGAAAAAGTCAAGACTATGTGATTTCCAATATTAATTAATGCACTTCAGGTACTAGACTAAGCACCCATGTAAATTCTCCCAAAAGGCCTAACTAAGCAAGGCCCTAGCTACTTTGCAGACACTGTGGTGTCACAAATATATGGGAAATAAAGCGTATGCTGTTTAAAAGAAAACTGTGCCCACTATTTCCAAGATCTCACCACTTTACCTTCCCAAACATATTTACAGTTCTGATAAACAGCTTCTTGGATCAGCTTTCCACTCTGCATTCATTCTGATAAGATGCCATATAATCATTGCGAAATATTACTTTGATTTCCTGGTTTCTAGAGATTTCATCTAAGAATTTCCCTGAACTTGACTTAACTTCAAAAGTTGTAATATATCACTACTATTTTATGTGGGAAAACTGCAGCACAAAAATACCCAAGACATGTGTTTACAGTCACCCAGAAGTCAGGGAGTTAACGAGCAAAGTTATGAACTTAGGTAGTTCTCAAATTCCTTCTTGCACAGTCCAGAGAAGTGAGAAGCAAATTTAATAATCACATTTCAGGATGAAAACTCAAACCTCAGGGACAACTGAGAACACAAAAGTTCAAGCCCAAGACCACGCAGTCCCTGAATGTCACATAATTAAGTGGCTTGCATTTCCTTTCGTTTTAAAAGAGCACTTCAAAGAGCTCAAGATACCAAGATACATATAAAAATAACACAAAGAGACACATGTCAGGCTCAGTTCTAAAGACGGCTAATCAAAGTTATGCTCATATTAGAAAAACTCTCACAACCTCACTAAATTAGAAAAATATTCACCTTTGTTAGCAACTGCATTTGTGTAGAGCACGAACACTTAGAATTTCTAAGTATGACGGGTAGTTATGAATTGCTTCTCTGTTCTGTTCGATGAGCCTTTCAAATGCTATGGCATGGAGGTATAAGAACCTAGACCATCGTTTTCAAAGTGGTGAGGAACTAGTTCTTTCTTTTTAAATTTCCAATTCTTAGTTTAATAAATGACAATATTAAATTGCAATAAATATTTATAAATGCTTATTCTCAACCTCTATACTTAACATCTTAGCAGCCTGCATGTAATAGGAAGGGTAAGACAGTAAAACACCTAATAAAAATATACAACATTGCAAAGGTAGTAGGTGCTAAAGGGGAAAAATGGAAAGGTCTGTAAATTAAATAGGGTAGACTGAGAGAATGACGGGCGGAAAGGTCAAAGATGTCTTTAACAAATTAAAAGTAGTCATATATAGGGGCGCCTGGGTGGCTCAGTCAGTTAAGCATCCGACTTCAGCTCAGGTCATAATCTCACAGTTCGTGGGTTTCAAGCCCCAGGTCGGGCTCTGTGCTGACAACTCAGAGCTTGGAGCCTGTCTTCAGATTCTGTGTCTCCCTCTCTCTCTCTCTGCCCCTCCCCTGTTCGCACTCTGTCTCTGTCTCTGTCTCTCAAAAATATATAAATATTTTAAAAAATTTAAAATGAAAAGTAGTCACATATAGACGGTCTAGTTCAATGGTTATTTAAAGTATAGAATTCATACACATCAATTAAAAAAAGGAAGTGGGGATGACATGAACAGATGAATAGAAAACATCTTCAGTTAATAAACAGGGAGAGGCATAATGTCATTAATACAAGGAATTTCAGACAAACAACATGATACCATTTTATACCCAGTCAACTGGTGAAAAAAAAAAAAATGACACTGCCGCGTATTACAGAAAATGTGGACTCACAGAGTCTCTTACGGAATGGCAGTGGGAATGTGAAATGGCTTAACCACTTTGAATAAGAGTTTGGCATTATCATCTACAATTAAATGCATTCATTTTCAATCTAACAATATTTACTCCAAAGTACATAATCATGAACACACACAAATGTTCATAGGACTCTTCGCAAGGACAAAAATGTGGACACAAATCAAAAGCCCAACACAAGAGGAGATGAATAAACTGGTATATTTACACAATGGAATTATATAGAGCTGTCAAACCAAAGTAATATATGTGTAGTATGATTAAATCTATATAGTATAATAGCAAACTATTAAGTCTCCAATAAATTCAGCAAGATTTTTTATACGTTAGAACAATACAACTATAAATAGATTTTAGAAATACATATAGATTCAACATAACTATACAAAAAGAAAAGAGGAAATGGCAACATGAAAATCAGGATGGTGGATAACTCAAGTCAGGGATATTGGGTGAGAGAGGGGATAGACTGAGAAGAGTTACGTAGATAAATAAAGGTTACTGTCAAGTTTTTGAGTTAGGTAATGGATTCAGCAGAGTGCTTAGTACATTATTAAAAATGACAAGATGGCAATTTCACTTCTCATAATGTGGAGATTTCATTGGACAAACTTTCCCACAAACTGCAACACAAAACTGAATAAAATATAAAAACAGTTTTAAAGAAATTGGAGAGTGAACAAAAGCTGGTAGAAACTGAAGGGAACTCAGCTCTTGAGTAAAGGGAACCATAATGAATGAAATACATGTTTATACATCTTTTTACCTGTGGAACTTCCCAGTCCATGGGATGCAGAGTAGATCCTAGCTATCAAAATCTTATTGGCTCAGAGAAAAAAAAGGGGGTAAACTTCTTAATACTAATTCATGGTAGACTATGCTAAGTTAAGAATACATGATGTAATCCATTAAAATTACAAAATACAGAGATGTAAGTAAAAAGCCAATTGGGTTAATGAAATGGAATACTAAGAAAATCCTCAATCCAAAAGCAGGCAGTAAATGGTGGGACAATAAACAGATGGAAGAAATAGAAATCAAATGGCAAGAAGGTAGACTTAAATTCAATCATATAATTACATTAAATAGAATGAACACTATTAAAAGCCAGAGATGATCAGACTGGTGGAAAAGGAAAAGGAAAAGGAAAAGCAAAGAAAAAGAAAAAAAGACAAATGACAAACCTAACTATATGCAGTTAATAGAGATGTACTTTAAATATAAAGTAATATAAAGGATGCAAAATGAAATACCATATACATAGTAAGCCTAAGAAAGCAGGAGTGACTATGTTAGTATAAGAAAAATGGCTTTCAACAGAGAAGTATTGCTAGAAGATATTTTATAATGATGAGTCACTTCATCAGGAAGTCATAACAATCACAAATATTTTTGCAACTAATAACAGAACTTCCAAATACATAAGGCAGAACCCAACACAATTAAAGAAGAATTATATTAATTAAGTCATTTATATTTGATGTAATTGTTGTATGGTTAGATTTAAGTGTACAGTACTGTCCTTTTTGTTTGTTTGTCCCACCTGTCATTTGTTCTTCCTTTTCAACCATCTTTTGGAATGGCAAAGGTCGGGGGAAAAAATCCAGTAATAACATAAAAGACTTGAACAATATCGTCAACCATCCTGACTCAAATCAATTATTAAAAAAAACAAAAAAACATCCAAATGCAGAATATACGTTGTTTTCAAATCCACATTTTACATTCATCAGGATGGGCCGTATATGCAAGGCCACAAAGTAAGTCCCAAAAAATTCCAAATGGACTTCAAAGGACTACATAGAAGAGTTAAGAACAGCAAACTGAAGTGGCCAAGTACTAATATTAAAATAGAATTTCCATGTTTATTAAAATTCTGACTTGCACATGGTTTGAGATATTTTAGAGGCAGCCTAATTTAATGAGCATCTGTGTTGACAAACTATGTCAACTTTCATGGCTGGGTAAAAGTAGTTTTTAAAATAGTAAGGCTAAATAAAAAGGCTTCAGAAAATCCCATGCTCTAAAAAGATTTTCCTATATTCCCAAAAACATATCTGAGAGAAAGACTCCCCTGGGCATTCTTACATAGTTAATACAATATTACTCCGAATACAGTGGAATATTACTCCACAATTAAAAAGACTGTACTACTGACACATGCAACACTATGCTAAGCAAAAGAAGCCAGACATAAACAACTATGCACTACATGATTCCTTTTATATGAATCAAGAAGCAGCAAGCTATAGTAATAGAAAGTAGGACAACAATACTTACAGGAAGTGGCAAATCATCCTGGTGGGGTAGGGGGGGTTCCTGTTCAATATACTGATTGAGTGGTTGGTTACACAAGCTTATGCATTTGTCAAAACTCAACAAACTAAACACTTAAGATGTGTGCATTTCACTGTATGTAAATTTCATCTCAAATTTTAAAAATTGGTAAAGGAGACTGTTATCAATTAAAAATGAAATTGTAGAGGGGTGCCTGGGTGGCTCAGTTGGTTAAGCACGTGACTCTTGGTTTTGGCTCAGGTCATGATCTCATGGTTACTGAGATTAAGCCCTGCATCCACTCTGCACTAACAGCATGGAGCCTGCTTGGGATTCTCTCTCTCCCTCTCTGCCTCTCCTGCACTCTCTCTCTCTCAAAACAAATAAACATTAAAAAAAAGTCTTAATTTAAAAAATGAAACTATAGTTTTAAAATGAACTAAATAAATGGGTTAATGTACGAAGGAAATGCATGGACTTATAATGATATCATAAATCAAAGATAATGAATAATCCAATTATAGACTTGAGGTCCAAAATAAAAGACTCAGAATATCGAAGTCCCTTTGTTCTAATTCATTGCTTACCCAGAAACCTGCTGATTATTATTTGGTCTTCTGGGTGCATAAAACCATTTAGATTAAAACTTAAACATCCAATAATTCTCATGTGATAGCAAATTCGTTTCTGAATTCTAAAAAGCTAATAATAAACTTCTTTGAATGACTTGCTGAAGGGAAAAAAAATACCAGAAAATACAACTACCACAACAAAGGAATGGGGTTTGGGTTCAAGGTCATAGCTCAAACTTGGGAAAGCCCTATTTGTTGGGTGATTTAAACGGCAATCTTGGGGTGCCTGGGTGTCTCAGTTGGTTAAGGGTCCGACTCTTGATTTTGGCTCAGTCCATGATCTCATTGTATGGAGCCCTAAGTCAGGCTCTGCGTTGACAGAACAGATTCTCTTTCCCTCTCTCTCTCTCTGCCTCTCCCCTCCACCTCTCTCTCAAAATAAACATTAAAAAAAAAATAATAAACGAACAGGTCAGCTCTATTTGCAGGAGTCCTCAGTCTAGTGGTTTCCTATTCCAATGGCTCAATACAAATAAATTTAGAGAAGTCTTAGAAAAGCAATCTCCTGTGGATAACATTCATATATTAAAGGAGAAAAGAAAAAAAAAAAAACAGAAAAGCCTGTTCTGAGTATATTTCAAGCGTGGTCAGGACCCATTTAGAGTAGATTTAAATGGGGTAAAATATTAAGGAAAGTTCCAGCAACGGGCGTGGTGGCTAAAGAGCTGGCAGAAAACCACAATTGTTTTTTTTCTGGGTGCTGACTGACTGATGTTTTAGGTCAGGATCGCTTCCCAGTCTCTCTGTGAAGAAGGGAAAAAAAGACTAAGAAAATTGAAAGTTTGTTCTAAACTTGGGTAAGAATGTCATTTATCCTAGTTTTCTCAGCTTTCCTTAGTTCAAATATTTAGGTTTGAGGAAAACTTCTAATTCGTACCCAGAGACAGATACAATTCACAGAGATCAAAGACACTTAGAAGAAAAAAAAATCCTTTTATTGAGAGAATGTTTACAGGCATTCCACTAGGCTGGTGGAGTACCGTATTATTATGTGGTCATTATGAAAACAATACATATTTTCATATACCTTACCCACAGATCTCTCATCAATTTCCTCTCCCAAGATGCTCACTAGGGATGTTAATCAATTATACAATGATTCCCAGTGTATGCGGCAATACAGTCTCAGCAAAGATAAAATGTCTTAAAAATGGAAAGACCGAAAAGTAGTTTGGACTATCAGTGATTCCCAAGGTGTGGTTCCTGGACCAGCAGCAGCCTCACCTGGGACCTAGTTAGCATGCAAATCCTTGAATCCCACCCAAAACCTACTGAATGAGAAACTCTGGGTGGCGGTGGGGGGAGGTTTTACAAGCTGTGCAGGTGATTCTGATGCACTCAATCAGGGTGCTAGAGCATAAGAGCCCGTCTTCCCTTTTGGGACAACAAGATCCACCCAAGATGAGGTTGGAACAGGTGACCAAGGTAAACAAGGGTAAAGCTCCTCTCCCCAGTCACTGCTTCTCTTGATCCAAAAATAACAGCTCTGAATAAACAATTCAGGTTTCAACCTGAAAACTCTCTCCCTTTAAACTTCAACTACTAAGCCCTTATGCCTGTAACATTTTATGATTCTTATGCAATCCTCCTTGTTTTCTGGTTCTCTGCTATGTATCCATCATCACATACTTTCTCCTCCCCACTCTATTAGCCCAAATCCTTTTCACCTCCAATCTGCTCGAACATCCCTAAAAAATTAATTCAGAATCACTTGAAAAAGCAACAATGGTAAGAAGTGGAGGCCAACGTGCCTGGGAAGCGCCAAAAACAGAAAAGACTGGGGATGTTGGCAGTAGAGGTGGTATCTAATGTTCAACATAATTTTTAAAATTTGTCAGCGGCCCCTGGGTGGCTCCATTGGTTATGCATCCGACTTCAGCTCAGGTCATGATCTCACAGTTCGTGGGATGGAGCCCCACGTCAGGCTCTGTGCTGACAGCTCAGGGCCTGGAGCCTGCTTCAGATTCTGTGTCTCCCTCTCTCTCTGCTCCTCCCTTCACTCATGCTCACGCTCACGTGCGTTCATTCCCTCTCCCTCTCTCTCTCTCTCTCTCTCTCTCTCTCAGTAATAAATAAACATTAAAAAGTTTTTAATTTGTCAAACTATAAAGTATAATATTGATTATGTTACTGAAAATGTGAACACTATATTTGATGATATGAGGGAATTATTTTAATTTTTAAGTTACAATAATTATTTTTAAGGGTTCTTACTTTTTTAGAGATTATTAGCAAAATATTCACTGATAAAATATGACCTCTGGAATTTGCTTTAAAATAATAAACGGGAAGGGAAGAAGGTTAAAGATATAGATGAAACAAGATTATCCATGATTGTTCAAAGTGGTTGATAAGTACATGGGATAACATTACACTATTCTCTCTACACTTTCATATACTTGAGAGATTTTCCATAGTAAAATATTTACAATTTTTTCATTCATATCTTTAGACAATAGGATTTTCAAACACCCTTGACCATGATATGTTGTCTTAAACATTTTATTTTTCTATCATGACCCTCAAGCACACCAAGGGCTCACCAAATATTTACAAACCAAATAAGAAAATACTTATTTTAACCACCTGCATAAACAAAAACACGCACTCAGAAAATGGGACGGGCTCTCACAGAGAGTTTGTGAGGGAGAGCATGAAAGTGGAAGTATTAATGACTTTGCCTTAGTGAAAGTTACTTCTCTTGCTCACTAATATGAAGAGACACAAAAGATGATGGGGCCACGTTGGTAAGTATTCAAATAAATGAAACACCAAGGAAAAATAGGACAAGATAAAAGGAAATGAGCTTCTCAGCTCTATATTAATATTTAGGAATGATAACCACAAGGGAATTGATAAAATGGTGCACACAATAAGCCAAGATCCTTTATACCTCTTGATTAAAAGCATGTTGCTGCTATTTGAAAAACTGTATTAAATATCAGCAAATCTGAAGATCTTGTGAGAAGGTGAAAGAATGTCCCATTTCTCCTTATCTACTATTTATTAGCTATAATGACTGCAAGAAGAAGTTGTGAATTTGTCCAAGGTCACTCAAGAAGTAAGGTTTGAGCCCAAAGCCCATGTAGTTCCCTATATGTATACATGAAAAAGCTAGTCAGCCCTGACTCAGTCACCAACCTTGGCCCTTCTCATGAGCTTCTAACCCAAATTACATACTACCTCCAGTGTGTGCATCCCAGCCTGCCTAGTGTGCTAAACAACATATCCTTCCCTGAACATACACCTGCTCACCTCTGTGCGGTCACAAGAGCTGCTCCTTCCCTGCTTGGACCACCCTGTATGCCCTGGGACACTTACTCTCAAGATTCAGCTTGGGTATCCTTGCTGCCAAGGCCTTGTTGCCCCTCTCAGAGCACCCCGGGCATGAGTCCACGGAGCCTAATTTTATAATATTTGCCTCCTCGACTAAACTGTATATCCGCAGTCTCTCAGGTGGCAGACAGCAGGCTTGCAGCGTGGTGCCATGTTCCAGAGGCTCCTCCAACAGCCACACTTCTGTCAAAACGACTCTAGCTCCTATATCCTGTTTGCAGCAAATAGTGTGACCCTCCTCTCAGCTGCATAGGTCAAAAACCTATTTCCTCGCCCTGACTTTTAAGAGAAATTTGGATAAATCTGATGCTTGCTATCACCTACAATCTTACAAAATGAATTTTCACACTTTTCAAAATGTAGGAACCAAAGCCATTGTGCAACTTTGGGATGATATTATAAGAGTTTTGCAAACTGAGTCCCCAATAGGATGGAGGAGTATTAGGGAGCCTGAGCAGGTTTTAACTTCTGATTTTTCTACCTACTCTAACCCTACCCCCTACCCATCTCTTCTTTTTAGCTTTTACAAACCTGGAGACTCATCTGTCTCCCAGTTTTCCACCAGATCTAGAAACCTAGCCTTGGCTGTTAAGAGGTAAGCAGTTCTGGGATATGGGAAATCCAGACTGACACCCTGCAGTGGGCAGGGGAGGCTTAAGAGCTACTCAGAGCTAAAAAAGGGAGGGAAGGGGGCACCTGGGTGGCTCAGTCGGTTAAGCCTCCAACTTCGGTTCAGGTCATGATCTCACATTCGTGGGTTCGAGCCCTGCGTCGGGCTCTGCAAGCTCAGAGCCTGCAGCCTGCTTCCGATTCTGTGTCTCCCGGTCTCTCTGACCCTACCCCTCTCATGCTGTGTCTCTGTATCAAAAATAAAACATTTAAAAAAATTTTTTTAATTAAAAAATAAAAGGGAGGGAAAGGACAAGCGTGTTTTATAAACTGTGGGTCACGACCCCTATGATTAGAAGCTAGTGAATAAATTTAGCAGACTGCCATCAACATTTATTTGAATAATCATCACGAGTGTCTCACAGGAAGAAAAGGTTAAGTATTGTTTCATGAAACTTTTGATTCAGTTATACATACATACATCTGCATGCAATAAATATGGACTGAAGGCCTACCACATGCCAGGTACTGGAGACAGAAGAGTGAAAAGACAAGCAAAAAAAAGAAAAATACCTCTGTTGTTAGGTAGCTGACATTCCTGTGGATCGCCATAATGGGGAAGAGGCTTGGGGGGGCATGCATGCATATGTATTGGTGATATAAGAAAGTATATCTGACACTAGGTCAAAAACATTTGAGAAAGACAGCTCTAAAGTAGTGCAACAATTTAAAATATGGTCTGTGAACTGGTTCATTAACTGTCACTAGTCTACTAGGAGTTAAGTTCAAAAACTAAGTATTTAGAAAATCTTATAGCAATCTTATAGGACCTTGCTATGATATCCCATTATGTGATCATTTGTCTGGCCCACCTAATTTTTTAAAATTGAATTTTACAGAAAGAATCAATCCATGATGAATTGGAAATAAGAATTGGAAATCAATCCATGATGAATTGGAAACAAAAAACCAGAGATGGTTGGAGAAGCACTGCTTTGGAGGACACACCGGGCAGGTGTCTTGGGAGTGTGTTCACAATACTTTGACTGGAAACTGCAGCTGTGGGTTAAGGAGAAAGAGAACAGGCAACCCAGGGAGCAAGAGAAACCCACCGACTGGGGAGCACCATTCAGGTTCTCAATGCACATATGTCACATGATGAAAGTAATTAAATGGCAAGGAGAAAACCGTTAGCACGATGATGGCATATACTTAAATTCGGAAGAAGTGAAACAAAAAAACATTTTGGTTATGTACAATTAACATCAGTGGCAGTCATATACTTGAACTTCTTTGTCTAATTACAATGCATCACATCAGGGGAGCCTGGGTGGCTCAGTTTGTTAAGCGTCGGGACTCTTGATTTTCGGCTCAGGTCATGATCTCACGGTTCATGGGTTCGAGCCCCATATCGGGTTCTGTGCTGACAGTGTGGAGCCTGCTTGGGATTCTCTCTCTTCCTCTCTCTCTGCCCCTTTCCTGCTCTCTCTCTCTCTGTCTCTCAAAAATAAACAAACAAAAATTAAAAAAATAAAAAGATATTCTTATAATGCATCACAGCAGTAAAACATATAATTTCTGATCTACTTGGTTTTAGTTATAGCGATAACGGCTATATAGATCATGCTAAAACTTCATAGTCTGTCACTTATACAACACAGCCAAAAATGTACTGTATTTAAAACTGGAAGAATCCAGGGCACCTGAGTGGCTCAGTTGGTTGAGCGGCCGACTTCAGCTCAGGTCATGATCTCACGGGTCAAAGGCTCGTGAGATTGACCCCCACATCAGGCTCTGTGCTGACAATTCGGAACCTGGAGCCTGCTTCAGATTCTGTGTCTCCCTCTCTCTCTGCCCCTCCCCTGCTCACACTCTGTCTCTCTCTCAAAAATAAATAAACATTTACAAGGAAGGAAGGAAGGACGGAAGGAAGGAAGGAAGGAAGGAAGGAAGGAAGGAAGGAAGGAAAAGAAAAAAAAAGAAAAGAAAAGAGGAAAGAAAGAATCCTGACAGCATACCAAATGGATTGGGAACAGTAGTAAAAATTGTGGGCCAGGGAACAGTTTTGTGGAGGAGTAAGACTCTAATCATTTAAAAAGCTAAACTGTCTAGTGGATAATTTCTGTTGGTTTTATTTCAATGAGGAGTTAGTTACACTGTTGGCTGTATAGTAAGTGGAAGGTCAACTTTTTCTTTAATAGCATATATGCTTCTGGCCATAACAGATATTTCTTCAGCTCTGGGAGGAAAAACATCTAAGCCAGAGCCATTTCTGAAACTAATATTGCACTGTATATTAACTAACTAAAATCAAAAAAAAATATTGTAAAAAAAAGCCCTGAAATGATACAGCTGAAAATACAAAATATATTCTTAACATTGTTGTTCACTATTAAAATATTAAAAAGACATGAAAATTCTGTACAATTAATAAGTACCCAATCAAGTATTAATGAATGGGTAATACAATGTTTTGCAAGCTATTTATACTTCAGTTGTGAATGCTAGAACTAACTGCTGCAGTGGAAGATGTCTTAGGGGCGGGGTAAAAAGAATCAGGAAAGCGAGACCAAAAATTACTTCCCAGCTCAAGAGCTAGCAAACTATAGCCCATAAGCCAACTCTGGCCCACTACCTATTTCTGTAAATAAAGTTTCATTAGAACCCAGTCACATTTTTTCATTTACATATCATCTATGGCTGTTTGCATGTTCAACAGCAGATTGAGTAGTTGTAACTCACAAAGCCTGAAGTATTTACTATGTGGTCCTTTGCAGCAACAGTTTGCCGACCCCTGCCCCAACCCATCCCATAGCCTCCTGAAAATCCACAGAGCCCTCTCCTATATGCTCATTCACCCACTGAATGAACAATATTTACTTATGTTTTTTTTGTCTTTGAGAGAGAGAGAGAGAGAGAGAGTGGGGGAAGGAGAGAGGGAGAGAAAGAATCTTAGGAAGGTTCCACATTCAGCATGGAGCTGGACGCAGGGCTCATTCCCGTGACCCTGAGATTATGACCTGAGCCAAAATCAAGTTAGACAGTCAACTGACACTGAGGTGTCCTGAACAATATTTACTGAGTACCTATTATATATCAGGCACTATCGTAACAGTAAAGAAAAAGAAAAAAAGAAAATGGAGAAGAAAAAAGAGTAAAAGTTGTTCTTCTAATGGCAAGAAATCATAAGCAAGTAGTTAAATACAGAGTAGATGATATGGTGATAAGTGATTTGGGAAAACAAAGCAAAGAAGGAGAATTAAGTTAACATTAACTTACTATGTACCAGGCACTGTTTTACATGCTCTTCATGTATTAATTGATTGAATCTTCTCAATAATCCTATTGACAAAATATTTACCCTTACTTTATAGGTGATAACACTGAGCCATAGAAAGGGCACTCAAGTCATACAGCTAGAAGAAGGATTTAAAGCCAGACAGCCCAGATCCAGAGCCTATGCTCTTAATTATACACTGTGATGGCTCTTTGTGCAGAAAGTGAATGGCAGGGAGTCATGATTTTAATATGCTAATCAGAGAAGACCCCAGTGATAAAGTGATGCTGGGCAAAACCTGGTAAGAGGTGAGGGGGAGGGGAGCCCGGGTGGCTCAGTCTGTTGAGCATCTGAGTCTGGATTTCAGCTTAGGTCATTACCTCAAGTTCACGAGATGGAGCCCCACGTTGGCTCCTGTGCAACCTCCTTGGGATTCTCTGACCCTCCCCGACTTGTTCGTTCTCTCCCTCCCCCTTCCTCCCTGTCTCAAAATAAAGAGATAAACTTAAAAAAAAAAAAAACAGGTGAGAGGAAACATCACATAACTATATAGGAAGAGCTTCCATGTAGAAACAACCAACCAGTAAGTACAAAGGCCAGAAGGGTGAGCTTCATGTAGTCTGTATTTGAGAGAGGGGAGAGGGGTAAGGGGCAGAGAGAAGTCACAGAGTGAAATGCACAGGTCTTAACTGTACAGTCTGATGAGTTCTGATGAATGCACACACCTACCTAACACACCCCCAATAAGACATCAACACTTTTATCACCTTGTGTATGTTTTGATGGAAAAGCTGACACAATTTGATACAGTGCTTGGGAAAAAGAAAGGACTCAAGGGCTGTGGTTTCCTCCATGGAAGGATGGGGTGGCCATTTACTGAGGTGACTAACCTGCTCACTCCCAACCCTGAGCATCACAAGTACTTCCACTATCTACCAAAGGAAGGAAGCAAGAACTACTAAATCATCACCCATGGAGTCATCACCTGCTGTACTTTACACTAAAGCCTAATGAAACACCAGCATCTTGTACGTGAAAGCTGTATGTCATGGCGGAATACCCAAGCAAAATTCATGACTACCGCATCAAACACGCCCATAGCACTCTTTTTTTTTTCCTTTATATTTCTATCGCCAGCTACCATAAGAAACCATTAGTTATCTCTACTAGATGCAATATGTGGCAGGCTCACTTAACTAGGTCCATGGAATATAGTGTCTACCTGGCCGAGCTTTTTTTAAGAACAAAGGTCCTACTCTTAATTTCTACCAAGCTTAGCTCAGGACACAGTGCTCAGTAAAGATTTGATAAATAAATGAATAATAATTTATATCCACCAACACAAAATTATTCATTAGTCACCATAAAGCATGCTATAGAGTACTGCAAAGGAAAGAATGGTACATTAATGGACTTATTCTGCAATTTTGTGTCTTCGATCATCAACCCAGAGTCTGTTTTCATTTTAATAAAAGTTCTGGCAACCCATACCTTTCAAGAGAGAATGAGCTATATATTGAATGACTAGGGCAGGGCTACCAAATGGCAAATATTAATCAAGATTTTTCATATTTTACTATACGTAGAACTAGTGCTTCAAAATGACATGAATAAATGTACACATTCATACACATATACGTTCATTCAAAGACTATTTATCACATCCCCACCATGTGCCAGGAAATGCTGTTCCAGGAACTGAGGAGTTTTCATTCACATGAACACCTCCAATTTCTGCATTCACTATCCAATAAAGTCCATCTCAAAGACCGGTTAAGTGAGCCCACCCATCGGAGACATACCTTTTTCCCTAGCCAAGTACAGCACCTGTCTTATTTTCAAGTGGCAAGTGCAAACTTGGACATTCTAAATGTCTGGGGAAACATGGTGCTTGCTTGAGCTTTAAAAACAATGCAAAGAAACAAGATACTTGGTTTTTACATTTTTGCTACTTTATGCTATGTGTATTGAATGTCTTTAAATTATCTTAATCTCAGGATGCCTCAAATTTTGACTTCTGTTAAAAAGTAATATAGTATTGGGGTGCCTGGCGGGCTCAGTCGGTTAAACGGCTGACTTCTGCTGAGGTCATGATCTCACTGTGGTTCATGGGTTCAAGCCCTGCATCAGGTTCTGTGCTGACAACTCAGAGCCTGGAGGCTGCTTCGGATTCTGTGTCTCCCTCTCTCTCTGCTCCTCCCCCACTTGCACTCTGTCTCTCAAAAATAAATGAAACGTTAAAAAAATTGTATTTTTGATAATATAGTATCGAAAATGTATTTTTCCCTATGAAACTCCTGGCTGTGTCTGGATTCAGCTGTAACAAGTATTGCTAGAGAAAGCCCAGCCGGTTCCATTTCCAAAGCCTACTATCTAATAGTGCCTGGGTACTTGGTGTTACTCATCAATTCCTGTATTCATCGTGAGTTCCCTCCCTACGACATTCTTCATGATAACTGTCTCCAAGAATCCCTACAAAATTCTCCCCTAATCTATTCCTATTCCTGCCCACGCTTAAACTCAGTAGATTACTCCATACCCTACTGGACACAGAGTCCCGGGGAGCTCTCCTCTAAGTGCATACTTACTTGTCTGCCCCCACCTTCTGTCGTAAGAAAACTTGCCACCCTTATTCTTGATCTCATCCCAGCCTTTTTGAACAATGGCTCCCTTTCTTCTTCTATCTTCAGTTATTTTCCACTCATCTATTCCCTTCTGCTCAACCAATAAAATGTCAAAAATCTTCTGGACCTACCCAAAACAAACCAACAGAAAGCTCCCAAGTCCTTCCCTTTGCCCTTCATAAGTTACAGACTTAGCTCTGACTCTTCACCATTACACCCTTGAAATGAGCGGGCCCCACATACTGCTCTGCCCTCTCCCCACCCCAGTCTGGCTGCCATCTACTCATCTCAAAGTTTAAAAAAATCCCCCAGGCAACAAAAGCAGAATTAAACTGGTGGGACTACATCAAGATAAAAAGCTTTTGCACAGCAAATGACATCATCAACAAAATTAAAAAGTAACCTACAAAATGGGAGAAAATATTTGCAAATCCTATATCTG
Organism: Cryptoprocta ferox; assembly: GCA_028646485.1. Taxonomy (NCBI): domain Eukaryota; kingdom Metazoa; phylum Chordata; class Mammalia; order Carnivora; family Eupleridae; genus Cryptoprocta; species Cryptoprocta ferox. The sequence continues at coordinate 76,384,393 of CM053571.1, forward strand.
ATAAGAGGTTAATACCCAAAATATATAAAGTTGAATAGAAAAAAATCTGATTTTAAAAATGGGGCAGATATTTCCCCCCACCCCCAAAAAAGATACACAGATGGTCAACAGGTGCATGAAAAGAAGCTCAACATCATCAATTATCAGGGAAATGCAAATCAAAACCACAATGAGCTATCACTTCATACTTGTCAGAATGGCTGGAGTCAAAAAGTCAAGAAATCACACATGCTGGTGAGGATGTGGAGAGAAAAAAACCCTTATGTACCTTTGGTGTGAATGTAAATTACTGTGCCCACTATGGAAAACAGTGTGGAGGTTCCTCAAAAAATGAAAAATGGAGCTACTATGTGACCCAGCAATCCCATACCTGTGTATTTATCCAAAGAAACTGAAAACATTAACTCAAAAAGACACATGGTCCCTGCAGCATTATCTGCAATACCCAAGATAGGGAAACAACCTGAGTGTCCACTCATGGACAAATAGATAAAGTACGGCGAGCACTTGGGTGGCTCGGTCAGCTAAGCATCCAACACTTAATTTCAGCTCAAGTCATGATCTCATGGTTGTGAGATTGAGCGCTCTCCTTCCCTCTGCCCCCACCTCTACTCACACGTGCCCCCAACTTTGTCAAAAAAAAACAAAAAAACAAAAAAAAGAAGGCATGGTATATACATACCTTGAGCACATCATGCTAAGTGAAGTAAGTCAGACAAAGACAAATATCATATGATCTTACTTCTATGTGAAATCCAAAAAAAAAAACCCACCAAAACAACAAAAACCAAAACAAAACGAAAACAACAACAACAACATCAACAACAACAAAAAACAAGCTCATAGATATACAGAACAGATTGGTGATTGTCAGAGGTGAAAGGCTGAGGGGTGGGCAAAATAGGTCCAAAGATAGAAACTTCCAGTTACAAAATAGAGAAGTTATGGAAATGTAATGGACAGCATGATGACTACAGTTAATACTATTTTACTGCATATTGGAAAGTTGCTAAGAGGTGATCATTTCACAATATATACGAATATTGAATTATGCTGCATACCTGAAACGAATACATCATGTGTCAATTATACCTCAATTTTTTAAAAAGGCTGAAAAATAAACAAATGGTCCTAAAAACAAACATGAGAAAACAGGCTTTGATCAGAGGAGAAGAGAAATTCCATAGAATACTGGTGGAAAGCAACTAAACTGAGGGAGGAAAAAAACACAACCCTGGTGGTCTAATAATACTGTATTTCATGAAATAAACAAATCTGGGGCAACTGGGTGGCTCAGTTAAATGTCCAACTCTGGATTTCAGCCCAGGTCATGATCTCACGGTTCCTGAGTTGGAACCCTGCATCAGGCTCTGCATTGACAGCACAGAGCCTGCTTGGGATTTTTCTCCTACTCTCTCTCTGCCCCTCCCTTGCTCACACTCACTCATGCTCGTTCATGCTCTCTCTCTCTAAAAATAAATAAATACATTAAAAAAAAAAAAAGAATCCTAGGGGCACCTGGGTGGCTCAGTCAGTTAAGGGGTCCAACTTCGGCTCAGGTCATGATCTCACAGTTTGTGGGTTCGATCCCTGCATCGGGCTCTGTGCTAACAACTCAGAGCCTGGAGTCTGCTGTGGATTCTGTGTCTCCCTTTCTCTCTGCCCTTCTTCCACTCGTGCACTGTCTCCCTCTCTCTCTCTCTCTCTCAAAAATAAATATTTAAAAAATAAAAATAAATAAATAAATAAATAAATGAATCCTACTCCTGCCAAAGGTCACAGGAAGTCTCATGTCGTCCCTCAATTTCTACCTCACAGGTCAGCAGATAGGACTACAATCTCTTCAGGGTAAAAGCAGTTCTTCAAGTTTGCACAGTTTGGAAAATGATTTGAGAAAATGTGTGTGATGTGCCTGTGTTACATGGGCCTGGTCCACTTTAAGGATGATTCAGTAAACAGGGCCCATGTAACTACAATTTCTGCCCTCTCCAGACATCAACTGAGAACATCCTGTGTATGCCCCTGATGCTGACTTTACAGAGCCCAGAGTTTAGCACCCTTCTTCATTGGTTCCATAAATATGTTCTCATGACAGACCCCGACCTGCGCCCCCCAAAACATCTCCTAAGGTACACATTATGCTTAAAAACAATGGATATAGGGGTATATAAAGTAAAGGAAGAACGAAAAGGAGGGAGAAAGGAGGGAAACAGGATAGAAAAAGGAGAATGGAAAACAGAATGTAACTTTCACTAAGTGCTTGTTCAACTGTGACAATGGAGCATTAGCGGCCTAGAACTCTGACAGTAAGAAGAGAGAGAAGCTCACTAAAAGCTAAGCAGAACCATTAACGTGCCCCAGGATTCTCATTTGTACCTGGCTGTCATTATTGAGGAGCATATTGAGTTCCTCTTAACTTGCTTGAGGCTCCAGTGTGTAGGCAAAAAAGCCAAAGGAGGTTAGGAAGTCTTCCTACAGTGACAAGGGGGAAACAGCTCCCAGAGACGAATCTCTGTGAAAACATCTTACTAGGGAATGGGAAGAGAAATTAAACCTCACGTAGACACTTGAAACATTTTACACTTTGTGGAGTGAGGTCCAAGTAACAGAGTTATAACCAAGCTTGCAAAGATGGTGTAGTTATTTACCTAAAGGAAGGAACTGGGAGTTGGTATCCTGAGAAGAGAGGAGGTCAGAGGAAGGTCTAACTACTTAAGGACAATCCAGAAGGCAAAGTTGAAAACTAGCCAGGAAGACTGATGTCAAGCGCCAAAGAACCACTGCCCGATACTTCAGATCTCTAAGTGAAATATTTAAAACAGCCTCATAACTAAGCTCTGAAAGAAGCTGGAGAGAGGATTTTAGTCAATCGGGAAACTGGAATTCACGTGGGATCCTCTAGGCTTGTCTTCTTTGGAGATAAACGCCAGAACCATCAGGTTGCCAGGTGGATGCTGGAAAGTTTGGGCTCCTCTCTGGAGTTTCTTTGGAGGGGGGAGGCATCTGCTGTCCTCCAACAGGAGGCCAGTCATGGCAGTCAGGAAGCCTCCAGCCGCAGCCTTGAAGAGGTTCTGGTTCTTGGCACTGGAATGATCCAAATCTAGGACTGACTCTCAAGCGACATGATTGCCTCAGGAGAGATGGGGCCCCAGGCCTCTGCTTGGGTAGGACATCAGCTCCATGCTCCACGAAGGAAAACAAACCAGTGAGAGACAAGACTTCTAGAACAAAAATCAGTGTTTTTAAGGCTAGCTGAGATGGTTGATAGATTTACTGCTTCTTGTTTATTTAGTTAAAAATGCGGCCCACCACATGGGGGCTGGCTAGGAAGTGGCAGAAAAGTGATCGATCCCTTATGAGGGTGGCAGAAAAAATGGTTCTCATTCATTAAATCTTTTTTTTAATGTTTATTTTTGAGAGAGAGAGAGAGAGAGAACCAGCAGGGGAGGGGCAGAGAGAGAGGGAGACACAGAATCCGAAGCAGGCTCCAGGCTCTGAGCTGTCAGCACAGAGCCCAACATGGGGCTCGAACTCACAAGCAGTGAGATGAGCTGAAGTCAGACACTTAACCAACTTAGCCACCCAGGTGCCTCTAAATCTTTTTTTAAACACCAAGAGGTCAGGGCAAAAGATGCACATGTTTGTTCCAATTCTACATGAGAACTCCCCAAGAGGTGCCTTTCTTCAAGAGACTTGGCAAAAGCAGAGGGGCAACCCCTAAGTTGACCAAGGACCTTCACTTGTGAGAAACTCCTAGTTTAGAAGTTATTCACTCTGTGGGGGGTGAAGGATGGAGCACAGGAAGGAGAAAGGGAGTGTTGGCTGTGTAAACAAGGAACAGAGAAGTGACCTTTCATCTTAGGGAAATATATATGTGTAGTATTTAGAAAAAATTTTATAATTTTTGACTTCCTCTTAATAGTAAAGATTACTAGGGCCTTTTGCATAGAGTCAGAAAGGATCTTTGACCTTGGTCACTTCCACATTGCTCCAGGCTTACAGAGCAATGGATAACGATGATGCGATACAGTATCTAACCAGTCCTGAATTCGATGTGTAGTTTTACTGACAGATTGCTGTTATTTTAGAATATACTTGCAGGGAGGCAATGTCTATCTCATTTGGTAGAAAGGGGAAAAAAGCTCCTATTCGTCCTGGTCTTTTAGGCTTGGAGAAATGAAATATGGGTTATGACTCAATGTTCAGAAGCCTAAGAAAGTACATTAACAGTCACATTAACAGGACACGCTTGGGAACAGGGAATGGGGAAAGCTTAGAAATATAAGCATGACAGGTGCTAGATATCTGCAGAGAGAGATCTCCCAGATCTTCCAGAAACTGGGAAAGGCCCAGAGGAGAAAAGACATCCTTTGGTTCCTACATTTCTGAAGGAATCACTGGAAAGTATTACAATGACTTGCCAGAAAATTCAGCTGCAAGCTCTTGGAATAAACAGTCAGTCCAAAGCATTGGAGAGCTGTGAGTGTCAAAACCACTCAGCCAAATCAGCCTTATGTGCAAAATAAAGGATATGCAAGGATGGTGTAATTAAAATAGGTGTCAAGTAAAAACACACTACACGTCAACATGTTCTATCTTAGATCCTCAGAACTTGGAAAGGGTTGGACATTTAATAGGTTGTAGACTTGGGTAGAAAGGGTGTGGCCAAAGCCCTCTTACTTAAAGGTACCAATCTCATATTTGTTTCCTTTACCTAACACTTTCTGGTCTAATGACTCATGAAATGAACACAAGGGAGAGTAATGTGAACTGCAGAATCGATACCATCAACACTAAGGCACTCCGCTGGGATGAAAAAGAGAAGTTAAAATTCAGCTTATTTACAGATTTCTTTTGGTGATTTGTAGAAGATTCTACAAGAAGTATAGCTAGATTTCTGAGGCTAATTTATTATCAAGACTCAACTATGGGTGGTGTGATGGGCTGAACTGTGTCTCCCCCAAAAATAGTATGTTCAAGTCCTAACCCCCAGGATCACAGCATGTGACCTTATTTGGAGACAGGGTCTTTACCGAAATAATCAAGTTAAAATGGGATCATTAGGATGGGCCCCCTTCCAATATGAGCAGGATCCCAATAAAAAAGGGAAATTTTGACACACAGGCACGCATGGACAGACGTGAAAGCATAAGATGGTGGCCATCTACCAGCCAAAGACAGAAGCTTGGAACAGCTCCTTCCCTTCACAGCCCTTAGGAGGCTCCGGCCTGATGGGCACTTTTTGGTTTTTAGCCTCTGGAACTGTGAGAGAATAGATTTATGTTGTTTAAGCCAGGGGTGAGAGAACCCAGGATCACAAAGGCACAGACAGGACATCCTAGGAGGCAGAGTTCAGAGTGCAAGCTGGCCTGAAAAATCCAGCTGTCGCTCTACAGAGAAGAATGAGTCTTCTAGGCAACAATGTGCTGGCCTTTTCCGTGACCACAGTCAGCAACTGCCTTTATGACCCGGTAATGAACATGATAAACTAATTCGATTAGATATTAGTTTATTAGTGTATTTGCAATTTCAATATCATAAGCATTTACAGAGCAATTATTTGCTCCCAGATTCAAATTCTATTCCTACTGAGAGACCTGGCAATGACCTCTCTCAGAAAATGTCGTTCAGTTTTGAAATGACACGGTATTGCATATGTGTGGTTGTTTTCCATATGTTCTTTACTGCCCCTCCTGCCCCAATAATAGTTAGGCACTTTCATAAACCTGAAAAAAAGACCAAAATATAAATAAATATCCAACACAGAACTTTAAAAAAAGAAACAAAAGTGCCTTCAAATCAAAGGCAAAATTATCATAACAATATTTATTCAATGCTTGTTCAGAGAGAGATTTATGCTAGGATCCTGGCAGAGGGCATGTGGAGATATAACAGGTACACCAAAGCAATCTAGGATTGATGAATAGTTTTGTACCAACAAGGAAAGTGCTTCATAAAGTTTTCAATAAATTTTTATAAGATGACTCATGCCTAGCAAGAATCAGGTCCCCTCCCATTTCTCCTCCTGCCAGGTCCCAAATACTTCAAGTCATTTTCACAAGAGCAAACATGTCATACGAAAGAATGTTGTGCCTCACCGGCTAACAAAGACATTCTAGATTGTAAATCACTCCTGATCGTCAACATTGAGACACAGCTAGGAGCAAGCAGCAGAGATGTAACCATGTTGGCTTGGGAAAACACATACGTGTTATCCTCATCATGCAAAGAACAATTTCTATGGCTTCACGGTAAAAGTCTTTTCATATTTACAATCATTACTAAATCACTAGGCTTTTAGGAATTTCTGGAAGTTGGCCGGTATTCTGCTTCTGAATAGGACAAACAGACCTATTTTAATTTGGAGGCAAACCAACTGACATCTTGAGTCAGGGTCACCATTCTGGCTGTGCAGGTTGGGTCCTGCACAGGGTGCCCTGCCCTAGCGAGTGGAGGCTGAAATCCAGTCTGTTCCAGCCCAGGGACTGTACCTGCCTGCAGGGCCACCATTTTCTAATTGCACAAAAGCTCTCTCAGGACTAGGGCCACATTCACCTTCTTCTCCATGGATACCCTTCAGATAGAGGTCCAGAATCACCTCAGCAAAGGGCAATCCTTTTAAACATGCTTAGTTCAGGAAGTGAAAAAGTCAGTAGGGCTGCATTTTAAAGAAGAGGGCATGGCTCAAAATAAGCTGGAGATGTTGACAGGCGCCATTTTGAGAATTTAAAGATTATCCTAAGGGTGCCTGGGGGGCTCAGTAGGTTGAGCAGTTGAGTGTCCAACTCCTGATTTTGGCTCAGGTCATGATCTCAAGGCTCGTGGGATCGAGCCTGCATCAGGCTCTGTACTGATAGTAAGGAGCCTACTTGGAATTCTCTCTTCCTCTCTCTCTGTCCCTCCCCCACTCATGCTCTCAAAATAAACATTAAAAAATAATAAAGATTATACTAAATACAGAGGGGTGTCATTGAAGGGTCATAAGGGGCCTAATGTGGTTTGTGTTTCTAAAAAGTTCTCTTTGGCTCCCGTGTAGACAATGAATCTGAAGGGAGAGAGAGAAGATGTGGAATGCAGGTGAGAGTCAGTGGACAAAGTGACGGCAATGAAGTGGACAAGATGCACTAGGAAACAGAATCACCAGGACTTTGTGAATGATTAGATGCAGGGCTGAAAGTGTTAGAAGAATGATGTCCAGGAGGATTCCCAGACTGTGCTACCAAAAAAACTGGGCAGACAATGCTGCTGTTAATAAAGAACACTGGAGGAGAAGCAAGTTTGAATGATCAAGCTCATGAGTTCAGTGTTAGACCCAAGCCTTCCAGTGGCGCCTGGGTGGCTCAGTCGGTTAAGCATCCGACTTCGGCTCAGGTCATTATCTCGCGGTCCATGAGTTCGAGTCCCGCATCAGGCTCTGTGCTGACAGCTCAGAGCCTGGAGCCTGCTTCAGATTCTGTGTCTCCCTCTCTCTCTGCCCCTCACCTGCTCATTCTCTGTCTCTCAAAAGTGAATAAATGTTAAAAAAAAAAAATTTTTTTTAAAGCTTCCATAAAACAGTAGGTTACTATGCCTTCTAGTAATCGGTGATACTAAAATATGATATACCATACTTACTATTTTTTTAATAAAACCAACGAAACACAATTTTAATCAGAGTTTTAGAAGCACTCTGGCCATACTCGAACTATGATTATAGTTCTCCAATTATTCTCCATGACCACATTCCTGTCCCCACCTCTAGAGTATTTCTGGTTGGACCAGTTGCTCTGAGAGTAAATAAATCTCAGAAGAAAAGGGAGAAAAGATAGCTCATCTAGGAGGAGTTCTAGGTCACAAAACACTCTGACCATCATCCCATCCTCCATCTTGCCCCCAAAATGTATTCCAAGCCTCATCTAGGGGTTTTTGATAGATTAAGTTACCAAATTCATTAAGAGCACTGAGTCTCAGAGCATGGTCCCCAAAGGAAGCAGCGTGAGCAGAACTTGGGAGCTTGTTAGAAATTGAAATTCTCAGACCCCACCCCAGACCTACTGATTCAGAAATTCTGAGGGTGGGACTCAGCACTCAGTGCTTTGACACATCTTCGGGGTGAGTCTAATGCATACCCAAGTTTAAGAACCAGTCACAACAATCACTTACATTTCCTTCACCGATGCTTCCTAATGTCCATAATCCTTTTTTCCTGTTAAAATTTCCTTAGAAATCCAAAAGTGTAGTCTGCGTCTAAGTAAAGCTCCTTCCCCAGGAGAAACCATCCTTCGTTTGACTCCCACGCTATCTCCTTCAAGGTACTCAGACACCCAGTTTCATCTCCACTAATCTAAATCTTGGCCGTATCATTGAGTCAATGGTGGGTGGCACTGCCCTCCTGCTCACAGTTCCTTCTCTTCACACCAGCTGCACCACCTAGAGTTCTGCCTCCTACTGAAAGCTATATAGTACATTCCCAACAGGGATCTGCCTTTCATTTGGAGTCATCAGTATCTAATATATGGAGGAAACCTAGTAAAAGTCTAAGTGGCTATTCTAGATCAGTGTTTCTCAAGCTGGAGTCTACTAGAAATACATGTTAAGAATGCAGATAATAAGCCTCATCTCTAGTCTCTTAAACTAGAAATTTCTGGGGACAGGGCTACACCTTTTCGATGCACATTGAAGTTTGATCTCTCCTGCTGTAGATGAACTGCTATCCTGATAACCACAGATTTAAATTAACTGCTTCTTGAGCACAGGACACTGAACGAAGATGAAACATGAAACGTAATGAGAAGAGCTTATTCAGTTGCTGACCTGTGGTCCGCTTCGTAAATGTGTTCTGCAGATTATAAGGTTTTAAAGCAACAACATAACACTTTGTGCTCTACTATGCTGCGGAATACTTTCCTATCATTATGTCCTCCCCAGCCTACACTTAACAGAATTTGCTTTCCACACCTAATGAATTTTCTTTTTCTTTTCAGCCCAGGTATCTGAGCTTCACTGCCATTTAGAAGATAACTTTTCATCTCTTTATCATAGACTTATTCATTTGTAACTTGTGAATGTCTACATTAGCTCCAACAAAATTTAAAGAGTGAATTTTAGGTGCAAAAAGAAAACAGCAAAATAGCTGCCAAGCAGCAAATGAAATTATTTATAACTACTGACACACTGTCACACAACCAAAAATATTTCCTGGCTTTAGTTATGAAAGTTAAACTTACACCCCCCCCCAACCCACTGCCCCACAACCTCCTCCTATCAAGTGGATACATGAGCTCCACCCCAACCCTACACACACCCTAAAAAGGCCTGCACACAGATCCACAGTCAAAAAATAGTTACTACAAAGCATGTTATATAATGGAAGCAGAAGGGAGCCCAGAGACAAGTGGTTTTTAATATCACCAAGTAGCTATGAAACAGAAGGGAAACCGACAAGCTCTTTTCCTAGAATTAGCATCGGGTCTTTCTCAAAACACTTTGTGCTCATCTTTATTTTGTCAAACACATGCAAATCTGTTTTTAAAAATTGCAGCACTGTCTAATTAAATTTTTACCACTCTTTCTAAACTAAACTTTGTAATAGAAAAACAGCCACACACACACACACATACACATCTGAAATCTATGAGAAGAGTACTTGACTTGGGGTGGTTCTTGTGTATGCGCCTGACTTTTATTTTTTATTTATTTTTATTTTTTTTAATATTTATTTAATCTTGTGAGAGAGAGAGAGAGAGAGACAAAGCAGGAGTGGGGGAGGGGCAGAGAGAGAGGGAGACACAGAATCTGAAACAGGCTCCAGGCTCTGAGCTGTCAGCACAGAGTCTGACGTGGAGCTCGAACCCATAAACTGTGAGATCATGACCTGAGCCGAAGTTGGCCGCTTAACCAATGGAGCCACCCAGGTGCCCCTGACTTTTATTTTTCAAAAATTGCCAATTTCTAGGGGCACCTGGGTGGCTCTGTCGGTTAAGCCTCCAACTCTTGTGGAGCCTGCTTGGAATTCTCCTTCTCTCCTTCCCTCTCTGCCCCAACTCGCCCTCTTTCTCAAAATAAATAAAGAAACTTTAAAAAAAATGCCAAATTCTATTTCTGAGATTCATTTTAAGAGAATAATTTTAATAGATGTTCATGAAAGGAACCTGATTTGGCTCGTTCTGGGTGGCAGGAAAATGTTGTTGTTGTTTTTTTAATTGAGGTATAACTTACACAAGGTAAAAGTCACCCCTTTTAAATATACAATTTGATGATTTTTGATAAATGTACACACTTGCATAACCACCATGAAAAACAATGTGGAACTGTGTTGCCCATTAGAGCTGCCACATGTGGCTCCTGAGCCCTTGAAATGTGGCTAATCCAACATCAGAGGTAGCGTAAGTGTAAAATACACACCAGACTTCAATGACTTGGGGGAAAAAATGCAAAAGATCTTATTAATATATGATGAAATTATATTTTGCATATAGTGAGTTAATTATTAACATAATAAAGTCAATTCTACCTGTTTCTTTTTGCCTTTAATGTGCCTATTAAAAAATTAAAAGTTACTGGCTTACATTTGTAGCTCAAAGTACATTTTTATTGGACAGTGCTTTAGAGATTATTTCTATCCCCAAAGAGCTCCCTCTCGTCCCTTTGTAGCAAATATCATTTCTCCACCCCCAGCTCCTGGCAACCACTGATCTAATCTCTAACAATAAAATTTTTCTTTTGGTAGTCTTTCAAAAATATCTCCTCTTTTTTGTCTTCTAATTTTCCATTATCCTCTTGTGTTGTTTTAAAAAACAGTAATTTTTAACTTTAAAAGATCTGGAAATGCCTCGCCTGATCATTTTCTATAGTTTTCATTAACTGATGTCATTTTCATTAACCAGTTCCAATGCTGGTAGGCCACCACAATAAGTGCATTCTGGGTAACTGTCTTCCACAGGAGCCGTGCACGAGTGGTTCATAACTGAATGGAGACCATTGTGCAAACACACAACAGCTCTATTCAAAGATGCTGTAGGAGACCTGAGCCAAAGGTGGGGAACCTCCTGTAGCTTAATTTTACTTTGCTTTAGGGAAGTGGAGAGAAAGCTTTATCTGTGCTAAGAATAGGTTGGGCAAAAATGTAAAAAGCATTTACAGGTGGGAGGGGGAGCAAGGAGAGGAAGCTTTGGCCCACTGGCAGCGTCTGAAGGTGGGAACTATGTGATGGCTGATGATAACTGCCAGAGAGATGCACAGAGACAGCCAACCCGTATCTCGTCCCAGCCCCCACCCTAGGCCCACCTATTCCCATTCTGCTTTTCTTCCAATTCCCTTCCAATTAAAATGAAATTAATTATTATTTATAATAGGTATTCACATTTTCTGCTTCTATTCACATTCACTCTTTATTCATTCCCAAGATACTGCATACCATCTTTCTAATTTTCCAGAATCTAAGAACAGTATTGGCCACCTCCCGTCCATATTTTCTCCCATTGGGTTAGTTTGGGACCTGCATGCTAGTCTTTCCACCTCTGAACTCTTGGGGTCCTTACGGATAACCAACCTTGAGGACATCTCCTTAGATTTCTATACCTCATTCACACCTCAGCCCCCTTCCTTTCCAATGCTCTATAGAACTAGAACAAAAGCTTTGCATTTTGAGCATTTTACTGCTAGTCTTTTAAGGAAATGCAATAAAATGCCAACTAGGCTCTGTGCTTCCTTGTTTCCTCTGTGATAACTAAAAGCACCTCGGGAGTCTACATGCCCCCCATCCTCCATCCCAAAGATTTCTTGTGGAAAACTCTCTCCACCAAGGACCATATACCCAAGCGAGAATCATGGCAAAAGAATTACTGTTGGCCTCAGTTTGTATCCATGCCATCTAAATATCCAGAGTGGACAGCATTCATTTCACCTGACCTCTGCTTAGCCCGAAAAGAGCTCTTCCAGGCATTTCCACCACAACTGGAGAGTGTACTAGAAATGGAAAAGTCTCCAGTATGGTTCCCAAGTGAGACATTGAGAAAGGATGATAAGTCTGGTGGCTCCTTATGACTGCCAGAATCCTGCAGGGGCTCACAGACCAGGCACCAAGCCGGTGCATGTAGATACCGCCTGAGAACCACAGGGTACCGCCTTTCTCTTGTGGGGGCTCCAGCCCCAGGGCAAGAGATGTTCAGATAACCACACAAACACAAGTATAATTATTAAATGCACACACGGTTTTGATACACAAATAGGGTTGGACATGAGTCTATGTCTGAAACTTTAAAATAAAATTAAAACATTTTCTCCAGAGGGGCAGTACCAATGAAAGAGGAACTAGTTTCTGTTTCTTTGAATGATGGAATGAAAATAAACCATTTACCATATACATTCCACATACATAATCTCTAATAAATACCAAAACTCTAATAAATACCAAAATACCAAAGAAAAGCATTATTATCTCTATTTTGTAGAGGAAGCAGAGCCAAGTTAAAAGTGGATTTGCTGTTGCTAGAAGTGGCCTGGAATCTGATAGGCACTCAATTGGTAGGCACACAGCTGTTAAATTAATTTTTAAAAAAAAACTGAAAAGTACAGGAAGTATTTTAACAGCTAGGACAGGACTATAGTTTCCCCATATTTGGTGTTGTGGGAGGCATTACCAATCTTGGCCACAAGTAGGTATAAGCCTTGACATTAGGAAATAAAACAAGAAAAGTTATATGCCTATATGTTTGGCAACTAGGTAATTTGCATTTAGTTCTCACTTGAGAGATAAAGAAGCAACCATCTCCATCATGCAACAGTCTGGCCATAGGCCCTTGGGGAATTACATCCGGTCCAAAATAAGCTTAATATCAGCAATATCTATGGAAAGGGCTGTTGTGAGGACTGAATGAGACAGTCCCTACACAGGCTATTACAGGGCCTGCCATTTTTCAAAATACTTCAACAAAGGCAGTTGTGATACAAAGGGGATTATTTGGTTTTACCTATACTCTGGGGCCGTTAGCACTCAAATGACTAATCAAAAGCTCATGTAAACATAATCAAGTCAATTATCTGCTGAATTATCTGCTGTTGTTTAGTATAATGGTTGCCACAAATGGTTTTTCAGAGACCAAGCAGTATTCATGATGGGCTATGAGTACTGTACAGATATATTCTGTGTATGCTTAAGTGAGAATAAGAATCGATCCAACCCAGTTGTCTAAACCTTTCAAAATGGTGCCCTTAGCAGAAGACTGCCACCAGTCCTGTTTCTAGGTGCTTTGGAGGAAATATTGTCAGCTGATCCTGATAAGAAAGCCAAATCCTGATGCTAGAATATTGTCCCATCTGCCTCTAATGAAACTTTTTGTTCAGAGTGCTACCCAAATACACAAAGGGACACAGCATAGGGACCTTCTAGAGCAGCTCTGTCCTACAGAACTTTTCTGTGATGAGGGAAATGCTTTGTTTGCCCAGTGATAAGCTAGCCACTAGTTATGGGCGGTCACTGGGCACTTGAAATTTGGCTCGTAGGACTGAGGAACCAAAGTATTAATTTGATTTTAATTGCCACATGTGGCTAGTAGCTACTCTGTTGGATGGCACAATTCTGGAGCTTACAAAAGAAGACTGTGTGATGTTTTTGTGCCTGTGTATTAAAAATGCTTGTATGGGGGCACCTGGGTGACTCAGTTGGTTAAGCTCCGACTTCAGCTCAGGTCATGATCTTGCGGTTTGGGAGTTCGAGCCCCACGTCGGGCTCAGTGCTGAGTGTGTGGAGCCTGGAGCCTGCTTCAAATTCTGTGTGTGTGCGTGTGTGCGTGTGTGTGTGTGTGTCTCAAAAATAAACATTAAATTTTTTTTAAATGCTTGTATGTGGGAGATCTATAGCTCTCATCTACTGCCACTGTCTACTAGGCCTCTCAGCCCGCAACATATAATCAGCTGAGGCTAGGTCTCAGCGGCCTAACTCCAGAGGGCCTCTGGACCCTGAAGGCAGATCTGGGTGGTCTGAACTACGCACGAAGTTAAAATGGGGACAAAAATACACAACTCAGACAATTGTCATGAAAATTAAATGACCAAGCATGTGAAAGCACCCAGCAGAGTGTGCGGCATCTACAGAGGCTTGAGAACGTTTAACTTTGCTTTACACCAAAACACCATTCTCCTTTAATTAGGTGCATGAGCTTTGGTAAGGTTTTGTCTGTTTGGGAATAAACATATAAGTAGAAGGTAGGAAACTGTACCCCGCCGTCTCCCCACCCCCAAAAATAAACACTAAATATTTCAGCTAAGAATTTGATTTGCAAGAAGGATGCCCCTGTCACAGTAATTTCTATAAAACAAAACAAGCTACGGGAATAAGGGGATCTTCCTGTTTTCTAAAGAACATCATTTGTAATCATATTTATACTGGGTTTTTTTTTCCTCCCTCTCAACTTTTTTTTTTGTGGTAAAATATACATAACATAAAATTTACTATCTCAACCATTTTTCAGTGTACAGTTCTGTGGTATTAAGTAAATTCATATTTACACTGGTTTTTGTCTCCAAAAATAAAACATATTAATATGTAAAAAGATGGTATTAAAACATGTATAAGGTAAATAAACATCAAATTCAAGAGAGTGATCATGGGACAAGTGGGGTCGAAGGGAAAAGGGAGAAATATAAAGGGGTTTAAGTTTTATCTAGAATGTTTTATTTCTCTTCAAAAAATAAAAATAAAATATGGCAAAATGTTAAGACTGGACCGAACTGGTAAGTATATAGGTGTTTCTTACATTATTTACTATACTTTTATGTATTCTTTCAAAACTTTTTATTTTGACCATATTTTAGACTTAGAGAAGTTGCAAACACAGTATCCAGACATCCCCCCAACCCACTCCCTCTAATAACATCTTGTGCAGCCAGTACAATGATCAGACCAGGAGATTAACTTTGATATAATACTATTAACTAAAATAAAGAACATCTTGAAATCACCCTACATTTTCCATTAATGTTCTTTTCCTATTGTACAATAGCATGTGCACTAGTAGTTATTTCTCCTTAGTGTTCTGTAGTCTTTGACAGTTTTTCAGTCTTTCCTGGTCTCTTATGACCTTGACACTTGTCAGCTCCTTTGATGAATGTCTCACGGTTGGCGGTTTGTCTGAAATTGTCTCTTTCTCAGGCTGAGATTATGCGTTATGGGCAAGACTACTACAGAAGTGGTGCTGTGTCCTTGGTGTATTATAACAGTCTGTGATAACTTTCACATGGTTAAAATATTTCATAATTTCAAAATATAAAAAATATGCAGCCAAATTAGTTTCTCCCGACAAACAGGACCACTAGTAAATGTGTCTGTATACATTTATTATAAGGAGGTTTATTATAAGGAACTGGTTCATGCCTTTATGGAGACTGAGAAGTCCCAAGATTGGCCAGCTGAAAGCCAGAGAGCCAGTGGTTTAGTTCCAGTCCAAGGTCAGAGGCCTGAGAACCAGGGAAGCTGACAGTGTAAATTTTAGTCTGAGAGCAAAGGCAGGGGAAGACCAAAGTCCCAGCTCAATGACAGGCAGAGAGAGCAAATTCTCCCTTACTTAGTTTTTTGTTCTTTTTAGGCCTTTAAAAGATTGGTTGGGGGGCGCCTAGATGGCTCGGTTAAGCATTCCGACTCCTGATTTCAGCTCAGGTCATGATCTTATGGTACGTGGGTTCGAGCCCCATATTGTGCTCTATGCTGACAGCACAGAATCTGCTTGGGGTTCTCTTTCTCTCTCTGCCTCTCCCCTGTGTGTGTGTGTGTGTGTGTGTGTGTACACGCACTCTCTGTCAAAATAAATAAACTTTAGATAGATAGATAGATAGATAGATAGATAGATAGGCAGGCAAGCAGATAGGAAGATAGGTAGATAGATAAACGACTGGTTGATGGCTACCCACACTGGGGAGGGCAATTTGCCAAATATTAATCTCCTCTAGAAACACCTTCACAAACACACCCAGAAAAATACTTAAGTCAAATATCTGCATACCTATTGTGGTTCAGTCAAGACAACACACAAAATTAACCCTAAAAGTAGCTTAACTTCTAAATTAGAAAGTTCCTACTCTGTATATCTAGGTTCCAAATCCCATCAAGCCAAATGGATTTTAGGAAGTGTTCCCATTTTTAAGGTTATACTGTTATCCCTAGCTTCAGGCCTAAAGCATTGTAAATTCATGACATACTACTATCATTTTTAAAAATCTCCAGGGGTTTTATCATGGATGATTTTACTTCAAGAGAAAGGGCAATGATTAGCCAGCTTACACTATTTAGACTCACTGTGATCCAACAGAAGACCAGCAAGTCAAATGAAGGCCTTAAAGAAATTAAGACAAGGTAATGAGAACCAATAATCCCCTGATCTCTTATTAGAGGTGAAAGCTAGATTATCTTTTAGAATTGACAACACTGCTCATCACAGCATCCTAAAGATGTTCTGATATGTCAGTGCTTATTCTATGTATGTTGCTTTAGGGGAAAAAATATGAATTATACATATCAAACTATTAACAGTGACTGTCGTTTTTTTCTGGCACAAGAGAGAAGGTGAGTTTCAGAGACTTTGACTCTGAGTTGTATATTAAAATGAAATGTGTGTGTGTGTGTGTGTGTGTGTGTGCGCGCGCGCACACACACAGTTGACCCTTGAACAACATGGGTTTGAACTGCACAGGTCCATTTATACATGGATTTTTTTTTTCAATCCAGTACAATATCTATTAAGGCTATTAGTATTCGAGCTTTGGGGAATCAAAAGTTATGCCGCGATTTGCAACTGTGTTGGGGGGGGGGCGGTCGGCACCCTAAACCCTGTGTTGTTCAAGTGTCACCTGTATATACGTGTGTGTGTGTGTGTATGTGTGTGTCAAGAGAGAGAAATGGTATAAATAAATATTCAAGTTTTCTCTGAGGTTTTCCCAATTGAAACTCTTTTACCTTCAGGATCCCTCTAAATGGTGGTTTAGGTTGGGAAATCATATTTTCCACCTAAATGTTTATACTGAGTTCAAAGTGTTCCGTTTCCATGGGTAACGGTAGCATGTACAGCTTTTGCCTTACCTTCACTCCAGCTTCAAGGAAAGAAAGCTCCTTACAAATTCTTTTCTAGGTGTCCAGTGCTCTGAGAGGCAATCAATTTTACAAAAGGCCAGAGCACAGGGATGCAGGTCTCATTATGCCAAAGAGGAAGCTGAATACTTACTTTATATCTTTTAGCCCACCCCAAATGTGGATGCCATTGTTTGGGGCCAGTCCCACATACCACACACACCTCTTGCAGATCTCTTAGAATACACTGCCCCACTCGGAGTAGTTTCTTTCAAAGAAACAAGACAGGGATTTGCTTTGGGGCTGGATCAACTCTCCCAAGAATCTTCCAGGGAGGAGAGAGGCGGTCATCCCCCTGAGAGACAAGAGTGTGTAGAGGATAAGAGTATGGGCTTTAGAGCCAGACTGTGTACATTTAATCTAGATTCTAGGGTTTATGATCTTGGAATGTGTAGTGAGTTATATAATTGCTGATGCCTTGGTTCCTTCATCTGTAAAATGGAGCAAATACTGGCACTTAACTGACCGGGTTGCTGTAAGAGTTAAATACATGTAAAGTGATTAGAACAGGACCTACCATGTAGTAAAAACTCATGGTCTGCACATTCTGATTCCACCCCCCGGGATTTATCTAGGTCCCCAACCACTCATCTGAGTTGTAGCCACTTGCCAGCTGTTGGGTAAGAATATACAGTTTCTCCCCAACTTCAACTCCTGAAACTGAGTTGCCTAAGACAATCCTTTTTAACAGACCTAAAGTTTAAACCAATACAACAGTGAAAAACTTGAGTCATGGCAAGCTTTAAATGTAATCTTGTTAAATGGAAATAAAGACAAAAATATTTGGAAAAGATCTTGAGCAACTGATAGATTCCAATGAGTTGAGGTTTTTTAGGTCGGACCTGTGTTTCTTGGCTTTTTTCCTGTGTGTGTGTGTGTGTGTGTGTGTGTGTGTGTTTAAATCTATGCCTCTTTTTTGACAAATGCAAAAACCTTATGGTTTCTTTTAATGCTACCTAAAACTTGAAATTTTTTAAAAAAACAGACCAAAGCAAATCTAATCAATGTTCATTTAAGAATATACTTGTTCAGGGGCACCTGGGTGGCTCAGTCGGTTGAGCATCCGACTTCAGCTCAGGTCATGATCTCACGGTTTACGGGTTCAAGCCCCGCAGCAGGCTTTGTGCTGACAGCTCAGAGTCTGGAGCTGCTTCAGATTCTGTGTCTCCCTCTCTCCCTGCCCCTTTCCCACTCATGCTGTTTCTTTCCTCTTTCTCTCTCTCTCTCTCAAAAATAAACATTAAAAAAAAATTTCTAAAGAATATACTTGTTCAGCGGCGTCTGGGTGGCTAAGTTGGTTAAGTGTCCTACTTCTGCTCAGTCATGATCTCACAGCTCATGGGTTCGAGCCCTTGCATCGGGCTCAACTCGGAGCCTTGAGCCTGCTTCACATTCTGTGTCTCCCTCTCTCTCTGCCCCTCCCACACTTGTGTTCTCTCTCTTTCAAAAATAAACAAACTTAAAAACAAAAAAAAGAATATACTTGTTCAAAGTACACATGTGCCTTGTCTCTAGGAAACTCTTGAGTAGGTGCCCTACTCCCTTCCTGAAAATCACTAAACGGACCTGAAAGCAGTATCGTATGGTCTCATAGTTTAGACCAGACTGGGGTTGCTATAACTAATTTACCAAGATGATTTTGCTCATAGAAAAGTTTTTTTGGCTTAGTCTATGCAACCAAGAGCCTTTGATCCTACATGACCTATGTTTGTCCTCCGAACTGCACATTTGGAAACAATGAAAGATTTACTACTTCTACCTATGAATTACCAACTGAGAACACTATAGCAGTGAGGGCTAAGTGACCAGACTGGATCACTGTGGAGCTATAATCTGATCAATTCTCAAACAATTTCATGACGCCATTGGAAAAGGAAGAGTTCACAATAGCGGTTAAGGGAAGAGTAGCTTGGGAGGTGAGAGGGCTTGGTAATTAAGAAAGGATGCTGCTTCCAATTCCAGAAGGACCAAGATACCTCATGCTATTCGAGGCAATTAACAGAACTGGACAGAGATCCAGGTAACAGAATTGGTATTGAAAAATGCAGACTTAATCTTGCAATAAGACAAAAACCTAGCTGGATAACTCCAAGAAGAAAATGGAGGTCCTCAGCATTGCATTCCTACAAATTTCTCTGTATCCATTTTCACGCGATAACAATGAGGGCATTACAACCTACCCCTCTGCCCAAGCCATGAATTCCATCCTTACTCTCTCCAAAAGTAGCAGCCAATCACTTTTATTTTAAAAGTCTCCTCCTGTATTGATTCCTTACCTCTTTTTTATTTTGGAAGAAGTGGGTGCAGAAACTAACCTGACTCTGCTTCCTCCTCTTTACTTTCTCATTCAGACTTTTTAAAAAAAAAAATTTAAATGCTTATTTTTGAGAGAGAGAGACAGAGAGAGAGAGAGAGAGAGAGAGAGAGAGAGAGAGAGAGAGAGAACATGAGCGGGGGAGGGTCAGAGAGAGAGGGAGACGCAGAATCCGAAGCAGGCTTCAGGCTCTGAGCTGTCAGCACAAAGCCCAAAGCGGGGCTCAAACTCACAAACCGTGAGATCATGACCTGAGCCGAAGTCAGACACTTAACTGACTGACCCAGGCACCCCTCAGACATTTCTAAAATATAGTCTGTATTCACTGTTCTCATTTCCTTTCTGTTCATTCATTCCTCAACCCAGTACAAACCTACTGATCCCATTCTCATGAAAGCCAACCAATAACATTCACGCTGCCCAGTCCGTTGGAAGTTTTGAGTTAATAAGCCAAGTATTTCAATATATTTTTAATTACCTGGAAGAATGCCTGATAATTCTGAGTACAGCCTTACAGGAAAAATTCCCAGTTCTCTAACAAGGTGGAACTTCCACTGGATCTCACTGACTCCCCTTTACCTCATCATACTCGATCTTCCCACACAGTCGGCTGTTTGTCACCCAGGTGTCATTGCTCAAGCTGTCTCCTCTGGAAGGCCCTCTCCCTGGACCCCTACCCCTTTTTACCCCACTAACTTGTACTCCCCCATAAATGCTCAGATCAGAAGTAATCTCCTCCAGGAGATACCCCCACCCCAATCTCACCCTGGCTGCATGAGGTCCCTCCTTTTATTCTCTCAAGACATTATTTTTAAGTCCTGTTGCTACACTTACCATTCTGTCCTATAATAGGCTGTTTATGTCCGTTTCGCCAAAGAGGCTGTAAACTCCCTTAAGACAAAAACTATCTTACACACCCACAGGACAGGAGGGAAGGAACCACCATCACTTTTGTCCTTCTGCCCTCAGGAGGGATCCTCTTCAGCTTCACCATTAATATAGGATGGTATGGGCACCTTTGGAATAGTTTGGAAGCAAGGGGAGAGCTCTTGTGGCTTTCTATCCCTTTTTTTCCCCCCTCTTTCCACATTTCTGACTATAACTTGGGTCCTTGGGTTGCCATAGTAACCAACAGTCTCAGAACACAGACTTCTGGCAGTTGGACGTATAGCCTCTGAGAGTTAGGATCTGAAGGATTTTTAACATCCCCAGTTTATGGTTCAGGAGCTGGCAGCGTCTTTATCATGTGGGCAGCCACCAGAGGAGGGCATGACAGAGTATGCCTGTGTACATGTGTGCGCGCCTGTGTGTGTGTTGTTTTTCACCCCCACTTACCTACTGGGGGCATCACAGAAAAAGCTGGACTAAAAAGTGTCAACAGATGGTGGGAGAATGGGCATCAAAATGGCTATAACCTTTCTGGAAAGCAATTCTATATCAACTATCAGGAACCTTTAATATGTCTGCGATCTTTGATCCATTAAAGCCACACAGATATAGAGAGACACAAAGATTTATTGACAAAGGGGTTTACTAAAGATCTATTTATTCAAACAATAACAACAACCTAAAAGTGGCTAAAAATGACAAAATAGCCATATATGTGTTTACTTTAGGAGATGCTATAAAATATAATAACCTGACTTTCAACAGCTGATGTGGCATCCACTTAGATATATATATGCGTGTATGGATACATACAAATACACATGTATACATACATGTACAGATAAAGGAAGGGAAGTCCACCAAAATGTTTTCAGTGACTGTAATCAATATCTCTAACCAGTAGGATAAGCATATTTAATTTCATCTTTATACTTTTCTGTATTTTTCAAATTTTATACAATGATCATTGTTTCTTTTATAATTCAAGTTCTTTCAAGACAGATGATGAGCGGTATCAGGTGGAGAAGATTAGTAGAAAGTGTTGTTATACAAAGAAATTTTTTAAGGGGGGGTGGCCTTTTTTGCCCTTCATTAAAGAATACAAAAACAGGATGAACTTCTACCAGAATGGGATAGTTACAAGTAGAACAAGGAATGAATAATGTTATTGCCCAAGTATCAGAACCTCCCTCTTCTTCTCCCCTAATCCTCATCTATTTTTTTTTTCTTTCTTTAAAGGATTCCTGAGATGAGACAGACCTGAGAGTTGAGCCCTTGAACTCCATGGCACACTCATCCTCCAGCAGTGACAGAACTGACACCACAGACTTGAGCTCTGAATCAAACCCAAGCCTCTCTGTGGGCTATTTCCCCTGTGAAGACACCTTCTCCTACAAGAACACCTTCTCCCATGAAGGCACGTCTTCCAAGGGTCCTTCAATTCTTGTTCCTCCTATTCAAGGGTCATGGAGGACCGAAAGTACAGGAAGACTCCTGAGGAGACAAGACCAAATTCAGGACGACCCAAAGCAGTTTTGCAAACTAAGCATCGCCCTGGCCTGGGACGTTGATGTGGGCTCTGACAATTCAGACTCCATAGCTAATTGGGACATAAATGGAGTCAACTGGTGGGTAGACAAGTGCCCCGAAGAGAACACACAACTGACTCTCAGCAAACTGGACAGTCTTGTGCAAAAGCTTGAGAAACTTCTGGGAAATCAGAAAGCTGATGAAGATGATGACTCTTCATTCCCCGAATCTGCTCAGGAAGAAGATTTCCAATTGTTCAGCAGCTCCCCTCCAGACAGAGCTCAGGTCAGTCATCAAGAACATGATATTTGTCGAGACTTGCCCAACCCCTGCCAGGACAGAGAGACCATCCAGTTTCCACAGACTCATCCAAGACTTCAGAAACGTGAACTTACTGGGGTGAGCACAAAGGTGCCCCATAGGCAAGAAGGGAACAGACAAATTTGGAACATGGAGTATTACTACCTGCTCTGAAGCAGGACCATACCCCCCTCGGTGTTTGAGGGCCAGGAGAGGGAGGGAGAAGGCTAACAGCAAGGAAAGGGGTCAGGGTGAAGCTGAAGGGGAAATACCGAGGAGCACTGAAGGAGAAAAGAGGGTAGGAAAGTTAAGAAAAAACTAACATTGATGACCCCCCCCCAAATATGTATGTGTTTAAGTATTAATGAGGACTTAAATTTTGTATTTACATGGGGGGTCTGGGTGGCTCAGTCGGTTAAGCGTCCAACTTCAGATCATGATCTCACGGTTCCAGGGTTCGAGCTTGGTGATGGGCTCCTACTGACAGCTCAGAGTCTGGAGCCTGCTTCAGATTCTGTGTCTCCCTCTCTCTCTGCCCCTCCCCTGCTAGCACCCTGCCTCTCAAAAATGATACATATTAAAAAAAAAAAAACTCTGCATTTACAGTTGGGTTATTTTTGATAAAAGGATTTCAATTCCATAAATGGGTAGATATCAGTCCCACTGCTGTCCAGATAATATGTCTTTAACTCATTCATTGTCTTGGCAGATGATAAGCCAGGCAACTCACAGCCAAAGGACAAGAAGCACTCTAGAGACCTCCTCAGTCTCATTGGGTCAGCCAGAGAAGGAGGATGCTCATGCCAGCACACCGGCCGTCTCCTGTGTGAACTTGAGGTGGGTCTTCCGTCGGCTAAGGGAGCAAGTCCTCTCCTCACTTCTCAGAAGACAACACCTGGAGGAGGCCACTGAGCATCCCCATCAGCTGGCACGAATGAGAAGACTTTCTCAAAGAAGCAAGAGAATCCAACCCCAAGATTCCCTTGAATTAGGACACTCTCTATCGCCAGATTCTTTAACTTCCAGATAGCCTCTATTCTACAATCCCCACGAGTTAATTGTTTTCCAATAAACACAACACATGGTCTTATTAGTCACGTCTTTCTCTATCCAGCTCACCATCTTGACTCAGGCTGAATGTATGGATGTTGTCTAGAAGACTAAGATATATTCTTTATTTTATTTAATAGTTAAGTAGTATTACCCTTCCTAACTTGAAGGCAAGGTTCTTCTTTTTCTCTCCTCTGCCCCCCATTCTTACCGTATTTTACCCTCTTTTATTTTTATATATTTTAATCTGTTTTAATATTAACCCAAATGCCCATTTTCAGGAGGCAGCAGTATAACCCATCAGATTCCCAAGATGGTAGTGTGGTTTGGGTTGAACTTCAAGGGCTTGAGCAAGTGGCAGAGGATACTGAGTCACTCAGGAAGCGGATTTCAATTGGCAGTGTTTCAGGAGTTCAGACGGCAGACTTGATGTTCCCCAGGGATCTGACTGGTTCTAGACTGTGCCGTGTTGGCTAGAGTAAGTGGCCCACTCAGGAGAAATGTGAGCGAGGACTGGGGGTGCTACTTAGCCACTCCCGGTCTAATCCTCTTCATTCATAAGATGGGAAAGGTAGTAACACATACCTCACAGGGTTGTTGTGAGAACTGATGAGATAAGGCAAACACTGATACAATATTTTGCTGTAGCTGTGGATATTCATTCTCTGGAGGATCTCCCCAGAAACCTCGATTCAAGGGACCTCCAAGAGTGAGAGCTTAAGAGTAATTCTCACTGAAATATTTCCCACACAGAAGCAAATATTTACCAAAAGGTATGGGTTTCAGCAGATCTTGATTCAACCAAGTCCTCTCGCAGCCCCTTCCCCACCGTACCTTGTACAATGGCTTTGCAATTTTCATTAAACTTTCCTCTAAATTTCAACTTCTTTAAGGCAGGCTGTGCTCACCTCTCACCCTTTTGCCCTGATCTCTCCTTGTTACTGTTATCAATTCACTTCCCCAGGACCACTACCTCCTCCTTATTCACCCACAGATTCACCCAAGAACCCTCCTTCTTCAGCTTTTGCTACCAGCCTACACAACCCTCTAGAGTTCCTGTGCTTAAAGCATATGAGTCTCTGGCCTCAAATTCTTCCCTTCCCTCAACTGAAATTCCCTTTTCTCCTTCCTTCTTCTCTTTCTCCCTTCCTTCCACAAATATTTAGCACATAGAAGTTCCAAGCACTTTTGTAACTTACAAAAACAATCCTTGGGCTCAGGAGGCTTATTATTTAGGAAATAAAGCCATGCAAACATGACTACAAAAATATTATGGGTGATAACTAGTGTCTGTAAAAAATAATTCAACATGAGGAGGTTGATTTTAAAAGGTTTCATATATATGGTTGTTTGAGTTACAAATGTGGTTAGTTTAAGGTGGAAGACATTTTTTTAATGTTTATTTATTTGTTTTGAGAGATAGAGAGCAAGCAGGGGAGGGGCAGAGAGAGAGGGAGAGAGAATCCCAAGCAGGCTCTGCAGCACAGAGCCCAATGTAGGGATCGAATCCACGAACTTATCTTGACCTGAGCCAAAACCAAGAGCCGGACACTTAATAAGGTGGAGGACTTTACGCTGCTGGATAAACTGGTGTGGCTTTAAAGTGTGCAGTTCAGGCTGGTTATGTGTGAGAGACATTGGGGATGATATTGCCCAAGGCTGACAGCACAATGGGAGGGAAGGAATCAAACAATAGGGCCTTCTCAGCAATATATGCTCACAGTCACATCTTGAGTTTCTTCACAGGCAGCCTCCTAACTTTATCCACTTCTCTGAGAACATCTTCCCATCTGACTAGCTCACTCGAATATGCTGCTCCACCTCCACTCTCTCTTTGACTTCACCATGACTTTGAGTACCATTACCGCACCTGTTCATGATTTTTCATTCCCTTCCTTCCAGATTCCCCCATGCACTTGCTTCCCAAACTGCAGCATATCCACCACATCTGGTGGCATTCACAATGTGTTGCCCTTTCTAGATCTTCTTTTCATCTATACTCACCACATTCCCCAAAAGGACACCCGTACTTCTCACAGGAGCCAACACACAAAACACTGAGGTTACCTTCTCCATCCCCTGGAGAATGCTCCCCCATTGCCTTTTCAAGCTCCCCCACTGCCTGGGGAATTTGCCCTTAAAGATGTCGCTCTCAGGTTACTATAAAGCCAAGAACGATCCTTCCAGGTACAGTTGACCATGCCCTTCCTTAAGCTGTCCCCCCCCAGTCCCCATCCTACCACCCTCATCCCATGACTTGTACTTTTCAGCTCTCTTTATCCAACTATTTTACCTACAGACCAACTTCTTCATTCCTTTTCACTGTACAGTGTCTGGTACAGAGTGGTCTGTCTGTACATCATTTTTAAAATGATTTTAATATATCCTCTTTCTTTAAACTTTTTCCTATGCAATTTTTTTGAAAAATGAAATACAACAGCTTAGAGTTGCTATTAGGGCGAGCAGGGTTAAGAGCAAGAATGGGAGTAGAAAGCAAGGAGATAGGAAGAAAATCGCAATCCATGAAAGACCAAGCAAGAGAGGTGGTGACCTACAGAGTGAGAAACCTAAGACCAGAGGAATTTAGCAACTAATTTGAAATGTTAATTCAACAAATAAACATGAAGCCCCAATGTTGCCTTAGACTAGATGTATGATACACCTAAAAGATGACCTCTATTATCATCATGGCACTGGTAATCAGAGCTCTGTTATTTTCACTCTTTCTCTAGTAATTAAGTCAAGCTCTAAGAAAAACTCAAACACAATGAGCTACTTCAAAAGATTGCCCCCAGTGAGTAAGAAGCCGTGTTCATCAGCAAGACATTTTACATATTTGTGCTTAATTCTTGGTGTTCTAATAAACCTGCTTGACAGGTATGAACCTATCTCTAAAATTCAAACAATGTATTTTATAAGCCTTTACAACAAATATTCTTTGTAAAGAATTTGAATTCTACATATTCTTTGGGGTTATCATGCTACATCTCAGAGACCAAGTCCAAGTGTTTAAAAATAGGAATATTTGAACACCTCCTCATTCATCATTGTGTCAAATATGCTGTGAAGCTATTAGCTACATGCCAAACTATGACCAGGTTCTCTGCTTTATATCACATATGTGGGCCTGGAAGAGGCGTACTTATACATCAAAAGGACCGAGAGCAAAATGGAAGTGGTCCCTGAAAGATCCAATCTTTGCTATAATCTCAAGCTAGAGAGATTGCACTTACCAGACACATGCTAAATGACTTAACCAATACATTCTGGGATCCCATTATCTTAAAATGAAAACCATTCCTTCAAGTGAACTACTCAACCTTGAACCCCATAAAGCTCAGCTGCTTGAACTAGTAAAGTGTTAAGTTAAATATTCATATTCTAGAATTTACATCATAATGAGCCAGAATACACTGAAAGCTTATCAAGCAAATGTAGAGAGTATTCAGCTCTCCCCCAACACAGAATCAGATAGACTAATGTAAATTGTATAGACCATCCCATGTCAATTTCTTACTCAGCAGGATCCCCATGAGAGAAAAGTGTATGTACCATACCAGCAAATCAAGGGCAAAACCATTTTCTCCAGACTTAAAGAACAGAATGTTAACGTTCATGGCTCTGGAGGACACGCAGGGCTACATCTACCTGGTCACAAAAACAGTGCCCCAAATCCTCTTAACAAAGAAAGGAAAACTGAAACAAATTCTACATGAATTCATAAGACTGCCTGGTAAGGTCTGCACCCCAGTAGTGAAGAACGATTTTGTTCAGGGTAGCTAACTGCTTCAAAAATAAGTCTTCATTACGAGTGACAAGTTGAAGAAATTCTATTCCATGCAGTGGACTCTCTAATTTCAAGATGGATGGGAGAGTTCATGTTGCACTGCCTGGAGTCCGTCTTTTCCTGCTACCCCCTCAGACCCCAACAAAGACAACAACACTCTGCTTTCAAAAGTGAAATAAGATCCTCATCAGATAACACCAAATCACTGAGTGAGCCAGTCATGAGTCCTGTGGGTACAAAAGCCTCAGGATAAATTCTCAAAAGGATTATAAACCTAGATCAAGAAATCCCCTACCAAACAATTTGTTTACTATTCCACCTTTCCAAGGACTTCCATGGTTTTGATGCCCTTTGGATTTCAATCTAATACGCTTCGTAAAGAAATACTTGTGAGGCATTTTCAAATGGGAGGGCAAACATCAAATACCTATTCAGGTTGTGGCTGTTGAATGAAAATTCATCTCATTATTACTGAATTCTCTTAGTCTAGAAGGAAATCAAAATGGCAATTTAACTTCATTTTTCCTTACCTGCATCAATAAAGATTATTTTACATGTAGTTCTCCAAAATAAAGAGATCCCTCCCTCCTCATGCACCCACCCACAAAGGAAAACACTGCACATATTCATTGTTAATATAGGTTTGGAGAGTCATTTTTATGTTTCCCTCTCATCAACTCTACTACCATCTGTCTTTGGGGCCTAGATTTTCCTCAAACAGGGACGGGGATGAAAAGGAGGCTTTTTCTCCAGTAAAGTAATCAACAATTCAGTTAGTACTCTACTGCAACCACCATGGTAATAACTGATTCACATAGGAATCAAAAATGAATGCTAGCACTGGTTGGGATGAGCACTGGGTGTTGTATGCAAGTGCCGTATCCCTAAATTGTACACCTGAAACTAATGTTACACTGTACATTAACTGGAATTTAAATAAAAACTTTTAAAAAATGCTAAAACCATTGGGTGAATGACCACCGGGGAACAGGACATGCACGCGGTCTCCAAGAACGAACCGGCAGAGTAGTAGTTAATAGGGGATTAGGTACCATTCCAATGGAGAGAACCAGTGAACACCAGCTTCACCAAGTGATTAAATTTAGCCTACCCAACATCACTGCCTTCAGAAGAGAAGCACTGACTGCTGCTAGCAATGTGCGTTTATTCTGATTCTAATCATGAGGAAACCAACAAACAGATGAATCCAGGATATAAGGCATTCTAGAACAGCCATCTTAGGACTATTCAAACGTGTTAACATCAGAAAATACAAAATAAGAAAAAATAAAACAGGGAGACAAGACAGTTCATAAAGGAGACCAAAGAGAAGACCAACTGCTATTCATAACCCTTCGCTGACTCCTTGACCAAATCCTCAAATCTATGATAAAACACATTTTTTAATAGTTGGAGAAATCTGAATATAGACTGTAAATCAGATCATTTTATCAGGTGTAATAACATTACGGCTATGTAGAAGAATGTCCTTGATTCTTAGGAAATTAAGAGTAAAGTGTCATGGTATCCGCAGCTTACTTTCAAATGGACCAGGGTGGCGGGGGGATGGGGGGGGGGGGACACAGAAATACAAGATGAGAAAGCAAAGATGGGAAAAACTTTAAGAAAAACTCCAGTAAGTAGGGAATCCAGATCTCTGCTATGAAAATAAAGTATTACATGTGCTATACTTGTGTGATAAGGGCATCTTAAAGATGTACATAATTAAAGCATTAAAATCTTTAAACAAAACTTAGGTATTGATTTCTCCAATGGTATAAGCTAGGCAATTCTCTAATCTGGATTCATTCATTCCTACCGGCACCTGCCTTTGGATTCACCATGGGCTGCCAAGAATTTTCAGTCTCATGGATGAATAAATATTCATCCCACAAGTCCTTCTAACTGTAGAAAGTTGATCTAGTTGAAAACAGACTAGCATATAGGCATTTTTCAAAAACATTTCAGATTTCCAGAGTTTATTTAGCTTTTGTTGAAATCAAAAAAATTTCTTAATGTTTATTTTTAAGAGAGAGAGAGAGAGAGAGAGAGAGAGCAAGCAGCAGGGGAGGGGCAGAGAGAGAGAGGGAGACACAGAATCCAAAGCAGCCTCCAGGCTCTGAGCTGTCAGCACAGAGCCTGATGCAACGCGGAGCTTGAACTCACAAGCTCATGACCTAGGCCAAAATCAGACACTTAACCAATAGAGCCACCCAGGCACCCCTAACTTTTGTTGAAATTTAAAAGCATGATTTTTGCCCAATGGACAGCTAACTCTCTTCTCTTTCATGTTATCCCAAGTTCCAGGGCCTGGAGAGCTCATTTTTACCTTTAAAAAAAAACAAACAAACAAAAACTTGTTGGACGTTTTCTGTTTTTCACGAATCAAGGAACAGCCCATCACTTTACAGTACTAATAATTCTTGCAAATGGTTTCTGACATTTCCTTTAATTTGAGCAGCGTGAGAGTGTTCTGTTTTTTCCAATCTAAGAAGCAGCGTAAGCACACAGTCACTATATGATGCACTATACATCCTGGGGACTCATGAGGGCAAAACAGGCAGCTGCCCCAGTCTTTATTCACATCGTTTGGTGTACGCCACTTACAGGATGAAAGCTAGAGATGTTTGTCTAAAACAAAGGTATACATTCATAGATATTAACACTTTTCAAATAATTCAGAAAAGTTCAGAGATTCCTTGAGTCCTACTCTTCAATCCTAAATTCAAAACCCACATTCACCAATAAGATTTTCTGGCTTCAAATCTCAGGTCCACCTCTTATATGCTGTGGATCCTGGTAAGTTACTTAACCTCTCTGGGCTTTCCATTTTATCTATAAAATGTGAACCTATCAGTAGTAGCCTCAAAGTGTTGTGGTGAGGATTTAGAAAAAGTGCCTGGCACACAGTATCTGCTTACAAATTTTTGCTGTTGATAGCTGCTGTCACATATTTCCTTTTTAAAATTTTCCTGTTAAAATTCTGCCACAGCTCCTTGTGCCTACAGAATGGAGTCCAAACAAACTGTCATTAAATCCCTCTAAAGTCAGATCCTGATGTACTTTTCCAGTCTTATTTTACAGTGCTCTGCACTCACCCATCCCGCTCCTTACAGTACTTATTCCCTGTACTTTCTTGCCTCAGTGCCTTTGCTTATATTGTCCTCTCTTTTTTGGAACCACCCTAATCATTCACGTCTGCCCTGCTACCTACCTACTCCCAAATGCACCCTTTCAAGGTTCACGTTGAATTCAAGCTCTTCTATAGAAGTGAGCGGGATAGAAATTATCTCACTTTTTTTGTGCTACCATAGCACTACCTGTAATAAGTATACGTTTCATCCTGTTTTACAGAAATGTGCTTCCATGTCCTTCCCTCCCACTAGACAAAAGCCCCTGTGTTCTGCTTATCTTTTCATGCTCCAAAGCCCTTGGCCCCGTTTCTTGGACATAGTAGCTCCGTGATAAATATTTGGTGAAATGAATGGTTAATCTGCAGGAAATAATTGAAACAGATAATATCTGAAATTGCATGTTGTTTCCTGTCCTATAAAATTTAACTAGCTTCTACTTTAATTAAGTCTAGTCCCTGGATATTTATATTGGGGGCCAGGGAGCATGGTGTAGTGTAGATGTTTCCTGAGTGGAAAAGTTCAGTTTTACCCATCAGACAAAGCTAGTTAACAAAAGACGGTCACATCTTTCTATTTGAGGAGAAACTGATACTCTATCCTCTCTTTTTTACTTAAAAAGACTTATTTTTAAGTGTTCGTATTTCCAAATCCTCCAGATAATGTCTATATTCTTTCACCCATTCAACTACATTTACTGAACATAACATGCTAGAGGCTGAGAGGCTGTGCACAAAGATGAGTAGATAGACCTTTCCCTTAAAGAGCTCGTGTTTGTAGGGGGATGGGCATCTTGCCAGACACTGCACAGGGGAAGATCTGGGAGAAGGAACAGACAACACTGGCAACAACAGTGTGCAACAGCCAAAAGTCCTAAAAGGCATGCGTGGGAAATGGTCTATGTCAGCTGAGCACAGGATGTATTTCAGTGCAAGGGAAGAGACAGAAGCCGGAAGTGCAGAGATACAGCCAGATCTTATCTTAAGCCGGAATTCTATCTTATGGGGAGAATGAAAATCTGAAGCAAGATACTGAGATGATTAAATCCATATTCTAGAAGGACTTCTAATAACAGCAGTGTGACAGGGGAACTGAAACAGAGAGAAGTTGATAGCAGGAGTATGAGCAAAAAATCAAAGAAAGAAACTGCTAGCCAGGCTCCGCAATGAGATGGAAGGAATAAAATGCAGGTTTAGCCCTTAAGTCATCTTCTCAGTACAGTTGATGGTAATCCAGTTCCACTCTTAGCCCAGCTGCAATACCCTCCATGCTACCCCAGCTCCTAGACTCTACTTTCTCTGACATTTACTAAGCATTGACAAGAGTTCATTTAATAAAGGCAGAAGATAGGAAGTTATTTAAGCTGAAAAGATGCATCAGACTCCGAAGGTGCCCTGAAGTAGACTGTCAGGCACTACCAAGCAGATTTCTCCTCGCTCTCTCCTTCATTCGTTCATTTTAGTACTCATTCACCCAGTGGGGTTCCACTATGCGCTGGCCATTATTACCTTTCATACCAAGGACACAGGGATACACAAGCCAGTGTTCCTTTTCTCTACGTGTTCAAGGCCTGGCCACAGTGTTGTCACTTGTTCAACAACAGGAATCACCAATTAGGCACGTTGTCCTTAGCAGTCTTCATCTTACCTGAGGCTGTTTAAAAATGCATTCTGGAGAGTGGTCACTGTACGGACTTGAAACTCATTTTTACCTTAAATGATTGGTTTGGTACCCACTCTGCAGAGCTGGACTGAAAAGGGTCCTTGCCACAATAACTGCGATTACTTTTCTCATGTCTCACAATAGATATTGTGGATTTGCTCACGCATGAAAATTTGTAAACCCCAAATCGACACTCGTGGTGTTTTCATGGACATTCGTGGACATGCACAGAGCAGTACAAGATTTGAGTTGCCTGTGAACACAGTCCCAGCTGAAGGTGAACAAGGCAATGCTCTGCCTTCTTGTTTCAGATCAGCATTCATACTACAAACAAGTGCTTATAGGGCTGCAGTGCTGTCTAGCGTTCCCAAGTGAAAGAGGCTGTGATGTGCCTTGCAGAGAAAAATGGACGTGTTAGATAAGCTTTGTTTAGGCATGTGTTATAGCACTGTTGATTGTGAGTTCAATTTAATGAATCAACAATATTAAATAAGGTGCCTTACACAGATGAACACTATGTGTACTGATCAATTGAGAAAATGTGACAGAAGCTCACAGGAACTTGAACTTATATACACCTCCCAGGGCCAATGGCTCAGTATTTGCTAATTCAGTATTTGTGGTAACTACGACAAATAACAAGAATCGACTGCATCATATCAGGTAAAGAGTGCAAAGACCAACCACACGTAACACATTGATTTTTTTCAGCTCTACCTTCTGATGATCCAGGAGGACCACCAGGTGAGGAAGCAGAAATCACTCTCTGAATCCTACAACACTCCATTAGAACTAGTTGGTATTTTCTATTCCTCTAGAATCACTCCACACAGACTCATAGAGAAGTCTTGCTGCTCGGCTGGCTGGCTAACAATGGGGAGGAGAGAGAAAGGGTCAACAGGCCAGGAGGTGCTGTGGGTCAACACAAACAGGTGTTTTGGCTGTCGCTCTGCTCTTCTTGGGACAAGTCTTATGTTTGAAGGCCTGCTATTCCTTGAAGGCCACTTATTTCCCACTTGATACTTTTTTTTTTTTTTTTTCACCACTCTCCCAACAACACAGGAGGCTCCGTCTGAGTGCCAGGCTTCTGAAAGGGGGGTGTTCTGTGCCAGACCTCAGTCAAGACCAATTTAGACTATGGAGAACCAAAAGGCCCACCTCTCTAAGCAAATAATCCATTCTTTAATTTCTAAAAAGTTACAAATAGTAAGACCATTTAAATCTCACAAACCATCCAAAACTTTTGCAAATGGCCCAGGATTCATGTTTCCTTTTGTAAAAGCTAATCTCCTCAAGCAGGAAACAACTTCCGGACATTGATGTATTGGAAGATGGCTTCCCTGCTCCAGGAATTCCATGCATTAGGACCAGAAGCTTTAATTGACAGAGTTCCATCCTGTGTCTCTCTCTCCCCCAAGGTTGACATCGAGTTTATTTGTTAAACAAAACAGTCGTCCAAGTTCAGACCTATTGAAAAGCTTCCAAGCAAGATGAGAGGCCACGGCTAGGAGGAGGAACAGCTAATCAGAAATCAAGGGCAGGAAAAGCTGGACCCAAAATAAATATAGTACAAAATGCCCAGAATAGCCCAGAAAGACAGCTGATGACCTTTTCTTCTAAAATCTCTTAATATCACAGTATCAAATAGCCACGTACCTAAAACCAAGCACATAACTACTACCACGAAGGTAAAGAATAAAGTAAAATCAACATAAAAATAAGTGATAACTCGTGTTTTGAAAGACAAACTAAAACACAGAAGACAAATATAATTATTGTATGGTACTGAGAAGTCAGTCATTGGCAAGGGATTATACCTAAGTTCAAGGTAATGGTCATATCAAGTTGAGGTTATCTCAAGCTCTGAGAGCTACCATAATTTCTCAAGAGATAGCATGTATTATTTTTTGCCTAAAGACTAAATGGGTCCTGCTACCGTGGCTGTAAATTACCACATCCCTAATTTAAGTCTCCTCTTGGCTGAAGAAGCTCTGGGCTGTGACTGGTCAAGGGGAAGGCAATATTTTGGTATTCAAGGAACACAGAACACACCCTGGGGATGTAACCTCCTTTCTTTGATTATGATGCACAAAGCCTCCAGCTCCTGCTAAATAATAGATTTAAGAACGACTGAACGACTGAAATCCCTTCTCCCACTTCCTTGCTCCCTAAGCCATGGAGAGCCTTTGTTAATTGAAATTCTGGTGCCAGAACCATGCATTTCAAAAAATGCAATGATATTAAACCACAGATCCACTAACTGAGAATCAAAATTCCCTTGGACCTTCTTCTTTCTTAAAAAACTGCTGAGACTATATGCCTAAAGTGTCAATAAGAAGTGCTAAATTCTTCTAGTTAAATAGATAAATGCACAGCACTTAAAAGAAAAACATGCCACCTGTCCAGTTATAGAGCCAAAGCATGTGTGCACACACACCCTCCACATAATTTGGTTATTTATTTACGAAATGTGTAAACATTTCCTTTCCCTCCAAGTTACACCCCTGCATATCTATATTAAGGAGGGGAAAAAAATCTAAGTCACTGACTGCCAATTTCCTAAGGGGTGGGGAGAAAACAAAGCAACTGAGGAGAAAGACCACTGAGGCTTAGCAAATAGCTTCAAGCTACCCTCAGACTCCAACCGCACCCTCCCACACAAAGGAAACCTCTCCTTAAAGGAATAGTTCGAAAACCCCAACCACATCTCCCTTTGATTGTAAAGGAGATCCTAGATATTTGGTAGAAAAGGGAGGGATTACTAGAGGGGAAAAAAATGGAAATAAAAATCTTTTAATGGAAATTCACTTACATATTGTCTCCAGTTATAATGAACCAATAAAACACAAGACAAAACACATATGTGACACATGATTCCAAATAAGACTGCCAATCCCAAGCAGTACTTTGAGAATCTGTAGTATAAATTACCCAGAACAGAGACTGTTTGGACTACAAAAGGCAGTCAGGAGGTAGAAAACATCAACCCCCATATGATAAATAAAGTGAAAAAGACGACCAGGGTATGGAAAAAGAGGGCCCAAAGGGACAGAGCTATGGGGGTGGCTTTTCTTTAGGGCAACATCATCTCAGCAGCTACAAAATGCCTGTTTAGAAACCACTATATGACAAGGAGGAACAATTATATATTCAGGCCTGAGTAATAAAGTGCACAGTCCCACGGCCTTCCTCAGCCTGAAGAAGACAGGGCAGTAACAAAGCCAGACGAGAGGCCCCACCTCATTCTTGTGCCTGGGTCCATACAGCTTCCAAAGTGGTATAACCAGACAGCTTTCACCACCACTATCCAGTGACCTCAAGAACCATGAGCACAATGTAGAGAGAAGGGTGTTGCCTGGGCTCTGAAGCAAATGATAGTTCTTCTGTTTGCCAGTTGCCAGAACATCTAAATGACTGGAAGTACAAACATCCCTAAGTTTTTAGTTTAATTCTTTCTTATGTGCCCTCCTGCATCAGCTACATATAGATACTCCTGGGTGTGAGGACAGAGGTAAGAACTTAAAAGTAATCATTAAGTAGGGGTGCCTGGGTGGCTCAGTCGGTTGAGTGTCCGACTCTTGATTTCAGCTTAGGTGTCAAGATCTCACAGTTCAGGGGCGCCTGGGTGGCTCAGTCAGGTGAGGGTCTGGCTTCAGCTCAGGTCATGATCTCACGGTCTGTGAGTTCAACCCCTGCGTCAGGCTCTGTGCTGACAGCTCAGAGCCTTGGAGCCTGCTTCGGATTCTGTGTCTCCCTCTCTCTCTCTGCCCCTCTCCCGCTCATACTCTGTTTCTCTCTCAAAAATAAATAAACATTAAAAAAATTAAAAAAAAAAAAAAAAGATCTCACAGTTCATGGGATTGAGCCCCACATAGGGCTTGGCTCTGACAATGTGGAGCCTGGTTGGGATTCATTCTCTCTCTCTCTCTCTCTCTCTCTCTCTCTGCTCCTCCTCCACTCACACTCTGTCTCTCTCAAAATAAATAAATAAACAAAAAAAAATAAGTAATAACACTATCTGGTATTTTTCTTATTTTATTAATTCAATTAATTCAATTATTTAATTTCTATGACAATTATTCAATGGTTTTTAGTAAATATTTGCTTTGACATCAGGAACAACAAAACAAATCCAATTTGGGGGGCAGGGTGACACTCCCAAAAATGTGATGTGGGAAGTGAGGATTTAAATAGAGATAGGAGAGAAAGCCAAATACAGCTTTCATAATCCAGCTATGCCATATATTTAAATACAGGTCTTGTATATTTATGTAGTTAATATATAAATATATACACCCTCTCATGAATAGAGCATGTGAATTAGAGCTTGTTAGAGCAAATGCTGCTATGAAAATAAATTTAGATATACTCCTATAGTGTCAAATCAGTCACAACACTCTAGTCATTTAATGTTTTATCTGCTACGGATAGTAACTATTTGGTGAACTTAGGTCGTATCTTAAAACTACCCCTTCATCCACTATCGTAAGTACCAAAATCTGCTATCAAAGGAACCTCTGACTTGGGATGAATCTGTCAAAGAATCTAGCATTTAGAAAAATGCAAATATTGGAGCGCCTGGGTGGCTCAGTCAGTTGAGCAACCGACTCTTGATTTTGGCTCAGGTCATGATCTCATGCTGAGAGTGGAGCCTGCGTAAGATTCTCTCTCTCTCTCTGCCCCTCTCCCCTACTCTGCTCCTCTCCCCTACTAGTGCGTGCTCCCTAAAAAAAAAAAAAAATACATCCAAAACTAGATATGACATTTAGAGAATTCACAGAACCCCCCTCTGCCTCAAAGTGCCAATCTAAACAATTCCTGATTTTATAGATGAGGAAACAGAGGCCCAGGGTAGATAATATACCAGAAGTGCCAAAGCTAGTTATTAGAAAAGTCAGAAGTAGAATTTCAGAGTCGTGGGTAAATTGTTCTCCTTGCTCAAGTCACTCTAAAAGTCTTCTTTTCAGAACACTGAACTATTCATTGGTTTGATCATAATCTCACCAAGGTCGGGGCATCTGGGTAGCTCAGTTGGCTGAGCCTCTAACTCTTGATTTCGGCTCAGGTCACTCAGGCTTGTGAGTTCGAGCCCCACATAAGGCTCCCCACTGACAGCGCAGGGTATGCTTGGGATTCTGTCTGTCTTCCTCTTTCTCTGCCCCTCCCCTGCTCAAGCTCTTTCTCCAACTCTCAAAATAAACTTAAAAAAATATTTTTAATAAAAATAATCTCACAGAGGGCAAAAATCAAGCTTAATCTATACCATATGCCCCAATAGCTAGTCCAGAATCACTAACAGGTGAAAAGATGTCACCAACCACAACCAGTTGGGATGCATACCCTACACCGGGTGTGGTGGTACGTAGTAAGTCACCCAAGAGCCTCTCACCAAAAGCCCTCTGGTAAATATGGACACCTGTTTGCAAAATGTCAAGAACTGAGAGTCCAATAAACAAAATTCTGATTTTCCTTTGTGCAAAATGACCCAACTTCCCCATGAATCTCAACTCCACTGGCCTCTTGTTGAACTAACCAAGTAAAGGAGTTCCAACAACCAACAGTGTCTTCACGGACGCACCCGGGGAGGGCCTGGCCAGGAACACATGGACACATGTTTCCTTTCATCTTCCCTCTGATTTCAGTTTAAGGCGAGGCAAGTCCGAAAGTATTTATTAGGGTTCACCATACTTAGAAAAGAAACTAGCTAGTCTTATATTTTAAAAAAAATTACCTGAAAACTCTTATAAAGCATCAGCTACTGAGTCAAACAGGCAACATCCTTAAGAAGATTCAGAAAAATAGTAAGAATGATGACTATCGTTTTTCGTGCCAAGACAACACACCCAAATGCACACTGCACACACTACTGTAGTAAACTGTCCCAGCAAACCTCTTAGGAAGGCACATTGATATCCTTATTTTACAGAGGAGAAAGCCAACAAGGGGACATGGTCAGAAGAGCTGGCAGAGCTGTGACCTGAATACAGAATGGTCACACAGCAAGGCCCACATGCCCACACCCCACATTTGTTTGAAAATATATTTGTTTCCTAGTTTGGCAATTCTATTAAGTCTACATCGGCTCAAGATTCATACAATAGGAATAGGTTTTTCAAAGTTTCCTTAAAAGAAAATTAGACCTAAAAAATTTGACCATGTTATTCATTCAGAAAATGCTTTAAGAGCTCCTTCTAAGATTCAGCCTGCCTGCCTATAACACTATTTCTTTTTAATTTTTTAAAATTTATTTATATATTTTTGAGAAGGGGGGTAAGGAAGCGAGGGGGGAGAGATGGAGAGACAGAATCCCAAGCAGCTTTCACCCGGTCAGCACAGAGCCTGACATGGGGCTCGATCCCATTAACCGTGAGATCGTGACCTGAGCCAAGACCAAGAGTCAGAAGCTTAACCGACTGAGCCACCAGGCACTCCTCGATATTTATTTCTTTATTCATCTCCCCAAACTCTTCAGTCTCACAGCACAGATTCTTCCCCTGGGTTGTCAGTTTTTCAGGCTCTTGACCGGGCTGATGATATCTCCTAGTCATTTCTAGGGTAGCCTAGACAACTTTCTTTTCTGGATTTACTGTCCCTTCCCCTCTGTAACCCTTTCCTGTATTCACCCAAAGTCCTTCTCTGCCAGGGGAACAAGCCTTACCATGCTACACACGTACCAGAGATAGCTTGCTTCCACCTGGCCACACCGTCAATCTACAAGAGTAGTCTACAAAAACATCTTTATCCGTTCCTGACTAGCATGTTTAGACCATCAAGCTAAGCCAGACAAATCATCTGGCTACCTAAAATCAACCTGTCTGCTTTCAAAGACATTTATTTAGTTCAACATCACTCCCCAGATCTGCAGAATCTAAATTACTGAGTAGTCCCTGAACAAACAAAATACAATCACTAGAAGATATGTACAAAAATATTCACTGAAGCACTATTTGTTATTCATCCAAACTGGATACTACCTAAATGTCCAGCAACTTTAAAAGAGATATATAATGGAATACCATGATAGCAAGGAGAATGAAATAAAATAAACTTATGCAATACTGTAGATGAATTTCACAAATACAATAAGAAAAATAAGCCAGACACAAAAGAATATATGGTACATGATTCTATTCACACGAATTTTTTCAACAGGCAAAACTTATCAATGGCATTAGAAATCAGGAAATCAGTTACTCCCAAGAGCATTAGAATAGGAGGGTTCCGGGATGCCGGCAATTTTCTGTTAATCTGCAGCAAAGCCATGCCCATTTTGTGACAATTATGCCATCAAGGCATCCACTTAGGATTTGTGCACTTTCCTTCATAATATATTTCCATCAAGAGCTGACTGAAAGAGACCCCAGAGAACATCTGGTCTGCTCTCCTCAGTTGGCATAAATAAAAGTAATTGTTTCCCATGTATGTTAACTATCTCAAGAACACACAGGAAATCCATGGAAGGTCTGGGACTGGACATTATATCTCTTAACTCCCCATATAGGTACCAAAGCTACCTCTCAAATGTGGGATGATATTTCTCTAATTTCCTTCCTTGTTGTGACTATGGCCAAGGTTTAGAAGGCTTAGGATCATATATTCCTGTTAAGAATACAACCCAGAAGGTTCTAGTCTCCTACCAAAAGCAGTGCCAAGAAGAGCATTTTAAATACCACTTACATAGAATATGGCCAATCAGAAAAAGTTAGCGTTGAATTCACACTCCGGGTTTTGCCACTTAGCAGTTGTATGCCCGTCAGCAGACTCCCTACCCTTCTATGAACCTCAGTATCCTCACGCAGATCACTGAAATATTAATTCCTACCTTGCAAGATCGCCATGACAACAATATAAGGTGATTGTATCACAGCGGTGCCTGGCACGTTGCAAACACTTGAAAAATATTTGTTAAATGAATACTGATTGAATTGAATGAATCAAGTACTTGTCACTTAGATGATGCTCAACAAATAGCTAAGTATTATTATTACTGAGCAAGAATAACAGGGAGGAAAAGAGTCATTAAGTTTATGTGGAAATATCTCATTTTTCTAAACATATAGGGTCATTGAGGGATTGACCCAAGTCTCACTGGCTTCGATATGGCACCGAGACGGTCTGTGGGACAAAGAGCCATAAAGGACTGGGAGGAGGGCAGTGTTTTTTCTGTGCTACCAGGTCTGTGTTCTCCTTCTCAGTGCCAGACAGATTTGCTCACTGACTACCATAACACGTCTAAACTCTATAGTCGCCTATGTTAGTCATAGTACTTTCAGAATTGAAAAACTTTTCAAGAGGTAAATGGCTCATCAATTCTCACAGACATCATGAGTAGATGGACACAGTCGAGCACCTTTACTACTGGGAAAGAATTTACACACTCAATATACAGAAAGGTAATTGCAGGCTTTACAAGTGTGGGAAATAAACAATGGAGAGGAGAAAGTTTACTCACGTTTTTAAAAGCAAGTTTAATACTGATTTTTTTCCTTCAGCTCTTCAGATCTTCCATGTACTTCTTAGTAAACCGATCCATAAAATTCTTCTTTACTGAAAAGAAACAAACATGAAAAAGATAAAACTAATTTCAAATTATAGCACACCAGAAAAAAAAAATAAAGCCTATGGATGGTCAATTATTGTATAAGCAAAGAGCATCAATCTAGATAACACATGTGTAATTAAAACAAGAAAATGTGTTAAGGACCAACAGATTTAATTAACCTCCTTCCAGTTATCTTTCTTTCCTTCCTCCGCCTTCCCCCAGCACTCCTTCTTCTTCCTTACTTCCCCAGCTGCTGGACAGCCTCAAATATTCCTTGAGGCTTGAGTTTCAGCAGAAAACCACCAATATTCATTTTTATAGCACAAAGTACCTGGCACATGTTAGGTACCCTATGAATATTTGTTGAGTAAATGAACAAATCATAATTTGACAATATTTGGTTGTTAGGGTAAAAAAAGGAAATTTATTATTTTCTTGTCCGAAGAGACCAATCAATATGCAGACAATATGGATATACACCATTTTCTAGACTTACGATTAGACTTGATTCACTTCCTTACCTCCTGTAAATAACATATACTTATTATGTTATTCCCAGTACTATATGTATGGGCATGTATATCCTCACCATCACAGTAGTAACATATATTTTGGTCGTAAAGGAATATTTAGGAATAAAAGTTCCTTTAGAAGTTCTCACTACTCAAATCCCTCATAACTATCCCTATCCGAATGAGAAAGCAAAAGTATCTCCAAGTTAAATACCAGAGATGTTACCTCACATGTGTTTATCAAACCTATGTATAGTCAGAGCCAGTCCCAGATAAAATTATGAAGTAGCAGCATGGCTCCTTCCTTCTTTAATCTGTCCTTTTGAGGAGCCAGTGACCCCAGATGTTTAAGTCAGGAAAGAATAGGATCAGTTCTGCGGCTCAAACAGCTTAATGGATATCCTTCCGGAGGACATTTTCATTTGAAAAAGAGCTTCACAAGATGCAGGTGCTTAACACCGAAATAAAATGCATTACTGACAATGGAATTTCAGGCATGAATGGGGGATAGAGGCTGTCTTAAAGAAATCTCTCACCTCAGGTAAGCATCTCACCATTCTGTCTTCCCTGAAGCTGGCTTCATGTATGACCCACACAGACACACCAATCCAGGTGAATTTTAAGCGATTAACGATGCATACATAAGCCAGCCTAATTTTAAAACTAGTCTGTGCCCCAAAAGTAAACAGTTACATTAATCAACAGTTCTCCACGTGCGTGTGTAGGAGCCCTACTCTATAGGTGCTCCTGAGAAAGGAGGCAGTGATGTGTGGCAGCAAGTACAGCAGTTGCCCTCTTGTCTGTTTTAGACTTAGATCCAAGATTGGGTTGGGGAAAAGGGTTTTTCTTGAGCGCTCATGAAAGGGCTGAAAATAATGATTATATAAACAGCAAGCACAGAAAATCCCAATGAGTTCATAACCCAGCTTATCTAGAATCATCATCACACCTAAATCCAAACACCATTTCTAACAGGGCCTTTGTGGGGGAATGGGAGTTCTAGCCTGGGTCTGAGCAGGCAGGAGCCTAGCCTGTGCCTTCAAGTTCTGCCCTGGAGCCCACAGCAGAAGGAAAGGACCAACAGTGAGGCGACAAAACTAGAGTGGGGACGACCTGAGGATATTCCGGAGGTGCGGAAACAGGGGCCTCCAGCAGGGAGCAAGACACAGAGGGTTTCTGTGAGTCAGCAACATCCCCAGTCCCCTTCCCAATCCCCATCAGCCTCCTTGCTAGAAATTACACAAGGTTTAAGACTTCACCATCGGTCAGGGCCTATGGGGTACAAATGAAGACAGAGAAAATCAGTGGAATGGGTTTAAAAAGAAGAAAAATATATATACCTATATTCTGTAAGAGCCTATTCAAAACATGTAAAATAAAAAAATTTTAAAGAGAATTGTAAGAAACTGTTCCCTGAACTTGCTCCAGACGATTCTACTCAATTGAGAAGCAATGAGTATTTTCAATCCCTTCCTCAGCACAGAGCTCTGATTATTTGGCCCAACCAAGACTGAATACATAAAAACATTTATAAACATGAACCATTAGGTTTTTTGAGTTTCCATCATGAGCCTTGTTTAAGTAAGTCAAAGATGTCCTTTGTTACACAGTTTTGATCGAATGCAAGAGAATTTAGTCATTTCCTCAGAAACAGACATAAGCTATAAATATGAACTAACCAACAGCCACTCACACAGCCACTCACAAAAAAGGTTCACTGACAAGTTTAATTTAAAAAGAACACTTTATTAAACTGAAAAGCCAGAAAAAAACCCAAACTCATGCAAACAACATTCCTAGAAGAAAAACCTGTTGTGTAATGACAAGGATAATTACAAATAGTATGTTATTTGACTCACATAATTTTCCTATACGGAAATTATCCAAAAAAAGGACAAATAAACAAGTAACAGACTGTATTTGTGTTCATTTAATAAAACAATCCTTAGCACCCTGCCCAAATCACAGATTTCAAATTCTAAGGAAAATCCCCAGACCATTAAATAAGCAACTTCTATATACCCTTTTGAGATAGGAAAAAGCATTTATTACTATTATTTTCTAAATTCTTTAGATCTTTTCAAGCATGACCATCATAATTGAGAATAGGATGTTAGACATAATTGCTTGGAGGTGAAGTTATTGTTTATTATAATAATACCTGAGATGTGGATTGAGATGTTAGGATCAGAGCCAACAGCCAAGAAAGAATTCTTGAGATTCGGTGCAAAAAGTTTATTTTACTAAAGCACAGGGACAGGACCCGTGGGCAAAAAGAGCTGCACTGGGGTTGTGTT
Source organism: Cryptoprocta ferox (assembly GCA_028646485.1). Lineage (NCBI taxonomy): Eukaryota > Metazoa > Chordata > Mammalia > Carnivora > Eupleridae > Cryptoprocta > Cryptoprocta ferox. The sequence goes on from CM053571.1 coordinate 76,427,504, forward strand.
TGGTGACTGGTTATACACCTTTCAAGTTGGGAGGGGGTAAACCTCCAAAGTATTTTGGAAACAAGGTTTCCAGGACTTTGAGAGGGCTAGCTATTACTTGGAAAAGATCATTTATTACTGTTTAGTAAAAACTCAGTCGCTTTGATTTCTCAAAGGGTCTCATCTGAGACCCTTCAGTTGTGTATCAGGGGGCCATAAGCTTGCAGTAAGATTGCCAACATAGATCTTGGGGGGGGGGCAGACATAAAGGAGGTTTACAAAGGAATTTTTATACATTCAAATAGACAGACTTACAGGATGCTGGGGTTGGAATAATGTTAAGCTAGATTCCCTTTTGCCCCTAGCAAAGTGTCATCAAGGCACCTGAGCTCACAGAGGAAGGTCACTCTGCCTGTCTCAATGACTTGTCAATGGGCTTTAAGGAAACTTAATTTGTATTTTTCTCAATACCTATTTCATACATTAAAACTAAATGGAATGCAAAGTCTCTATTCAGGTATGACTTAAGCATCTGAAGCAGAGGTCTGCAAAAACAGTCTGCAAACTGTTTTTGTAAATAAAGTTTTATTGGAACACAGCCATACCTTATCATTTACAGCTTTTGCAAGATGCATGACAGAGCTGAGTAGTTGCAGAAAAGACTCTAAGTCCTGCAAAGTATAAAATACTTATTACCTGATCTGTCCCTTTAAGAAAAAGTTTCCTGACCTCTAGTCTGTACATCAGTATAGCACAATCGACCAGTTAAATACACTCAGTTGACTAAATTTTGAAATAAGAAACACTAATCCTGGTTTAGCCATCTTGCTAGATAACTACCTAAGTCACTTGACCGTTAGCTGCTTTAATTTTCTCATTTATAATAATAGATAATATTTATTGGGGATTTGTGTACCAGGAATCATTTTAAGGGCTTTACTTTTAGTAAATGAACAATGAATTCATTCATTCATTCATTCAATTCTGGCAAAAATGCTTAAAATAATTGATTACCCCCATATTACAGATGAGGAAACTGAGGCAGAGGAGTTAAATAATTTGCCCAAAGTCACACTGCTATTAAGTGGAAAAATCAGGATCACAACTCAGGCAATTGGGTCCAGCGCTGGTATTATTAATCTCTGTGCTATACTGATAATAATTTTAACTTTATAAAAGTTATAGATAATAAAAAGAAATCTCAAAGGGTTTGTAGGTAAGAAATGTTAGGAAGAGGCAATAAAGTATACCTCTGCACAGTTTATGATAAGGTACCTAAAATAAGAATATAAGTGGACTTCCACAGACTTACGAGAGTCTTCTGATTCTAGGATTAGGCTTACCTTGGGGGTATGGGGAATATAAAAATCTAAAATACTCTTTTTTTTTTTTTTACCAGGTTAATCAAAGAACAAAACTGACTGACCAATGTCTATCTTTCCCTTGGTAAGTTAAGGCCTGTCCAGGCACTCCAAGACTTTCAGAAAGCCTTCTGGATAAAGACTCACCAGGGACCTGACCCTCTGCTTGGTTTCCCAAGCCTTGGGAAAAGGCAGAGCGAGCACCCACAGAAATCATGGAAAGACTTCTTCACAGCCGAGCAAGAACAACTCTGTCCAGATACCAGTCGCTGCACGGATTGGGAAAACGTTCCCTGCTGAATCATCCCCACCACTTCCTGAAGTTCACCAGGATGTCTGGAGGAAATGTGTCACCTAAATGGGACCCAGTGCTCTTTTGTACTGAAAGGCAGGTTTACATAATCCAAACAAAATAAAGGGAAAATATACTGCCAAGTTACTCATCACCCACCATGTTCAGATAGAGATGGTCTTAGCCATCTTTTCAGTCAGGCTAGTCTTCCATTGGCTTGCAGCATCTACAGAGTCAAGGCCAAATCCTTGACTTTGACATTTAATACCTTCCTATCTGCTCCCTTAGCTACTTTTCCAATCTTACCCCCTTTTCTTTTGTCTTTCATGTAACAAGGTTACCCTGTTTCTCCCTCACGTACCACCTCTATTCCTGCTTCAGAGCCACACCCACTCTGTACTCCATTTTCACTTCTACCAACACCACATCCACTGCAAAGGCCAAATCTCTGTGCTCAATATTGTGGGATATAACTTGTACTTCTGTGAGGACTGGACCCTCACAATTCTGCAGGGGAAAGAGGTACTCAAAAGTCTAAAGTAAAGCTGTATATTAAAGGTGTGAAAGTGCTACAGGACGTAGATTACAGGATCTGAAATGACTTGAGAGAGAGCCCATCGCTGAGTTGGACCCTGAAAGATGAGGGAACCTGATAGGGTGGTTGAGTTTATAAGGCTGCAGGAGTATCCAAATGGGATAAAGGTTTATACCCCATGCTTCAGAGCTATTTAGGCCTGAGTCCAAAATGCTGGCTCCCTGTGACTGGAAACAGTGTGCAGGTGTTACAACCAAACAAGTTAGGGTGACGCCTAACCATGCTCAAAACCATATTTGTAGCCAGTTCTCCTGCCTTGCTCAAACAATCAAACCTCTAGTATTCATCTCCTTTTCTCACTGTCAACAGGATTTAGTATTTCCACCTGTTCATTCATTTGGGCATTTAATCACATATTGATTTTCACTGTTTAAATATTCCAGAGGTACGTTTTGCCTCCTCAATAAGACTTTGTTATCAAAGAATGGATTCTTTCAAATAGGCCCTTCGCATTTTCAAATTTTAGGTTCAAGGTCCCTGACAAGTAGTACTAGCTTAGCTGAGAAGCAATTTAAATTATACGGGTGGGCTGTCTGGGTAGTTACATAGGGCCAGTCAACCATAAACAGCTGTTTTCCAATACAGCTTTGTGTTCTGCCTATCTAGAACTCCTGTGAACAGACTTAAAACTTCCTTCTTTCTGGGATGCTCCGAAAAAAAGCTCCGTGCTAGGGCTAATGACAGAAGTAAAGATCAAGTTAAGCAGTACAAGAAAGTGAAAGCTCTTAAGCCAAAAAATAGACATTAAAGAGTTGAAGAAATTACATGTTAGAGTATATTTGTAAATTTGAAGTCAGACAAATGGCTTGGAATTCATCCTTTATGCTTTAAAAGGGTTCAGTGTACCGCGTATAGTGTTCTCACAATACGGAGCACCATGCGGTAAATACTAGCTGAATGGATAATCTGATAATCTCTGATGTGCCAAAGTCCTCAGTGAACCTATTTTCTAAGTCAAAATCAGATTCAATGCAGTCAGATTTCCCTCAAGGTTCCAAGATCTCAGTATTTGCAATGTGTACTGACTTATTACATCAAATAAAGCCCACATGGTTTTAAATGAACATGTTGCTTCACAATCATATTTGTAGTGTTTAGTAATGGCTTGCCTTTTTTTTTTTAAATTTTAACATTTTCACGCACAGTTTTCTTGGCCAATGCTGGCAAATTATTTTTTTACTTCCCACAGAAAGATTCTAATTCAAAGATTCCAAGCAATTTTGGAATTCAACAGTTGTTATTCTTTGAAAGTTTTGACTGAATTGATTGAAATGATTAAGGTCTGCCATGAAGTTTTATATAAAAATAAACATGCACAGTTGCTCGTGACATGAGACAGTGGGGTGGGGGTGAAGGAATGAACATAGCTCAGTTTCCTAACACACCAATTGTCCTTTGTGGCAAATACTTTTTCATACAAAAAAATATCATGGGCTAGAGTAAAAGTTTATATGACAATATATTCTAACTTTACATAACAAATATTATAGGCTATAATGCGAATTTTACCCAAGAATATATTTTAAACAGTTGACTTCAATTAAATTTTGGGCAAGAAGTTTAGAGTAGACATTCCCATTACTTACACATTTCTTGGAGCAGAGGCATCATTTTGTAGAAATCAGAGATTGCTGATTATAGTCAGTCATGTCCTCAGAGGGAAAAAATATTCCATACATTATTCTGAAATATGTTCTATGCCTATTGAAGGTGTAGGAGAAACAACTGAACCGGCCCTAAAATCTTGGCCCCCATACCCAAGAAAGGTTGTAGAACCAAATCCTTCCACCTATATCATTAATTAATGTGTTTCTGCAAATATCACTCAAAAAATGTGAAGCCAAACCACTCTGAATCCACAAGCATTCTGAAAGAGCATTCTGAACTAGTGTGAATTTGTATAGTAATTGTTTGAATACAAACAATGACTTCAGTCCCTTGGTATATAACACATTATCAAGGCAGTAGAACTCTGTGAACCGACATACCCCAGGGCACTCATCATAGCTCTGGAAAGTGGGCTGGCCTCTAATGAACTCTGTCATTGCTGACCTAGCGGAACAGCAAGGACTCTTTCCCTCAAATTGCCCCACAAAAAATAAATGTATTTTCACTGTCAGACTAGGACCATGATCTCTGCATCATGTGTGTTTTAGAAATACGTGTGGGTTGACTGACTTATTTCCTAAGAATTAAGCTACTGAATTATAAGAAATTATTTTTTAAAAAGATCTCTCTCTCTCTCTTCCTTGGCCTGCTTTCTTATTTTAACAGAGCCACATTGGAAGACGCTTTTTTCAAGGGTAGCATGGCACTGGCAATGATTTACAAATGCCCGAAAAGTCTATTAGCCTTTGACCCAGCATGCCATATTATTTAAGCTAAAGTAAATAATTGGGCAAATGAGCAAATAATCTATATAATTTTCACAATATTATTTATAAGAAAAAATTGCAACAATCTAAATGTCTAACAGTAGTGCCACTGAAGTATATCCATCAGACAGACTATTAAGCAGGTCAAAGTTGTAGAAGTAATTACCAATGGTTAATGACACAGGCATTCTTGATATATTAGTTGATCCCCTTTTTGTAAATATCTACATAAGGTAAAGAGTCAGGAAGGATACTATCTATGGTTTTCAATACTTTTTCCGCCACTGAGCCTACAGTTGTCTACCAGTCCATATCTTTAATTAGGGGGTGAGGTGTGATGGGATGAAGGGAGAGGTACACACATGTTTTTTCAAAACCTCCCCCACGCCCCAGGGTCTGTGCCGGGGCTGCCTTCCTCGGAGATATGTGATCATACTCCCACCGGCTCACAGTGGTATTCTCTGCATGGCAAAATCTCAGATGAATGTGATTTTATTTTCCTTTTTGCTTATCTGTATTTCATAATTTTACAATAAAGAGTACTTCTGCCAAAGGGAGCAGAGCATGATGACTAAGAGTGTAGAATATGGGACAGATCATCCTGGCTTTAAATGTTTGGCTACATGATCAAATTACTTACCCTAAATTTCCCATTCAACAAATGGGCAAAATAATATTACAGTGGTCTTTTTATTAGAGAAGTTAATAGAAACTTCATATTGGATAAAGGAAATGATTATTATGTACTATATAATACAAATTTAAGTGTTTACACCTTTAAGAAAAAAATCCAATAACCAGTCTCACAGGAAAAAAATATAAACAAAATCATGGGAAAAATTTTATTTGCAATGGTAACAAAAATGCATACTTGGCAGCCCTGTGTTACCATTTTACATATACCAAATAAACAAAAATCCCCAACACTCACAGTTGCAATGCTGTAGTGAAATTGCTGGCCATTCATTGTTAGCAGTGCTATTTTTAATATGAATCTTTTAGGAAAGCATTTAGGCTCTGCTGGAGTAAGAGTAATTCCTCCAATGAATTTATCTGCAGGAAATATGTGCCTAAAGCAAAAAGTAATATGCAAAAAAGTGTTCATAACAGAATCCTTGATAACAGTAAGTAACTGGAAAGATTTGAACATCCACTGTTAAAGGGACAGTGAAAGTCATACTGAAGACCATGGACAAACTAGTTTGATACACCTTCAAGTGAAAACAAAAGAATTCAAAATATCTATCTCTATCCCTATATAAAACATTTAAACCTGAACACAAAAATAATTGAGGTGATGAGGTGTGTGGGGAATAGGGAGGAGAGGCTTCTAGACTGAGGGGCAGTGAGTACAAAAGCTCAACATGGCACCCTCAACAGCTGGATCAGAAGACATGATTAGTGGGCCATGCCAACTATTGTCATTGCATGGTAGATAATACCAGACTTCCTATTTCTAAGGAAGGAAGACAAAATTTTACTAGTAATTTCATGAATGGATTGAAGCCAGCTGGTCACACAAAACAAAAGAGGAAGGAAGCCTCAGAGCTCCACTGCCATGAGGCACCCTCCGTTCTTTGTGTCCTGCCGAAGACTGCAAAGTATTACAGTTTACATGTACCTAGGTATGTGGATGGATGATGTTATTATAATTTAACCAAAACAACCTCCATGAAATGAACAAGTGGTTTTAGAGGAACCACAGATGGATGATAACATCAATAAGGTAATTAGCACAAGTGAACATAAACTCATGAATACCTCTACCTGTTCACTGCACAACCATACAGCAGCCCTCCTCCCTCTAAAGTAAAGATGACATTGTCACAGTGAGAAAGTTTTCTGAAAGAAACATGTGCATTTAGAAACGGAAGTTTGAAAATATTTCCATCATTAGGTCATTTTTCCCACAAATAATGTCACATCCATAAAACTGCTTCTATCTGTACTCTCTAAAAATGTAGACAAAGATTTTTTTAATCTGCCTTACAGTTTACAAAGTTAGGACTTTTAGTTTTTAAAGTCCTATTAAAAATAGGAAAATGCAGCATGTTCCCATACTTTCATAAAGAAATGATTGAATTTCTTTCTTAAAAAGGCAAATAATAGTTGCCATGTATTGAGGGCTTACTGTTTATGGGTCAGGCACTGTTCTCAGGCTCGATGTGTGTTAATCACTCAATCTTTAACACTGTCCCTGATGCAGAGACTATAATTATCATCTCATTTCATTGACAGAGAAACTGAGACACAGACTAAGCAAATTCCAATCTAGTAAAAAGACAGGATTCTAATCTACGTAACTGAATCCTAGAAGGTCTGTTCTTAACCACTCTGAATACTGCACTAGATTACAATTTACTGGCTGATTTCAACCACAGATCAAAATGAACAAGCAGTAAACATTGCCTGTCTCCCATTTGGATCTGCATGTACTTAAGATAAACTCACTTTTTCAATGATGACAAGTGAAAAAATAAGTATATAAATAAACTGAACTTAGAAACAGCATAGTGTATCACAAAAAGGAAATCGATTTTTAAAAATAAGGAGGGAAATGCAATCATATCATTCTCACTAAAATTATCACTGACTCAGAAAAAAATGCCAAAAATTGAAAGACTCAACATTAATGAATATAAAACTATTTTAAACATAATTTTATGTCCTTTGACTTCTTACTTTTGTGTTTACAATATCTAATATGTTAGTGCGATAATGTATATGTTATTTATAATAAATACACATATACTGGAAGATATTTGTGAGAGGCTCACAAATTTAATGTCAGCAGTACCCTGGCTCAAAAGTTTAGAGGTAACTGCATTTAGGACACTCATCAGTCATGAAGGAGCAGAAGTCAACGATGACTATGGTTTCTGACTTGTGGTGACAGGGAATTCAGAAGAGAATATAAAACAGTGTATGGATTGGGATGGGCAGGGAGGAAAGGGGAGGGAGGCGCGATGATAATTAAACTCCGATCGCATGGAGATCACAATGCCCTGGAACCACAGGGGTGAATGGACACGAGGTAATTGGAAAAACAGGATGGAAAGTTCAGGAAAGAACCTGGGCTCATTCATGGGGTAGCTTCATCTGTTTGTAAGCAGTGGCTGGCAAGATAAATTTCCATAAGCGCTGAAACACTTTTAAGTACCGAACACTTAACACATTTAAGAGGTCAAAAGAGATGAGCTTGGTGAAGAAACACATAGTATTGGCAGCCTTATGTTCTACAGAAATGAGGGAATAAGCATAATCAAGTTACAATTAAGCTGTCCTACACAACGTACCATGTCATTACTAGAAAAAGTACATTTTTCCTATAAACCTTGATTTTAAAAAGTCAATAAGTAAAAAGAATATAAAAGGGCTTAATGGGTTTAAGAACAAAACCTCCCTAAGACCCAGAAAACTTAACTTCTGATGCTACTCTTGCTATATTTGCTTAACTGCCTGGCCGACATTGAGGATTCCTCTTTCCCATCAGACCCTAACAGCCCTCCTTTGTGGTGATGTAAAGATGGACTTTGGCTTTTTGAGGCAACTATGGACACATTCGATGTCTTCTCCTCAGGGGAAATAAAAGCTAGACTGAAAGCAAACTTTATGTTTCCAATGCCCTTCAAATTTTTTATAATGTAGAATTTCTCCATAATGATAAAGGGATATAAACTTTATCTTGGGTCTTGGTGTCCTGACTGTATCTACTTGGTCTGATTATTGAGCCAGAATAAAACCTCAGGGAGACTAACCAAACCCTCTCTGACTTAAAAATAGTACCACATGTTGAATTTACCAGCTCTTTTTTCCCAAAAGTTTTATTATGGACAATTTTACAGATCTACAGACCTAAGTGGATTAAAACAATGAATGCCACACACACACTACCAGCTTCAACAATCACTCCTCATGGTCAACCCTATTTCATCTATGTTCTCTCCCACCCATACCTCCCATATTACCTTGAGGCAAGTCCCAGAACCTGTATCACTTCTTCCACAAATATTTCAGTGTATGTCTCTAAAAGATAACATAACTGTAAGACTATTATCCTAAAATGAGTAATAATTCTTTACCGTTAGGAAAAGGAATTTCTATTTCAATACCATCACATTTCCAATCAATGATCACATTTCCAATCGCCCTTTAAAAGCCACGTTTTATTTTTTTTTTAATTTGAGAGAGAGAGAGAGAGAGAGAGAGAGAGAGAGAGAGAGACTGCACGTGTGCATAGGTGAGTGGGGGAAGGGCAGAGAAAGGGAAAGAAAGAATCCCAAGCAGGCTCCACGCTGCAGCGCAGAGACATGGGGCTTGAACTCATGAACCATGAGATCATGACCTGAACTGAGATCAAGAGTGGGGCACTTAACTGACTGAGCCACCCAGTCACCCCTAATAGTTATATTTTAAAAACCCACTTGTTTGTTTGCTAATTAGGATCTCATCAGGGTTTACCGCTATGGTTGACTGATAGGTCAGTTAAGAATTTTTTAATCTACGGGTTTCCCCCTTCGTCTCTTTTCTTGCTCCTTGAAGACTGCTAGGTTGAAGAAACTGGGTTGTTTGTCCTGCAGAGCATCCCACTGTCTGGCTGCATTGGCAGGTACAATTTAATGATTTTAGTTCACCTTTAAAGTTCAGGTGGCTAAATTTTTTCCTGCCCCTCGTTGATAGATACAGATATGCCATGGTGCAGCGAACAAAACCGGCATGCTTTTTTTTCTATTCTGCTGACATTAAGTAATATGGAAAAGAAACTGACAGACACTATTTAAGGATGCTACAAAATTATCTTTGGGGCAGGAACAGAAGTTGGCCTGGACTTCTAAAGTCTTAATTAGGTCACAGGAACAGGCACAGGTAACAAATGTTCCAGACCTTCCCTTTCCAAATCCCCCTGACAGTATGAAGAGGTCAGGGTGGGTTCTAGAACAAGCAGGGTGGGGTGATCCCCAGCCCTACCACTCTCCAGCTGTGTGGTCTTCAACACACTTCCTTAACTTCTCTGTGCTTCAAGGCCCTTATCCATCAAATGGACACAACACACTCCACATCTACTGTGTGAAAATACAGCAAGATAAGTAACCCCCCCCACCACTGAAAGTTGTCACGTGATTGTTTTTAAATTACTGTCCCTAATTAAAAGTGAAAATCTCCCTCTCAAAACTGACGTTCAACTTTGAGATACCGCCTCTTTTCTTCCTTCTCCCACTAAGAGATGGCTCTAAATTGAGTTTTACCCTAAAGACTTTTTGCCTCATATGAGTTCTTGCCAATTTCTGTCTATAATGGCACTTCAGAAGAAAAACTACCCCTGCTGTGGGATAATACATCATCCATATTTTGCAAACAGCAGGAGAATCAGCTGTTCTTGAACCATCACAGAACTAATCTTCTTGGCTATTTAAAAAGCATTCAAGTGAGAGACAGATTTTTTTTTTCCTTAGACTACCATGTGCCAAACATGGCATTTAGCACTAGCAACTTCATGAATCCTAATCTGCTAGGTTTTAAGTGGGGAAAATCCAATGGTTTCATGTTTCAATTATTAAGAACCTGAAAGTTTTCATTTAAAATATGTATTCAGTGCCTACTACTGGGTCACATGCTGTTGGGGGTTAAAAATAATAGGGCAAAATCTCTGGGGAAAACAGTCTATAGTCCAATAGGAGAGAGGAGGGGCTTACTAATGATCTATAATGGAATATAACATAATATAATGACAGGTGTCACATGAGAAGGTCAAATGAAATGTTAGGAAAAAATCAGGTGGGGAAAAATAACTTTAATAAGGGTAGATAAGGGCAGCCTTTTAAGGCGATAATAGGTAAGATGAAAGACTGGGCAATATGTAGGATTTCAATATGCCAGAGGAAGGACTGGGAGAAGTAAAAGGAGAATTTCAGACAAAGGAAACAGAAGCAGGAGGGCTGAAGGGTGGAGGTAGTTAGGGAACGGCAGTAGCTCTGGCTGGAGTGTGGGATGTGTGAAAAGACAATGAGAATGGAGGCTCGGAGGATTCAATGGGACTGGATCCTAAAAGCCCTCGATGAGTAGTGGTGCAGAGGCTGGACAGGTAAGTAACTGAGAGGTTTAGAGGTTTTCTGAACCAGTGACTGGCACAGTTAGAGCTGTGTTTCACGTAGTTAATGCGGACGCACAGAGGTTAAGGGAGACAAGCCATCTGTATCCTAATTCAGAAGTCAGGCATCTCTGCGTCAAGTCAAGAAGCAAGCAAGCTATAGATACCAGCTATTCTTTGGATGGAGAAAATAGGACTTGGTGACTCAAATGATAGACCTGAAAAAGAACTCAAAGTCAGCTCCAAAGTTTTGAACCTAAATGTCTAGAAAAAATAGTGGCGCTGTTAATGGAACTGTAAGTCAGTTCAAAGGACTGGGGTTGGAAAGCAGTGACACAATGAATCCCATTGGAATATGTTGACTTTGGTGTCCCAGCAGAACACACACTGCCGACCCCCTTCACCAACAGCAAAAGTGTGCAGAGAGGGACCGTGAGAGAATCCTGGAGAAGTAATACGTGTAGGATACGTCTTCTCACTTCATGTCATCACACAGGCATTTTATCGTCTCACATCCTCACAAGAACGGGGGGTACGGCATAGTAAGAATTTTGAGACCGCATTCATGTAACTTTTATTACAGTATACTGTCATAATTGTCCTATTATCAGTGATTATGGTTAATCTCTCACAGTGCCTAATTTATAAATTAAACTTTAAATGTAAGTATGTACATATAGGAAAAAAATAGTATATACAGGGTTCAGTGCTATCTGTGGTTTCAGGCATCCACTTGGGGTCTTGGAATATATACCCTGTGGATAAGGTGCACCTACTGTATTAGGTTTCTTAGGAAAGGACATTCTGAATTATTTTTATGCAAATAAAGGGAGTGGAGAGGAAACGACTGAACACTTGAGGCAAGAAAGAAAATGAGTGGCCCTGGAGACAATAAATGGTGGCCAGTGAAAAATACCGAAATATGAAATATATTAGGGTGAAAAAAGAAAGCAGAGCTTGAAAATCAAGATGACTAGCTGTCATCTTGATTTGTTTGGCCTATATAGAGTTTCAAATACTGTGATTGAAACTTGCAGAGAATTCACCTAGAAAACCAGAGCTTTGATTTTTCTAGAGAAAACAGAAGATGGGCAAACTAGGCCCAAGCTTCCACCGGCCAACAATCGCTGCTGCCCACACCTGAGGCGTGGCTGGCACCCTGCGGCTCACCACAGTCCCGGCCTGCCACCACATCCATTTTAGTCATTTCAATGGCTCCTCTAAGCGAGACTTTGTGAGCCCTGACCCAGATCTTTTCAATAAAAGAAGGCAATGATGTCATCCTTACAGAGTAAGTGGGGAATATAGACTGAGACTTGAAAACTGGGAAAAAATACTGTAATAGTCATGGAAGGAAATGGGTTAGGAAGTCCACAGGAGATGAATAATCAAAAGACTGTTATCTATTAGTCTTATGGAAGGGAGCAATGGTTCCTCACTTTGCCTGGCAGTGCCCTACAGCCTGGAATCAGAGGTCACGGGGCAGTCCTGGTATAAGACAGGAAGACTAAGTCTGGGGCGCTGGGGAGACCTCGGTGAGGAGACTGGCCAGGACCTGCCCTTGGTTGGGGGGAGAAGGAGGTCCAATGGTGCTGGTGGCCTGGGAGAATGAAGAAGAGACATCACGGGAGCAAAGAGCAGATCAGGAGGAAGGAGAGACCTGGAAGATCTGAAGACCTGTAAGATAAGAAGGGTTTTCCCAGAATTTTTCTGGCAGGAATTTGGAGTATCATCTGTATAAAAACATCAGAGGACAGACACACATCAGAGGCTAAGTGGAAAAACTGAGACTTGGGGAGGAAAATAAAAGCAAGTATAATTAGTGCAAAAGGGAAAAGTTAGCCTTGCAAAACTTTACCATTAGTGTATCTTCGCCTCCCTGCTATTTAACTCCTAGAAGTTATGTGGAATAGATTTTCTCTTGTGGAAAAGAAAAAAAAAAAACCCAAAACCAGTGAAACATGACCAGACTTCATAAATCATAATGAAAGAAGTTCAGAGAAATATTTTTGCGAAATGAGCCATGTGAATGTTAAAGACGACAAATTTTAAACTACACACTTGACCTCCCTTCGAATATCTTCAGCTACGATTTTGAAGATAAAAAGTACACACATTCTGATGTGCCTGAGTGGCTTAGTTGGTTAAGGTCTGACTCTTGATTTTGGCCCAGGTCATGATCTCACTGTTCATGAAATCGAGCCCTGCTCTGCACTGACAGCATGGAGCCTGTTTGGGATTCTCTCTCTCCCTCTCTCTCTGCCCCTCCTTGCTCTTTCTCTCAAAATAAATATTTAAAAATAATATACTCATTCTTTGTCCTTAAATACAGAGGACTGTATCCATTATTTTGAGTTTTAAAGAAGGAAGGAGATCAAAAGCTCAACATTTAACGAATTCTCAATGTCTCACACAGCAAACACATGTAAAAAGGGAAGAAACCCAGTGTCCATGACCTACCCAGTGCCTGAACCTTTGGGGTGTGCATATTCCTTAAGTCCCTTTATGTTTAAAACACACACACACACACACACACACTCCAAAATGTTAAATGCAGACAATAATTCTAGAAAGTAACACCCAGACCAGTAGTCTGGCAGCTCTGGGCAGAGACAATAACGGGTGTTACTGACAGAGCACAGTGGGGGAGCTTAAGCTCCATCTCCAATGCCTGTGTTAGTTATTTTTACAGTGAGAATGTATTTGCAAATTTAAAAAAAATTTTTTTAACTTTAATAAAATGAAGCTGAAGCAACCTTTCTAACAAAGAAATGTAAATCAAAACGAGACCCTTTCTTTCATGGCCTTGAAAGCCTACCACACTATATTTGCAAAGGTGTGGGCAAACAGGAAGTCTAACAATGTTGTGGAAGTTGTTGTTCTGACTGATAATGCGAGCCCATGGCACAAAATTTAGAAGGTACGAAGGACCTCTTCTCAAAATTAAGTCTCCTTCCCTGCCCTATGCCCCAGACATGCAGTTCCCCTCCTTGGAACCAACTACTGGTAAGAGTTTCCTGGGTGTCCTTCAGAGGACCCACTAAATCACGGGAAGGAGTGTAAAACGATACTCTTTATTGAATGACAGTTTAGCAGCATCTATCAACATTTAAAATACACATACCTGTTGCCTAGCAACTCTACTTGTAAGACTACAAAAAATGATCTATGTGCCTACATGCTCACTGCAACATTTTAGAGATAATGAGTAACTAGACACCATTTAAATGAAAATAAACAGAGTACCCCCACCCAATGGAACACTATGTAGTCATTACAAAAATGAGAGAGGGAAAAGAGGACACTGCTAAACAAAATAACAACATGAAAGCATTTTTATAAACCAACCAAAATTTGAGAATATACGTATGCATGTAAGGCCCTTGTCATGTCTGGGAGGATATTCAAACCATTTCTAATTTATGTTAATTACAGACCATTATAAGTGGGAAAGGAGTGACAGAAAAGAGAAGGCTTTCATTTTTTAATACTATGCTACTATGTGAATGTCACAATGAACAAAGACTGCTTTGGTGACTTAAGAGTTTTAAGAATTGGGGTGCCTGGGTGGCTCAGTCAGTTAAGCGTCCAACTCTTAGTTTTGACTCAGGTCATGATCTTACTCTTCATTCGTGAGTTCGAGTCCCGCATCAGGCTCTGTGCTGACCGTGCAGAGCCTGCTTTGGATTCTCTCTCCCTCTCTCTCTGTCCCTACCCCTTTCATGCTCTCTCCCTCTCTCTCTCAAAATAAATAAACAAACTTAAAAAAGATTTTTAAGTGCTCAATATCACTCATCATCAGGGAAATACACATCAAAACCATAATGAGATACCCACTTCACACCTGTCAGAATGGCTAACATTAACAACTCAGGCAACAATAAATGTTGGTGAGGATGTGAAGAAAGAGGATCTCTTTTGCACTGCTGGTGAGAATGCAAACTGGTGCAGCCACTCTGGAAAACAGTGTGCAGGTTCCTCAAAAATTAAAAATAGAACTACCCTACGACCCAGCAATTGCACTACTAGGTATTTATCGAAGGGATATGGGGATGCTGTTTCAAAGGGGCACATGCACCCCAATGTTCATGGCATCACTATCAACAATAGCCAAAGTATGGAAAAAGCTCAAATGTCCATCAATGGATGAATGGATAAAGAAGATGTGATATATATATACAATGGAGTATTACTCGGCAATCAAAAAGAATGAATCTTGCCATTTGCAACTACGTGGATGGAACTAGAGGGTATTATGCTGAGCGAAATTAGAGAAAGACAAGTATCATATGACTTCACTCATATGAGGACTTTAAGATACAAAACAGATGAACATAAGGGAAGGGAAGCAAAAATAATATAAAAACAGGGAGGGGGACGAAACACAAGAGACTCAAATATGGAGAACAAACAGAGGGTTGCTGCGGGGGGGTTGTGGGAGGGGGGATGGGCTACATGGGTAAGGGGCATTAAGGAATCTACTCTTGAAATCATTGTTGCACTATATGCTAACTAACTTGGATGTAAATTTAAAAATGAACAAATTATTTTTAAAAAAGAATTTTAAGAATTAAAATAAAACTAATAGAAATCAATATTACATTGATAAACATGGCATCTGTAAAAACATCTTGCATATGTTATTAAAAAGACAAAGATATGGCAGGTGCACACTTGAATATGCAATGTCTGGCCCAAAGGTCCAGCTGAACAAATGCATGATTGTATCAAAGGATGAATGGGAACCGTGTGTACACGGGGCTGCAGGAGTCCCAGACCTGGTGAGGGAGGTGAGAATGGCCTAGCCATCCACAACATGCAAGTTTCTTTTTCTTATAGACCCAAATTCAACTTCCATGAAGTGACTAAAAATATTGGGGGTGGACAAAGAAAGGTGATAGGCATGGCAAGAAAGACATCTAATAAAGGCATTTTGGGGGGCGCCTGGCTGGCTCAGTCTGTAGAGTATACACAATTCTTTACCTGAAGGTTGTAAGTTTGAGCCCCATGCAGAGATAACAAAAATAAAATCTTAAAAAAAAAAAAAAAAGGTATTCCTGAATACAGGAATTCCAGAAGATCTCCAGGAATCTTCCCCTAAGGTCCACTTTCTAAATTTCAGCCAGAAGCCAGACTTCCTTCCTGAAAAGGTGGACATCAAGTGTAGAAGATAAACTTTAATCCAAGAACATGTGGTACATTTGTCACAAGGACGTGCAGAGATGAGAAAGCTGACAAGGCAGAGTTAGACTGTTAGAATGCATCAGTGTCCCTCTATCTCCAGGGCTGATCAAGGAGCATTCACTGATTCCATGGAAGGTTCCCAGTCCTACCAGCAGATAAACCCTGAAAAGCAGAATGCCCTATTAGGCAACATTCATTCAGAATTGGGTGAAGGTTGGTAAATGTCTTTTCCAGCAGCTATGCCCCAACGTCCTCCCGATGTTGGTCTTATCTCTCAAACTCCCTGGATTAGTTTTCTGTTGCTGCCACAACAAATGACCACAGATTTCTCTGCCTAAATACCACTTATTTGTTATCTCACAGTTTCTGTGGGTCAGCAGTCTGTGGCCCAGCTGGGTCCCTGCTCCGAGCTTCACAGGCAGAAATCAATGTGGTGGCAAGGCTGTCTTCCTTTCTGAAGTCTCTGGAGATGAGCTCATCTGGATTGTTGGCAGCATTAATCCCATGTGGCTGTAAGACTGAGATCCCCTTTTCCTTACTGGCTGTGGGCTGGGGATTGTCTAGAGTCCACTTGGCTTGTAGCCTCCTTCAAAGTCGGCAATGGCAAGTGATTCCCCCTCATGCTCCACCCCTTCGCCCCCCTCCCTGCCCCATCTCTGACTGAATCTTCAGTTTTTCAAGGCTTATTAATTACTTACCTTGGGCTCACCTGGATGATCGAGACTACCCTACCCGTCTTAAGGTCAGCTGACTACTGATCTTAATTCCATCTGCACAGCTCCCACACAGCAGTACCCAGATTAGTGTTTGCTTGAACAACCAGGAGACAGGCATCCTCGGAGGGAGTCTTTCGAATGATGCCTACCACGTTCATTTATACTCTGAGGTGGAAAAAATGAACCAAGGATTCCAATCTACCTGGATTTTTCAGAGTATGATAATGAACTGGCACTGTTTTTACATGCGTTATTTTGATCAAATGTGCAAATAACTCTGAATAAGTATTATTTTAACCACCTTTATAATCAACAAAACTATGGCTTAGAAGTGAGAACGTAAGAATTGGAAGTAGAATCAGAATGAAATCTGGTTTCAGCTATCTGAAAAAGCTTATTTTCTCTGATATTTCGCAAAGCGTAGCACAATTGTGACTTTAAAGAAGGAGTGGCTGTGGGGCGCCTAGGTGGCTCAGTCGGTTAAATGTCTGACTTCAGTTCAGGTCATCATCTCATGGTTCGGGAGTTCGAGCCCCATGTGAGGCTCTTTGCTGACAGCTCGGAACCTGAAACCTGCTTCGGATTCTGTCTCCCTCTGCCCCTCCCACATTCGTGCTCTCTCTAGCTCTCAAAAAATGAATAAACATTAAAAATAAATAAATAATAGATAAATAAATAATTAAAAAGGAGTGGCTTAGTTAGTAACAATACTGATAAGGATACTGATACTTAAAGTGGAAGAGAAGGAAATCCAACAGGATTTAGCAACTAAATGGTTCTATAAGTTAACGTTGGAAAACAAAGTAAAACCAAACCCAGCTACCACTTAAAGGACAAACTGAAGTTTAAGAAATTAATTTAGAGGGGCCGCCTGGGTGACTCAGTCAGTTAAATGTCCAACTTCAGTTCAGGTCATGATCTCGTGGTCCATGGGTTTGAGCGCCACATCAGGTTCTTTGCTGACAACTCAGTCTGGAGCCTGCTTCGGATTCTGTGTCTCCCTCTCTCTCTGCCCCTCCCCTGCTTGTTCTCCGTCTTTCAAAAATAAACTAATATTTTAAAAAAAGAAATTAATTTAGGGGTCCCTGGTTGGCTCAGACAGTTAAGCGTCCGACTCTTGATTTTGGCTCAGGTCATGATCACACTGTGCGTGAGATCAAGCCCCACATTGGGCTCTGTGCTCAAGGAGCAGAGCCTGCTTGGGATTCCCTCTCTCCCAGTTTCTCTGCCCCTTTCCCCTCTCATGTACACTCTCTCTTTCACACAGAAATAAACAAACATTAATCAAAAAAACAAATTCATTTAAAACTTAATTCAAAATTTTAAAAATTACAAAATAGCCATATAATGGGACATCAGTCTTAACGCTAAGCAGGGTGCAAAATACTGTGTCTAAGACTGTCCGTGTGTGTGTACAAGTGTATGTACATATTCACACACACACACACACACACACTTCCACTTATTTCTTTTATTCAACAATACTTATGCAGCATCTCCTAAGTATCGGACAGTTGTCTAGTTGCTAGGCATAAAGCAATAAACAACACTAAGTCCCTGCCTAGAAACAGCAAATAAATAAACAAATGAAAATATAAGAGATAGTGATAATACCATGGAGAGAATAAAGCAGAGTGAGGAAAGAGGGAGCTCAGAAAGAAGGGATGTTATTTTATATAAGCTGGTCAAGGAAAGCTGCATTGATGTAGTCCTGTCAGAACTCAGTCCTAAAGAAAATGAGAGAGCCATGCAATTTTCCAAGTGGAAGGAACAGAAAGTACAAATGCCCTGGGGCAGGAGTGTGCTTGCAGAATTAGAGGAAAAGAAAGGAGACCATTGTGGCTGCAAGAAAATAAAGGAGGAGGGGAGGAGCTGGAGGAGAGGTTAGGAAGTTAGAGAAGGTGGGGGTGGGAGATGATGCAGGAGTTTTGTGTCACTGTCAAGACTTTGGATGGAATTTCCTACTGAGGAAGATGAAAACCCATCTGAGAGTTCTGCAGAAAAGAAAAATGGCACCGTTTATCCACAAATAACTGAAGTTCGAAACACCAACTCTAGTAATAATTACCTCTTCAAGATGATTATTTATAAACGTCCATTTTCCAGTTTTACTTATTATTTTAAAAGAGAAGGTTTGGTGCATAGGGTATCAAGTTGGTTTTTAAGTGCACCAAAGTGAACCTCACAGTGTTTCTCGTGGGGCAGAATGGTTAGGTTCTCTAGCTCTGGATCAGGAGGGCTGGATTTGGTTACGGATTCTGTGCCCATTCAAGCTGTCTGATGCCTATCGGCCTCAGTACACTTAGCTTCACAGTGAAGTACTAGTGCCCTCCTCATCTGACTGGAGGTAAGAAAACCCTCACACAGTACTCCGCTCAGAATACGACCCACCCCCACACAGTGGTATCTGTTAGGAGTACCTCCAAGCACAGATCCAACCAGATCTGCTTTAAGGAACAGCTAATATGTGTGAGTAATCTATAGCATGCATTGGGCGCAGATCATGTGTTAACCTGGGCTGCTTCCTTTCATCTACCCTCTGCAAGCTGTTCTCAAAGATAATACCAGGCTAATCTAACTTAACTACCAAAACCCACACCGACAGAATCCATTTGGCAGCAAACACTAAATCCAAACCACCAAAACAAACAGACTGACTTTGCATTCAATTCATCCTGAAGGTTTTGCCAACTCATCTCTGAGGCAAATCTTTCCATTCCTTTCAAGTTTTTCAGACAAGATTTAAAAAATAGCCAATAATTTGAACTGAAAATACAGGATAACAGACAGCTACCTGAAAATCAAGGAGGAACCCTTGGATTTTCAAAGACTAAAAAAACAATAACATATTTTACACAAGAACGAACTTCTGACTACAGAATTTGAAAACATTCAAATACACAAAGATTTCCATGTGTAATACATACCTATCATGTCAAAACAAATTCTCTCAGCAGATAAAGAGGAATATTACACAGACTTTATTTTATCACTACAGAAAGCCTCAGTCACTATCATTCGACATTCTAATTTAAATGACAATTTTAGTGCTTTGTTTTCTGAGGAGGAGGAATAAACAACTTTGCCATCTCCTGGTCTATGTGTCCTCTCTAGAGAATGTCAACTTGGCCCAATGACATTTATTTTTCGTGTAGAGAAATAGTAGGGTTTGTCCCACACTGGTGCTGTGTGTGTGCATAGAAATTTCACCATTTAATTTTCATGTCTGGAAGGAAAGGAGCTTATAATTATGCTGTGAGGTATGACTATAATTAGGTTTCAAATACCATAGGTATCCCTATGATCCAATTTTAAAATAACAGAGAGTTCTGGTATTGTATTACTGGGTTGGCTTTTTTTCCCCCCTTGAACCATCACATTCCTCAAACCTCAGGAATCATGAGAAAACCTTATCGCTGAAAAAGTGTTTTTAATTAAAAAAAAAAAACTAAGTTAATACAAACTGTTATTAGTATTTAGCACCAATAAGAATTTCATTCATACTTGTACATGCTTAAAAATCATTATTATAACTGAGTTATACCCAGCAAAATAGGTTAATGGCAAGTTTAGATTAATAAGCTTAACCCTATTACCTCCGGTGATGCTAATAAGATTTTACAATAACACAGCTTCCTAACTGTGAGGCCACACAGCGTACATTATACATGCTCCTTTACACTTATATTTTACAGAAGATGAAACACATCTACAATTTATAGGTCTTACTCAGGTCTAAAGAGCAGGTTTTTTTGTGCTTTTTGTGGGAGGCAGGGGAGAAGTACCTACTCAAATGTTTGTTCCCAACCACATTCAAAAAGTGATTAAGATAGTTCTTGCCCTATATGAGATAGTGTGTTTGATACATAACATGTGATATTCTATATAATTGCACATATTCCCACTTTTCTATACTGCTCCCATTCTGGGAAGGAGAGAGAGAAAATAAAAATAAACACTCCCCATTCTTGGTTGTATGATCTGATTACTAGAAGTATCCCTGTTCATTTAAAATCAGTTAGTGGTGGGGCGTCTGGGTGGCTCAGTCAGTTAAGGGTCTGCCCTTGGCTCAGGTCATGATCTCACGATTCATGGGTTCGAGCCCTGCATTGGGCTCTGTGCTGACAGCTCAGAACCTGGAGCCACTTCGGAGCCTGCTTTGGAGCCTATGTCTCCTTCTCTCTGCCCCGCCCCCACTCATTCTCATTCTCTCTCTCTCTCTCAAAAATGAATAAACCTAAAAAATATTTTAATAAATAAATAAAATTACAGTTACTGGTTCTAAGCACCAAATAATCCCCAAAACACTAGGAAAGTGTCTAGAGAAAAGACAAATCTATGAGACACAGAGTATGTAAGCATGCTAATCAAGCATTTGTAAAATATAAAATGCCTAATAATCTTATTCCAAAATATTTCAAGAGCCAACATCCACTCAAACATACCCACTGCATTACAAAAATCCCATGAATTTATAAATTGTACACGAATACCCAAAGTCATATAGAGTATGGCAAGGCCTTGTTGACTCAAAAACTCCAAGAAATAAAAGGAATAGAGCTTCAAATAAAATGGGATCCCTTAAACAACCGAGTGATTCCCAGATCACAGGATTATAAGAAAACAAACAAAATTAGAGAATCTATTTGGAAATCTGTAGGAGACAGAGAACTTTCCTGAGCACCTGAGCACTTGGAAATTTAAGATGGCGGTTCACATTCCAGTAATTCCAGGCTTGTCCCCAATAAATCTGTACCACTCATTTTTCATTAAACACACACACACACACACACACACACACCTACCTATGGGGGGCATTTAGCACTTAGATAAAATGTAATATGTCAATGATGTTGGAAATCTTTTGTGAACTGACCTAACAGTAAAAATAATATGAGTTCTTATAAAAGCTAATATTCAAAAGAAAGACCTCTTTCAGGTAGCAAATATACCCATGTAAAAATCTATATCAAGTATCATTCTACAGACTTTTTAGGTACTTGGTAACCACTTTCACATTTTAATTTTTCAGATTATTCCCTTTCCTTGTATAAAAGTAAATATTAATACCATGATGTTACTCTTCAAAACTTTAGTTTGACACAAAAGAAGCTCAGCAAGAGGAGAAAACATTTTGCTTCATTAATTTAAAAATAACTCAAGCTATGAGATTTCTAAAGCAGACTCCTTTTTCTTTTTCCTAAAATACATATGAAGCCAGTCACGGAGGATTATCAAATAACATGACTTGATGCAATTTCAGACTCTGAGATTAAACAAAATTCAAGCTAGTTGGCCAAGTCAGTAAACACTTGGACAAAGCTGAGTTTCGGGGAAGGGGAGAAATTGCCTAAAAGGGACCTTGGAGATTTTAAGACTCTTAACCCCTCTCTTACCCCCTTCCCTCCAAATATACATGCCAGAGCAAATATAAAATAATCACTTTGCTTAAAAATGCAGGCCTACACAGATTAATGTGTTCGCCTCCAGCAAGCCAACAATTCCAAGAAGTAACCAGTTTGAAATCTGAAGCAGAGAGGTTAGATGATTTATTAGTAATTCTGTAAGTCATTCTTCCAACTTACTGTCTCCTGGTCAATGCTAGATGTTAGGGCTGTGTTTGCCTAAAAGTACCATACAAAACGAAAACTGTTCAGAAACAAGACAAGTCTAGACAGAGTAAAAGTTTCCCGTTCCTTCAGTAAATGACAATTCTAATGTGGACAATATTCAAGTCTTGGGAGAAGAAAACAATCAACAGGAGATTCCATTCTGAATTCCGAACTCCTTTAAACCTAACCTCATATAACTCTTTCACAAAATCTGTGTAACTTGTAATGCAAGCTAAGCCCACAACAGCTAGTATTATACCAATGTTCCCGGTATCAACACCAGGATAGCTTCTATTCCGTGACTCTGCAATAACAAATGTTACCATTGGCAGAGAATAGGAACACTGTTAAAGATTAAAGTCACCAGCTGACTTCTGCTCAATTCGTGAGTTCGAGCCCCACATCAGGCTCTGTGCTGAGAGCTCTGAGCCTGAAGCCTGCTTCGGTTTCTGTGTCTCTCTCCCTCTCTCTCTGCCCCTCCCCTGCTCACGCTGTCTCTGTCTCTCAAAAATGAGTAAGTGTTAAAAAAAACTTTTTTAAAGTCTCATACAATATTTCTTTCAGTATTTATGTGTTTCATTAAAACGTAGAAATGAATGTTAATGCTGTTTGTCACTCCCAGATGGCCATGGGAATGTCCATATTAGCCGTCTGTAGGTCAAGAAACCATACAGTCAGCCATGTAGGAAATGAAAATACCTATACTGGACCTTTGGTTTCTCCAGCGGAAACCAGAGTATCAACCACAAGATAACTCAAAACCAGCATGTTATCATGCCAAAAAATACTTTACTCTAAAAGCAATACATGTATTCAGGAAGCAGTTTTTATTCAGTGGGCTAACAGTTAATTTCAAACTATTCTGTATTCATCATTCATAATTCAACGTAAGTTTCACAATTTAAGTTCTAAACACTAAATGTAAGCTCGACATTGACAAATAAAATTTTTTTTTCAATGCACAGCCTCTTTCAACCATAAGGCTATTTTTTTTAAGTCATTCATAATTTTATGCAAAATGGTGTTTAAAAAGCTTAAAAGAATAAATACACTTGGGTCAGGAGACAGAGGTCAGGACAATTAACATAAAACAGGGGCTTCCCCCTCTCCAAATAATAGGTCTTAAAAAGATTTGAGTCAATGAAAATACAAGCTTGCCAACAGGTAAAAAGCCTTAATTCTGTCTCTGCAGTGCTGTATCATAGCCAAGTGATTGTTACTCCTTAGAGAAAAGGGGAAGAGTTGGGTTAAAATATCTTTTGCCTTCAATCCTGATTTATGATTTCTTCCACAGAAAAGCACAATTTCTGCCAAGCAGAGAAACACAGGCTTAGTTTTCCAATGGGGGGAGAGGAGGGCACCAGTAGCAACCTTTTTTGCATAAAATAAGTACTTTTATGTAGCTCGCTCATGTAAAACACAAAACCAAACAAAGGCATAAGGGATCTATAGTCCTGGCAGGATCTGCAAAAGTAAGAAACAAGAAAAGCCATGTTAGGCCACATTTCCAGAGCTTTTTCAGCTCTCATCAGAAACAAGCAGTTGCTGTACTTTCTATGACCTGTACCACAGAGTAGGGATGCCTTTCTTCCACCATTCTCTCTCTCTACATAAAACAGTTTTTGAAAAGAACCAGAAGGAACCAGCTACTTTACAAAATCACAGAACTTATCAAAGTCTAACTATTTTCTGACGCATCTCAACGAATCCCCACCACCTCCCTGAAATGGCTCGACTCACTTCAGTACTGGAAGGGCCTGCCTTCCCTGAGTCATTTTGCCCACCACACCCCAGCCTCATCTCCCCTGAGGACTGTCCTCAGGAATCAAACAATATAGGCTCTTCTGTTTGGCAAGCTAACAAAAGTTTTAGAGTAGCAGTCCTGTCTCCTGTAACTTCCTAGGACATCAAATTCCAGTTCTTCAAACCACTCCTAATAGGTCACAATTTCCAGATCTCCGGTCATACTATCTCCCCACCCCAAAACTGGCAACCTTCCAATTTGGCAACATTCCTTAAAATGGAGTGTATGGGGTCTAGCACAAGAATCTCCAACACAGAGCACAAAGGGAATATTCTCTCCAGGAAACTGGACACTAATTACATTAAATCTGCTAAACGTGGTAAAGGTTAACTTTCCTTAACTCTCCATGAGCACCGCATCACATTTCTGTCGGCGACAGCCCCCAAGAAGCCTTTGTCAAACCAAGTCATCTTCATTTTTAGTTGATTTTTTTTCTAAAGTTTATTTATTTGAGAAAGAGAGAATGCACATGAGCAGGGGAGGGGCAGAGAGATAGGGAGAGAGAGAATCCCAAGCAGACTCTGAGCGCAAAGCCTGACACAGGGCTCGATCTCACAAACCATGAGACAAAATCAAGAGTCGAACACTGAACGGACTGAGCCACCCTGGCACCCCTTTAGTTGCTTTTTTAAATATAAATTCACAACATAACATATAGCCCTGTGAATTAAAATAATATCAGCTTCACTTCACCGTGTCATCTCATAAGGATTATTTTCTGAACTCTGTCACCAGTGGTCTCTCCCAGCTTTGTTTCAACCACCACTCCCAATTACTGATAAAAAAAATGCTGAGTAAAAACTCTGTGGTGAGCACTTTGAAATACCAAATCATTCTCCTAATGCACATCTTTCTTTCCCAAAGAAAATACCAGTTTTCCTAAAGCAAGTATTTTAAAGAGAATGAACAGCTTCACCAGGCTGAGAAATCTGGTGAATGGCAATATGTAAGGAAGGAATAATTAGTTTAAAACGGTTTCTGTTGGACTGAGCATGACAGCTACCTCTACCAGCATAGATGTCTCTATTTCAGTGGTCTTGATTATACCGGGCTATGTGTTAGCTCCAGAATGGAACAGAAGTCTTAACAGAACTGCCGGCTATGTCTACAAGTGGCCAGTTTTAAGTAATTTACCATCAATACAGCTCTAAGCACTCTCTAGCATTAACCAGTTGGGAATTGTTACACATTCTTGGTATCAAATTTGTTGAAACACTGGCATTCCCAAAAGTCACCTTCTTGTGCCCTGTTCAATTCTATGAACGGCAGGTTTATCCGAGGCACAAGCAAGAGCTGCTTACCAAATGCCTCTTTAATTCATTTTTTTAAATAACACACATGCTTCATGGGATGCCTGGGTGGCTCAGTCATTCAAGCAGTCTTGATTTTGGCTCGGGTCACTCATGATCACAGTTGGTGAGTTTGAGCCCTGGATCAGGCTCTGCACGGACAGCGTGGAGCCTGCTTGGGATTCTCTCTCTCCGCACCTCCCCCCTCAAAATAAATACATAAACATTTAAATAAATAACTCACTAACCAAATAACACATATAATTCAGAAAGCATTCTCTAGTCATTCTATTTGAAGACCTGGAGAAGGGAAGAGAAGTAGGAACTACATGATTTTTGGCCACAGCCAGCTCCATCTCCCTATTCCAACAGAGGACCTCCCCGAAAATGTTCTCAAAGGTATGGAGAATTACTAAGGGAATCAAACGAGGGCCAGCAGTGTGAAAGATGTGAATGGCACTCTCTGGGGCCGTGCAGGCCGAGTCCCTGAGCGTAAGGCCCAAAGTGATCAATGTACTTTCCGAAGGACCTTATCCTTACCAGAGATAAACTCTGAAGACACGAATTGTTTTTTATTCAGCTCACAGATCACCAATTCATAGGAAACCCATTACCCCTGGAGAGTTCACCACATACCACGAAGGCTCCTTATGGAGAACTCATCAAGCACCAGGGACTTTTCCAACACATCTCCTCCAGCATTTTGGTGACATCCACAGAGAGAAAGCTTTACTGAGCACTCCTAGGTTTCTGCCGGCTGATCCATGACCTCAGCTCATGTAAGCAGACAGGTTATCCAGCAGGGAAGCCATCAGCCTTCGTCCTCTGGACAGTTAAGAGAGCAGGAAGCCCAAAAAGGCTGGAGAAGAACACTACACAACAGGGCACAAAACAGCATTCACACAGGGCCCTGCAGAGCACAGTCCCCAACCCAGCTGGACTGAGTGATGATAGAGGCAGCATTATTGAGGGTGAGATCAGACTTGTCAGTCACCCACTTGAAGTCCTGCTCTCTTCATATCACTGGAAGTCCAAGTTCATCTTTATTTGCAAAGTCTCCCAGCCCCCCACTCAGGGCAGCGATCAGGGCGATGCCACAGCATACTAAGTTCAGTGTTACCATACAGCCCTTAGCCAGAGGAAAGAAGAGCCTTTTACCCCTGTGAGCCAGGGACTTGGAGGCACAACTAGAATCCCACCTCTGGTATGTGGGATGTGGGCTGAATATGAATGCATTTATCCTCCACCATTCTCAGCCCCATCTGAGCCTTAGTCCCAACCTCGATGTTCCATCCCACAGCTGGGCATCTCTCAAAGCAACCCAAACAGTCGTTCTCTGCTCCGGGCATCCCTCCAATAAACCTATACACAGGGTCAGTGTTCCTGACCGCAGTTCAGATCTGCTCAGCTAGATGCTCACTCTGGGAGGACTGTCAAGGATTATCACAGCAAAAGGGCATCTTGACCCAAAACCAACCGCAGTTCAATTCTCTCACAAACAATGGGTCTGTCTATCCAAAAGATGTGGAAGGAAAATGTTCTCTGCCTTTGAAATGCAATCTGCAGGCGATCTGAATTGTGGCTCAGTCAGTTAAGCGTAGAACCTCGGCTCAGGTCATGATCACAGTTCACGGGCTTGAGCCCCACATCCGGCTCTATGCTGACAGCTCATAGCCTGGAGCCTGCTTCAGATCCTGTTTCTCCCTCTCTTTCTCCCCCACTCATTCTCTCTCTCTCTCTCTCTCTCTCAAACATAAATTAAAAAAATAAAATAAAATACACCATCTGGGGCACCTAGGTGCCTCAGTTGGTTAAGCAACTAACTTCGGCTCCGGCCATGATCTCACAGTTCATGGGTTCAAGCCCCACATCAGGTTCTGTGCTGACAGCTCACAGCCTGAGTCCTGCTTTGGATTCTGTGTCTCCCTCTCTCTGCCCCTCCCCCACTCTCTCGCATGCTCTCTAAAAAAAAATAAATAAATAAACATTGAAAAATGTTTTTAATTAAAAATAAAATAAATACACCATCCATTTCAATTTGTTGACAACAGAAGTCAGAGACCAACAAATTCAACATTTGCCGTTAGGCAGGCACCCTGGTGAATTAGAACAAAAGCCATGTTAGGATAAGAACTGTCTTAGTCAAAAGAATTTTAGAGAAGTTCAGAAATATCCTACCCGCCCCTTTGTTCCAAAGATAAAGAAACTGTGGGTCAGACATTCCTGAGAAAGCAGACACACACCTGGAATGCAGTCTGCTACTCACCAATCAGGATTCTATGTTCCGTAGCCTCCTTCGGTGTCTTCTCATATCTGTCTACTTATGGGCCAGACTCTGTCAAAACTTATTTTTAAGTTACAAAAAAATCTATCCAGTTAAAAATATTCTGCTGTAGAGGTGCCTGGGTGGCTCAGTCAGTTGAGCATCCTATTCTTGATTTTGGCTCATGTCATGCATGATCCCAGGGTTGTGGGATCGAGCTCCGTGTCACGCTCAGAGTGGAGCCTGCTTATGATATTCTCTCTCTCTCTTTCTCTCTCTCTCCCTCCCTCCCGCCCACTTGCACGCGTGCTCTCTCTAAAAATAAATTTTAAAAAGGTATTCTGCTTTATTTCTAGATAGCAGCTTGACACACAATCTTCACATTCTTTAGCAACATGTCAACTTGAGATAAAAATCACTAATTCCATTAAAAGAATTAGGGACCAATGAAAAGCCAAGTAGTTGAGTTGCCACAGACATTTTGGCCAGCCAGCTTGTGAACACAGATGGGACTCTCCCATGGCCTGAGAAGGCAGAACATAACATAAAAGCTGTAAAAAGAATACTCGGCTGTTCATCTCTAAGTGATTTCAGTTACACAATGTCATCACAGAGTATTTTTTTCCCTATTGTTTAGATTTCCAAGACCTTCGATGCAGCCTTCCTCCCAGGTCCCAAACAACTGTCCAATCTATATCATTCCCTTTAAACCATGTCGGCTCCTCTTTGGAAGTGGAAAGGATGTAAATTATAAATAAAGCCAGCTCTTTCTAGCTAATGCCAGGTTTAGAAAGATGGTACTAGCAGGGGTCCATAACCTAGGGTGACCACAATTATTTTTAGCATCATAGCACTAGGGATGGAGAGACAGACATCCTCCCTCTCCAGGGGCCAGTCGCCTTCTTTGGGAATTCCTCCGGACTACAGGTCCAGGTGATATGCTCCTAGAGGAAAATGAGCAGCCTCCTATCAGATCATACTCTTCCAGAACCTTAACCAGATCTGTCACGATTACAAATAAACTTGTACTCTTAAGCACCAGGTTATAGAATTTATTTTTAGAACTAGCCATGTGACCTCTCTGTGTGTCAGTTTTCTCATTTGAGTGGCAATAAGAGTACCTATCTTGAGGCACCTGGGTGGCTCAGTCGGTTGGGTGTCCAACTTCAGCTCAGGTCATGATCTCACAGTTCATGGGTTCAAGCCCCGTATCCGGCTCTCTGCTATCAGCATGGAGCCTGCTTTGGGTCCTCTGTCCCCCTATTTCCCTCGCTGGTTTTCTCTCTCTCTCAAAATAAATAAACTTTAAAAAAAAAGAGTACCTATCTCAGTTGTCCTATTTGTGAAAAGGACAACGTAACAGTATCCACCTCAGAGTAATTGTGGAGTCCAATGCTCTTATACATTAGAGCACATAAAAGCACTGCCCCATCATAAGTAGTCCATAAACACCAACTATTATTACTGCTGCCCTTTCAAGTCCTAACACATTAGTTGTCCTTGTATCTATTTTATCTATGTGCCTGTTTTATTTCCCTCAACCAGATCGAGCAAGTTCTTGTGTGTGGTGGGAGGGGAAAAAAAAAACATACGCTTTGAAAGATGCAAGAAAGACCAAGAATGAGCATCTAGGTTCTTCTGTTTACTACATTTCAATAATTTAAAAGTTTTTTTTTTCACATTCCAACATTGCTGAAATTGGAATGTGTCTTACATTCAGTGAACTTGGGGATTATCTCTGATCTTGAGCAAATTATTTCATCTCTGTGAAACTGGTAATATCACCTTGCTCTCTCAGTGCTGTAGGAAGGCACGAAAACATAACCATGCAAACCCCAAACACGGCAGGCAGCCCTGGTATACCACTTCATTCTGCACTCTTCTGGGCCCAGTGTCTTGTGTACAAAAGATGCTTAGGAAGTGACTGAATTGTGACATATATTTAACAGAGCACCCATTATCCATAGAGATTAAAAAATAGTGCCCAGACCCATTCCACATCAATGTGTGTGGAAGTCCCTGCCGGAACAGCCTCTAGAAAACATCAAGGGGTTAAAGTACAGGAACTCTCAAGAGGGGCAGTGTACGGACATCCAGAGCCCTTGGCAAGGACCTGCAGCTGCTTTTAATAACCCACCAGAGCCTTGGTAGTGTCTAATTCCCCATGGAGACCAAGCTCAGGTTCAAAGTGTGACGGTGGGCCAGAGACTACAGGAAGGTGCCTTTTACAAATTCTGTAACAACTCCTAGCATGTACCAACAGTTTTAAGCCCTTACTTCATTATGCTCCGCTAAACCCTTCACGATAACCCCACAAAATACAACTTCAAACACGTTCCTGTTTTCTGAGGCCCCAAGTTCAAGTCACACCTTAGTAAATGGTAGAAGTCTGTGTGGTTCCAAAGCCTGTGCCCTTAACCGCTATGTCCTCTCTCTCAGGGAGGTTATACAACATCAGCTGGAGAAGGAAGCAAGACAGCCCACACTTTGAGGTCGTGCCTTCAAAACAGCCAAATAGCATCCTCCCCGGACTGGTGTCAGACCCTCCTGCTCCAGGTGAATGGAGGCAGAAGCAGGTGGATGGGTGGGACAGTTCCCTGTGGAGTAGGTTTCCAAGTCCCTTGGTACTGCTCGGTCCTCAGATTCCAGCCAGCCCTAACAGGCAATGTTTTCTGTTTGACCTGTTTCCATTTCTCTTTTTCCTGACTTATTTCCCACAGCTCCAGGCAACACCCTCCAGATCGCCTCTGGTTTTCCCTTTTCTTGATAGAGGCTTCCTCCATCTTTTTCTTTGTTTAAATTCTGGTTCTTCAAAGTTTCTCTTCCAACAGTTATTTCTCCCTACACAGTACCACACTCCTTGGCAAAGAAACTCTTCTTATTCATCCTTTGCAGAAGTGAGTCACAACAAAAAGTCGTAGTTGGAGATTCCCCGTCTGAACTTTCCAGAATGCCAATCACATGTGTAGGCATGTCAGAAAGACGGAAAAGCCAGAGAAAGACACGGACCACATTATAACTTGCCTTGCCTGCTCCTTGCACTGTCCCATCACCCAAGGCTCTAGGGGCCACACTGAGAAAGACCATCCAAGTGGAGAGTTCAAGATGACACAGTGCATGTGTTCGACGGACTCACCTGAGCCCTTCCTGTGCAGCAGAGTCACTCTGCTACATTAATTTCCTTCTCATCTGAGGAAACCTTGAAAGTTTATTTTATACCGTCTCCCATTTCTAGACAATACAATAAACTGGCTAACAGATCATCTACTTGACAAGCAATCACTGAATCGCCACATCCCTCCAGGAGGTGAGATGTGTGTCTAATACAGAACCTATCACCAAGGCAGCTGGAGTTGTTCAGTTTCTGAATAAGGAAGACTGACCTAGTTCTCTCTCCACTACACCTGTAATAGAAACAAAGAGGTTAGTAACATCTTGCGTGACTCACATTACGGCGCTCCTGAGTGGCAAGGCAAAGGATACAAGGGTTACACGGGAGTTGACAGGGACTCGCTGGGAAGTGAAGTCTACTAGTCAGAACATACACCTTTGCTCGTGCCAGCCCCAAATCATCAGCCTTCCCCACCTCCGGGCCCCACGGCACATTCAAACAACTGAAATGATGGGCTAGCAGAACCCACTGCCTTCTTCCCTCACTAGAAGATAAAAAATGATGAAGAACTATATTCACTTTTGCAGATATGACTTAATCTGAGGTTGGAAACAATGCAGGACTTTACCCTTGCTTACCCATCCCACTGACACCACAAACCACGCCAGACAGTTGCAGACACTTGAGGAGTACAACTGGCTTTTGGAAATGCCAGAAAATGAATTCATTTTTTCAAAGCCTATTAACTTATCCTTTGGCAATAGAACTCCTAAGTTATCATCCTCAACCATACTAAAATGCCCTATCAGGTGACTTGGAACTTGACAGAACCTATACTCCCCCATATTTCCCCTCCATCCATAGGGCCCCCTGGAAAGTTCCAGGTTTGATGGCTGTGTGCCTTAACCAGCTTGCCTGACATTTGTGGTGACGACCCACCAATTCTATAAATTCAACTTGAGTTAAATATCCCAGAGATAAATTCATTTACACACACATATGATTAATATTCTGAATATGCAGTAATTCATATTTGGGAAAAATTCCTCAATTACAGGTCAGCCATTTCACACATACAGAAGCTGGCCCCAGCTACACCATCATCAGGTGTAAATATTACCCAAGTATCTCAAAAATTTCTGAAAGGCTAGAGATCTGTTGATTTATCATTCACAAAAGGGTATGACCTCTTCCTTCAGTTTTGCTATGGGACCCAAGCCTCCTAACTTTGCAAATAAAGAGACTTACCGTATATGCTGAGATTTTGGTGTTCTCTATTACTGTTTATTTGTTTAAAGGGTTAGATTCTTTGAGACAGGGGAGTGGACACTGGTGTACTCCACTCAAACCCCATTTTTAAAACTTTATTTTGAGAGAGACAGAGACAGCACAAGTGGTGGGAGAGGGCATAGAGAAAGGGAGAGAGCATCCCAAGCAGGCTCCGTGCTGCCAGCACAGAGCCCAACACGGAGCTCAAACTCATGAAACTGTGAGATCATGACCTGAGCCGAAACCAAGAGTCAAATGCTTAACCGACTGAGCCACCCAGGCCGCCCCCCTCCCCGAGCCTCACTTTTAGGTACAGTTGCACCCCTCCCTGGCTGCTGACAGCTCACAGGGAAGGTCCCAGCCAGCTGCAGGACACTGCCCCACTCGAGGTTAAGCCACCAGAAGGGGTGGCCAGCTGCCAGCAATGGGCTGTTTCAGGGATACACAGGTCTGGCTCCTTGCCTCCACAGGGCCATCCCAACTGGAGAGCTCCCCTTAAGGGGAACTGGGGCCTCTGTTATGACCGCATTGATGGTCAGCTTCTCTTCCACTGAATCCCACTGCCTTTTCCTCACCCCTAAAAGCCCTCAGTACCGGACTCCTGGGCTCAGCATGCTTCCAGTGTACCTCATCGAAGACAGGCTGTTTTCTAAGTGCAGCAAGTTATTTTTAAATTGTACTGAGGAAGTTACAGGTCCTAGACATGTTCCATCATGATATGCTATCAGAGCTCCAATGAAGGCTGAACACAATCTTTGAAAAATATGTGACTTGGTTGAATAATTACGGACGTTTTGATCACCAATCCCGATCACTTCCTGAACACCAACCCAATGCAGTCAACAAGGGCAGGAGTTAAATAATGCCCAGGAGCATCACGGGTTCACAAGTAAAGAAGGTGAGACACTGCCAGGCTAGTGACTTGCACGTCACAACATCATGTGGCACTGAAAACTGACACGAGAGCACGGGATGCCAGGTCTGATGTTTGCAACCTTAGCCCACGGAGTATGCCCCTCCCCACATAAGGCATACGTGCTTCCTAGCCTCAAAGCCTAGGAAATCATTCTAAAGCTACTTAAAAAGAACAGTCTACATGTAAATATGACATTAAGTCCTAAACACTTTATCCCCAGTATTTCAAACTTTTAATAACAAAGAATAACTCAGAGCTGACAGATTAGTAATGACTTTGTAGTATTTACTGCATCTCCAAAAAAGCAGATGGCAGACAGACCTGAGCAAGAATCAAGAGCTACTGCCACAGCATTGCCCAGGAAGCAGTACCACTTTCCAGAAAGCCCTGAGGAACTATCTACAAGTCATTCAGGCCCTTTCCCAGTACAGGGTCTGGGATGGCATTAGGGATGTCACAAAAGGAGACATCAGAGCAAAAGCAGGAACCTGCACAGTGTCTGTATCTTATCACCAAAGGTTTGGGTTCAGAAGGTCAAAAATGTAGATAATGTACTCCATATGAAAATCTCAACTTAAAATCACGCACCTGCTTCATGTTTTATAGCTTTTTACACATGGTCTCATTTTTCCCTCACAGCTCTCCCTGTGAGGGCAGGGTTGGGATTATTACCTCACTTTTATGACTAAGTGCTTTACCCAGGATCACACACCTGATCGATGTTGGGATCAGATTGCCAGATTCTTGGTTCAAGATCCCTTCCTATAAAATCCACCCATTTATAATTTTTCTGTATGTTTCTCCAGGACTGTGTGCAAAGCCCCAGACTGTCTCCCTCCTCCATCAGCCTTTCTGGCTCCCACCTTCATAACTACAGATCTCTTTGATAGGAACAAGGATTATCAATAGCAGGTGGCCCTCAACAGGGCCACAAACCACCCTCTGAGGTCTCTCTTTCTCAATGACTTGACACAGTGCAGACATTCTGTTGGCACAACTTCTAAAGTCCAGCTGACAAGAGGTTAAGGAGGTCAAGTTATATGACCACAAGGGTTCCGCATCTCTGACTAACATGGTTCATGTCAGTGGAATATACAAGAGGGGCTGAAAGAGAAGAAAAGCCTTTATAAGGCTCACCACAACTTCTCAGACGCAGTCCTTGTTTTTAGGAAAGCCTTCCACCCTGGTCAGTAGGATTTGCTACTGTCATTTGAGACACTTGGTGGATTTTATTCTTGCCAAGTTGGCATTCTGTTTCTGCAATGCAAAAATGCTTGTACTGAAGAGATCAGATGGGGATTTTCAGTTTTCAGGAACAGAAGCAAGCGTCTCTCTGCCTCAGGTGGATGCATTACAGCTTGTGGGAGTGCTAATGAGAGCTAATTACTCTATTTACTCCATAAGCCAGCCAGCCAGCAACAAGGAATGCCTGGTAAAACTCAACTGGGTTCTCAGGCTTTGTTTCAAAGGGCTGGTGCCAAAACGATCTGGCTGAAGAGATGGGCTCAGGGCTGCCCAACTGGATTGTTATCTGGCGATCACAAAGCACAGTCTTTAGTCCTTTGTATCCTGTTAATTAATAGTCACATCAGCACCAATTTTATTCTTCCAGACTTAATCTACTCTCCACAATTATCAACACTCCCGCCTCTGCCCCCAAATGTCCACTCTGGCTACAAATTAAGAAATCAAACAACAGGCCTGGAATTTTAGCAACACAACTGCCTACTGACCATTAACGTGGAGCGTAGCATTTTACAACATCCTACACTCACTTTGCAATAGTCATGAGATTTGGCCAACAGTGCACTCACTTTGATCCTTGAACTCTAGACATAGGAGGGAACTTAGAAATCAAGTAAATTTCACTTAATCGTTGATACTTAACTGTATCCATGTGTTATGTAAAGCATATACATATGGCATGAATTATATAAAAATGCAACTAATTTATGACTAATTTATGTAACTTATATAAATTACATTAAAAAGAGGCTTTCTCATCCTTGTCTCTCCATTCCTACCATGTGGGGTGAGGGGAATGGAAAAAACACAGGACAACAGATTTAAATTTCCCAGAATAAGAACAAGAAGGTTAGTTATTAACCCACTAAGGCCCCATCCACATTAACCTTTCCCCTTTCCAATACTGAGAGGGTGTATTGTTGAAAATGCAACTGTGGCTTCAGAAACAAAAACAGAAAAAAAAAAAAAATCCAAGAAACACTTTAACGAAGATTGCCAAAGAGCATTATCTTTAACTTCACAGAAACAAGGCTGCATTGGATTATAATACAACTCTAAGCTAACCTTTTATAATACTTGGCTCCATTTATTAAAATGAAAAAGTCTGAATAAACATACAATAGAAGTTAACTGGCAAGACTCTTTAGGGCAGAAATAATTAAATAATATTAGTGGAGGCTTTTTATGTGGATGACAAAATCTAGCATAAGGACCAATCAAATCCAACTTGTTTTATATATGGTCTGAAAAATGAGATTTAATTAACAACTGGTCTCCTGAGTTATTTAGCAACTTTCTCTTTTCTCATGATTTTCTACGACTTTCTTTTTAAGACTACTTTGTTACCTGAATGTTTACAATACAGGGGACAAGTAACAACTCCATGAAAGATGCCAAAAATCTCAACTATGTGTAAAGGAATGACTGGGTTATGGACCTTTCAAACACCGGTCCATGCTTTTTACATAAACATGTAGACAAAACATGTTTTGTTTTGGCTGTGAGTACAGGCCTAAGCTGGAGATTCATCACAAAGTTCTAGCAGAAGGATTTCAAAGAGCCAGGTGACATCCACAACAGAGAAGAACATCTACTCAACAGGAAAATAAGCAGGCCAGTTAAGCAAATGTTTCTTGCACTGAAATATAAATAATACTTACTAAAATATCACAAGTCTGAGCAGGCTTGCCAGTTATTCTGAAATGTTGTTAACAAAAAAGAACAGTAGCATTTTGAGCTTTGAGACCAGGATGCAATGGTTGCCGAGCTCCCACAATGAGTGAGCCAGGTACTGTGCTAGGCGGCTTATATATATTATCTCAATTTAATCTTTCTCATATCTCTGCAAGGTAGACATTGCTGTTTCCATTTACAAACAAGAAAACCAAGGCTCAGGATGGGCAAGTAGCAAAGTCACAATATTAAGACATAACTCTCTTGGGATTCCATCCAAGACATGCCTGATTCCAAAACCTAAAGCTGCTGCTACCTGGTGCCCAATAGCACCATGAAGAAATCACAACCAGAAATTATAGTGACAGAACTGTTTCAGAAGCAGAGAGGATCAGCTCTGGAGTCAGAAGTTCTAGATTTTAATTATGCTTCTATTGAGTGGTGGTTTCCTCCAAATTAATGGAGATGAAAACAGTATTTAACCTCATAAGGTTGAGGTGAGAAGCATATAAAAAAGCAATAGTGAAAGCTATGTGAAAGCGCTGTGCAAAAGAAGAAAGCACTATTTGTTATGAAAGAGCTGTGCAAAAAAAAGTAAGCACTATTATGACTACTTTCCTCTTTTAAATTTTTTTTAACTTTTATTTATTTTTGAGACACAGAGAGTGTGAGCAGGGGAGGGGCAGAGAGAGAGGGAGACACAGAATCTGAAGCAGGCTCCAGGCTCTGAGCTGTCAGCACAGAGCCCGATGTGGGGCTAGAACCCATGGACCACAAGATCATGATCTGAGCCAAAGTCGGATGCTCAACCCACTGAGCCACCCGGGTGCCCCGATTACTTTCCTCTTCAAGCTTCAGCTGATGAACTGCATCCGGAGAGCCCCTCACAGGGCAGGGAGTTACCTTGATGAGGTTGAGCAACAAACACAGAGCCTGAGCCAAGGAGAATGAAACTTAAGGGGTAAGGAGTGGAAGGGACTTGGCCAGTCTGTGCACAGTATACCTTTCTCAGGCACTAGACAAACACAGTAATGGTTGTGGGCCAGCTCTGTGCCAGGCACAGCCACAGTTTGCTTGGCCATCTGCCCCATACTCAGCCAGGTGACAATCTATGGAAGCCCCTGACTTTGGGAAAGCTCACTTCCACCCTGTGGGAAAGGAAATTAAAACAAAACCAAACAAGCCACGGCCCAACATGAGCCTCAACCTTTCTCATCAACTTTCCCTACTCACCCCCACACAGAGATGTGGAGGTTTTCCAAGGCACACAATGGGTGCCCATGTTAGACCAAGCTCTTGGAGCCCCTTTATCCTCATTAAGAAACTCTACAGTGGTCTATAGTGGGGACAGAATTTTAAAACACTGACAACTCAGTGTAATCACTTCCAGAATAGAAAAGGGTTCATTTCTGTATAGACAAAGGAAGGTTAAAGACAGTGAAAAAGAAAATCAAGATTTGACTACATAAAAATTTTATATTTCTGTATGACTAAAACAAAATTGAAAGACAAGCCAAATAGAAAATTAGAGGAAAAAAAAGTCAAAATATTTGTCATTAACAATGAGAGAAGGTAAATAAGGGTTAAGTGAAACATGCAGTTTATGGCAAACAAGAAAAATA
This sequence comes from Cryptoprocta ferox, assembly GCA_028646485.1. Lineage (NCBI taxonomy): Eukaryota > Metazoa > Chordata > Mammalia > Carnivora > Eupleridae > Cryptoprocta > Cryptoprocta ferox. Next base: position 76,464,900 of record CM053571.1, read on the forward strand.
CTAATTCCCAAATATAAATAATATACTAGGTGGGCAAAGTTCATGAAGTTTAACAGGAAATACAGTCAACAGTCATATAAACACGTTTGATCTCATTAACATCAAATAGAAAAACGAAAATCTTTCCTCCTAGAAAATTGCCAAATATAATTAAAATGACAACACCATTCGACTAATGGCAGCAAAACTTAGTACGAGCTTTTTTGGCAACGAATAGCAGTATCAACCAAGATACTCATATGCATGTACACCCTTTGATTCTAGTTCTGGTCATCTATGACAAAGATAAAAATGATCTGGGGTCACCAGGGTGACTCAGTCAGTTAAGCGTCCAACTTCAGCTCAGGTCATGATCTCATGGTTCATGAGTTCGAGCCCCACATCGGACTCTGCACTGACAGCTCAGAGCCTGGAGCCTGCTTCTGATTCTGTGTCTCCCTCTCTCTCAAAAATAAACAGAGAAAAACATTTTTTTAAAAAAAAGGATAATATTTACAGTTATTTTTGTAGGGTGGGGAAGGGCAAATAAAATGTTAAATAAAATAAAGGGGGACACAAATCACATACTCAAAATATTTCAAATATGGGAAACAATATAAAGAATAAAAATGTAAAAAAACACAGCAACTATGGTGGTACCTTTGTATGGTAGGATAACTGATGATCTTTTTTTTAACTGTGTCTTTATGGTTGTTCTATACTACTAAAATCTTCCTTAAGGTGCATATTACTTTTATAATTACAAAAGACTTAAATAACGATCTCCCCTGCAAATCCACAACAAACAATTGATGGAAATCCAACAACCCTCCGAACTGCTCCCACCAATACCCAAACACTGTGCAGTGGGTAGGTAAGGCAGTAAACATGGGGAAGAGTGGCTTTGTTTAAAATCTAGGGCTAGAAAAACATGAGGCTTCTTGATGTGAAAAGAAAAACTTTTCAAAACCCACTTGTCAAAACATATTTTGGAAATCCATTAACCAGCACGTTTTTCACCAGAGAGAGGACTTAAACTCACACACCAAAATTAGCTCCACAGAACAAACTAGTTAAGCGAGCAGGAAGTTTACCAGGAACACCCTAAAAATTAACAATTGTTTTTATAGCTCTGATAAATGCAGCCAGCTCATGTTAGTACACAGCGTAACACAAACATTCTCCAGTTGAGTCTCTCAACAGGAGAGCATGAAACCCTTATAACAAGGGTTTTCCTTGGCAAGAATCACAGAAGCCGCTGACGGGGAGCCTTGGGATTCACCCTCCTCAAGGCTGATTTTACAGTCTTTGAGATGGCATTCATGATCTGGCTTCATCTTCACAAACCTACAAGGCAGGGTTTCTCACCTGCAGCACTCCCTGTCAGTTTGAGCCTGTAATTCCTGGTCATGTCCCCTGCATGGAAGGGTGGTCACCAGCATCCCTGGACTCTAGTCACTGGACAGCAGTCCTCCCTCCATCCCCAGCTGTAACATGAAAAATGTTTCCTGACTCCTACAAGGCAAAATCACTCCAGGTGAAAACCAGTGGTACAAATGACAACCTATTATTGCCCCCATTGTCTACATGGGGAAACAGACACAGACAACAGACACAGCAAGGCCCATCTAATTCAAAGCCCAAAATCCAAAACTCTAAAACTTGTATTTGCGCACAGGTCGGAGGCATACCTTCCAGTATAACTGATAAACACCCGTCTTTCCGACTTGATCTCCTTTGCATCCACCCCCATGCAGCCCCGTCTAGGCCTTGGTGCATACTGGCTGAGTAAACCATTTCTCTTGTCATGGAAACATTTATTGACGATAACAGATAAAGCCTGGCAACAAAGGCACAGTCACGGCCTTCGACAAGTATACGATCTATCTGAAGAAATAAGACAAAGGGCAAGGATAAGGTATCTGGAGTGTCAGTTTTGAAGAAAACCGATTCCTCAGCTGTCAAATGGAGACAATGCTAGCGCTGCCCCCCTAATTCACTGAGACACTGAGAATAAAGCTCCTTTCCCAAAGCACAATTTCATAAAACAACTAAATACCAAATGCCTGGCAATAAGTAGCCACAGGCATTGGACGAATTAGAGTGTCTCAAAATCACCAGGCTGGAATGGACCCTCAAAATCAACCTGAACGCACTTGGTGCTCAAGCATTTAAAAATCCAAAAATTTAATTACCTGTTTCCAGCAGAGTTTGAGGGCTGAGCTCTCATGGAGGCTCTCAGCAACAAAAGTTTCCTGAACGGCTTCAGTTGGGCCTGGAGGAAAGAGAAGGAAGGGTTCGAGCGAAGAGCAGAGCAATAGGCCAAGCAGGAAAGGTGGGGGGGACTTAAAGCATTCTAGAGGGGCAGAGCTGGGGTCTCAGCACAGCGGCACAGGGGAAGACAAGCTTGGAGAAAGAGGTCAAGACCCGATGAAGTCACAAGGTGACCAGTGGTGACGCTGACCGGGTGACACCTAAGAAACATTTCTCCTAGGGGCGCCTGAGTGGCTCAGTAGTCGGTTAAGCGTCTGACTTCAGCTCAGGTCATGATCTCACGGTTTTGAGTTCGAGCCCCGCATCGGGCTCTGTGCTGACGGCTCAGAGCCTGGAGTCTGCTTCAGATTCTGTGTTTCCCCCTCTCTCTGTTCCTCCCCTACTCATGCTCTCTCTCAAAAAATAAATTAAAACATTTAAAAAATTAAAAAAAAAAAGAAACATTTCTCCTAAAAAAGTAACCAAGGGCTGCTATAAAGCATACATTCAACTTCCATTATGAAGGTGAAGAACTTAATTTCTCACACTCAAAGATCAGTTTTCTCTGAGAACAACAGATAGATGTTTGTTTTAAATTTACATTAAGTGAAAGTGATGATTTTGCCTGAATAAAGAGTCAATCTGCCCTAAAAGTAAATCCAAACGTCTTCCTTCCCAAATCCACAGGTCCTCCCGTTCTCTAAGGGCCTCAGCCCAACAACACAAGGAAACAAGAGCCCAGAGCACCCAGATTGCCTGCTTTTAAAATCTACATTTCAATTAGGTGAAATCTCCCAAACTTTAAGTAGTGGCTTAAATTTCTTTAAATACTGTGTAGGTCAAAGCAAACCTGTCTCCATGCAGTCTCGACTGGAGGACCACCAGTCTTGCCATTCAAACTTCTTACCAAGCTCAAGGGAGGTCAAGTAGGGCAGGCAGGGTGGCCTCAGACCAAAGGATTATTTTGAAGATCCGTCTGGCGAGGCGAATACAGGGAAGAAATGAGCTGCAGGGTTTGTAGAGGCCACTATTAGGCAAACAGGCTTGAAGAGTGGAATGTAGGAAGGGCCCCCAGCGGCCACCTGGCTGAATACAGACAGGCCCATCCACAACCCACGTCTGTTCTGCCTCAGGTGAATTCTTTCACTGCCCACACCACCAGCAACCACAGGACCCACATTCGGAGGCCTTCATCCAATCGGCAGAGACATCTCATTTAGACCCCCAGGGTCTACATCAGAGCTGACAGGGATGTAAACCAAGGCAATGGCAGAAGCAATGGAGAGGGATTCAAAAAATGTATGAAAGGCAAAAACACCAGTGATGACAGCAAGGAGAAGGTCCCTAGGATACAACATAAACCTGACCCATTGCAAACTTTGATAATGAAGGTGAGTCTTCAAAACCAGACATAAATAGGCTTAAGAGTGTGCTCTTTCACTTCTGAGAACAGAGCTGTCCTCACGGACTTGCGACCTGTGTAGTCACACAGGACCCTATGCTCAGAAAGGCTCCATGCTTGGTTTAATGCTGCTGTCATCATCTTGAGATTCTTTTTTTTTCTTCAACTTTTTTTAATGTTTATTCATTTTTGAGAGACAGAGACAGAGTACAAGTGGGGAGGGTCAGAGAGAGAGGGAGACACAGAATCTGAAGCAGGTTTCAAGCTCTGAGCTGTCAGCACAGAGCCTGACGCAGAACTCGAACTCACTAACTATGAGATTATGACCTGAGCCGAAGTTGGACGCTTAACCGACTAAACCACCCAGGCGCCCCTTGAGATTCTTAATTTAACTTTGAACTTGTGTTTTATAAGTGAGGTCTGATGGGGCAACGGAGCATGCATGTGAGCCGAGGAGATCCCATTTAATATGTGTGCTGCCATTCTTACACAGTGTTTGCAATGCCTCAAGAGCACAGAAGTTCTGTAGATTCATGATGCACAGGAGATCAGCAAGACTAGTTCAAGGTGGCTGTGTTACAAATACAACCAAGTGAGCAGGTGGGTGGGTGCTGACAGCTCCCAGAAGCCACGCTTTCTATTCAAAGGAATCACAACTTGCTTTGCACACAGAAACAAAGCAATGTCTTTCTAAGAAATACAAACAACCAAAGAATCTTATCATATCCTCTTACTCCTATTACCTCCCAGTAACACTGAAAATAATAGCATAGAAGGAAAAGGAGAGATAGGGCAACCCATGGTTCTTGTTTCTTTCAGTCCTTCCTTAAAGCCAGCTCTTCCTTCTTAAGACAAAGTCTGATAGAATGCATATATCAAGAAGTGAAATAAAAAAGTAGTGAGTTAAGGGGTGCCTGGGTGGCTCAGTCGGTTAAGCATCCAACTCTTGGTTTCCACTTAGGTCATGATCTCACAGTTTATTAGATCGAGATCCAGCTCAGGCCTTGGATCCAGTTCTGTGCTGAGAGCACAGAGGCTGTCTGTGATTTCCTCTCTCTCTCTCTCTCTCTCTCTCTCTCTCTCTCTCAAAGTAAATAAATAAAAAAAAGAAGAAGTAGTAGTAGCAGCAGTGAGTTAGTTTTGAACAGTGTTTCCACGTTCTGGTAAGAACAATACACGCATGCATATACAAATTACAAAATATTGGTGTGTGATTTCAGTAATTCTGCAGATGTGTCAAATGCTCTTAAATTTTTTTTGTTAATGTTTATTCCTGAGAGCGAGAGAGCGAGAGAGCAAGAGAGCGAGACAAAGCACGAGCGGGGGAAGGGCAGAGAGGGAGACCATTCAAAGCAAGCTCCAGGCTCTGAGCTGTCAGTACAGAGCCCCACGCAGGGCTCGAACTCACAAGCCATGAGATCTGAGTCGAAGTTGGATGCTTAACCAACTGAGTTACCCAGGCGCCCCTCAAATGCTCTTATATTTATACATTTAACAGTGGCTGCACCACATAAGCAGTAAAAATCATGCTAAAATTTTTAATTTTTCTTCACTTAGAATGATATTATAAAGCAAGCACGAGGACAAGTCAATAGAGAAGGTATAGAAGAAAAGGAAAAGCTTTTTATGTTAGTACCTTTAACATTGGGGGGTTTTTTTCTGCTTTTTGAATGAGGGGGCCATACATTTTCATTTTACACAGGGCTCCAAAAATTATGTGGCCATGCCCACTGAGAACCACTGAACTCAGGAATATCACACCTATCTAAAACGCTACACACACCTGAGTAAGTTCCTCCTGATATCCTTCTTGGCAAACCCCAAAAGCCCCACCGATGGACTGATGGGCATGCTGATTTTTAGTTCCATGCTCCTAATTACTGAATCGCTTCAGTCCTTTCCCCCACCCCCTTCAGGTCATTACAACAACAAATCTGCTGAGATACTGCAACCCTATGTCTTTCCAACTAAAGATCGCTCTAGAAAAAAATCAGTTAAACTGAAGACTACAGAAGACCTTACCACAAGCAGCATCTAATGCAGAGACCTTCTACAGGGTACTTTGCCGTGCCTTGGCAGTTCAGTTTTAACCAAACTCAGGCTGTTTCTCACCATGGAGAGCACTCAGGTTTCCCCAGGGAAGTGGTTCTGTGAACGACTAAATCTGGTGGTCTAAAAATTCCTCCTTCAAATGCAGTCAAGTTTTCCTTTGTCTCCTTTCATTCTCCTCTTCTTTTTTGTAGCCACCACTTTCCACTTCAATAAATTAGTGTCCTGCCTGGAGACACATCCCGACAAATGTGTCAGCTTGTATTGTTTAGATGAGAGACTTTGGTCATTCTTTCAAATTTTTCCTCTGCACCAATAATCCCGAGAGCCAGCCTCTCAGGAGCCTGAGTCGCCTGTCTATGAATTTCCTTTCACTGCCTCCTATTATACCGAAAAAATGCAGACTGCCTGCAGTGAACTTACTCAACTCTTATCTCTTCCAATCACATTTTTTTCTATTTCCCCATCTTTTCTTCCATCCCATCTGAAGAAGGTTCTTATGGAGTTCAAGGCTAACCAGCCTTTCTCCATCTGATTTTTAATCCATCCGTGTCCCCCTCCCCTAGACTTTGTATTCACTTCCCCCTTGCTTTTGCTGCTTTCACACTAGCCCCTCCACCTGTGCCCGCCTCAAACCAAGCTGTCACAGCATGCCTTTCCTTGTCCCACTCCTTGAAAGGCTGGGCTAATGGGCCACCTGCAGCTCATCTCCTCCCTTGTAATAGTTTTTTGCACCCTGGATTCCATCTCTACTGGGCTAATGAAAATACAGTAAAACCCTGGTTCACAAGCATAATTCGTTCAGGAAACATGCTTGCAATCTAAAGCACTAGTCTATCAAAGCGAATTTCAAGAACTATTGGCTCAGTTGTGATCATGTGACATTTGTCATCACATACTACTCATACGGCAAGACGCTGCTCGTTTATCAAATTAAAATTTATTAGAGGGGTGCCTGGGTGGCTCAGTCAGTTGTGCGTCTGACTTCAGCTCAGGTCATGACCTTGGGGTTCATGAGTTTGAGACCCACGTTGGGCTCTGTGCTGACAGCTCAGAGCCTGGAGCCTGCTTCAGATTCTGTGTCTCCCTCTGTCTCTGCCCCTCTCCCGCTCATGCTCAGTCTCTGTCTCAAAAATAAACAAACATTTAAAAAATGTAAAAAAAAAAAAAAGTATTAGAAATGTTTGCTTATCTTGCAGAACACTTGCAGACCAAGTTACTTGCAATCTAAGGTTTTACTGTACACTCTCAAGTTCCAAATGACCTGGTGGCTGGACCAGACCCGTCCCTGGAACAGGTCTGTTGTGCCAGATGGCAAGGACAGTCCACTTGCATTGGGTGTGCTTCTTCCCCGTGCTCTCACCATCTTCCCCTTCTCTGGTGGTTCCTGCTCTACCTCTTTTAATAAATGTTCTTTAGTCTCATCATGCTTCAATGTCAAGAGTTCCTTGAAGGTTATGTATTCGGCATCTTCTTTAAAATAGGTGAAGGGGATAGGGGATTAAGAGGTACAAACTTCCAGTTACAAAATAAATAAGTCACAGAGATTAGAAGTGTAACAGAGGGAATATGGTCAATAATATTGTAATAACACTGTGGTGACAAGTGATAACTACACCTAGTGCGGTGAGCACTGCAGAATGTACAGAATTGTCAAATCACTATGTCGTGGGGCGCTTGGGTGGCTCAGTCAGTTAAGTGCCTGACTTCTGCTCAGGTCATGATCTCGAACTTTATGAGTTCGAGCCCCGCGTCGGTGTGCTGACATCTCAGAGCCTGGAGCCTGCTTCGAATTCTGTGTCTCCCTCTCTCTCTGCCCTTCCTCCACTTGTACTGTCTCTCTCTCTCTCAAAAATAAGCATTAAAAAATAATTTTTAAAAAAATCGCTATGTCGTGCACCGGAAAATAATATAACACTGTATGTCATCTTTCAATAAAAAACTTAAATAAAAATAAGAAAACTAGGAATAGTTGATGTATTGTACACAGTCTAACAAACAAGCAAATAACTAAATTTTTAATTTCGCTTTTTTTTTTTTTTTTTTTTTACTTTCTGAAGTATTTTATGGTTTGTTGTGCTTCAGCAGATTACAGGCATCACTCTAGGATTTCCAAAAATAAATCAAATGCGAGATTAACTGTACTAATTATTTATCCATAATAGAGCACATCTTTTCTAAATATCGAAAACTTTCATGGTCTAGAAATAATTTATCAACATTTGACTCAAATAAACTTCAGCACACCATATTCTGTCATGGTTCCTTGTCCTGTATTTTCTGGTCCTTTAAAAATATTGGACTATAAAAATGATAATAAATTAAATATATATAATGCGTAAAAAAGAAGAGTTCCCTAAAGGCTCTGTATTTGCTTCTCTTTTTATTCGACATCTCCTTCTGTAGTGAGTTCATCTACCTTTAATCGTTGTGTAACAGTTCCATGGAATGATTCATCTAGGGTTCCGCCTAAACTCCAAACCTAAATTTCAAATTCTTAACACCTTCGTGTGGATACAACAACTAACAGTTCTTAATGGCTTCTGACAATGCCAAGTCCAGAAATAAGCCAGAGGCAGTAACATGAAGTGGTTGAAGATACTGACCCTAGAGACTGGACCTACCTCCATTTAATACTGAGTCCAACACAAACAATCTAGGGAAATTCATCTAGCCTCTCTGTGCCTCAGGCTCCTCATCTGTAACACAGGAATAACAGTGCCTTTCTTATGGCTGAGGTAGGGATTAAATCTAGGTTAATATACGCAAGGTGCTTAAAATATGTACACTGTATGAGCATGAGCTACTATTCTCGTTGCTGCTGTCATTCTAAAAACCTAATGAGACATGTACTGTTACTTTACCCATTTATATAATGAGAAGCCAGAGGTAGGTTATTGTGGGTCATGATGGAATCTCAAATTCCAGGTGTTCAATTCTTTTTTTTTAATTTTTTTAATGCTTTTGTTTTTGAGAAAGAGAGAGACAGAATGTGAGCGGGTGTGGGGGCAGAGAGGGAGGGAGACACAGAACCCAAAGCAGGCTCCAGCCTCTGAGCTGTCAACACAGAGCCTGACGAGGGGCTCAAACTCACACACTGCGAGATCATGATCTGAGCTGAAGTTGGACGCTTAAGCAACTGAGCCACCCAGGCACCCCACCGGGTGTTCAATTCTTAATTCGTCCTATTTCCCATTAAAATTCAACTTTCACTTGTATGCCTTTCTTGATTAAAGGTGTTCTGCCCCTCTCCCCACCCCTCACCACTTATATTCCAGTCACATTCAACATACTATTTCCAAAGTCATCTTTATAACATAATTCTCATAATTCTCCCACCTTTAAAAGAATCTCATTTTAAAGGATAGTCTTGTCACTCTCTTAAAAACCCTCTAAGAGCTGGCTCCATTACATCTTACCTCTCTTAATACTGATCTCTATATCTTATCTTTCTTTAAAATTCATCTCACCACATTCTACCTTTGCTCCTGCTCATCTTCCCCTTCTGCTGTCTCCAAATCTCCTACTCCTCCTTTTCAAGGACCATTCAAATCCCACCTCCTCTAGCTGGACCCCACCAAACCCAATCTTTCCTTTGAGTGACTCATCTAGCTCATAGCACGCTCTTCCCACACATACCTCCAAAAGGCCTTAACAAATCAATTTTTAAATTTTAATACTTTCTATATTTGAAGAGTAATGCATGCGTGTTGTAAAATAAACATTAATATGCTTTTTTAAAAAAATTAAAACCCCTTTCATTTTTCCTGCCATGTTAATCAACCTCCCGTAGATCACCCCTTGATTTAACAATTTTTCATGCTTTGACAAATATAAACTATACATGTGTGCTTGGTTTTTCTTAATATAACAATAGACATCTGCATAAGTCAACATATTTTTTTCAACCATTTTAACAGCTAAATAATATTCTAAATTGGTTTTTTATTATGATTATGTGTAAGGAAGACCTTCTCCTTTATATGAATATTCTCAAGGATAAAGGCCATGTTTTGTTCTTACATTTTCAAGAGGACCTCACGCCAAGGCCAAGAATTGCTTACACACATGTAATATCATATTTCATCCTCATAACAACACAATTAGTCCCATTTCACAGAAGACAAAAATCACACAGCCAATAAGGACAAAGGCTTTAAATCTATATCTGTCTGACTCTGGAGCCCAACACCCTTCATTGATGACCTAGGCTATAACTAATGAATTTCTCATAAGGATATCCTTCGCTTTTTCACCCATGTCTTTTGGGAGACATAAGAGCTAATATTCTGGTGTAGGCAGGTGGGACTGAGGATAAGAGATGGGCGCTGGAACGAATGGCAAACGCACGGAGTCAAGTGGTTGCAGGTGTAAAGCTAACCTACCATTCAGTACTTCACTTCAATCTGTGTTTACTGAGAACCTACTAGAAGGATTTCCTGCCTCTTCCTCTTCAGGCTCCCATTACACTCTCCCTCAGCAGTAGCTGCCACCATTTGTTGAAAATCTATATGCCGTATATTCCACTATTATTTCTATTAATAATTTCTCATTATTCCTAAAGTATTTCTAAAAGTTCTGTGAGACAAACATCAGTACCACCATGTTAAAGATGGGAGAACTGAGACTCAGATTAGTTACTTGCCAATATTAGAATGTAATAAATAGCAGGGTACCTGGGTGGCTCAGTCAGTTAGATGTCTGACTTCAGCTCAGGTCATGATCTCAAGGCTTGTTAGTATGAACCCCGCATGGGGCTCAGTGCTGACAGCTCAGAGCCGGGAGCCTGCTTCAGATTCTGTCTCCCTCTCTCTCTGCCTCTCACCGGCTCGCGCGCACGCTCTCATGCTCTCTCTCTCTCTCTCTCTCTCTCTCTCTCTTTCTCTCTCTCTCTCTCACACACACACACACACACACACACACACACACACACACACACAAATAAACAAACATTAAGAAAACAATTTTTAAAAGAATGTAATAAACAGCAAAGCCAGGATTCAAGCTGAGGGTCAACTTGCTTCAGTCTGACCCCTCTTTTGTCATACAGAATGCTGCCTTTCAATTCGCAGAGAAAAGATGAACTATGACTTTTTAAAATTTAGACTCAGGATTACATTTGGCTACAAGAGACCCAACTTCTGTGGTCTAACCAAATAGAGATTTTATTTTCCTCACAAAAAGTCAAAAAATGGGCAGACAAGGTCTGGTACAGCAGTTTCACAATGCCATAGCTTCTCACCCTGCTTAACCCTTGAGCTTCTAGTCTGTGGTCACAAGATGGCTTCTCCACTTAGAAAACAGCCTTTCTGTTCCAGGGAGGAAAACGTACAAAGAGCAGAAGGGAGGCTTATAGAGGCCATCCCTTGTAAAAGCTTTTGAAAGTGGGTAGGGAGCCCTACCCACCTACTTCTGTCTCATTGGCCAGGACTACAGCACTTAGACACCCTGCAAGGGATTCTAGAAAAATTAAGTTTTTGTTTTTTGGGGTTTTTTATGGTAAATTAAACAAAATGAGTTTAGCTGTAGGGATGTAGAGATGGGTAGATGGGTAGGAACGGCTCTGGTTGGCATGTAGCTGTGTCTGCCCTAGAGGGTGATGTAGATAGAGCACAAGGCATCCTAGAGAGCCAAGGTATTCTGGAGAGAAATAAAAGCAATGAAAGAACCTTAACTCCACGCTTAGAAGCTTCCTGATTGTGCAAAGTCACAAACTGATGGGAGTGGGGGCTGGAAGAATGTGAAAGCCTCCAAAGCAGCTGATCCAGAGGAAAAACACTGAGACCCAGGTGACTTCACACAAATCATCCTGACCAACTCACAGGTTCAACCAGAGTGTTTTCTGAGTCCTCGCTGTTTCCCTTCCTCCCACTCACTCACTTCCCAGAGTTAATACAGATGGGAACCTACAGGCTCATCAGACTCTTCTATCATTCATAAGAAGAAATAGAGCGTGTGCAAATTCCGATTCAAACAAAATAAAACTCTCTACGATGTGTTGTTACAAGGAGCAGCATCTTTAGAGAAAGATAATGGTTGCAGAAACATCCTTTACGCAACTGCGGCCACACTAACAAGTTATAATATTAAGCTAAAGCGGGCCAAGAGTTTTCGCCTGAGTTTCACTTTCTTGTAAAGAAAGTAAACTCAATAAACTTGCCTCACAAAAATCTTATAAAACCCTGTAGTAAGCGAGAAGACATTTCTACAAAACACTAGAGAAAGGTGATAAAGAGCCAGCAAAAAAGGGACTAGATCCTGTGAGCTAGGTCCTACGCACAGAGATATAAGATAACGTAAGCATATTTAGTGATATGGTAGAGTTTTACATTCATAGTACAAAAGAATTAATACACTTCCCAATGGGCCTACCTACTTCTTCCCAAGAACCACCTTGCTTGCCTAAAGAACTGGGCCACAAATGAATGAGCCTGCATCTTTGCTCTCACCACGTAAAATGAAGTTTGCCCTTGTTAACAAACACAAACACACACACACACACAAACATACACACAAGAAGTACAAACACACACAAGGAGTACAAACACACACAAGGAGTACACCTGTTCTCTCCAACTTGCATCTGTTTTTTATATCAAATGCTTGACTTCCCTAAATTAAAGGAGACGTGAAACTACCTAGACTTACTCTGGAGTTCAGAGGGGGTTCCTAAAATCCACAGCCAGCCCCAAACGTTACAGGACTTGATCTTTCTCCTCCCAGATTCATATTTGAGACATGAGCCTTTGCCAGAATGAGTGATACTGAATGCAATTCGAGTTTGTACCATTTCTTCAGTCATAGACATTTTTAGGTACACCACTGTACAGAAACCACCAAATGATCTTTCTATTCTGAACACGTTACACTCGCCAACAAAAACTAGGATTTGCATGTGGGCCAGTCAAAATGTGAGTCACAGCAAGTTCTAAGGAGACACATAACCGAAGTCCAGTCACCAACTGTGACAGCACACCCACTGGGACCCTTCAGAGTCCAAACCCACATCTCAGAAACAGAAGCTCTTCAATGGGTCCAGACTAGTACACATTTCACTCATACCGTCCTCTCCCCCACAAAAGTGCCTAACAAGTGTGCCAACTTAAAACTTCCACAAGGGCCCGTTTTTTAATCTAAAATCCAGTTGTTTGGGGTTTTAGATCCTTCAAAATGGAAAAAAATACTGAAGCAAAAGTAATCCTCACCACTTGGCCTTTTGAAACATTATCAACTTACGCCAAACTGACATCAATGACTATATTTAAAATCAACAGTATAAAATAGAAGAGTCTTTGTTTTTTTTGTAGGATGGACAGGTTCAGCTAAGTTTTTTTAGGCCATTACCTCCAATTACTAAAGCATCAGTCTTTGTGGTTGTAATATATGTGACTGAAGCTGTACACTTTTTGACCAGGAAAAAGGCTCTGACATGCACTGTGAGGAGTTTAAGAAACAAATGCAACCGCACAAGCCCAGAGCAGTTTTTGGATAGTGTCCATTTTTGGACAGTGTGATGACTGATTTAACAGTGACATTATCAACCTTTCATTGAAGGGCACTGCTGGCCAGAAGACACTTTGTTCCATTTATCCCCAAACAACACCCTGGGTCACTAATCTTAACAGCTTTGCATCTCATACTTAACACCCATCTGTTCAACCATGGTTAAAAAATAATAATAAATCCCAGCCCCCTGAAATATTTCACAATTGGCTGCTCAACTGTGACTACTTTTTTTTCTTACTTTCAGAACTAATAGGGCTTTCTAGGGAAATCTCTGGGAATAAAAAGGTCATCATTATGCAATATCTCTTGCCTATGGTTCTACCTGGAAGTAGTATTTAATAAAGAATCGAGATACACACCCAAATGTGAATGAATAGTCATTAATTCGCTCATTCAATGTTTTGAAAAGGTAATTCAAATCAGATTGGAAACATGTAATAATAACTTTGAAAAGACGGAATCAGATGAATGAGGTCTTCTTTCAGTTAACAGTTTGAACAATGTGCTATTTGGGAATTAGGAACATTTTTAAATGGGAGATGAAAAACCCAAAAAGTTCATTTTAATGTAACAAATTGCCAAAGGAATCTAAGTTAACTATAAAAATATAAGTATTCCCTATATACAGAAAATACGTTTTAAAAAGGGGTCAGCTAGTCAGTAACAGGGAAAAAGTGATCTTGTTCTGATTTATCTCATGCTGGGACAGTGAGTAACAAAAAGACGACATACATTTTGAACTTGTTTCCAAAAAACATCCATGATGCCCTTGAAATTAGGCACTTTTGGTCTGGAACTACATTGTACCCTGCATCTCAAGTTAACATTTGCCTACAAAGGCCAGATTATCCTATTTTTTTAAGTAGCTGTCAGAATTATGATAGTTGCTAGTTAAAGAGAATTTAACCAAAACCTAATACTACCCTTCTTAATAACTCAAATACCTTTCATATTCTGTCCATTAAGAGTACTGTATTTTACTACACCACATGTGCCTTATAAACACGGAGAAAGAGAAATAAATATTGGTTAAAACTGGGTACATAAAATTAATGTTATTAAACTGTGAATGAAATTTAAAGTGTTCCATATTCAAGTCCCGAAGCCAGGACCAGCTTCCTGGAAAGAAAACATAAATCTGAATTTGGCACATCAGGACATCATAAAGATACTCTTACTGGACTGGTTATTACAAACTGCAGTTTGAACACTATCAACCAAGGCTCCAGTGAGCTCACATTAGTCACAGAAATTCCGCATTACCTCCTCTTTCCTACTGAAAAAGTACAGTGGAAAATACAGTATGTTTTATGTACTTCCTATAGAACATAAATAGAAAAGACTTATTCACCACCATTTCAGAGCCATTAAGCAATTACTATTTCTTAGCTCCAAAACAATTGCTATTTCTTAGCCCCAAAACACAAACCAAAATTAAAATGTTCTGACCTTTTCAATAAAACACACCTTCACTTTGCAAAAAGCCTGCTCTTGATCCATCCTGTACTAATTTTTTCAAGAACTAAGAATACAGGTCCAGGTGTTTTATAAACAAAAGCAAAACAAACCACTTCTCTCTAGCTCTGAAACCTGTCATCTGGCTAGAAAGATGGAGAACCCCATCTATGAAGTCCTATGTTCCCTATTTCTCTAATTGGACTTACTAGATGTAATGTGGCTTCTTTCCTTGCCTCCTGGAAATGCCCATTCATTCAAGGCACCTGGGATGCAGCTTTTGCCTCACAATGAAGTTCACATCTGACCTGGCAACAGAAGGATTCTCACTGCTGAGGGACAATGGTGAATGAAAAGGGAAATTGGACTCAGAAGTCTCAGCCCATAAGTTGTTGGGTTTTTTTTTTTTTCCTTCTCCAAAAGAGAGAGACTTAAGCACTGATAAGTGAGGGTTCTCAATCAGTTTATGGAATTCTCTTCCCCAGAAAGTCAATCAGCCAATTAGCGACGTGGGCACAGACAAGATCTCCAAGCAGGAAAAGGGATTTCAAACAGGAAATCAACAAAAATTAGAATTCTCTATTGCCACTTCTCAAACTATCTATTCCTCCCAACAGCCAATTGTTTTTCCTAAATACCAAACTTGGACACTAAATTGAGTTCTTCTACTGCTCTCTGCACTTCTTACTGAAAGGAAGGATTTGTTTGGGTCCCACATGTTGAAAAACCTACGCTCCTATAATTAAGAGTTTGGATGCCACACCTTCCACCCCAGTTCCCTGTTAAAACTCTCTTCTGTACAAATGATCCTTGAAAACGCAACTACCAGCCCTCATCCCTTTCTCAAGCAGGCACAGAAAACAGATCTGAAGATTCTCAGCAGTCTTTTCTAACCCCTCCAGATCACAAAGTTGGCAATGAAAGGGATTCTCAGTTAAAATGTCAGAGTGAAAGGAGTTGGGAGTTTTAGAAGTGTGCCCCCAAGAGACGAGTTTTCCCACAGCTCATAATTAATACACCTCAAGTGAATTTCTCACATCCTGTCCTGATTGGATTCTATAAAGGGATTTTTTATGTTGGTACATAAGAATATTAAGAATAATGGTGATATTCTTTCATTTAAATCAACATGTAACAAGCCACAAGGAAACTAAAAAAATACAAAACTTTGGTTCTCTCTCAAAAAGCATAATTTTGGGGTAGAAATTTCATAAACTTTTTGTGACATTTTTAAATACCACCCCATACACACACGCACACACACACACTTCTCTAACTGGAGTTCTCAGGTATTACTGGGAGACTAGGGTGTGGGGGGTCTAAAGACACAGACAATACCTTACATGTCCATCCTGGAGGTATTTTTCACATGGAAGCTAGTTGGGAGCCCTAGGAGTTAAGCCTTCCCCCTAAGCCTCCCCCCCCCAAAAAAAGTTCCTGTTCCCCCGGGAAAACAGAAGTGAGTTGGAAAGGAAATAGACCCGGGGAAGAGGAGGAGCGGCTGCAACACCCAGCTGCAACCGCACAACGGTGCCACTTCCCTCCGGTCTGTGAGAGGAGCCAAACGCCCTTACCTGGGGGGTAGAGAGCCGCGGGCGCCAGTTCCAAAAGTTCTGGTTCACCTTCCGTCCGAGTTCAAAGCCCCAGCACGGTGGCCCCTGCCGCAGGCTCCCAGCCCGAACCCTTTCCCGTCCCGCTCCCGCCTTGCCCACCCTCTCGGCCCTACACCATGTCAGGAATCCGGGCAGGCACCGAGCTGGGAGCTGACATCACTCCCAGTTCCAGGGTACCTCCCCTCCCACCTCCCACTCGCCTTCTCTCCTCCCTCCCTGCGGGAATTAGCCAAAGAGAGTTCGCAAGGGGGTGTGGTCGGCCGCGCCCGGGCGCCCGCTGATTGGGCCCTGAGACCGTCACTCAGAGGAGTCAACTAATTTTATACATTCCTCGCTGAGCTAGCCCAGGGCTGGGAGTGGGTGGTGGTGGAAAAAAAAAAGTGCTGCCTTTCCTGCTATCTCTAAGAAAAGGGAGTAAATGGTATGGGCAAGAACCTTGCGGATCGTGTTTTAAACTTCTGGGGTATTTACTACGTTCCAGATCGGAAACGAAACTAACCCACCCAGCCCCCTTTTTAAGGAAAAACAATTGCCTCTGTGTCACGGGCAAGTACGAGTCCTGCGGCGCGTGGAGCAGAAAATGGCTAGCTTTAAGTCACGCAAATAAAGGAAAACGCCAGCTCACTCTTCTTCCCTTTCATCTTGCGGCTGCTGGGTGTTCCCTTAGATGGGGAATTTAGAACTTCAAAAGCTCCGGAAAGGTTTGGATGAGAAACCGCGACCCAGCTCTGAATTGTTAACCAGTGGCGTTATCAGCCATGTGCTGCTTTTGCTGTTAGCGGTGAAAATCACACCACACGAGCTTCGGACAAAAAAAAAAAAAAAAAAAAAAGGATCTCTGAAGTAAGAAAAATTACTATTTACCTTTTTAAGTACCTTAAGGCTGTTGCTTTCATGCCCTACTGAAAAGGGAGGGGAGGAGGGGAATCACAATTGAGTTCAACAAGCCACATGAGAATAATTACTGTTGAATGGAGCCAATTGCAGTGGCTGAGCTATCAATTAAGAATTAACTAACATTTACCCTTGACGGGTATCATGCTGTATAATCCCCTTGGCTAACAGAACAGAATGATTATCGAGAGATGGTTCTTTCAATTTGTGTAATATCTGATCCAAGACAGAACTGAATGGTGAACTGTGGCTCTATTTGTATGAGATATAGATAGCATAGTATCCATTATCTTCTGGAAGTACAATGAATTAAGTATTGGCCTTTCTGTTGGTTTGTATTGTTTGCTTTTTGATTGATGACAACATCGCCTACATTTCATCGTTCTGCCAAAAATTGTAGGTGGATGCACAGATTCAAACACTGTGTCTCATTTAATCCTCACAACCATTCTGCAAAATGTCATTAGCCCCACCTTCACATAAGGAATCAAAGGCTCAGCAAGATTTTATAGAAGTAAATTACTTCAGAACATCCGGAATTGGGCTTGAAACCAGGAACCATTTGACTCCCAAACCATTTTCTCCCTTTGTAGTAGTGATTGCCCACAATGGACACTCATTCAAACACTTGTAATGCTGAAAAAATCCACAGACCCTGACTTCTGCTCTCACAGATCCACTTTCCATTATACCATTGTGCTATTTGTCAGACCTATACTATTCCAACCTCCTAATATACTTCTGACTTCATTTTTCCCTGGCTCTACGTCTTTCTATGCATCCATCACCACCAAATGAGTTTTCAAAAGTACTGTTTGCTTTTGCCATCAACATCTTCCCCTCTAAATCAGACCTCCTTTCCCTACGTTTCTTAGCTAGCCGTTCAAAACTCTCCCCAACCTGGCCTCTATTTACCTCTCCCACCTTATCTCCCATTTCACTCCTGGGAACCCCTCTGCTATAGTCCAGCTGGTCTACTCACAGATTGCTGCTTGATTCTCACCTTCTGGCCTACCTGGAATCCCAGCTCTTCTTTGTGTTAACTCTTGCCCTTTTCTCAAAGCCTAACTAAAGTCCTAGTCCTCACTGTGTGCTACAGTGAACGGAAAAAGGGCTAGGGGTCCATTGTCCAGTTCTGGCACTTACTTGCTGTATAACTAGGCAAGGCACTAAAACATCCATCAGAAACCTGGGTCACTTCCTTTATAAAATGGGGCTGATAATAATCAAAGGTTATTGTAAGGGTTATTGAAATTATACAGAGGTATAAACATATGGGTAAATATGTCCAGTTTTATGTATTTCCTTATCTTCCCACAGGATTAAGCAAGCTCCATACTTAATCCTCTTTGTATTCCTTATACCCAATTCAAAGACTCAAAAATATAGGACTACAGAAAAATGAATCATCATATCGCTCCTAACCCCCGTCCATTCCTTAATGCACCCAAACCACCAATAATCTCACAGCCAGAAACCACAACTCTCCCTGCCCCCTCAGTCAGGGACACACTTGTCGGTGGGGCCTGTTGCCTGCTTTGCTCCGCAAATGTTTTCCACCAGTGGCCGGGTGGCTACCAGTCATTCTTTTAGACCCAGTCCTAGGATAGCTGCGTCCAGGCTCACATGCTACAACCAGCAGCAGATGGGGGAGGGAATGTCCCACCCCCACAGGGATGGCAGGATGGAATAACAGGAAGTCGCCTCCCATCCCCTCTGCAGCTGGAGTGATAACAGCTGCCATCAGAGTCCAGAAAACAAAAGAGTCAAGAGGAAAGCTGAAAACAGGCCTGGGCTGGTACAGTAGTGTTCAAACCAGGGGTTCCAGAGTGGGTGAGGAAGGAACCAATGGGCAAGATTTCAGCCTCCTTCTCCCTGCTTCCCCACCCTCTCCCCCTTAACAAGAGTTACAGCTCCTCTCTCTGTTCTACATTTAGGCTTCACTGTAATGCTTCATTTACAATATATGTCTAGCACTGGCCTTTGGTATCTTGGAGAAGCCCCAAAGAATAACAGCAATTTAGCAGAAGTGAAATAGGATGCATGAGGAGCAGATAGCCGGACTTTGCCCATTATCTTGGATTCTAGCTGGCTTCATGGAAAAGTACATCTACAACTCCTGTGGTTTCAACACTAATGAGCTCTGCAGGTCTAGATATCTATTTTCTGCCTAGTTATTCTTATGGTGAGCCTTACCTTTAGTACCTATAAATTGTACCAGATACTAACACTATGGGGTACAGGTAGGGAGATGAACACTTTGAAAGAGGGAGAAAACCTGCAGAGTAACAAAAAATAGAACTTGAAAAGGACTATAAAGGTCATTTAATTCACCAGTTGGCTGAAAGAACCCCTTCTACAGCATTCCTCACAAGTAGCCTTGAAAGCCCCTGCTTGGATTTGCCTGGCAACAGGGAGCATACAAACTAGGAGAGCAGCCCACCACTCAAGGTCTTTCTCCTAGCAAGCAGATCCTCCTTTTTTGACATTCCCCTCCAAAGACCTTGGTCCTGTGTCTCATTTAACTCTCTCGTAACCACTCATTAAGGTGCATGTTATTAGCCCTTTGTTCGTATAAGAAATCAAAGACTCAGCAAAGTTATATAAGTGAATTGTTCCAGAATACCCAGAACTGGGACTGAAAGCAAGGTTTCTGACTGCAAGCCATATTTTCTTTATACATCTAAAGCATGGCTTGTCCACAATCTACCCTTTTTCAGTTCTGCCCTCCAGGATAACAGGGAACGGGTCGACTCTTTGTTCTCCCATCCCCAAGCCCGTGCAGGCATGAGGACACATCCCCCACTTAGTTTGTTTAGATGCACAGACTGAGAGTTCACCTGAGTTACCAAGGGCACATCATGTGCCTCTTCTGGTCTGTACAGTCTTCCAGCTGCTGCTTCTCTAAAGCACAGTCCAGATCATTCTTGACTCCTTTCAAAACCCTTGAACATCTCCCTTTATCAGGGAACAAAGCCCAAACTCTCTTGGGGCATCAAAAAGCCCTTACATCTTGGCTCCAACTTACCTTTCTATGCTCAATCATCCACTCTTCTTCATATTCATATTCTCTGTGCAAACTGAAGGACTTGGCGCCCATATTCCCAAAAAATATTTCTTCCTCAGTGAATGATGGGGTTTGCCCATGTCTAGTAGAATGTACTGCACAGCATTATTGTAAGGATTTGATGAGATGTCATATGCAAGGTGACAGCACATTGCCTGATACATAATAAGACATCAGTAAACACACTTTCCTCTTTCTTATGCTACAGAACAATGGTACTATTATTTTTATACATGACTTATGTCCCTCACTGACTATAAGTTCCTGAGGGCAGGATGCCAATTTGTTTTATCGTTATGCTCGTTAGGGAATCTGAAGTCATGCTTCATCCTATAGACATTCAATCGAAATTCACTGAATGAATTAATGAATGCTGTCTTTTGCTTAAAAGTCCTAACCTGCTATGAGCTAGGTCTTTAGAAGTTCAGAAAGAACTCTACTAGAGTTGTCTTAAAGGATGAGGGTGCCTCAGACTGTTCTTATCCCAGTCCCACTGCTAACCACAGAGTGAGTAGGACACATGGTATAAATCATGAACCCAAATTCAAATGAAACAAGCTTAGCTTTAGAATTCCTTCTAAAGGAAATTGTGGCTTATTCTGTCTGATTCTAAGCATGGCGTTGGTGATAACCCAGACACCATTTTAATATCCTTTAGCTGGACACTAAGCCACTATTCAGCTATCACCACTGACATCATTTATTGCCGGAGTCTAGCTCCAGCAGGTCCAGGGCTCCCTGAAGGATGAACGGTATCGGCGAAAGGGAGCGAGAGAGCCTCGACTTCTTTCTGATCACCAGGCAGGCATCTCTGCACTGAAAGCAGGCATCTCTGCACTGACCGGAGAGTCAGCCTTTTTTATTAAACAAGTATATGGGATACAAAACAGGAGTGGCAATTCCTTAGACAATGATTCCTGATTGACAAATTCACTGGTATGTAAAAATTTCCCAGAACATAGATTGGTAGAAGACTCATGCATAATCTTTATCAATAGTGATTGACTGTAGGTTATTTAGATGCTTATCATATGGGGAAGGAAGGTGCCCTCAGTATTCAAATACAAGGCAATGTTTTTAGCATAGTGAAAGCAAAGTTTAGTCCTTTGTGAGCAGGGTTCAACAGCCTGTTTTCTTGAGGGGGAAGAAAAACAAGTTTTTCAGGAAATGTAATATTTACTCCCATAAACACAAAAGAAGAAATTTCTATAATCTCCTTCACAAGGTACAATTTAGCATATTTTTGGCATAAGAAGGCAAGTCACTCGATGTCAGTTGGCAATGTGTTGTGGGGGTCGGTGCTCAAGCAGAAATGGCGGAGTGATAGACAAACAGAAATGGCAGAATGGTAGACGAAGGTCGCCATCTGACAGTGGGAGGCCTTGCAAACCCGCCTTACTTCAGAAACGGCTCCCAGCAATTTATGAATCCAGCCCTCTTCCCTACTCCCTTCCTGCCCACGGAGACAGGTTAGAAATAGGACCAGTATCTCACTTCAAGCAGGGTCTGATTTTAATCACCCTTTCCTCGCAACCCAGAACGTGTACGTTATTCTGTGGTTAACTGCCAGACAAATCCAAAAAATGCAGTCACATTCAATTACTCATTTTATTATTCTATTTATAAATGGAAAACAATCTTAATTAAAAATAGAGACTATTGCTTTTCAAGATCTTTGATTAATGTTCAATTAATGGCTAAACTAAACAAATTAAATTCCCTTAAACAGTTAACCCCATTTACAAACACAGTTAATTGAATTTCCTAAAAAGTGTGTCTGGTGCCTACACTCTGAGAGAGGTCAGCAAGATGGCAAATCAGCCCTTTCAGTACACAGCAGCAATTCTTCTTTTCCATTCCATGCAGATGGTCAGTGTAGCATTCTTCCCAAGCAGGTCAGACCCTTCCCGGGGCTGCCAGGCCTTTCCACGGGTGACAAGTCATTGCCATTCCTTCCTACCAACATGCACCATGCACAAACCTTTGCAGAGGTCCCAGGAACATTTTCACTTAACAACAGAACATTGTTCATAACCAGTAACTGCCATCTTGATTTTCACCTGCCACAATATTTAGTAAGGCTCATTTTTTAAACAATGTATCATGGCTCACTACTAATCAAAATTTACCCAGTTTGACATTGTAGTGTACCCTATTCTCTGGATGAGCACCACATATGATTCCCAGCCCTCAGACTAATCCATTAATTTCTACCGCACTCACCTTTTCACCTGGACAATCATTAATTTACTGTTGCCTTATTTAGTCTCTCCTAATCCTTAACTAGAATTCTTCTACTTCAGGAGATTTACATTTTAAATGGCATGTTAGATTTCAATCCAGAAACTTATGAGAGGCTTAAGAGGAATGAGGTTTCTTTTTAATGTTTTTATTTATTTTTGAGAGAAAGAGAGAGAGAGAGAGAGAGAGCGTGAGCAGGGGAGGGTCAGAGAGAGAGGTAGACACAGCATCTGAAGCAGGCTCCAGGCTCTGAGCTGTCAGCACAGAGCCTGATGCCGGGCTCCAACCCATGAACCGTGAGATCATGACCTGAGCCAAAGTCGGACACTTAGCCAACTGAGCCACCCAGGTGCCCCAAGAGGAATGAGTTTTAATCAACACAGATGTAAAATGAGGATGGGTCAACTGGTTTAAATAAATGCTTTCATTAAAGGGACATGGCAATTTGAAACAAGTTGCTGATTAACGAATCTTTAGGTTAGAGCATCTTATCTCCCAAATCCTATAAAAATGAGTTTCTCTCCTGCTTTCCCTGGCTCCTCCAGATTCTATCTCCAGAAAGGCCTTTTCACTTGAAGGATGCTGACTGAGTAGCCTGTGAATTACAAGATAATTAGTACTGTGGTTTGTTAAACTACCCAGGGTATTAAGGGCAAAAGGAGAAAGTGTCTCAACCATCACTTTAATATATGTCTTTTAAGTGCTTTGAACCTTGTTTCTCTTATTTCTCCTTATATAATTTCCATTTGACCCTATATTGCTTGAATTCTCAATTAATTATAGTGTAATAGACATAGAACTACCTTCTACATTGCAAGATACTGTTTCTGAAAAAGGTCATCACCCATTCCTGAATAAAAGGAAGTGTAAGAAATAGCACCTCTGGTAAAATTAAATACAGCACGGAGTTCTAAGACGTAGGATCACTTGACATATTTGACACTTGACATAAGACCTAGGATCACCTCATCATCTATAAATGGAATGACAATAATCTAAAGAAAGAGCACTGAAATGGAGCTGCAAACCCCTGGATGCTGCCATCCCCACAGCTTCCTTCTGACACAGTCCTACGTGGTTCTTTACACACACAGTTCTCAGTCAACCTCCTGAGACCCTTGAACAGTGCTGATTGGACCATGGATTCCCTCCCACCTGAATCAAAGACAGTCAAGTATAAACTTGCAAACATCCTGGAGCAGACAAGCTCCATCAGAACTCATTAGAGTTCCCTACTAACTAGTCACTAGGTGGCCCCATCTGATTCTCTCTCAAGACATTGAAGATGGGCACCTGGATGGCTCCAGTCAAACATCTGACTCTTGATTTCAGTTCAGGCCATGGTCTTGTGCTTCACGAGATAGAGCCCCGCATCGGGCTCTGTGCTGACAGCATTCAGCCTGCTTGGGATTCTCTCTCTCCCTCTCTCTCTGCCCCTCCCCCACTTGTGCCCTCCCTCTCTCTCTTTCTCTCTCTCCCTCCCTCTCTCGCTCTCTCTCTCGCTCTCTTGCTCTCGCTCTCTCTCAAAATAAATAAACATTTTAAAAAAGACATTGAATGTGAGGCACACACACAAAAAAAAAAACAGAACAGGGGGCGCCTGGGTGGCTCAGTCAGTTAAGCCTCCGACTTCAGCTCAGGTCATGATCTCAGGTTCATGGGTTTGAGCCCCGCATGGGGCTCTGTGCTGACAGCTCAGAGCCTGAAGCCTGCTTCGGATTCTGTGTCTCACTCTCTCTCTCTGCCCCTCCCCACTCATGCTCTGTATCTCTCTGTCTCAAAAATAAATAAAACATTAAAAAAATTAAGAAAAAAACAATAGAATAAAGCAGAAAGAAGCAGAGGCACATAGATAAAAGGCAATGAGCAGAAACATGAGTAAGTAGAAGCATGAAGTATAGAAAGTGAGATCAGAAGAAAGCCAGCAACTCAAAACAAAGCAAAAAGACATAGATGCTGAAAGTCACACGCAGAAAAGGCAGCAATCAGAACCACGAGACAATAGACACCATAAGAGTAGGGGAAAATAGCTGCAGAAGTAATAGAAAATATAGCATGATAGTACAAAATGATAATGATCATAGGAAACACCAATTTCTGTGTCTCTGGTACTATTTTAAATGCTTTAAATATGTTAACTTCAACCTGGTGACGTCTGTTTCCAGACAAGGAAACTATGCCACCAAAAGCTTAGGTACCTTGCCCAAAGTCACATGCTAGCATGATTCAACCCAAGTTAGGGCTAGAGTGTGTACTCAGAGAAAAGCTGAGTTAACAAGAATGAGAGACACAGAGTTACTGTTGAATATTTAACCATGCTCCAGTTCTTATGAGGATCAATGGGTCAGTGGTTTCCTGCATTTCCTTCATTCCCCGGAAGGTCTCGTTCTGAATCTCCATCACCTGAGGTAGTCTGAACACTTGAAATAATCTAATACTGTGTCTTCAGATGAGATCATAAATGTGAAAGCATTTTACCTTCCCTGAAATAAATGGGACCAAGTGAAGTGCTTTTGTTCCGAAATAAGGTGGAAGTTTTGAAGATACGGTCTGGTGATCAAGATGGAATTTGTCTCTTAATCATGTTTCTTTGGGACTTCACTTTGAATCAGGTTCAGTCTGTCTTGGTGGTATATTTTGCCATGCACTGTGGGAATTTTAGAATGTGTTAGTTTTCAACATGCAATTATCATTACATATTAATTAAATATAATTATATTAATTACATGACCCTGTTCTCCCTCATTCCTTCCCTAAACAACTAGAACGAAGAGGCTATGATTATAGGGGCAATGAACAAAGGCCAAAAGAAAAGAAGCTTGAATATTGTTTTCTCTTTCTACCACTTCTCACAACAGCAGCCAGATCACTTAAGATATTGGAGGAGTTTAGATTTATTCTAATTATAATGAAAAAAATGTGGGCATATGCTACTACTCTCTCTTTTTTTTTAATGTTTATTTATTTTTGAGAGAGAGAGAGAGGCAAAGAGAGGGGGAGACACAGAATCTGAAGCAGGCTCCAAGCTGTCAACACAGAGCCCGACGTGAAGCTTAAACTCATGAACCGTAAGATCATGACCTGAGCCGAAGTCGGACACTTAACCAACTGAGCCACCCAGGCGTCCCTCTACTACTCTCTTCTTGTTCATTAAAAACAAGCTTTTCTCAATCAACCCCATTTTGCTTTTATTGAGTACATTTGTGAGAATGACCACAGATAAGAGGACAGGTGATGCTTTCTCTATTTTTTTTTAATGTTTAATTTTGAAAGAGAGAGAGAGACAGTGAGTGAGTGGGGGAGAGGCAGAGGAAAAGGAAAACACAGAATCTGAAGCAGGCTCCAGGCTCTGAGCTGTCAGCACAGAGCCTGATGTGGGGCTCAAACACACAAACTGCGAGACCATGACCTGAGCTGAAGTCGGACATTCAACCTACTGAGCCACCTACATGCCCTGGTGATGCTTTCTTATAGGGCTCATTAGCAAGGCTCTGAGCTTTGGTTTCAAAAGGGCCTTCAGTGGATATTATGAATCAGTGCTTCCATCATTATGTTAAGAAAGGAAAGAGCTGGAGCCTAGATTCAACCCTGCCTTTGCAGAGGTGGAGTTGCAAAAAATTAAAATCTGCTTCAATACCAGCAGAAGATTTAGAACTTTATGTGTTGACTAAAAATTATTTCCATATGCTGTAATTGTTTGTGAAGTTGTTAGTGTTGGCACTGTATTCTAATTTGTTCAATGCACTCACTTCTAAATGCTCTTAGAAGGGAATAAATATGTCAAAGCAAATAATCTCCCCCTTCCAAAATGCCACTCAAAATCCCCTGACTTTCCCTCCTAATGAGTATTAATCTTATAAGGATCAGCTTTATTTGTCCTGTCCTATTTTAGACATCAGGGTTGTGTTCAGTTGCCTTCTAAAGCTTTATTTATTTATAGAATAAGAGAGTCATATGTGTGGAAATAATAACACTTTTGTCAGAAAGTCAGACAGCAACTTGGAAGCTCCAGGGTCCAAATGCCACTTCCAGTGGAGCATGCGTCTTACAGAGGAGGGAGAGAGGAGAAAGAAATCATATGCCCTGCAGTCAGGGCCCTAAGACTATAAGTAAGCAAATTACCAAATAATCCACACTGTTCACTCCAGCAGAGTCTCTCACCTTGGAAATGCCCCCACCTACTCCTCCATACACACTCTTCCCTCCCACTGACTAATGTCTCACTGACCATAGAGGAAAAAGAAACCACAAGCTATTCTTTCTTGTGATCCTATGACTCAACCTCAGCAAGACATTTAATGCTAAACTTTGAACACCTTTCTTTGTCACCCTTTCAGGTTTTCTGAGAACGTAGTCTTAGAATGTGATTTAATTTTCTGAACAAACCTAAAGTAGGTGCAGTTATTATCACCACATTCCAGATAAGGAGACTGAAGTCTAGAAGCAGAACTGGCTTCATGGGTGGAAGATGTGTAGTCACCCACGGCCCACGCTTAGAGAGGCTTCATATTTGGTTTAATTATCTACTGTCACCATCTTGAAATTCTTAATTTTTTAAGGGGCCCCTTTACACTGGGTACCACAGATTACATAGTTTATCCTTTCTAGAAGGAGTATATTTCCCAAGATTCCCATATTGATTTGCTAAAGTTGACATAATGAAAAACCACAGATTGGGTGCTTTAGGCAACAGAAATTTATTTTCTCACAATTCTGGAGGATGGAAGTCCAACCAAAGTGTCAGCGGGTTGGTTACCTCTGACGCCTCTCTCCTAGGCTAGTAGATAGATGGCTTCCCTCTTTCTTTGTCTTCACATGGTCTTCAGGATTATGGCCCACCCTATTGACCTCATTTTAACTTAATTACCTCTTTAACGAGCCTATCTCCAAATATAGTCACATTCTGAGGTAGTAGGCACTGGGTCTTTGACATATGAATGCGGGTGAAAGGGAGGAGGTAGGGAAACACAATTCAGTTCTCAACAGTCCCATGACAACCAGTAAGTGGAAGAGCCTCTAAGATTTGTTCCACTCATTATTCTCTATTTTCTTCACAAATACCCATGTAAGTATATAAGAGTATCTGTCTCTTCTTATCACCAGTAGGAGAAGCAGAGGCACAGAAAAGCCAGTACTTGCTATCATGAAATAAAATGGCAATACAGGAAATTTATTAGTAAAATGATAGCACAGGGTTGAAACCTCGGCTCTCCTGCCACAGGATCTACTTTTGGGCCAGTACTGCCTTTCACAACCTACACACATTGATACCGCTGCCAGGAAAATGGCCCCTCTCTGCAATTATAGGTTCTTGGACTGTCTGCCTTTGGTAGATTTCTAAATAGCACAGTTGACTGTCTCTAGCCAGGAAGAAAAAATCATTACTCTTCTCCTCACAAGTGACACAAAGGCACCTCTGTGGAATACATCCAACATACTATTGTGTAGCTGCTTTATCTCATTCTTTTGCTGGCTCCAAGCTGTAAGCATGAGCAATGAGAAGTGAGTTTGTGGAGATAACTGAGGAGTAAGGTAACTCATTTAAATGATAAAACAGGAAGCCCATTTCCAGTTTGGACATGAATAGTGTTTTAATGTGAGCAGATCTGGAGTCTGGACTAAAGACTTGGGAGTATTATAATATGGAATGGCAAGGAGGTGGGCACAGGGGAGCACCAGGTTTCTTCTTTTAAAGAAAGGAGTTCTTGGTGACAGCTGGACATGGAAAGCATTTGCTGTACTTTGGCTCACAGGTACAGTGGGGTGGGAAGGGTGGCAGATTAGGGACAGTACTCTGGTCCTAGTCCTGGCTCTGATACCAATGTTGGGCAGGTTACTTTACCTCTCAAGACCTCAGCCTTCTTTTCTGAAACATAATGCTTTAAAGTTCCATTCCTGTCTCTCAAATTCAGTATTGCTGATGGGGTGTAGCAAGTTTTTCTTTGCATGATCAAGAGAGCATGGTATAGAGTTTTTCATTTAAATTCAGTTCCCAGATATTGTAATGTGATTGTTTATAATATATTAGTTTTTTAAAAGACATTTTCCTTTATGAATAGAAAAACTATGCATCAGTGGGGAAACCAGATGTGATCAGGTGATCAAAATTAACATTACTAATAAGGGGCAGATAGACTTTGTATGCCTCCAGATATGATGCCCTGAGTAGGACACAACACTACTTAGGTGATATTCTGGCCCAAGATGCATAATCTGAATCTAATCATGAGGAAACATCAAACAAACCCAAATTGAGAACATTCTATTAAATGATTGGCTTACTCTTAAAAAAATGTCAGTGGCATGGAAAGAGAAAGAAAGGTTGAAAGCAAATTAAAAAGACAACCCACATGGTTATTTTTTATGGTTAATTAATTTATGACAAAAGAGCTAGGAACATACAGTGGGGAAAGGACAGTCTCTTCAATAAATGGTATTGGGAAACTGAACAGCCACACACAAAATAATGAAACTGGACCACTATCTGACCTCATACACAAAAATCAACTCAAAATGGATTAAAGACTTGAATGTAAAACCTAAAACCATAAAACTCCTAGAAGAAAGGCAGTACCCTCCTTGACATTGTTCTTGGCAATGATTTGGGGGATTTGACACCAAAACAAAGGCAACACAAGCAAAAATAAGAAAATGGGACTGCATCAAACTAAAAAGGAGATGCATAGCAAAGGGGACCATCAACAAAATGAAAAAACAACCTACTGAATGGAAGATAATATTTGAGGTTAATATCTAAAATATATGTTTAAAAAACTCATATAATTCAATAGCACAAAACTAATCTGATTAAAAGATGGGCAGAGGATCTGAATAGATATTTTTCCCATGATGACATATAGACTGCCAACAGGAATATGAAAAGATACTCAACATCACTAAGTAGCAGGAAATGCATATCAAAACCACAATGAGATATCACCTGGCCATGATCTGGAGAAAAGAGAACCCTTGTGCACCTCTGGTGGGAACATAAATTGCTACAGCCACTATGCAAGACAGTATGGAGGTTCCTCAAAAACATAAATTAAAAACTACCATAAGATTCAGTAATTCCATTTCTGGGTATTTATCCAAAGAAAATAAAAATGTTAATTCAAAAAATATCTGCCCCTCCATGTATACCGCAGCATTATTTACAGTAGTCAAGATATGGAAACAACCTGAGTGTCCACCCCCTGATGAATGGATTAAAAAAAATGGTATATATACAATCGAATATTATTCAGCCATTAAAAAAGAATGAAATCTTGCCATTTGTGACATCATGGATGGAACTCGAAGGCATTATGCTAAGTGAAATAAGTCAGACAGAGAAAGACAAATACCTTATGATCTCACTTATATGTGAAATCCTAAAACAAACAACAACAACAACAACAAAACCAAGAAGCTCATAGAAACAAAGAACAGACTGGTAGCTGCCAGAGGCAGGGGATGGAAGTGGGCAAAATGGGTAAAAGGAGTCAAAAGGTACAAACTTCCAGTTATAAAATAAATAAGTCATGGGGATGTAATGGATAGCATGGTGACTATAGTTAATAACACTGTGTTGCATATTTGAAAGTTAAGAGAGTAGATCTTAAAAGTTCTCATCATAAGAATAAGAATTCTGTAACTATGTATGTTAACTAGGCTTATTGTAATGATCATCTCACAGTATATACCAATATAAAATCATTATGTTGTACACCTGAAAGTAATATGCCATATGTCAATTATGCTTCAATTTTAAAAAGGACAAATAATACATGATCCTGGACTAGATTTGTATAGGAAAACATTTCCATAAAGGACAGTATTGGGATAATTGATAAAATTAAAACATGGGTAGTTGATTAAAGAAATGTATCAATGTTAAGCTTCTTAAATTTTAAAACTATATTATTGGTCTGTGAAAGAATATTCTTGTTCTTAGGATATACACATTCAAATATTATGAAGTAAAGGGAATGATATATGCAGACTTTCAAATGTTTCCAAAAATAATAGAAAGAGAAATTAGTAAAACAAATGTGGCAGCATGTTAAATATTGATGAATCTGGGCAAAGAATATATGGAAGTTCCTCACTTTTTCTCGCAAATATTCTATAAGTTTGAAATTATTTTGAAATAAAGTATTTTCTAAAGTAGTACATGTACACTGCATAACATTTTCTAAAGAAAAATCTCACCACCCAGAGATGACTGTTAACCTTTTGTGTATACCTGATTTCTTTCTATTATGTCATGACAGCTGGACAGGAAAAGGGTTCATTGTGCTTAAACTCACAATACAGAGGAGGGTAAGGGTGGCAGGTCAGGGGCAGTAATTGGTTTGGGTGGCCTGTAATCTACCGTACCCAATGGTTCCCCAGAAGTCTGATGGGAGCTTCTAGGAAAGATTTGTCCCTGTTCTTTCCCTTAATTGCATGTTGTATCACATGAAGACATGTGATAGCCCCTTGCTATCTTTTAAGTAATGTTTTAGATGCTAAATACACAGGACTTAACATGACCTTGTTCCTGCTGTCATAGAATTTACAACCCGGTTTTGGGAGGCTGTATGTCACATGAAAAGGCTACTGCATCCAGACAGATCTAGATTCAAATCTTGACTCCACCATTCACATAGCAGGACTATGGACAAGCAACTTCTCTCTTGTGCCTCAGTTACCTCATTCATAGGAATGGGCATAACAACATTACCTGACTTATCAATGAACTGTGAGGATCAAATAACAAAATGTATATGAAGGGTTTAACATGATGTATGAAACATAGTAATCATTTGATAACAACATGATCATTATTATTGTTTATTATTGTATGTATATTATTAAATTAGTTAATAACATTGTTACTGTTATTATTTATATTTGTGCTCTTCTTGTGCTAGAGGATAGAATTTTGCTGAAGATAATCTGCCCTCACTTTAAAAAACAGTATGGAAGTTCATCAAAAAAATAAAACTAGAACTACCCTATGACCCAGAAATTACACTACTAGGTATTTATCCAAAGGATACAAAAATGCTGATTCAAAGGGGCACTTGCACCCAAATGTTTATAGCAGTGCTATCAACAATAGACAAATTATGGAAAGAGCCCAAATGCTCATTGACTGACGAATGGAGAAAGAAGATGTGATATATATATATATATATATAATGGCATATTACTTGGCAGTCAAAAAGAAAGAATGAAATCTTGTCATTTGCAACAACATGGACAGAACTAAAGTGTATTATGCTAAGGGAAATAAGTCAGAGAAAGACAAATATCATAAGATTTTACTCATATGTGGAATTTAAGAAACAAAACAGATGAACATAGGTAAAGGGAAGGAAAAAATAATAATATAAAAACAGGGAGGGAGACAAGCCATGAGAGACTCTTAAATACAGAGAACAAACTGAGAGTTGCTGGAGGGGTGTGAGGTGGGGGGATGGACTAAATAGGCGATGGGCATTAAGGAGGGCACCTGGGATGAGCACTGGGTGTTGTATGTAAGTGATGAATCACTAAATTCTATTTCTGAAATCGTTATTACCCTATATGTTAACTTGCGTTTAAATTTTTTAAAAATGTACTCATTACTCTCTTTTCCTCAACACCTTTCACATAAACACAAGACAGTCTGAGTGTGAGAGGCTATGAAGGTCTCAGGAGCCCCAGGACTATTCTCCCCTCAAATCAGCCATATTCTTCCCTGGAGGGATTACCTTGATCTGAGAGATAAGAATTCACTTTGCCAAATGC
Source organism: Cryptoprocta ferox (assembly GCA_028646485.1). Classification (NCBI taxonomy): domain Eukaryota; kingdom Metazoa; phylum Chordata; class Mammalia; order Carnivora; family Eupleridae; genus Cryptoprocta; species Cryptoprocta ferox. Next base: position 76,497,118 of record CM053571.1, read on the forward strand.
AAAGAAAACGCCATTCACTTTTGGAAGAAAATTGTGCCATTAAAATTCCAAAACCCAGGGGCTTTTTAGTCACTGGATCTGCTATGAAAAATTTTTCTCTTTCTCCCTAATGCTTCACTGACCAAATTTTAAAGAAGAAAAATAAGAAAACCAGAAACAAATTATTCCAACATCCACACATGAGAACATAAACTGTGTAGTGCGGACAGAGTATCACATGTGGTATCATTTTGAAAAGGCCTGGATCTCATCAAGTGCAAGTACAGGAGGACATTTGGCCATGTCTGAGACTGCTTATTAGTCAGTACTCTTCATTTGGTAAACTCAAATGTCACAACAGACATTAGTACTTGTTCTTATTCAGGAAAGGAAAATAGCCACATAAACAACACAGGCATTTGGTAAAACACTACAAGAACTTAACTCAAACATGGGTAAGGCTCATCTTCTACCTAGCCCAAATATCACTCAAATGCATTTAATTATGTACTTTGATGATACACTTATTAAAACTTTTCTTTGCTATCATTTAATTCCAAGATAGCAGCTAGCCATAAATTAAAATTTGTCTGGATCCTCTTACTAAAGAAAATAAAAATCCCCCATCATATGTATATGTGTGTATGTGTGTGTGTGTGTGTGTGTGTGTGTGTGTGTGTGTATTCAAATCAACCTGGATTTTTGAAAAGTAATTATCTCATCCCCCTCTGTCTCCACCTCCTCAGTTCCTCTCCTCAGGTCTAAATCTAAGAGTCTGGAACAATAAGAAGACATATATAATAGGACTGTAGATTAGGTTATTAGTGGTTCACTGATGCGGTTGAGCACTCAGGCATTTTTATCTCTTGTTGTATCTATGGTTGTAAGCCCAAACTAGATTGTACATTCCCCTCATGGCTACAAAATGACCTCAGGAAGTCCACCTATCAAATCTGCACATAGTAACATCCAAAAGTAAAATAAGACATTTTTCTTTCTAGTATCTCTTTTTAGGATAAAGGAAGCTTTGCTCAGAAACTTCACCTCCCCCAGTAGTTATACCTTCAAGTATCATTGGTCAGAATTTAATCACATGTTTATATCTAAGCCAATCATTAACAAAGGGATCAGGGCCACTATAATTGGCTTAGGCCAATCAGGATCTGATCCAGAGTCCTACAGGCAAAGGGTATGGTATCTCTACAGTAAGAAGGGGAAGTGAGGAATGGGAGCTGGATAAGCATTGCTACATTATTCTGAACTTTGCTTTCTTCATTAAGCTATATCACTTGGGGATCATATCAATAAAATCAGTTAATTTTAAGTTGAGGAGAAAGAGAAAAAGCCATCATCCCAAGCAGTCAAACAAAAATGATATGTCACTTGGTCAGTAACTATTCTATGATATTGAATATTAATGAGCCTCCTCAAACACACATAGAAAAAGAGATTCAAAAGCTGAAATTAAAAATAATTAAAAGTTAAAAATTAAGATGGTATCAGACTTCATGAAGTTATGCCAAAATTGAAGCTAACCTCCAAGGTGACTAACAGGCCCTCTAATGACAGGGGCTATCCTCTCTCATACCCACCCACTCTCACACACATCATCCCTGATTGCAAACTAAATGTACTGTGAAAAATTTCTATGTTTCCCCAGTTCTGCTTGGCCACAGGCATGGGAACCCTTAATTTAAAGATACCATCTTATCTACTTCTAATCCAAGGTGAGCAATGTAATCTTGGGCTCAATTCCACCTGCCAGAGAATTTTTTTCAAGTGAAAGTATTTTTAATGTTATTTATTTATCTATTTTGAGAGAGAGAGAGAGAGAGAGAGAGAGAAAGAGAGAGAGAGAGAGAGAGAGACAGAGAGAGAGAGAATCCAAAGCAGACTCCATGCTGTCAGCACAGAGCCCGACGTGGGGCTTGAACTCATGAACCGTAGATCATGACCTGAGCTGAAATCAAGAGTCAGCTTCTTAACTGACTGAGCCACCTAGGCGGCCCCTGCCAATGAATTTAATTTTGCTTCCTTGGGATCCAGTAAGTCCTGGACACCTTATCACATTTGTTCCTACCAATATGCTCTCTTCTCTGTAGTGTAGGTGATTCCATAGTCTACGTGAATGAATTTCGTCATCATACCTTGGGAAACTCATTTGCCATACGTGAAGCATGTTTTTTCTCTTTTTCTTCTAAACTTTTATTCAGGTGCAAACCCCTCACAGATTTTTCTCCTTCATGATTACCTGACCTTTTTAGACTTTTAGACTTTGACTCCTTCACCCTTCAGCCTTTTAGCTTTCAGAGCAAAATAATCTTTCTTAGTAATTATGATGCTAGCGTCTGCACTTTCAAATCGACAGATTTTCTGATATTATGTATATAATGTGGTGTCCATATAGTCCTAGTCTAGTCTCTGCTTTTGTGGAGCTTAAATTTCAACAAGAGACAGATGAACAATAGGCCCAATAAATGAATAAATTATATATATATGTTATATATATGTTAAAAGTCACAGCAAAACAAATAGAGCAGAGAAGAGCAATTGGGAAGGATGGAGTGGGAATGATGACTGCAATGTGAAACATGATGGCCATGTATGTCTCTAAGATGATATTTTTAAAAATTGAGATACAATTCACATACCCTAAAATTCACTGTTTTATAATATAGAAATTCAGTAATCTTTAGTATATTCACAAGGTTGTACAACCATCACCACTACCAAATTCCAGAGTATTTCATCACTCTAGAAAGAAATGCTGTACTCATTATTAGTCCCTCTCTCCCCACACACCCCCAGCCATAAATCTACTTTGTCTCTATGAATTTGCCTATTCTCAACATTTCATGTAAATGGAATCATACAATATGTAGCCTTCGTGTCTGGCTTCCTTCACTTAACATCATGTTTTCAAGGGTCATCCATGTTGTGGCATGATTCAGTACTTCATTCTTTTTTGAAGTTGAATAAATACTCCATTGTATGGATATATCATATTTTGTTTATTCATCATTTGATGGATATTTGGATTGTTTTTAATTTTTAGCTATTATGAAATGCTGCTTAGGAACATTCATGTACAAGTTTGTGTGCAGACTTATGTTTTTATTTCTTTTGGCTATATACCAGGAATGAAATTACTGAGTCATATGGTAGCTGTACATTCACTTTTTGAGGAACCATTTTTCTAAGAGGCTATTTCATTTTACATTGCCATCAGCAGTACACCAGATTTTCAATTTCTCCACGTCCTCACCAATCTTTATTATTATCTGCTTTTTTTATGATAGCCAAGAAGATGACATTGGAGCTAAGATTTGAAGACAATGTGGAAGTGAGCCATGCGAATATTCAGAGAAGAGACTGACGGGCAAGGGGACCAGCCAGAGCAGAGCCCTTGAGGTACGAGTGTAGCCTATGTGCTCCAGAGATAGCGGATGGTGGGTGAAACTGGAGTGGTGTGATCAAGGGGGCAAATAGAACAGGGTGACGTGAGAGCCAATGGAGGGCCAAGTACAGGTCGTTGAAGGTCATTATAAGGATTTTGGTTTTACTCTAAAAGAAATGGGGGGTCATTGAAGGATTTTGGAGCAGAGGGGTGATGTGACTTGACTTACATTAAAACGGTATTCACTCTGACTGCTGAGCAAGGGTGGAATTAGGAAGAATCAGAGAGACAATTGGAAATTTCTTGAAATAATGGTGACACTCAAGGCAGTTGGTATCAGGGAGGTGGGAGGAGTGCTTAAATTCTGCCTATATTATAAGTAAAACCAAAAGATTTCCTATCAGACCTCAAGTGGAACGTGAGAAAAATAGGAGTCAAAATTGTGGTTCAGTGACTTTCATTTCAAGAAATAGTACAGCAGGAAGTATATTCAAATTCATTTCATCACTATTAGGTCAGACCCAAAGTTCTTAATTAGGTAATCTCACGCATTTAAAAATATTGTCCACAGTAATAATAAAAACAATATCCTACAACCTATTAAGCATCAAATCCTTTAATTCAACTACCTCATGAGGCACGTATTATTTTCCACTAATTATACATGTGTAAACAAAGATGTGATTAATAACCGACAGCTCCGGACCAACCGGAAAAAGCCAAATATGCATCCCTAACTGTTATGTAGGATGCCCCCGCTTCTAGTTAGCCCAGCTACATCTTCCTCATACCAATAGCCACATACCCAAAGCCTTCCTCTTTTTTCGCTGTAAAGCTTTCCCACTCCTCTGCCTTTCTTGAGTCTCTGTTAAGACACAGTGAAGGTGGCTGGCTTCCTTGCTTCCTTGCAAGTTTGAAATAACTAGTCTTTGCTTGTTCTCATTTGGTTGGTCTTCATTTAATTCTACTGGGGTCTTAGGTCATGTTCCCTCCCTGGGAAATGGACTTTGAAATTCAGACTTGAGTGTAGGTTTATTGAGGAATACTTTAAAAAAATTTTTTAATGTTTTATTTATTTTTGAGAGAGAGAGAGAGAGAGAGAGAGACAGCATGAGCAGCAGAGGGTCAGAGAGAGAGGGAGACAGAGAATCCGATGACAGGTTCCAGGCTCTGAGCTAGCTGTCAGCAAAGAGCCCGATGTGGGCCAGAACCCACGAACGGTGAGATCATGACCTGAGCCGAAGTCAGACGCTTAACCGACTGAGCCACCCAGGCACCCCAATTGAGGAATACTTTTAGATCATCCCCTCTGAAGGGGATGATGGGAACAGCACGGGGCAGAGAGAGAAGCTGAACTACGACAGGTGGTTGCACTAGAGCTTTAATGGATCTCATGGGGAGCTCGGAGTCAGGATGGCCCTTCAGAAATATACCCTGGCCTGGATCAGTTGTTGGATGTAGCCTACCCTTGGGAAAGGAGAGGAGCCTTAGGCAAAGTAGATCTCTTTGATCAAAGACAAGTCCAAGGGGAGATCCTAGCCATGAACTCTCAGCAGCCAACACTCTGGGCAGCTGGGGAACAAGTGCTTGGATCCCCTTCAGGGCAGGGGAGGGTGGAGATTAGGTGACCCTACCAAACACACAGTTGGCAGGAGATCATGACTCTAATGTAATTTTTGATCCACATTTAAAGCTCCTTTCACTACAGTATAGATGTCTTCACTCGAAAAAAATGACAAATGGAGGTCAGTGATGGTTTCTTTCCTGTCCTCCTAATCCAAAACCAAGATCGTATTTGTAAAATGATTCTTATGTTTTTAGTAAGTGATTGTGAACGTAGTCGTTGACTCAATTGAATGTTGCACTTAAAAGATCTGAAATAAAACCCAACCACCCAAAGCAGTTAACTGAATTGCCACATATAGCCATTTATATCATCTTAATACTATGGTACTTTCTAAATGTTTTTCTCTCTCAGTCGAGTAGAACATTGTGACACGCAGCTTTCCAACTTAAATGTTGACAAATTGAAAGTAAATTGATATAAAAATAGTATCATTCCCACTTTAAGGCTATTCATCCCCTACTGAAAATTATTCCACCTTAGTTTAAATATTAATAAAATATATCTTAGAAGTCAGTAAAATATTAATTTATTCCTTAAAAGGATCTAGTTCCCTACCTTATTTTCATCACTAGCGTTATATGATCATTGCAGGACTTTTAGCTTACCTTGAGCTCGTTAAACTCAATGCTTCTTTTTTTGGTTTTACAAACAAATCAGCGAATACTGTATTCAGCAATGGAAGTTTTCCTGAAGATTATCAAAAAACATACACCCAGTTCTGTCTACCAATTGGTGTGAGTAGTCCCTTTGTTTGTAAATAAATCTATGACTTTTTAAAAAAATCTGTCACTTAGCATATTCTCTCACTATCACAAGACCTTTTGAATATATTACTCATTGTTCCCAGAACTTTTGGATTTTTCCCTTTACTGTTTGTCCTGGAAATTCCGTCATCCATACCCCTTCCTTCTCCCTCCCCCCAAAAGGAGTCCTCTCTTAGTTAACATTGTGTGTGATCTCAGCCAAATTGGAATCTCAAGTAACTTTTGCCTGTAGCATGATATGGTGGTTCTTAAACCTTGAGTCCTAAGACTTGTTAGGAGCATCTATTAAAATGGAAGATATTATTCATCCTAGATCTAAAGATTCAGAATTTCTGGAGGTGACCCTCAGACAAATGTATAACTGAATCTCTGTGTGGGATTCTGTTCAGTATCACAGCCTGAAAACCACTCACAGGTACATTTCACATTTCTAGAGACAGATAAACTTTTCTGGTTGTAGAATATCAGGATGAAACTGGCATTTGGAGTCTATTTTCTAACATTGTGCCTAGAATAGTCTGTGGAAGAGGAAATAATAGGCTGGCTTTTGCTAGCAGTAATCCATTTGAATAATAAGGCCTATCAGAATAGACACATAAATGTAAAGAATGGGGGCTGTTTGAGAAAAATTGTTGTAAAAGAATTGGAAGGACGTGGTGACTTCTAGAATGTTAAAGCAAAAAGATAGCAAAGGAGTTGAAGGTATCATTAGGGAAATGGCTATGATGGAAATTATTGAACAAATATTAAATGTAGCACTTGATGAGGTGATAGGGAGGCGACAAAGAGAAAAACACATAAATTAGTTTACTTCAGTAGGTATTTATTGAGTATGTGTTAAGTGCACAGCATTGTCCTAAAGGGTACCTAGGCATGGTTCCTAAATTTCGCTTTGTATTATGTTCACCTAGGGAGATTTTTAAAAATGAAGTGCCTGGGCTTCACATTAGCTCTAGCGAATCTAACTTTCTGGAGGTGGGATTGAAAATATTTAATGTATAAGACTCCCCAAGTGATTCTGATGCATTCAGTTAATGGACCAGCTATCTGGGAATCACTCTTCCAGAGACCACAAAAATGAGTGAGGCAGTGCTTTTTGAAAGGACTGTATAAACTGGTATGTTGAGTAATATGCTCTAGCAAGTTTCATGACTCTACCTTTATTCATGGTCTCTAAGTTTTACTCAGATGTTTCTTTTCTCTGAAATGCCTTTTCCTCATCTCTGGCATGAAAATATTATCCATCCTTCAAGATTCATTCAAATGTGAGAAGAATTGGGACCACATTCCCTATCACCACCCTTCCAACCCCACATCCATTATGCAACCCAATACTTACACCACCCTTAACAATATCCACTTCACCCCTTATCTCCTTTGCATCCTCATCTCCCGCTCCTTTGCTCACCTGAACCACTGAATGGCCTTTTAACCCATCCCTCACACTCCTTGTGTTCTCTTAAAGCCGATGTATTCTTTATGGTTCTATTAATCTTGCACAGTTCAATTATAACTATTTTCCATATTGCAGATAAAGTTTACTATTTCCCCATTACCTACACAATTAGGGATAAAAATGCTCCTGTTGATCATTGAAAACTTCTGTATCAACTAGAATTCCTTTGAACCAACTCTGACAAACTTAAGCAGAAAAGGTATAGGCTAGTTCACAAAATAGAAGTTTCAAATAATTCGTCTTCTTTTTATAGTCTTCTCAAAATTCTCATTTTATTTTATTTTATTTTATTTTATTTTATTTTATTTTTTATGTAGGCTTCACACCCAGTGTGGAGCTTAATGCAGGACTTGAACTCATGACCCTGAGATCAAGACCAGAGATAAGATCAAGAGTCAGACACTCAACCGACTGAGCCACCCAGGCACCCCACAAAATTCTCATTCTTAGAGAATGTCTGATTCAATATATCCCCAACTGTTGTTAATAGAAAAACAGGGGACCCTGCCTGGAAGACCACCTACAATTATGCTCACTGGGTGAAGATAGTTCTTTCAAAGTAAAATTAGGATACTGTTACTAAAAGGGAAAATGAATGTTAGGAACAAAACCAAGAAATGTCCACTACTATCAAAATATGGCCCCAATCCAATTGAAGTAAAACTGATAATGATGAAGAGGAAATCTGTGCTTTCCTTTTTGAGGGCTCAGAGGTCAAAATGGGGGGATTACCAAGGAAGCTAATACTTGATAGTCTCAATGCTCTCCGGGTTGGAGAGACTAGTAATTTGAAGTAAATGTTTAAACAACCTGTGGAATGATTCAAGAATTGTGAGTCATAAGGGTAAAGATAAACTGTTTCCATTTTTTCTGTCTGTGAGCAACCAATTTCCATATAACTATAATGTCCTTTGCCAAATACCCAATAGTATTTTTTGAAAAATACGTCAACCACCATAATACAAGAACAGCCAGGATTTTATTAGGGAGAAAGTCAGTAGGGTAACAGTAACTTCTATATCTTTAGGAGAGTAACAAGTCGTCCACTTCCAAGTTCAAGAAAGGTGTGATGATCTCCCGTAGTTCCCACATTTTGCAGCGTCCAAGCATTGTGGGGAGCAGGCTTTCAAAGATAAACGTAATATCAAAAAATAGTATGTAACATGAAAGTCCAATGAAGGTGAGGACATAAAACATGATGAAAATCCTCAGCGCATGTTTCCTACAAGAAAAGAAAACATTTGTGTTAAGAACATTGCTCAGAAAACCACACTGATGTGATTCCTGGTTCCTCCACCCAGGTACTTCTATAACTGCAAGGAAATAACTGAACTTCTCTTGACCTCAGTTAACATCCTCGAAAGAAGGAGCTTAGAATAGATGAGAACTTACGTCCATCCTAGTACTAGAGCTGAAATTCTAAGATTCTATAGCCATGAAACAATGAAACTCAGGATATTATGAGTCTCTTTCCTTTGAAATGTTCCTCTCACACACTAGCAGATTATTGAGGTAAAGACCTCACTTGTGAGGTAAATGATGCCGATTTGGAGGTAAATAAAAGAACATGCACTTAGATTTTCCTGGTGATCAATGTGATCAATGGAACCCAGCTCCATCACTAGTTTTGTTCTGGCACCTGATTACCCTTTTTAAAGCAATAGAAGCTTTCTCAAGTCTTTAAGGACTCCTCCTTCAAGGCTGGACCTACTATGTATTTTATTTGCTTTTAAATCCTTGCATTATCATTTTCTAATTATACATTCAATGCATGATTAGGGCAGAATAACTGGAAGATCCAGAAAAACACAAAGAAAGAAAGAAATGTTTCAGATAATCCAGTTACCTGGAGATAATTACCATCAACAATATATTTCAGAATAGAAAATCGAAAGTGTAGTTAAAACCTGCTACAGATCTAGTTTGTGCTCCAACTCAGTGGATTCTGTACACCTGAGCCAGGTCCTTGACATTATTGCCACTGGCTGTCTCTTGGTAGTTACACAAATAATTGCTTCAGTTTCACACATTTATTAAGGAGCCAATGCTTTTAAAAATACTCTAGTTAGAAGAAGTTGCTAAGGTGAAGCAGAGATACCCTGCCCTCAAGAAGCATTAAGCCTAGATTTGTTCTTTCTTAGGAAAAGAAAAACAACTCACTACAAAAACATAGCTAGTAAATAAACACCATTCTTCCTAAATTCCAAAGCCGATCATCTTTGGAGTTCCAACCAGTACTCCAAACTGATACATTTTCAAAGAAACACACTTTAACATTTATTTTTTAATGTTTATTTTTGAGAGAGAGAGAGAGAGGGGAAAAAAAAGAGAGAGCAAGTTGGGGAGGAGCAGAGGAGGGGGGACAGATTCTCAAGCAGGCTCTGCACTGACAGCAGAAAGCCTGATGCAGGGCTTAAACTCATAAACCATGAGATCATGACCTGAGCTGAAGTTGGAGGCTGAACTAGTTGAGCCACCCAGGCGCCCCTAACATTATTATTATTTTTAACTTTTTTGTGTTTATTTATTTTTGAGAGAGAGACAGAGAGAGAGTGTGCAAGCAGGGGAGGGGCAGAGAGAGAGGGGGAGACACAGAATCCAAAGCTGGCTTCAGTCTCTGAGCTGTCAGCACAGAGCCCAATGTGGGGCTGGAACTCACGAATGGTGTGATCATGACCCAAGTCGAAGTCAGATGCTCAACTGACCGAGCCACCCAGGTACCCCTAACATTATTTTTTTTAAGAGAAAAATCAGTTTTTTAAATCACAGATAATTTGGAAAACAGAGAAATGAAAAAGTTATAATCTCATCACCCTAATATAAGCAGCTAAGTTTTTTTTTAGGGAGCGAGCATGAGTGGTAGGGGGGAGAGAGAGCATCTTAAGCAGGCTCCATGCACAGCATGGAGTCCAATGCGGGGCTCAATCTCATGACCCTCAAGTCATGACCTGAGTCGAAATCAAGAGCTGGATGCACAACTGACTGAGCTCCCTAGGAGCCCCTATAACCAGCTAAGTTTTGTTTCTTTTTTCTTTTCTTTCTTTCTTTGTCTTTCTTTCTTCTTTCTTTTTCTTTCTTTCTTTTTCTTTCTTTCTTTCTTTCTTTCTTTCTTTCTTTCTTTCTTTCTTTCTTTCTATTTGTTTTGTTTTATTTTGTTTGTTTGTTTTTTTGGTTTAGAGTGTGTTCTTCCAGTTTTTTCTTTCCTTAAGTGAACACTCCAGGTGGGGTTAGGTTCAGATTTATTTCTTGACACTACTAAATGGTTTGATTTCTATTTACAAGTCAATATAACAAAATATTTTTTAAGTGGCTTAACACAATAAAAGTTTATTTCTGAATCACATAATAGTCCAATACATGAGTTCCTTCTTTTTTAAAAATATAATTTATTGTCAAATTGGTTTCCATATAACACCCAGTGCTCATCCCAACAAGTGCTCTCCTCAATGCCCATTACTCATTTTTCCCTCTGCCTTGACCCCATCAACCCTCAGTGTGTTCTCTGTATTTAAGAGTCTCTTATGGTTTGCCTCCCTGCCTCTTTGTTTGTAACTTTTTTCCCCTTCCCCTCCCCCGTGGTCTTCTGTTAAGTTTCTCAAGATCCACATATGAGTGAAAACATGTGGTATCTGTCTTTCTCTGACTGACTTATTTCACTCAGCATAATATCCTCCAGTTCCATCCACATTGCTGCAAATGGCCAGATTTCATTCTTTCTCACTGCCAAGTAACATTCCATTGTATATATAAACCACATCTTCTTGATCCATTCATCAGTTGATGGACATTTAGGCTCTTTCCATATTTTGGCTATTGTTGAAAGTGCTGCTATATATATATTGGGGTACATGTGCCCCTGTGCATTAGCACTCCTGTATTCTTGGGTAAATTCCTAGCAGTGTTATTGCTGGATCAAAGGGTAATTCTAATTTTAGTTTTTTGAGGAACCTCCACACTGTTTTCCAGAGTGGCTGCACCAGTTTGCATTCCCACCAACAGTGCAAGAGGGTTCCCGTTTCTCCACATTCTCGCCAGCATCTATAGTCTCCTGATTTGTTCATTTTAGCCACTCTGACCAGTGTGAAGTGGTATCTCAGTGTGGCTTTGATTTGTATTTCCCTGATGATGCATGACGTGGAGCATCATATAATGCGTCTGTTGGCCATCTGGATGTCTTCTTTGGAAAAGTGTCTATTCATTTCTTCTGCCCATTTCTTCACTGGATTATTTGTTTTTTGGGTATGGAGTTTGGTGAGTTCTTTATAGATTTGGGATACTAGCCCTTTATCTGATATGTCATTTGCAACTATCTTTTCCCATTCCATTGGTTGCCTTTTAGTTTTGTTGATTGTTTCCTTTGCAGTGCAGAAGGTTTTTATCTTGATGAGCTCCCAATAGTTCATTTTATAACAAAATATTTTTCAGATTTTCTATTATTAAACAACTAAAAAAAATGTGTAATTTTTATTTTTATTCGTTTTAATTTTATTAATGTTTATTTTTTAAAAGTTCAGACATTTTTCTGAACTAATCATAGCTACTAATCCCAAATCTTTTTTTTCATATCACCTGTATGGAACCAAATATTACTGTCATTAAATATTTTATTCATTTTGAATTTATGTTCCTTAAAGAATAAAAACATTCTTTTGACTTTTTAATACTGTTTATTTATTCATTTATATTTTTATTTTTCAAGACATGCATGCATAAAACCTTTATTCTTTTAAAAAATGTTCACATTGCTAGTGGAAAGTCTGTCAGGGAACTGAGGATACCAGGAAGAGGTCCCCTCTGAACCTAAAAATAGCAAAATTGATACATAAACCTCCTCAAAAATATGATGTATAAAAATGCTTCAGTGGACCCAGTATGTTTCCAGTTCATAGACAAGAAATTGGTCAAAGTCTCAGGCAATCTTAACTAGAATGTAATGAGGTGATGAAAGATGGGCAACTCAACAGAACTGTAATCTGCCCATTTAATGCAAGCAAGTGATGATAAAAACATTTAATTGTTTGGTTTTTTGAGATATAATTTGCATGCCATAAAATTTACCCTTGAAAGTGTATAATTCAGTGACTTTTAGTTTATTCACAGAGTTGTACAACCATCACCATGATCTAATTCTAGGAAATTTTTATCACCCCAAAAAGAATGTACCCATGAACAGCCACTCCCTACTTCCCACTACTCTAAAGCCTGACAACTATTCATTTACTTCCTGCCTATATGAATTTTCCTATGTTGAACATTTCACAGGAATGAAATCATATTACATGTGGACTTTTGTGTCTGACTTCTTCCACTTAGCATAATGTTTTCAGGGGTCATCAATGTTGTAGCATGTGTTAGTACTTTGTTCTTTTATTGTGGATGAACAATACTTTATTGAATGGATATGACACATTTTGTTTACCTATTCATCAGTTAATGGATATTTGTATTGTTTCTACTTTTTAGCTATTATGAATAATGCTGCTATGAACATCCGTGTACAGGTTTTTGTGTGGACAGATATTTTCATTTCTTCTGGGTGTATACGTAGGAGTGAGTCAGATGATAGCTCTTAATTGAACGTTTTCAGAAACACCCAAATTTTTTTCCAAAGTGACTACACCATTTTACAATCCCATTAGCAATGTCTGAGGATTCTAATTTCTCCATATCCTCTCCAATGCTTGTTGTTGCCTGTTCTTTTAATTATAGTTCTCTTAGAGATATAAAGTGGTATCACATGATTTTGATTTGCCTTTCTCTAATGACCGATGGTGTTGAATATCTTTTCATGTGCTTGTTGGCCATTTGTGTATCTTATTTGAAGAAATGTCTATTCAAGTCCGTTGCTCATTTAAAATATTGGGTTGTTTCTCTTTTTGTTATTGAGTTGTAAAAGTTCCTTATATATTCTGGATACTAAATCCTTAATTTCCCTGGTTCTGAGAAAGTTGATTCTGACTATTTTTTTCAAGCTCTCCCATTGATTTTATGGAAGAGGAAATTTTCTGGGATCTTTACTCCACTATTTTCATTGACATCACTTCTCACTTACGTGCTTAGTATTTTAATATCTGTTAAGCATGGTGAAGATGTTTTATATTCCATGTCTCAAAATGACTGAAATCCCTGACTTCAGCTCATGGATTATTAGGAGGAGACAGATTTAAAATAATATAATTGTATGGGGCACCTAGGTGGCACAGTCAGTTAAGCATCTGACTCTTGATTTTGGCTGAGGTCATGATCTCAAAGTTTGTGAGATCGAGCCCTGCATCAGGCTCTGCACTGACAGCACGGAACCTGCTTGGGATTCTCTCTCTCTCTCTCTCTGCCCCTCTCACACTCATGCTCTCTTTCTCTCTCTCACTCCCTCTCAAAATAAATAAATAAACATTTTAAAATAATGAAGTAAAATAACGTAACTGCAATAATATACTGTGGGTTCTATGTCAGGATTGTGTGCAAGGTACAGTGTACTCACAAGAGAGGTTTCTGAACATTCTACTTGGATTGGTAGTTGGGGATAAAGAATCAGAAAAGTTTTCTTAGAGAAAGTACTGCTCCAGGTATATATGATGGTGTGGCATCTTCAGAAAGGGATCCAAAGAGTCAGAATTTGCTAGTATGTATGTCTTTAATACCATACAAGGGAGAAGCATCTTGTCCAATGAACAAAGGTTTTCAAATCTGCCTAGCAAGTGTGTTCCTTTGGTGGAGGTGGCTGCATCATACCTTGCAGACACCGTCCTAAGATGTATATATACAGAGTTACCTAAAGCAATAATAAAGAAACATATATCTGTATCTTTAGATCTAATGCAATAGATCCATATCTAAAAATAATACAAAAAACACTACAACTCCAATAAACAAAGAGATTTTTAAAGAACGAGAATAAATAATTTATAAATGAAGATAAAACAAATTTTTAGTCAATCCTTGCAACTCATCGTACTATGGTTCATACATTTGGGGGCCTCTGTCTAGCTCCAAAGTCCCCTTTCTCTCACTTACCACATTGTAATGCTGGAAGGTCCGTTCTCCACTAAAGGGGGGGATGGAGCCTGAGGATGCAGAGGCTCTCTTTCTTCCATACCCATTTTTTTCAGGACCCTGAGTCTGTTTTCCTTTCTTGCATTTGGTACATCCCCAGCTTTGTATTCAGCAGAGTCATATTTTTGTAAAAGTTCTGGGGAAAAAATAGCAATCAACTATCATTTAAAACAATGATTTTAGAGTTCTGCTAGTCTTATTGTAGATGATGCAGAGTGCTTTTCCTCCAGAACACCTCATGAGCCCACACTGCTAATCACACAGGAGTTACATGAGGAAATCATTGGCAGCTGCACACCCACCTAATGGAAAGAGACTTACACATTCACCAAATAAGGTAGCATCATGGTAAAAAATTAAAGGAAACCTACATGCTAATCTTTAACCACTGGGTCATTCATGTAGGAAGATAATTATTTTTGTATTGAATTCATCTGTTCAATTTGTTCATCTGTGCAAAACATATTAAGTGACTCTTACCAGACACTATTCTAGGATACTGTGGTTAACAAAATAGATAAGGAATGTGCATTCTATTACATGTGCATTTGTAAACCAAATGGATAAGGAATTGTATGCATGTTTATAGGAGCTGGGAGACAAGCAATAAACCACTAAATTAGATAAGACATTATAGACTATGATACATGCTAAAGAAAAAATAAATAAGGTGATGAGATAGAGTAGCCGAGGTTTGTTGGGGGGATATCTACTCTAGAGGTGGGACGATTAGACATCTCTGAACAAGTGACAGGTTGACTCAGTCATTGATTGCTTCTTTCACTCATTAAGTCTACCTCAAGATCTTGTGGGAAAGGTTCAGATAATGAGGCATTTTTCTGGCTAGGGGAGTTTAGGAGAGATCTGGAGGACTAGATGACATCTGAGCTGAGCCTTGAAGAATACATAATTTGTCGACATGGAGGATAAGCTCCAAATGGAGGAGATGTAGAAACAGCACAGGGCTGTGAGATCTGGGGAGGACACCAGACCTGTGAGGTGTCCTGTTGGCCCAAAGAAGCCCAGGAAAGGGAGAAAAAAGTGATAAGAAAAGAGAAAGAGAAGAGTATGTGGCACAATCTCAACTTCTAGAGAAAGAATCATCCCTATATTTAGATTTTATCATTATTTGAACTTGCATAACTGTGCAATCTTACCTTTATTCTTGCAGTGAGTTTCTCCTTTAATTCATGAGCTTCATTACAAGCATCTTCCTGAAAAGACACGCACAATTCTGGGTGAAATGGAAATTATAACTTTCTGGTTTATACCATAAAATATCACTCATTTTGACACCACTTAGTCGTAAAGTGGCTTCTTTGAAACTTACTTTTATTCAATAAAATCCTTTCTCTTACAGCAAATTCATAGTATAATCATGATAAATTGCAGGAGGAATAACCAAAAGATTAGCATAGTTATTTTTAATATTTTAGAAGTATAAGCTTATACAATAGCAGCTTATTATAAATCATCTTTTTCTCTATTCATTATTCTTTCCTTGTGCCTTAAAAAACTTCCAAGACAGTAGCTGGAGAATCAAAGTATGTTTCAGAGAAAAAAGGGAAATTGTATTTCTTTTCAATATCTTAAAATTTATAATATATGAGTATACATTCTCATTATATTAATTTGAATATTATATTTGGACTTTATAGTTTAGCAAAAGAGTTGTCCACAAAATATGTCTGATTCCTCTTTTCTTCCTGTCTCCTACAGGTCATCAGGTAGAGACAGCATATGGTTTTGGTTGGTTCCTATCAGTTAGTTCAAGAGACAGCCTGAAAGTGGGGCACCTGGGTTGCTCAGTTGGTTAAGCATCCAACTTTGGCTTAGGTCATGATCTCGCAGTTCACAAGTTCGAGCCCCACTTTGGACTCTGTGCTGACAACTCAGATCCGGGAGCCTGTTTCGGATTCTGTGTCTCCCTTTCTCTCTGCCCCTCCCCTGCTCATGGTCTGTCTCTCAAAAATAAATAAACATTAAAAAAATTTTTTTAAAAAGAGGCTGAAAGCAAACCTTCTACGACATGAATCCCTATCATACATATGTCAGGAGTAAATAACTCTTTAAAAGGTTTTTAATTAATCATTCCATAATAGACTTGCAGGCGACTTTGAAAGGCAGAGCTACCGTAGGAAGAACAGTGTTCTGGGATTTAAGAAAGATGGGTGCTAAAGATGCCATTTCTAGAAATTTTTCTTAAACAAGTACTTGCAAAAGCAAGCAAAGACACAGATTTCTGAGGCAAAGCTTATAATAACAAACATTTATCATAAAGCCCCAAATATCCAATGAAATACATTTTATAAATCCAAAAACCAAATCCTGCATTATATAAACAGTGAAAAGGTAAAAATGACATGTAGTGGCATAGAAAGTTGCTGAAGAAAAATGATAAGTGAAAAACAGCCAAGTTGCAAAACTATATATAATATAATCCAATTAAAATTGCAACAACATGTAGATACATGTATAGAAAAATTTGGAAGAACATGAATATGCTAAAATGTTCACTGTGTTTATCTTTGAGGGATTGGGATTATTTTTCATTTTTAAAAAATGTTTATTTACTTTTGAGAGAGAGAGAGAGAGAGAGAGAGAGAGAGAAAGAGACAGAGCATGAGCCAGGGAGAGGCAGAGAGAGAGAGAGGGAGACACAGAATCTGAAACAGGCTCCAGGCTCTGAGCTGTCAGCTCACAGCCCGACATGGGGCTCAAACTCACAAACCACGAGATCATGACCTGAGCCAAAGTCGGACGCTTAACTGACTGAGCCACCCAGGCGCCCCTAGTTTTCATTTTTTATATGAAATAGTTCTACATTTTAATTATTAAAATAAGCATGCATTACTTTTGTTAGAAAAAAATACATAGACTTTTTTTTTAATGGGAGAGGAAGAACAAGACTGTTCTTTTCATCTGGAAGTGTGGGCAAATCACGTCAAGTTTTTGAGTTACGCTTTTCTCCTGTGAACATGAGGGTAAAGGCTACAAGACAGTTCCCTGCTAGGGTCTAAAATGCTGAGTCTGTCTTTCATCGAAGTCTGGACTCCATTCGCTAATATTCTCTAAATTTGAGATTGCCTTGAAGAACTATTTTTCTTCCTTAATTGTAATGCCATTTTATCATTACCTGGACACATTTGTTATCCATTTCTTCTAATTGCTTTTTAATTTCCATGATCTCCTTTAAAACAAAAGGGCATAAATCAAAAGTTGTAATGAATGATGTGTGGAATTAAAACAAAATGAAGACGATTTTTGGAAGAAAACTCATTCATGATCAAAAAGTTTGAGACTTAGTAGCAACTGTTTTTTCAATATTGCTCTGGGTGCTGATCTCCAAAATCAACATTAAGTCAAATCAACAAGATTGAGTTGGCCACATCCTATGTAAGTGGCCCTTGGGCTAGGCATTGTGCTGATTAGATACATGGAATGAGCATTTACCCTCAAACAGCTTCCAGAGAATGTATAATCTACACCTTTTTTTTTTTTTAACCAGGCTCATTCATCACAAACCCCTGAATTGTGTGACTTTGTTATTTAGAAAGGAGCTGTGATATTACAATCGCATTTTAGTTGGTATCCTGGTTTATTTATATAGTAAATATCTTTGCACAATACTTATCTGAGATAAGATAGGAGATAAGATCTCTCAGGAGATCGAGAACAGATAAGAATCAATCTCAGATTGCAAGTTTAGATGTTGATGTGGAGATTTCAGAAAGCTTCCTGGATTTAGAGGTTAAATATCAGGCAACACCCAAAGGATACCCCAAAGTCCTTTTTTCACTGTAAAGATCTTTAAATTTGTTTCCGCTGTGTATGTGTGTGTGTGTGTGTGTGTGTGTGTGTGTGTGTTTTAACAGATTTTACCCATCTTTCCCTCCTCCCGTTTTCATGCCTTTCTTCATGAGACATAAATGAGCCAATACATATGATATTATAATTTTTAACTTTATTAACATATTTCTCCCTTAATTTGCCCACACTTTACCTGACTGCTGTTTCTATACTTCTAACAATCTTTACTTTCTCTTCACCAGAGTAAACCTATAGCCATTCCTACTGACTTTGCTTCTGTGATAATTATATTTAAAGTTTCTTATTCATTGTATTACTGCAATTGTCTTTACGCAGCCTTTCCCATCACTGTTTAGACTTACTGAGGACAGACCTTGTGTTCATTTTTATTTTTATTTATTTATTTTAAATGGTTATTTTTTTAAGTTTATTCATTTATTTTTGAGAGAAAGAAAGTGCAAGTGGGGAAGAGGCAGAGAGAGAGAGAGAGAGAGAGAGAGAGAGAGAGAATCCCAAGCAGGCTCCATCGGCACAGAACTCGATGCAGGGCTCAAACCCATGAACTGTGAGATCGTGACCCGAGCTGAAGTCTATCACTTAACAACTGAGCCCCTCAGGCACCCCCCTGGCATCCATTTTTAAAAGTCATATGCATTGGGGTATAATTTACATACAGTAAAACTCACTTTTTAAAAGTGTACAGGGGTGCCTGGGTTGCTCAGTCGGTTAAGCAATGGACTGACCCTCGGTTTCGGCTCAGGTCATGATCTCACCATTTGTGGGTTCAAGCCCCATGTCAAACTCTATGTTGACAACATGGAGCCTGCTTGGGGTTCTCTCTCTCTCTCTCTCTCTCCCTCTCTATCTGCTCCCACCCTACTCATGCTCTCTCTCTCTCTCATAATAAATAAATACATTTTGAAATAAAAAAATAAAAGTGTATAGTTCATGGGGGCACCTGCGTGGCTCATTCAGTTAAGCATATGACTCTTAATTTCAGCTCAAGTCATGATCTCATGGTTTGGGAGATCAAGGCCCACATCAGGCTCCACACTGACAGTGTGGAGCCTGCTTGGGATTCTCTCCCCCTCTCTCTGCCCTACTTGTGCTCAGTCTCTTGCACACGTGCTCTCTCAAAATAAATACATAAAATAAAAAATAAAAAATACACATTTAAAATAAAATAAAATAAAATAAAAGTCTACAGTTCTATGAATTTTGACATAATCATCAGCACAACAGGATACAGACTATTTCCATCACACCTCAAATTTCCTTGTGCCCCTTTATCAATTCCTTTCTCCCTTTCCCCACACAACCCCAGCAACCACAGGCCTCTTTTCTGTTCATATAGTTTTGCCTTTTTCAGAATGTGATGCAGATGGAATCATGAACTATGTGAACTATGTAAAATCCTTTGGATCTGGCTTCCTTCACTCAGCATAACGCATTTGAGATTCATTCATGTTGTTGAATGAGTAAGAAGTCCATCCCTTTTTATTGCTGAGAAGTATTATATCGTTGTACATGTGCCACAGTTTATCCACATACCAGTTGCTGGATAGTTGAGGTGTTTTTAATATTTAAGTCATGTCTGTTTTTTGTTGTTCTTTGTTTGTTTGTTTCTTTTGTTTTTTAGTGCATGCATAGCTGTGCATCTCCTGTATAGAGAATCTCCTGATGTATTTGTCATGCCTTCCTTTTCATATAATCCCAAGCCTCTGTTGGTTTGTTTTTTAAATCTCACTTTCATTTATATTTGTTCTCTTCTTTCTTATCACATCCCACCCTATCCCTACCTCCTGCTGAAATTTACATCCCTGTAACACAGCTGACTTTGGAGGAAATTTCCCAAGGCAGAATATTTCTTAGCTCTTGTACCCTTCCCTTTTTTTCATAGTTTGCAATTTCCAAAGCCCAAGGATAGTGAAAAAACTCTTGATTTTTCAACTAGCTCTAAGAGAGGTTGTTACTTCAAAGTTTTGAACTAAGTCATGCCTAAAAGTAATTTTTTATCCCTTGGCTTTAAATCTATGCTGATGATGGCTTTTAATATGCTTTTAATATGTGAGGGGTCTAAATAAACTCTACCTTTCTACAAGAGAGACATTTCTTCTTTATTTCCCCAAAAATCCACTTAAATGTAAGCTTTTTGGCTTAAGCTAAAGCAGAGGCTGGCCATTTCAATAAAAGGAAGTAGCTAGACACAGATTTTTTTCCTTTCTTAAAGAATTTTTTTTCAAAGGCATGAAGTTTAGAAATACTATCAGCCAGGGCTCTGAGGTCTGATTCTTATCTGAAGTTGGTTACTGCCTTTCTAACATTCTATGACTCTTTAAAACGGGGAGATTAAACTCTTCTCAGAAAAGAGTCTCTAGGAAATGCAAGGCAGGAAAACAATAGAAAAACTGGAGATTGTGAAAACCAACACAAGAACTCTTCATGAAGGCATCAAAGATGAACACAAATATATCTTTCATTTTAAGGCTGCAGTTACTCACAAATATTCAATTCCTGGGTGTCGTCTCTGAACTGTTAGGTCCTGGGATGCAAGTCCTCCCTTCAGATATTGATCATTGTCTTAACATGGCATCCAGATGTAAGCCTAATTGAGTGTCTGGGTAGAATTCAAAAGTCTAGCCTTTCTAGGGGCACCTGCTGGCTCAGTCAGTTGCGCATCCAACTTCGGCTCAGGTCATGATCTCAAGTCCGTGGGTTCGAGCCCCCATCGGGCTCTGTGCTGACAGCTCCCTCTATCTCTCTGCCGCTCCCCTGCTTGCACTCTGTCTCTCAAAAAAAAAAAAAAAAACCTGAAAAAAGGTCTAGCCTTTTTGTGTCATCAGAGGTTAACACTGGCGGTACGCATGTGAACTGACCACCAGAGAGCATTCCTCCTTGTGACAAAAGGTGGGTTTTAATTCTTCTTATGACCTGTTAAACAATAGAAGGGGTGGGAAGAGGTGGTAGGGTCCCCATAACCTCCCAGATTGTCTCTTACAAGCCTCCAGCTTACCTCAATGTTTGCCCCCTTCTCAGGGTCAAAGTCCTTTTGTGACTCCAGATTTTCAATTTGGCCCTCCAGGGACATCACCTCATTCAATAAACTGCAAACAGACTAAGAGATGGACTAAGTCACATGGATTAAGAAAAATCACCCAATAGACAATCTTTTTTCATCTTTCAAGATGAAATCCTATTCTTACTTAAGAGGATCTTGGGTAGTGGTTGTGTTGGAACGGATGTCACAAATACAATGCAAGAAAGTAAAAAACGTGACATAATCGAGATAGTAGTAAACAAGTATAAGGCCTAACTGGATACAGGAGCAGAAAATTTAATGATTAAAATGGAAGCTTACCTAAATTTCTAGAAAAAAAAACACAAAAAATCTTTCGGACTTAGGACTAGGCAAACCTTTCCTCGACTAGACACCAATAATACTGCCTATAAGAGGGAACACTGATAAACTGGGCCTCATCAAAATTTAAAGCTTTTGTTTGGCCAAAGACTCTGTTAAGTGGATTTGCTTGTCACATACCTGGCAAAGGTCTTACATGTAGCATATGTGAAAACTTCTCAACACTCAACATTAAAGAAGCAAAGTATCCAATGAAGAAATGAACAAAACACATGCATAGGCATTTCCCTAAGGAGATACACAGATGGCAAATAAACACATGAAAGGATGCCTAGCACCAATAGCCATGAGAGAAATTCAAATCAAGGCCACAGTGACATAGTACTACAAACTTATTAGAATGGCTATCATGACCAATAGTGGTAAGGCCAAATACTAGTGAGGATCTGGAGACATTGGGTCCTCGTACGTTGGTGGTGGGAACGTAAAATGGACAGCCACTCCAGAAAATAGCTTGGCAGTTCCTGTCAAAACTAAAAGCGGACTTACCATATGACCCAGCAATTTCATTCTTGGGCAATTATCCCAGAGAAATAAACATTACTTTCACACAGGAAGTTGTACACAAATGTCCAAAGTAGCTTTATTCATAATAGCTCAAAGCTAGCAATTACACACTTGTCCTTTGATGGGTGAATGGTTAACCAAACTCTCTCTCTCTCTCTCTCTCTCTCTCTCACCCCTCCTTGTCTCTGTCTCTCTCTCCATACCATGGAATACTGAGCAACAAAAAGAAAGGAGCTATTCATACAGGCAACAACTTGGATGATCCTTCAAAAAATTATGCTGAGTGAAAAAAATATATAATGCATGATTTGATGTATATAATGTTTATGAAATAACATCATTATAAACATGTAGAAATGACCTGTCATTGCCAGGTATTAGGGGTGGGTGGGAGGGGATAGGTGTGGCTATAAAGGAGTCTTGTGCAATGGTCCCACTGAGAATCTTGATGTGGTGGTCAGGCTGTGTCAGGCTACCCATATAATAAAATTGCATGGAACTATACACACACTCACACACACAAATGAGAATACATATAACTGGTGAAATCTGAATAAGCTCTGCTTATAGTCCCAAGGTCAATTTCTTGATGTTGATGGTATACTAGAGTTGGATAAGGCATTATCATTTGGAACATGAAATGAGCAAATTCCTTGAAAGATACAATCTACCACTAATACATACTGGAGAGCTCAGTAGCCTGAGTAGCCCTGTCTGTCATTAAAGAAATTAAATTTGTAGTTAAAATTTTTACTGCAATGAAAATCCAGGCAATATGGCTTCAATGGTAAATTCAATCAAACATTTAAAAAAATTTTTTAATGTTTTTATTTGTTTTTGAGAGAGAGAGAGAGAGAGGGAGACATAGAATCTGAAGCAGGCTCCAGGCTCTGAGCAGTCAGCACAGAGCCCGATGCAGGGCTTGAACTCACTAGCTGTGAGATCATGACCTGAGCTGGTCGGATGCTTAACCAACTGAGCCACCCAGGAACCCTCAATCAAACATTTAAGGAAGAAATTATGCCAGTTCTACACAAATCCAACCAGAAAATAGAACAACTGAGAAAATATCCCCGTTTTTTCTATAAGGCAAGTTTTCTGATACTAATACATTACAAGAAAGAAAAACACAGACCAGTATCTGTCATTCATATGCATTCAAAAATTCTATTTTAGTAAACAGAACCCAACAATATATAAAAAGAATAATATATTATGACCAAGTGGGGTTTATTCTGGTAATTCAAGGCTGGTTCAGCATCCAAAAACCAGTCATTATAATTTGCCATATCAAGAGACTATAATCAAACAAAAAACAAATAACATGATCATTCATAGATTTATCAAAAGCTATTGGAAAAATTTGGTACCATTCCTAATTTTAAAAGCATCTCAGTAAATTAAGAATAGAAAACACTTTCTCAGTCTCAAAAACAAAACAAAGCAAAAAAAACCAACAAAACAGCTAACATCACACCTCATGCTTTTTCTGTGGGATAGAGAACAAGGTAAGTATGTCCAGTGTCTGCTGTCATTCCTCCTATTCAACATCACACTAGAAGTTCTAGCTAATACAATAAAGTAGCAAAAGGGGCACCTGTGTGGCTCAGTTGGTTAAGCGTCTGACTTTGGCCTAGGTCATGATCTCACCATTCCAGCGTTCGAGCCCTGCATCAGGTTCTGTGCTGACAGCTCAGAACCTGGAGCCTGCTTTGGATTCTGTGTCTCCCTCTCTCTCTGCCCCTCCCCCGCTCATGCTCCATCTGTCTTTCAAAAATAAATAAACATTAAGAAGAAAATTTTAAATTACCTCTTCACTGTGTTTTCTGTTAGGTTTACTTTTTGCATAATATTGTTAATTTTCTCCATCTAGTCTATGTGATAAGCTCCAAGTTCTCTCACTTGTAGACCCATCTGTGTATTCCAGTGGTTTGGCTTGAAGAACATGTTCTCCTGACTCCTGCAGAAATATTATTATGATCAGTTTTAAGGTAGAAAACTTCTCCCTTTGAATGGCAAGTTGGTATGCTGATTCATTTCCTATCACCAGAATGGGCCAGGTAGGCAGTTAGGCCTCAAGAAAGAAGTTTGACAGGCACCCTCCTACACTGTTGGTGGGAATGTAAACTGGTACAACCGCTCTGGAAAACAGTGTGGAGGTTCCTCAAAAAACTGTCAGTAGAACTCCCCTATGACCCAGCAATAGAACTGCTGGGGATCTACCCAAGGGATACAGAAGTACTGATGCATAGGGGCACATGTACCCCAATGTTCATAGCGGCACTTTCAACAATAGCCAAATCATGGAAAGAGCCTAAATGTCCATCAACTGATGAATGGATCAAGAAGATGTGGTTTATCTATACAATGGAATACTACATGGCAATGAGAAAGAATGAAATCTGGCCATTCGTAACAACGTGGATGGACCTCGAGGGTGTCATGCTAAGCGAAATAAGTCAGGCAGAAAAGGACAGATACCATATGTTTTCACTCATAGGTCTAACAGGAGAAACCTAACAGAGGACCATGGGGAGGGGAAGAGTGGGGAAAGAATTAGGGAGAGGGAGGGAGGCAAATCATGAGAGACTCTTGAATACTGAAAAGAAACTGAGGGCTGAAGAGGGAGAGGAAAAGGGGAAGGGGGCTGATGGTCATGGAGGGGGGCACTTGTGGGGAAGAGCACTTGGTGTTATATGGAAACCAACTTGACAATAAACTATAAAAAAAAACAAAGAAGTTTGAGCATTTATTTGATAGCCATTTTAGTAGATCTTCTTAAGGCTGGAGGAAATAAAATGCATTTTAGATTTAGTAAAAAAAAAAGAGATCGGTATATTTTTAATTTCCCTGCATGGAATGAATGTTAAGTATTACTCTACCCTAATGAATGTTAGGATAGTGATTGCATCTTGTTGGAAGAAGAGAGGTATGCAACAGGGAAATGTTCTCCAAGACCTTAACAATGCGTTTCTATTGATAATTATAACACTTTTCATATCTAGAGAATTATCTGAGAGTGATGAGATATGTATTAATTCCAGACTCTAAAGAAGAGGTTGCAAAGGGAACCCCTGGCTCTGCCTACCTCTCTAGAAATGTCCTTACTCTGCATTCTTACTGGATTGTGTACGTAGTTCCTTGTACACGTGAGTGCTTAATGCTTAAGACATGCATGGATTTTAAATCTTCCAGGCTTTCCTTAAGTTCTCTGCTAAATTTCGTTTTCTTCCCCACAAAATATTATTTTTTTTAAATTGAAGTAATGATTAACACACAGTGTTAGATTAGTTTCAAGTGTACAATATAATGAAACAAGAATTTTATACATTCCTCAGTGCTCATCACAGTAAGTGTACACTTTAATCTCCTTTGTCTATTTTATCCATCCCCCCAGCCCCCACCTGTCTTCTGGCAACCACCAGTTTATTCTCTGTACTTGAGAGTCTGTTTTTTTGTCTTTTTAAAAAATATTTTATTTGTTTTTGAGAGAGAGAGTGCTGTGGGGGAGGGGCAGAGGGAGAGGGGGACAGAGGATCCAAAGTGGGCTGCATGCCTGATGGTAGCGAGGCTTGTGCAGGGCTTGACTCATGAACTGAGGGATCCTGACCTGAGAGCCTAAGTCGAAAGCTCAGCAAACTGAGCCACGCAGCCTCCCCTGTTTGTCTTTTTTGTTTGTTCATTTGTTCATTTGACTTTTTCTTAAATTCGACATATGAGTGAAACCATATGATATTTGTCTTTCTCTGGTTGACTTACTCACATAGCATGATACCCACAAAGTATTATTAAAGATCCCTCTGGCATGTGTCAAGAATTACAGTTCAGGGATGTTCTCCTCTGAAAACTGCAGCGATGTGGACACTTCAGTATCCTCATGTTGAAGTTGATTTGTTCCTTGCTCATCCTGTCCATTTTGCAGGTCCTGGTGGTGCTCAGCCTCCAGCTCTGACACATTCTGATAAAGGTTATGAAAGAAGCAAAGCAGAAAAAAAAAGGGTTATCACAAAAGGTGATGGCCTCCTTAGCCTACTCATGCATGCCCCTTTCTCTGGGGACAAGCACATAGCCCTCTTTGAGGCTGGAGCCTTCCAATGCATTTATAAAATAAGCAGACGTGCCCTCTTGTTCCATTGACAGAGGAAGGTGGAGCAGGGACACAGAGAACATCAGGATCCACATGCAGAGCTCTTTTCAGTGCTGACGAGTAACAGAATTCCACCTGACCATGGACTCTAGCACTCCACTTAAGATACTGGTTTCCAAAAAAGTTAAAGTCAGGGAAAAATAAAAGGGGGTGGGACTGTTTTATGTTAAGAGAGTCTAAAGAGATAAAACAGCTGAATGCACTACATAGCTCTTGTTTAGATGCTGATTTTAAAAGTATGGAAATTTTCTAGGTTTTGGCACCAAAAATGAATAGATGAATGAATGAATGAATGAATGAATGAAAGTACAGGCATTTGAGGGACAATTGAAAAAACCACAATGTTCAGAGATTTGAGGATATTAGGTTATATCATGGAATTCTTGCTATTTTCCTGATGTGAAGATGGAATCTTGGTTATGCAGAAGAAAGTCTTTATTTTTAGAGCTGCTGACTGAAATAAACAAGGATAAAGTCTTATGCTGTCTTTGAACTACTTTTAAAAGGATCAAAAAATTCTATCTGTTTACATATATAAAGATAAAGCAGGAGTGTCTGGGTGGCTCAGTCAGTTGAGCATCTGACTCTTGATTTTGGCAGAGATCATGATCCCAGTGTTGTGGGATCGAGCCCCTGCTTCGGGCTCTGCACTGAGCGTGGAGCCTGCTTGGGATTCTCCCTCTCTCTCTCTCTTCCCCTCCTCCCTCTTTCCTGCTTGCACTCTTTCTCTCTCTAAAATAAAATGAAAAGATAAAGCAAATGTAACAAATGGTAACCATTTTGAAATCTAAATGGGATAATATGATTGATTCTTGTATACTTCTTTAAGTTTTCATTTTATTTAAAATTTTTCATAATAAGGAGTAATAAGGGTGGAGCCTACTCTTTCAGTCTGACCCACAAATTTTGTGCTTTTGTTTCTTTATTCTTTGCCTTGTTCTACAAAAACATTTAAGGCATTTTCTGGTATTTCACTTCTGTTCATGCACACAATTAACAATCATTTATCTTTGAACATTTCTCTTCTTTAGTAACTACATTGTGAAATATTTCTCTGTCCTTTAAAGAAGTTTGGTCTGAAATTCTTGTATTTCAGCAAAACTATTTTTAAACGGGAAGGAGAAAAAGTTGGAGTGCAGATCAGTCTCTTATTTTGAAATGTCTGTATAAATTACTGGCCGCCTCAACAGGAATGACTGACGTTCACATACCTCTTTACAAACTTCTTTCGAGTGCACTCTTTCTTTTAATTCCCATGATGGACTTGAGTGGATAAAGTCAGGTATTGAAATCTCCTAGGGAATTCATATCAGTGATTAGTCCAAGGTCATATGGTATAGTGGATTAAGTGGTCTCTCCAAAAAGATATGTCCATGTCCTAATACTAAGACCCTGAGCATGTGACCTTATTTGGAAAAGAGTCTTTACAGATATAATTAAGTTAAGGATCTTAAGGTGAGATTATCTTGAGTTACCTAGGCCCTAAATCCAATGACAAGTGTCCTAATGAGAGACAGAAAACACCTACAGAGAGGAAGAGGTCATGAGAAGACAGAGCAGTCACAGGCCAAGGAATGCTTGGAGGCTCCAAAACTGGAAGAGGCCAGGAAAGATTCTCCTGTGGAGACTTCAGAAGGAGCACGACCCTACTGATCCCTTGATTTCAGACTTCTGGCTCTAGAACTATGAGAGAATACATTTTGTGTTGTTTTAAACTATGAAATTTGTGGTAATTTGTTACAGCAGCCTTGGGAAACTAATACATATGGCCAGTAAGTATGTGGACTAGAATTTGAAGTAGGTATTCTGATTCCAAGACCATGACTATTTTCATCATATCTAGTCCTTGGATTCACATTAAGAAATATCTTGTCCCTATCACTGTCACTTCCACAACCCAGTGGCCCCTTGCCAGTGAGGTAAGGATTATTATCACACTTACAGATGGAGAAACAGGCTAGATTTTCCAAGGACTATGTAACTCCATATCTTAGCTACTTCTTTGTGAATAAAAACATCCACAACTTTAATTTCTTTCTATCTAATCTTTTGCCAAGGTATTCAAAGGCAGCAGCAACACTGATGTTGAGGAAGAACACTTCATTGGGTATGAAGGACCTGAGTTCTAAGCCTTGTTCTACTCCTGTCTGTGGCTGTTGAGCACCTAACCACTCTAAAGCTCAGTTTCCTGTTCTGGAAGAACAAAATTGAACCAGATCATCTCCAGGGTCCTGTCTATGTCCAAAAAAAATCTACAATGACATTTCTTGTTTTCGTCAATAAGTTTACTGTAATGGTTAATACACTGCAAAAGAGTCAAAAGCCAGGAAGTAGAAATGAAATACTTTTTAGAAGCTTCAGTATTGAACAAATAAAGAGCTGTGTGTGTGTGTGTGTGTGTGTGTGTGTGTGTTAATGACAAACTAAAAGTGTGCTTGCATGAAACACAAAGCCTGAGGGCATTACTTTCCATTTATGTGTAGCTCTTTGAAAAGCTCATACACCTCTATTTGGAGTGTTCCATAGGCACCTCAAACCCAGCAAGCAAAAAATTGAACTCATCGTATTTTCCCTCTGTCTTGTCCAGGTTCCTATCCTTACATATGTTTTGCTTATTCATCCCGATGCGTTTGCAGGAACCCTGGAAGAAGTCCTTGAGTTTTCATGGGAGATATTCTTTTCCCTCTTCATTACTTACGTCACATCCACTAGGTGTCAAAGCCCAATAGCACCTGTCTTTTAAACCTGTGTCCTTTTCTCTCCATTTTCATGGCTGCCATTCAGTGCCTTGCTTTGATCCTCATCCCTTCCTGACTCCTACTGGTGCCCTGGCTTCCAGTCTGCATCCTGCACTATCTCCCCCTCCTTAGTGTCCTGCCTGCTTGCCTGCTCATCATGCCTCTTCCTCCACGCAAGTTCTCTTTAGCCCCTTTGTCTTTGCATGTACTGTCCCTTCTTTCGGAAATTCTTTTCTTCCATGCAGTTCATCCTTCAAAACTCAGTTTTCATATTCCCGGTCATCTGCCTGTACAGCACCTGCTTTGCACGTACTTTGTAGCACATCTGCTACTTCCGGCATGGAATGATCATGCATAGCCATTTTCTTGTCTGAGTCCCTACTAGCGTGTGAGCTCGCAGAGAGGAAAGGATTTTAGAAAGAGAAATAGAGATATTCTTGACACTTTACAGTGCCTAGAACACAGTGGATGCTCAATATGTGGTTTCAAAATAAATAGACTTCCTATGTTCACTGCAGCGTTATTTACAATGGCCAGGATATGGAAGCAACTTAAGTCTCCATCAACAGACGAATGGATAAAGAAAATGTGGTACATGTGTGTATGTATGTATATATATATATACACACACACATTGTATATATGTATATACATTTCATCTATGTACGTACATATACACACATATATATGTGTACACATATATACATATATTTAAATATATGAATATATGTGTACACATATATATGTGTGTATGTGTGTACACATATATATGTATGTGTATATATGTACACACACACATATATACACACACACAATGGAATATTATTTAACTAAAGAAAAGAATGAGATTTTACCATTTGTGAAACATGGATGGACCTAGAGGGCATTATGTTAAGTGAGATAAGTCAGATGAAGACAAATACCATATGATGTCACTTATATATGGAATCTAAAAAAACAAAACAAATGAATAAACAAAACAAAACAGAAACAGATTTATAAATACAGTGAAAAACCTGGTGGTTGCCAGAGGGGAGGAACAAAGTAGGTGAAGGGGATGGAGAGGTACAAACTTCCAGTTACAAAAAGTAAATAAATAAATAGACTTCAGAAGTAGGCAAATACATTCTGCTTGTGAGAGATGCAGACAAACGCAGGAAATAGGAAAGTGTGCTCACTCACCTGGCACCCGAAATCAGCACTATACATAGCAGTGCCACAGACTGGAAAATGTGAAACCAGAGCAAAGTATTTGTTTCTAAATATTTTGGGGCTTTGATGGTTTGATACGGCAATTTTGGTAGTCTGGTTAAAGTCTATTTTGTTAATTAAACCAATTGATTTTTTAAAACCTTCTGTTAACTCTGTCCTTTTTCTGAATCTTTAAATCTCATGGTCTCATAAAAAAATGTAAAACTATGCAAATTAAAGACCTTCTGGGTTTGCTTCCAGGGAATAAGAGAAAACTGCTTCTTCCTAAAGAAGTCATATATTTGTCCTTTTATTGGAAAAGATCCTAATTTATTAACATTTATGTTAATTATGTAACTGTATGTGATTTCTTTATAACTATAGAATTTTCCCTATAAATAAATTGACATAAAGACATATAAACAAAAATTTTTTAAGCCTTTGTGAAACGGTATACTCTGACTTGAAGTTTATAAGAAATAGTCTTTTTGCCTTATACCCTGAGAATGTGGACTATTTGGTAAACTCTTACAGAGTGAATAATTTTATTCTCTAATTAGACTTATTCTATTCAATAAGGGATGTTCACTGACTGACAGGATTCAGTGAGTCTAACGGTAACAGCTCTTGCCTGGAGTCCGGGGACAAGGCCCCTCCAAAAAAAAAAAATCAGATGACACTATTTATAAATACCTCCAATTCATGTGTTCCCTAAGATCATAGAGCCTCACACCTCAATTTCCCGATTTCCTTTTCTCATCCTCAGCCTTTCTAAAAGCCCCATCATCATAAGTCTCCCCTTCTAATTCAGTACCTATTATTCTTTTTTTCCATAAAAGGTGTCTGGCTGGCTGGCTAGCTGTCTGTCTCTCCTTTCACTTCTTGTCTGTCTCATTATATCTATTCTCCAACTTCTAACTCCAATCCCTCATGCCTTCTATCCCCTTCTCTTTCTTTGTTTCTATGTTTACTTGCTGAAGAGTCCTCAAAGGTAAAGTCCAGCTTACAGTATTCTTTTGGGATTTTTCCTTCTACGGATTTACAGAGTTAGTCAGCCCTGAATGCGAAATATATTGGAAGGAGGACTAGACAAAGAGATGAATCCTGAGCTTCCTGTTGGGGGTGCATAAGCCTGGGAGTGGATATTCTCACTGTAACCTTCTTTTATGTTTTTCTGACTTGTTGAAACCAAAGGCCAATGGCCTGGGGAATCTATGGAGAGATTTGCTCATTGATAATAAACTGGGTCTGTCTCAGCCATGCCTCTGCTTTGATCTAGATGGTAGTGAAAACATAAACCCTTCCCAGGACAATCTCGGGCGTCTGTTGGAATTTCCTCCATTCCATGTCAGCTGGGTGACTGAATTTCAAAGACTGGGAGATGTTCAGACTGAATTAAGAGTAAATAGATGTCTCTGGTGTTTCCTGTTGGAAGACAGTCTGTGAGCAGGGGGCGATATTACACACGGCAATTTACTCTAGGGTGAAAAATGTCACGGTTATTTCACAAATCCCAAGGACAAAAGTAACATAATGCACAAACCTTTTTGCATTTTTGCGTGGAAAGATTAGCAAGCCCCTCACATGATAACAGCAGCCCTCAGAGGACACACCACTCCCTCCTGGTCTCAAGTTCTGAACCCTTGCACCTACTATGGGGGAAACCCTCAGATCTTTCCTTGCCGCCTTGAGATTTGAGATACAAAGTTCCTCTCTTCACCCACTGTGACACTTACGTCTCCCCCTTACCCATTTTGTAGTCTCTGTCTCATGATGGAAGTCAGTTTGAAGCTTTTCAGAGAAAATGTTGTTCTCATCATCTGATCTGTCCAATATGTGGTCCATTTTGGTAAATTCCCTTAGCAAACTGCAAGTCACATAATCAAAATAGAGCTGTTATCATGCTTTAGGTCTATGGTTTAGGCCCGTCCTAAACATCTCTAGAGGGAGGACACTGGAGTCTTTCCCAGCTCCAAGGAGTACTGAGTTCACCCTGTGTGAATAATGTATATCATGGCATACTGCACAAAACAGGAATAGAGAGGCGGGAGGGTATTTGCTGACTGAATCGATAAGTGACCAAACAGTGAGATTGCAAATTCCAAAGCCATTACAGCTATGTACCTGCGTGTGTGCAAATGTGTGTGTAAAATAAACAAATGATAAATACTCTTTTTAAAAAAGGAGAGTTGAAAAGTGTCGCGTGGTTCAAAAGACCATGCAGAATGGAGTAAGTCTGCGATATTTTCTTGATCTCTAGCCGCCTGATGTCTGCCCCACAACATTTACTAGTTTCTTTTTTCTCCTTCCACAGAGATTCCATGCAAAAATAAGCTATGTTTATGTAGATATATATGCCTTTATAAATACACACGAGAGGATATTATACACATTATTCTGTACCTTCTATTTCTCTTTTAACAACCTCTTGAAGTCCATTTCATATTAGCATACAGAGCTGCTTCATTTTATTATTTTATTTTTAATTTTTTAATGCTTATTTATTTTTGAGAGCGAGAGACAGAGAGATAGAGAGAGAAGGAGAGAGAGGGTGCAAGTGAGGAAGGGGCAGAGAGAGGGAGACACAGAATCCGAAGCAGGCTCCAGGCTCCGAGCTGTCAGCACAGAGCCCGATGTGGGGCTTGAACTCATGAACTGGGAGATTATGACCTGAGCCAAAGTCAGACGCTGAACTGACTGAGCCACGCAGGTACCCCAGGAGCTGCCTCATTTTAAAATGGTTATGCGGTGCTTCACTGTGGGGCCATACACCAATTCGGTAATCAGTTCTTCATTAATGCATGTGTAGATTATTCCAGTTAATTGCTACTACAAACAGTGTTGCGGTGAATATCCCTACACATCTATGTGCCGATGTGTATGTATGTGTACAAATATATCTATTAAATAACCCTAAAACAGAATTGCCGTGTGAGTAGATACATACATTTTAAATTTTGATAGATTTTACCAAGCTATGCCTTAAAGAGGTTGAATCCATTTACACATCTAACAAAAATGATAAAAGTGCCACTCCTTTTCTACAATCAAGTATTATTAAAGTTTTTCATCTTTGCCAATCCCATATGCTTAAACTGGTATCTCATTTTAGTTTTAATCGTTTTTTATCAGTGAGGTTGAGTATCTTTGCCTATATGTATAAAACCCATTTGTATTTCCTGTTCTATGGTAAGTGTATTGATATCCTTTGCCCATTTCCTATTGGATTACTCTTATTTTTGGGGGTGCATATGTGTGTGTATATGTACATATACATATACACATATCACATATACATTGTGATGGAGGTCTATGGCCATAACTTTCAGTCTGGGGGTTTTGAACCCTGAGGTGGGGTGTACTTTACACCTACCCTACATAGAAAGGGGTTCTGGAAACTATAAACATTTCTGTAGACTGAACAAATATTGCTTCCATAAATAAATACTGCTTAAGGTTTCCAAAGGTATATACTACTGTTATTAATAAGTTGTAAATGCATTTAAAAATATCTTTGATGTTGTAATAGGTTTTTTAACACATGAGGATTCTGGAAAATCTTTAACAAGTTTCTTCCTATTCAAAAAGGTTTTTAACCATTGGCTTATATTAGAACATATTTTTATCATGTATTAACAAATGCATATGTATACTTACCTGAATATTTTGTGCTTTTTCTACTCTAGAAAGTATTGTAAGTGGTTTATATATTTTGCACGTGAAGATAATAAAAGCACAAAACAAAGTATTTTTGTAACTTGAGATTAAAGCTTTGACCACTTCTATTCAACTGATGTCCACCAGGTTTATGACCATAGGCCCCTTTAGTGTCTCCTAATAAATATTCACGAGGTCAATATTAGAAGAATGGTAGAAAAGAATGTCAACCCCACCATTGAACTTGAAAATCTCATTGTTTGCATCCTACTGTCCCAACGAAGTCTCCAGACAGAGGCTGTTCCTGAGAGCTCAGCGCTCACTTACTTCTGCATTGCACCTCCAGCCACATCCGTATTTTGAAGAAAGCCCTTGTTTTTCTCAGTAAACTGTTGTTCCTTTCCAACCGTCTTCATCTGCTGAGACATCCTGTCACTTAGCTTCATAAGAGCCGTTTCTTTAGCTCTGCAGGGACAATGATGGCAACAAGAGGGCTTTCGTAGCAGGATGGTGACTACATTCCCTGTGCTGATACACTGATAGCAGGCATATTTCAGGGAGTTTGACCTTAACTCCTCTCATTCCAAAACTGGCCATCATTTTGGAAGGGAGCCCAACATAAGCCTTTAGCTTTCTCTGTTTAGATATATAGAGCAAAATCCATGTGTGTGGCTGTTCTTTAGGACTTCTCTGGCTAACATAAGGGTTGTCTGAGCCCACAAATGTGTGTTTTAAATCTTTGAATGGGAATATTATAGAGCAGTACAAAAGAGCCAGGCTAGGGAAATGGGAACCTTCATTTTTATATCCTCTTTCTGATCATGTATGTGCACAAAAAGTGGAAAAGGAGAAAGAATGAAATAGAAATCGCTGGTACTCTGGAGATGACCAGAGATACCCCAGAGATATCCAAACAAAACCACTGTTAATATTTTGTTATATTTATTTCCATTTCTAAATTTGATATTTGTTTTATTCTTTTCCTGTTGTTGACAAGTAGGTCATTTCTAATTTTTTAATATAAATACTATAGTAATGAATATCCTTGCTTAGTAGTTTTCAGCGCATCTCTATTACTTACTTACAATACTTGCTTAGAGGTAAAGAGACTGGGTCAAGCTGTATATGCATTTTTAAGGATTTAGAAAAATATTTCCCAATTGCTTCCCTAAAGGTTGAACCAATGTACATCACCACCAGCTGTGTATGAGAAAGGGAGTTTCCTTCCAGCCAGATAGGCAAGTGTTAGCAGAGGGCAGAGGAATTAAGTGTTAGGGTACTGAGACAGTGAGAAAAAGAAAGGTGAAAGGAAATAGAAAGGAGGCAGAGAGATGTGACGCAAATTCTAGAAAGTTCATATGAAAAGCTATAAGAAAGGATCCCTATGAAACATAACTCCCATTTATTGGCAGAAATCACAGGGATTGTACCCATCACCAAAAGGAGGAACCTTTCTCCTCTGGAGGGTAACCTGGCCCCCCAGGACCCCGAGAGACAGAATCCCTGAGGGACTGAGGGGGACTGTAGGTTAATGGAAGGCAAAGGATAGCAGGGATTTTCCTAGAAGGGTGAATTATGGCTGGGATTAGGAATGGTAGGAGGAGGGGCATCTGGGTGGCTCAACTGATCATTGAGCATCGGACTCTTGGTTTCAACTCAGGTCATGATCTTGCTATCTTGAGATTGAGCCCCCTGTTGGGCTCTGTGTTGATAGTGTGAAGCCTGCTTTGGATTTTCTTTCTCTCTCCCTCTCTCTCTCTCTCTCTCTCTCTCTGCCTTTCCCCCACTTGCTCCCTTCCCCCCCCCCCCAAAATCAATAAATATTAAAGAGAAAAGGAAAAAGAATGGTAGGAGGAGAGAGGCTCTGGGAACCACAGAGATTTTGGAACCATCTGGGCAGCCAACAGCCTGGTCCATCACTCTATGGCAAAACTGAACTTTGTCCTTGACCAGTCGGGGGGATCCACAGTGGATGTGGTACAGAGGGGACCCCTGTGAAGGAGAAGCAAAGGGAAAGACCAGAACCTTTGATGTGAGATAGCTCCATCCTTCTTAACTTTGAGTGTGACAAAAGAACTGAAACTTTTATCTCTTTCAGGAGGGACACTGTGACCTGCCCAATTTCATCACAGATCCTATCTGAACAGTTTCATCTGTTTCCTGAAGGTGCTAAACATTACTAAGGCAGTTCCTAGCTTTGAAAGATGAATGGCCATGAAATCTGCTTGGTTTCATGTCTTTTTCCTGTCCAAAAATTGGAATACTGTGCAAATAATATTTCCTGACTTGATAATTTTTTGACATCCTAATAGTTTCCATTAGATGATTCAAAAGAAAATCTGTTTCTCTCAATTCAAGTACCTACACAAATTCTGCATCTGTACATTTTCTCTTATTTCAAGTAACAGAACCCTATTGATGGCTTATGTTTGTGCAGCACCTAATAAGATTACAATGCTTTTCACATATTATCTTATTCAGTTTCCACAACGACACAGTGAGGAAGGTGTTAGTCCTGTTTTATGTGTCCTAAGCTCGGGGAGATGGTGTGATTTACTTAGAGTCATACAGCTGGTTAACTAGCAAAGTTAGGACTCAGAATTTCCATGTCCTCACAGCTACTTATAAGGGATTTCTCCCCCACCCCAAAAGATGATCTAGATCAGGGCTCCCCAGTAACATTTTCTGTGATTTTGGAAATCTCTACATTGTTCAATACAGAAGGTACCAGCCATCTGTGTCTATTGAGCACTTGAGATGTGCTAGTAGGACTGAGGAATTGAAACTTTAATTTAACCTAAATAAATTTAAATTCATTTAGCCATATGTAGCTAGTGGCTACCATATTGAACAACTCAGATTTTCTAGCCCAGGAATCAGCAAACTTTAGCCTGCAGGCAAATTCATCCTGTTTCTGTAAATAACATTTTATTGGAACACAACCACACCCATTCCTTTACATATTGTCTATGACTGTTTTGTGCTGCAATGACCGAGTTGAATGGTTGCAAGAGTGATGTAAATTTGGTTTGCAAAGCCTAAAATATTTACAATCCTGATCTTCACAGAAAAAGTTTGCCAATGCCTGTTCTAGACCATCACCTTATTCTATGATGATGGGTGTTTGCCACAATGAATCAACTGGATACAGTGAATAAGAGTTTGAGCATTGGAGAGTCAAGCTGAGTTCATATCACAGCATCCACCCTTAGCAGCTTGGCATAATCTCAACATTCTAGGTCTTACTTTCCTCATCCGTAGAATCAGGCAAACATTATTATCACTAATGTTGCTACAGTCGTGAGGAGTAAATCAAATGATTCTTATTGTGCTTAACACAGTGTCATATAGATGCAAATACTTGGCAACATTATCTATCTATTAAAAAAAACAGGAGAATGGGAGCTATTAGTAAGGTTTCTTTAGCTTCAAAATAATAATAATAATAATAATGATAATAATAATAATGTTTACACATGTGCAGCACCTTTAGTTTATAAAGAACTTTCACTAACTTTCATTTAATCCTCACATCCACCCTGTATGATCAGGTAACCCAGGCAGATCTTACTGCCTCTATTTTTAGATGCAGAAACTGAGACTCAGCGATGGTCCATGACGTGCCTCAGTTTTATTGCTAGAAAATTGTAGAATCAGGATTTAAACCTGCAAGTTCTGGCTATGAGGGTGGCAATTATCTTACTGTTATACATACATTTGATGCCCAAAATGTTTTAATGGGTTACTTAATAACCTTCTCATCTCGAAAACAGGCTATCTTCTGAAGCTAATTTTTTTTTTTTTTTTTTTAGTAATCTTTACACCAAGTGTGGATCTTGGACTCAAGACCTCCAGATCAAGAGTCACATTGTGCCACCGATCATGCCAGCTGGGCACCCCTGAAGCTAACCCTTGACTAGTTATGTCGTGTAGGTCCTATTCAAAGTGTGGTCCGCACACCTGCAGTATCAGCACCACCTGGGGGGTTGCTAAACATGCAGAATCTCAGGTCCTATCCTAGACTCCCTGAATCAGCAGCTGCATTTTCACAAGATCCCAGGTGATTCGTATATGTATGAAAGTTTGGCAGTATTCACTCTAGACCTTTGAAATGAGAATCCCTCTTCTCCTCCCTACACCCTATCTCTTCATTCCTAGGTGTTTACACCTTTGGCCTCCAGGACTGTTTGGTACAACTGGAATGAATCCCTCCTCCTTCCCCCAGCCTCATCAAAACCTTTAAAATTATAAATTTGGAGAAACATTAATCAAAAGGAACAGATCAACTATTTTAAAAGACAGCTGATGAGATCTTTAACTTACATTTTGTGGGAGATTTTCTTCAGGCCTGACCACTCAGAATTATCTTTTCCAGTAGCCAGTAGCCAGACAATTTGGGATCCCAGAAATTTTAAAGCATGGTTCCAGTAATCAAGGATTTGATGTCAAGGCTCCTGGCAAGGTTATGATGAGATGGTACAGCTGTGAAATAGTATATGCCTGCTGATATACTTGTTCTTCTCAATTTGGTAATCACAAAAACCCTCCCAATTCAGTGGGGTAGACTGGGGACAGTTAAGTTTCCCTGAAAACTTCTGGTGATGCCAGATCCGCCTTTCCCCTAGAAGAGGCCATTTATGAGTGGCACACATCTAGGCAGGTGAGTTTGCCGTTGGACTTGTCCTCTTTGACATTCCACATGGAATGCGGCACATGCACCCCTTCAACCCCCTCTCACAAGGTTCCAGGTTTACAGAGCTCTCCTGCTTTCTTTTAACTTACAGCTCCAGCTTATCTCCCAGCTTCCTTGCTTTTGCTAACTCTTGGAAACTAAATTCAGCCGTCTGTCCATCTGTCTACAGATATGATGCTTTGGGATGCCCTTCCAACCTCCGATGCTTCTGCCACACCTGCTCCTTTTACCTCCTTGTCTGAACAAGATAGTTAACTAAGATCTTCTATGCTAGAGCACATGACTTCTCCCATCCCCCCCCCCCCCCCCCCCACTTAGCAGGAATGAGGAAGCAGTTGATTTTGCAAACCAGGGCTACTCCTACTTTACGGCTCCATTACCTCTTTGCCTTTGACATCCATACTTCCTCTTACCATTCTCTACAACCCACTTTCACTTCCAAGACTTCAGTGCCAAATCTACACTTCCCTTGGTACCTCATCTTCTCCCATCATTCTTGAGAAACTCAGCACCCATGGGAAGGGCCTAACATGCTGACTTCAGGGCTCCTAAGACCCCAACTCTTAAAACTTTCCTCTACAACCACCAAGGTTATTCAGCAGCATGGAGATGCAAATTTTTATAGGCATGAACTTTAGAAGTAGATCAGTGTTTCAAACCTGGCTTTGCCATGTATTAGCTATTTGGTTTGTGGCAGAATTTAATTTCTTTGTCCAAAAAAAAACATGTTGGATAATACCTGCCTAATTGGTTTGTCAAGATTAGGGCAATAATTAGAGGAGGGAGTTTAGGGCATTGCTGGATGACTGTTAGTCCTCTGGCTAGAATGTAGGCTCTGTGAAAACAGTGATGTTTGTGTGCTTTATTGACAACTATACCCCAGCATTAGGAGTGCCTGGCCCTAGGCACTCAAAAAATGTTTGTCAGAGAAATGGAATAAATGCATATATGGTAGCCATGTTTTCTGTGTTAGTATTTTAGGTCTTGTCATCACCCTGAGTATTTCCTCAGCTAAAAGCTCAAGGTAGATGTTTCACCTTTCTACTGGACTTTCCATGCTCTCTACCTAATTAGAAGCCCATACTGCAGGGGCACCTGTGTGGTTCAGTCGGTTAAGCATCCAGCTTCAACTCAGGTCATGATATTGTGGTTCACAAGTTCAAGCCCCACCTGGGGCTCTCCTCAGAGCCTGCAGCCTGCTTCAGATTCTGTGTCTCCCTCTCTCTCTGCCCCTCCCCTACTCATGCTCTGTCTCTCTCTGTCTCTCAAAAATAAATAAACATTTAAAAAATACTAAAAATATAAAAGAAACCCAGACTCCACCATCTTGTGACTTCCCATAGTACCTGCTGGGCTAATCTTCAGCCTTGGGTTCCTGCCTCATTTCATGACTATGTTCATACCTGTGGTTGTCCCAAGTAACCCTATGCTTTAAGAAAAAATCACAAGGAAAAAAAAGAGAGAGAGAAAATCACAAGATTCTTTTGAGTGGTTCCTTCACAGTTTAATAACAACAACAATAACAGCTAATACTTAATTTTTTTAATTTTTTTTTTAATTTTTGAGAGAGAGACACACACAGAGCATGAGTAGGGGAGGGTTAGAGAGAGAGGGAGACACAGAATCAGAAGCAGTCTCCAGGCTCTGAGCTGTCAGCACAGAGTCTGACATAGGGCTCAAACCCACGAGCTGTGAGATCATGACCTGAGCTGAAGTCGGCCGCTTAACCGACTGAGCCACCTAGGTGCCCCAATAACAGCTAATACTTAATGAGTACATACTAATGTGCCAGGCACTCTTCTGAGTGTTTTACATATATTATCTAATCTAATTCTTACCACCTTCCAAAAAGGGAGGAATCTGGGATTTAAACCCAAACCTGGTTAGTCTGCCTCCAGGGACCATGCTCTTCAGGACCACTGTGTATGGCTATTTTTCACATTGGGTTCTCACTGTTACTCAACAAAACTTTACACATCTCTTGTTGCATCCCAAACATATGGGGCCAACAGCTGTTTTCTGTCTTGCTCAGTTCCTTTCCCTCTCTGCCCCATTCCCCAAATGTAGCCAGCTCCCTCTGTGAGCAGTGACCCAGCCTCCCACACTATTGCACTGATGGAGGCCACCTGATGGGAGTTCTCCCCACTACCAGACAGCTCCTTTGTGTAGCCTTTTCTCCAGAATATCCGTATGTTTTCCTCATCCTCTCCCACTCCCCTTCCAGCTCAGAGGAAGTACTTTTCTTTTTTATTTTATTTTATTTTATTTTATTTTATTTTTTTAAGTTTGCATCCAAGTTTTTTAGCATATAGTACAACAATGATTTCAAGAGTAGATTCCTCAATGTCCCTTACCCATTTAGCCCATTCCCCCTCCCACAACCCCTCCAGTAACCCTCTGTTTGTTCTCCATATTTAAGAGTCTCTTATGTTTTGTCCCCCTCCCTGTTTTTGTATTATTTTTGCTTCCCTTCTCTTATGTTCATTGTTCTATGTCTTAAAGTCCTCATATGAGTGAAGTCATATATTTGTCTTTCTCTAATTTTGCTCAGCATAGTACCCTCTAGTTCCATCCATGTAGTTGCAAATGGCAAGATTTCATTATTTTTGATTTGCTGAGTAATACTCCATTGTATATATATACCACATCTTCTTTACCCATTCATCCATTGATGGACAATTGGGCTCTTTTCATACTTTGGCTATTGTTGATAGCACTGCTATAAACATTGGGTGCATATGCCCCTTCAAAACAGCATTCCTGTATCCCTTGGATAAATACCTAGTAGTGCAATTGCTGGGTTGTAGGGTAGTACTATTTTTTAATTTTTTGAGGAGACTTCATACTGTTTTCGAGAGTGGCTGCACCAGTTTGCATTCCCACCAGCAGTGCAAAAGAGATCCTCTTTCTTCACATCCTCGCCAACATCTGTTGCTGCCTGAGTTGTTAATGTTAGCCATTCTGACAGGTGTGAGGTGGTTTCTTAGAGGAAGTACTTTTCTACTCTTCTTCCTCAGGCTGCCTTGACTCTGACTCTTGTTCCTTCTTGGGGATTGTATCCATTAATTATCAATTCTCTAACAATTTCTCAAACTCTTTTTGAGTTCCACCTCTGGCATTCCACGAATGAGCTCACAATTTCTCTGAGGAAACAGACATACCTGAGGCAGCAAATTCTGCATTGTGCAGTATTGCTTTGCCTCCGTGTGAAAATCTTGTCATGTTTCCCCTCTTGTAGCAAAAGAGCCTTTCACTCTGTGTGTTTGAACTACCATCTTAACTGTCTCCATCCTTTTAACAAAAATTTCTTAAAATTTTGATGACTATAGTTGCCATTTTTATTGTTCATAACATATTCATTTCCTAAATGTTTTCAATATGGCTTCTTGATTACAAGTCTGTTGTTTTTGTTTTTGTTTTTTTTTCTTTATTTTTATATTTTTAGAGTCTTTAATCATCTAATTTCTTTGGTGGAGCAGAAATAATACACTTTGTTTCTCACACTTATTGGATCCCAGAGGTTTTTCTATGTTTAAAGTACTGTGTTTCATGGGCCACATTTTGGGAAATCTTTTTTAAAGATTATGGGTGATATAAGTGAACTTCCAGGCACCCACAAAGGTCTTGTATGCATTAGCAACCATAGTCATAGGGCATCCCCACTGTCGCATCTTGGATATCATGACTGGGCAGCTTTCTTGAACTACTTCTCATCCAGTGTCATAATCTCTAGATACTCAGAAAGACTCCTCAAGGCCTGCATCTGGGTCTAACCCCCCAGCATCTGTCCCCCTGTGCCTGTTTATCCTCCCTGCCTGTCACCAGGCCACCTACAGCCCAGTGAGTCTTGAGATGTGGCACTTACATCAAGCAGGACATTGGATCTCTGTGAAAACCCTATGTCTTGAATGGCAAAAGGCCTCATTGAGGACCCAGAGATTTCAGGAATTAAACTTAGAAAAGAGTAAATATATGTTTATTTATGTTCTCAAAGGAATCAGAAACTTTTTACGAGCACCTTTCCATGGAGGGTTTTGTAATATTTTAATTCACTCTCTAACATTGTTATGAATCTGGGACTTAGGTCAAATAATCTGCTTTGAATGTGCTCTGTTTTAAACTTTGCCAGGACAGAGAGATATCTGCAAGTTATTCAGTATTTCTGAGCTTCCCTTTCCTCGTGAACAAAATAGGGGAATGTCTACCTCACAGGCTTATTGTGAGTAGGAAGCAGAATAATTGTGTATAAAGCATTCAGCACAGCCCCTGGAAAACAGTAGGCACTAAAAAAGAGAAGTGACAGCTTGGGGGAATAAAATATGCAAAACCAAAGTGGTGAATGTCTTGACCACCAAGATAAGGAGAACATTATTCATTCTACATCTGGGAAGCCCCTGGCTTCCAGCCCTTTATTAAAATGATTGTCACTGTTTTCAAGAAAGAAAAAGTTGAAAGAAAGAGAGAAAGGGAGGAAGAGAGACAGGGAGGAAAATTGTACTTTGTCCTATGATATGAAAGAAAGGTCTTAGAAGCCAAAATTCTCTTATTAGACCCTAAACAAAAGTGATGTCAGATTTGGAGCTAAAGGAAGCCATAGACAACACATATAATGAGAAAGATTGGGGAAAGTAGTGCCTACAGCTTCCCAGATATTTAGGAATAAAATATCAGTGTGAAGTCCCCTTATGTGGTGGTAACAGTAATCTCATCTCTATTATCAAATATTCATCAGCTGCTTATTGAATCTAGGGCACTGTGCTAAATAAGGTGGGGATGAAAGGATGTCCAAGACAGTCTTTACCTTCAGCTTAGAAAAAGATAAATAACAGTAACAGTCAGTCTATGATGAATGGCAGGAGTTGAGTGACATTTATAGTATTGCAGCAGTATTGCAGAGCAAAGGGAGTATTGGCAGGATGCCTACCTAGGGGCATTTCCAACACTTTTAAAGAGGTCTACATAATAAGTGTGACAGGGTCAAATATTATTCAGATAAATGAAAAGGGGAAAGAAAATTTGCTGGGGAATTGGGACCTGGCTTAAATGCCAATATAAGCAGTTCGAAATTAGAATTTGATGGATGAGGAGATAATTTGCCTGACGAATTTCATTGTATTTTATGCAAATGTCATTTAATTGATGCTTTAACAAATTAAACAGAAAAGAAGGCAATAATGAAAGATCCATTTATGTCAATACATATTTATAGCCACAATTGGTATTTTATCTTTTCATAGAGAAATAATTTGCAGGATATTAACCCAAAGGTTAAAAGGGGCTATTTTGGAGTGGTAGGAATTTTTGTGATTTTCCGTACAGCACAGATTTCAGAAAGGAGGGAAGGAAGGAAGGCAGACAAGCCTGCCGGCAATGGAGACTTAGTAAGGATTCCTCTCAAAGGACATGACATGACTCAAGTCATGCTGTAGGAGCACAGCATTTTTTCAGGCAGCCTATTAGAAAAGAATACATGGTTTCTAAGCAAGCTGTTAGAAATGAATCAGTGGTTTCCAGGTACTCGTGTGGGTTTTCTGAGACAAACCCTGTGAGACTCATTT
Source organism: Cryptoprocta ferox (assembly GCA_028646485.1). Classification (NCBI taxonomy): domain Eukaryota; kingdom Metazoa; phylum Chordata; class Mammalia; order Carnivora; family Eupleridae; genus Cryptoprocta; species Cryptoprocta ferox. The sequence continues at coordinate 76,541,113 of CM053571.1, forward strand.
CATTTCCTTTTGCATGACAGAAATATAATTAATCTTCTCTGCACACAAAATCTCCTCTCACTTAACAATTTAATTGACATAGAATGAGAAAAATGGAATCATTTTGGAAGCCCAAGAAAGTCATAAGAAGGAAATTTAATTTTTCTGCCAATGGGAAAAAAAAATCATAGAATGCAGATTTTCTTATCATCTTCCTCTACCTGAAACATCAACCGTCTTACCTCTTCCAAGATGAGATAACATGAAAATATTTCATTTTGGTTTTAACCAAGAGTTCTAGTTAAAAGGTTTTCATTTATGATATCATATGGAGATTTGGGCTTTACCAGTAATCATAGGGAATTTCTACAGGAATCAGAAAGGCATTTGGAAAGAAAGGCTGTGCAATGAAAGAGTTATGGATGTGTCCTGCACTGGTATGCCTTTGACTGCAAAGACTTGAGCCCATAAATTTACGTCTCAGTCGTTTAAAGCTCTGAGTTCAGGACTTGGATGCTCAGAGTTTCTTAGAGCTAAGACTCTACCCAGTTGTCTAGTCAGTGGTTCTGATACTTTGAAAGTTCCCAAAACACTCTTGGAACATAAAGAGTTTTAATCTATGGTTATGACTGGCCACATAATTCATTGGGCCTGGTGTAAAGTGAAAAAATGGGGCTCCTTATTAAAAATTAATAAGAATTTCAAAACAGTGACAGCAGGATATGAAATCAAGTGTGGAGCTTATATGATGTACATGAGGCTGGTTTGTAATTAGACCAGCAATGATTTTAGGTTTCATACATGTTGGAATTTTACTTAAAAGTTTGGGGAGGAAAGGATTCTTCTGCTACGGCCAAAAAAAAAAAAAAAAAAGAAAGAAAGAAAGAAAGAAAGAAAGAAAGAAAACAAAAGACAAAAGTAAAACAACTGACTTCAATCTCTTTATTTTATATTTTAAAGGATATTGTTAAAAATCATACAAGAAACATTTATCATCATAAGAATTAAAACATTACAAAAACACACAGACTGAAAAATGAGAAAACCTTTACTCACTTTATAATCCCACTTTTCTCTTCAGAAACCTCAATATTTTGATGAATGGTCTTCCCAGATACTGACATACTCACATATAGTTTCATTATACATATATATATTACATTACATATTCAAATGCTTTTTATATACTATTACTGTGCTCATACTGCATATTATGTTCCACACATGCTTTTCTTTTTCAATATGTCTCAGGACCTTCTAAGTCAATCTTGTACATCTTCCTCATTCTTTTAATCATTGTGTAATATTTCATACCATCAATTTCCATAAAGAATTTTAACCATCCATTCTCCCTATTGATCAAGAGAACATTAAGAAAAATTAAATGCCAACAACTTGGACAAACTAGAAGAAAAGGATAAATTCCTAGAAACATATAACCTTCCAAAACGGAATCAGGAAGAAATAGAAAATTTGAACAGACCTATTATTAGCAATAAAATTGAATCAGAATCAGAAAATTCCCAAGAAACAAAAGTCCAGGACCAGATGGTTTCACAGGTGAATTTTACCAAACATTTAATGAAGAGATAATACTAATTCTTCTCAAACTATTACAAACATAGAAAAAGCAGGAAAGCTTCCAAATTCAGTCTATGGGGTCAGCATTATCCTGATAACAAAAACAGATGCAAACACTACAAAAAGAAGAGAGAGAGAGAACTATTCTCTGATGAACATAAATGCAAAAATTCTCAACAAAATATTAGCAAACTGAATTCAACAATTTGTTTTTAAAAATCATTCACCGTGATCAAGTGGAATTCATTCCAGGAATGCAGATGTAGTTCAACATTTGCAAATCAATCAATGTGATATATCATATTAAAAGAGAAAGAATTAAAAAATATATACAATGGGGCACCTTGGTGGCTCAGTCATTAAGCTTCCAACTCTTGGTTTTGGCTCAGGTCATGATCTTACAGTTCCTGAGATTGAGACCCACATTGGGCTCCATGCTGACAGCACAGAGCTTGCTTGGGATTCTCTCTCTCTCTCTCTCTCTCTCCTTCTCTCCCTCTGTCCCTCCCCTGCTCTCTCTCTCTCTCTCAAAATAAATAAGTAAACTAAAAAAAACACCCAAACTAAAAACCATATAATCATTTCAATAGATGCAGAAAAAGCATTCAACAAAGTACAACATCCATTCATGATAAAAACTCTAACAAAGTAGGTTTAGAGGGAATATACCTCAATATGATAAAGGCCATATATGAAAACTCCACAGTTAAAATCATACTCAATGGTGAAAAACTGAGAGCTTTTCTCCTAAGATCAGGAACAAGAAGAAATGTACACTCTCACTACTTTTATTCAACATAGTGCTGGAATTCTAGCCACAGCAATCAGACAAGAAGAAGGAATAAAAGGTGTCCAAATCAGTAAGAAAGAAGTAAAATTTTCACTCTTTGAAGATGACATGATACTATATATAGAAAACCCTAAAGACTCCACAAAAAAACTACTAGACTAGAACTGATAAATAAATTCAGCTAAGTCACAGGATATAAAATTAATATACAGAAATCTATTGCGTTTCTTTACACTAATAACGAAGTAGCAGAGAGAGAAATTAAGGAAATAGCCCCATTAACAATTTCACCAAAAATAATAAAATACCTAGGAATAAACTTAATCTAGGAGGTAAAAGACCTGGATTCTGAAAATCATAAAACATCGATGAATGAAATTGAAGATGGCATAAACAAAGGGAAAAATATTCCCACTCATGAATTGGGAGACCAAATATGGTTGGGATATCCATATTACCCAAAGCAATCTACACATTTAATGCAATCTCTATTAAAATATCAACAACATTTTTCACAGAACTGAAACAAGTAATACTAAAATTTGTATGGAACCACAAAGACCCCAAGTAGCCAAAGCAATCTTGAGAAAGAGCAAAGTTGGGTTGTTATTCATAGTATGAACAACACTACAATAAATGTCCCTGTATATGCCTCTTTTGTGCATACAAGACTCTTTTCTTGGATACATAACTATGAGTGGATACACTGGGTTGAAAGGAACTAAGAGGCAAAAACCCAACCCCACAGCACACAAGGTTTAATGATTAAGTTAGTTTTTTTTTTTTTAAGGTACTAAGCTTGGTAAAAGTGTAAATGGTGTTAACTTTTGAAAAACAATTTAGGATTATCCTAAAGGGCCTAAGAATGTATCAAATGTTTTGATTCAGTACATGTTCCATCTAGGAGTAATCAGAGACCGGTGCAAAGATATATCTGTGTAAAGATATTCATAGCTGCTCTACTTGTAATTTTAATGAATATTTTGATATTCAGAAAATTAGCATCTATATAACAATTTGGATTCCTAAAATATTGAAAATCTTTTGCTGGGACTGGTAAATAGATGCTACTTGAAGCCCTCCCTGCAAGAACTGCCTGCCTTCTAAGTCCTGCTCTAGAGCATCCTGCGATTTAAAAACTAAACCAAAGTTCATTCATGGCACAGTCTGGGACCTCTGGAACCCAGCTGTGGTCTGACTGGCTGGTCATTCTTATTAGTTGTCCATATCTGCTGGCTTTTCCATGATTTCTATGTGTTTTGAATATAATCCCTGGAAATAATGTGAGCATTCAACAGTAAGACTTGATTAAGAGAAGGAGGACACTGAAGGTTATGCAGCTTGGTGGTCTGGAGGATATCAATAATGAGGGAGTCCATGCATATGTGGGGTCATGGGGCAACGGTAAATCTCTGTCCTTCCACTCATTTGCTCTGAACCTAAACACTGCTCTAAAACATAAAATTTATTTTAAAAAATTATAGTCTAAATATATGTGATATCATGACAAAATATTTAGAGTGTATTGGGATTCCTGGATGACTTAGTTGGTTGGGTGTCAGACTTTGGCTCAGGTCATGAGTTCGAGCCCCATGTCGGGCTTTGTGCTGACAGCTCAGAGCCTGGAGCCTGCTTAGGTTTCTTTTCCCTCTCTGTGCCCCTCCCCTACTTGTGCTCTGTCTCTCACTCTCAAAAATGAACATTAAAAAATATTTCAAATGTATTGCCAAGTGGGGGGAAAGGCAGTATACAAAACATTATACCCAATATAATCCCATTGGAAACATACTTATTCATACCTATTCATATAGAAAGGCTAAAAGAAAACAACAAAAGTGTCAACGATGATTAAATTTGTATGGTGGGGTCATACTTAATTTTTGTCATTTGTTTTGTTGCTTATCTGCATTTTTTGACACTTTTTCGCAATGGGCCTGACAGCTTCCGTAAATAGGAAAAAAAAACAGTGTTGTTTAAAAAGTAAACTAAAACCGAAGTGACTTAGGTAAGAAAAGGCAATCTTTCTTCTTGATTCATGCAACACTTGCCATGCTTGCTTGGATACAGTTCCCTAGGGAGAGAGCCAAAGAGTAAGCCAAGAAGTCTTGACAGAAGCTCAGCAAAAACATCTGTAGGGACGGAGGAGGCTGGGGGCGGAAGGAAGGCGAGGCCAAGAATCAGCCTGCATCCACTCTCCTCTCATTCCTTTTACCTCCTTTTGTTCAGACAGTTCATTCTGGTGAGGCCACAGGCATTTTTGAAATTCTGCAAGGTGGGGAGCTGCCAGGGGGAGCCTTGCCGTTCTTTTATGTTTGAGCATATGCGACTGTTTTTCAGGGAATACATACAAGGGGATGTTTCATTCTCTAGCTGGGCTTTAGTCCAAGGTATAGATTTACAGAGCTGTGTACAAAGCCACTGAAATAACACGTATATTTCCCAGCATGGGATGGGGTGGCAGCTTTTATCTCAGCAGTCTCTGATTAGAAGTGTCTTTTTGCAATGATAAACCTCCAAACAATAAATGGCAGACCCAAACCATGCTGAAGAATCTTGACCACATCTGAAAGCTTGTCCCGGAACACTTTCTGGTCCAGCCAGCTCCTGTAAGAGATACCCTCAAGGCCAGTATGGTATAATAGATGCTCAGTTCCAGCCTCGTTGAAAACGTGGGGCCAATATCCTCGAACACTGGGATGGAAGCTTGAAATTCTCATGAAGCCTCCAGGAAGAGTGAGCAGTAGACTCTCATGTTCTGAGATTGCTGACATCAGGCAGAAATCCAGAATAGTAGACTTTATAGAACGTGTTTTATAACCATGGGCCTGCAAAAGAAACTTCAGTTCCTAGAGTAGGTGGTTCCTTATATGATACGATATCAGAAATGTGCCTTCTCTATCTTCATTTCCTCTAATATCTACCCACCACTCTGCAATCCTTCTAGTAAAGTTTCATTCTGTGAGAACTCTGCAAGTCCATTTCCCTTAAGGGTTTAATAAAAGTATAATTTAAAAAATTAAGACAGATTGGGGCACCTGGATGGCTCAGTTGGTTGGGCGGCTGACGGGCTCAGGTCATGATCTCACAGTTTGTGAGTTTGAGCCCCTCATTGGGCTCTGTGCTGACAGCTCAAAGCCTAGAGCCTTCTTCCGACTATGTGTCTCCCTCTCTGACCCTCTCCTGCTTGCACTCTGTCTCTCTCTCTCTCAAAAATAAATAAACATTTTAAAAAATCTTTAAGACAGATGGGGAAAGTGCTGAGGAAAGCTATTTCTCCCATTAACCCACAAAGTAGACTTTCTCAATACTGCAAGATGGGTAGGGATAGGAATTAGATTTATTGGTTGCCATAGGGACTCTTACTAGCTGGCAGTTTAATTAATGCTGATATAGAAGCTTTGCTTTCTCTTAGAATTTGAACTTCAGAGCATGGAAAGGAGACATTTAGATTGTTACAACTTTCTCAGTAGTCTTGATTGCTTTTGGAGGGGAGAGGAGGATGGGGCGTTTGAGGGAGGCAGAATCTCAGGGTGGTGGTGGCCAGTGTGTGATTTTAAGCTCCCTATGTGTGGCATATTGGGGACAAATTGTTCACTGCAATTTGGTTTCCTTCCATTCCTGCTGCTGCTCCTGGCTTCTTGAAGCAAGGTGGAGCCTGTGATATAATCATTTAGTGATATAACAATAAACAACAACAACGACAATATAACCACATTTATATAATTAAAGAAGCTAAGAATTAGAAAAAAAGTTTCATTCTACATGATCAAGGAACAAATAGATTTTACAAAATTATCATTATCTCTGGAACAGGTATTGTATTAGCTATGACCTCTTAGATGTGACTGTATTTATTGCATCTAACTCATGCTAGCTGACAAGTGTTCCCTGCAAAGAGGGACAGTTATCAGTGACTAACTGTGGGAAAGAAAAAGATTCAGTTAAGGACTTTGCTTCAGGGAAGCAGGCCCAGTAGTGTTCCAGAAGAGAAGCACAAGAACCCCCCAAATAAACACTCTTTGTGTTTTTTGGTCATTTGTGGATTTTCACAGAGCAATGAAAACTTTGAGTCACCTGACATGTTCAAAGCTGAGGATGGACAAGGTAGTACCCTGCCTTCTTGTTTCAACTCTCATACTATAAACAACTGTTCTTTTTGCAGACTTTATGGTACTATGTTTTGCAATTTTGTGCTTTTTGTTGGTGATTTCATGGTTTAAAATGGCCTTCAAGTGTAATGCTAACGCGCGGTCTGGTGTTCCCTTGCCCAAGGAGACTGTAATGTGCTTTTCAGAGAAAAAACATGGAACCTTCGCCCAGGCATGAGTTACAGTGCTTTTGGCTGGTGGTTCAATATTAGTGAACCAATAATATAAATTAAATATGGTATCTTTAAATAGAAACACATAAAACAAAGTTATGTACTGAATGGTTGATGAAAATGTTGTGACCAGAGGCTCATAGGAACCTAACCCTATATTTCCCCTAGGAAAACTGTTTAGTATTTGCTAATTTGCAGTGTTCTCAAAGACTTTATAGAACATAACTACCACAAATAATGAGAATCAACTGTGATCTTAAATACTGGAAGAAGAAGAAAGAGCAAGTGGTAAATAACTATCTTTAGTAATAAAATAAGTGACAGATATTTGTATTTCCCTATTATTCACATGCAAAAAGATTATTGAGAGCCTCAATTTGGCAGTTTGTAAAGCTTATCAAAATCTAGAATTCCTTGGAAAATATCAATGTCTTATAATGGTTCTAAATTTTCTTTTTTATTTCTCCCAAGGAATCATTCAGGAGCAGTTCTTTCCCTGTGAAGATAACCTCCTTCACTGATAGACCTTTGGGGTACTCACTCTCTAAAGCCAGTAATACAAAAATACCAAGAAACCTCTACCTAGAAAGATTTGGCTCATTTTATCTTGATATTTGCTTATAATTTTCATTATTTTATTTTATAAATAAAGTCTAATTTTCCTGAAATGCCATTTTTAAATAGCTACAGGAATAATCCTTCACCAATAAATATTATTTCTAATATCTCCTCAGTAATTAAGGAATTCTCTGTTCCAGACTTAGATAAAGGTTCAAAGCGCTGTTCTCTCTGTGAGGGCTCTGGATAACAGCCTGAGTATGCTAATTTATAAACCCTGAAGTATGGACTCCCAGGGGATGGAGGATGGGGTGGGGAGTGTAGATTAATATAAACTGACACACATATCCATCAGGTAATTTATATTGAAGTAGCAGTTCTAGACTGTGTAGTGTTAGATTATAACAAACTTACTAGGTAAGAAGTCTCAGCTAATTGATAACATCCATTTATAGTAAGTATATGAGTGCTTCACTGAAAACTGGGCATCAGAGGAAACGAAGGTCAAGTGGTGCCAGTCAGACAAGCTGGCCCAGTCTGCGGGAGTAGGGATGTTGGGTAGAGTGGGTCAGCCTGCACTGAAGATATAGGGTACTTGTCTCATATTCAAGGAAGTGATAAAGCCTGAATCAGGACTGGAGAGAGGTTCATGAGCCTTAAGTGACCCTCGGAACAGCACCTGCTGAGGCTGCCAGGGGAAATGACCTCTGCAGACTTCTCTGCTAAAAGGAACAGAGCTGAGCCCTGGATGAACACTGTGTTTCTGCACAAGGTCCACAGAAATCATTCCTCACTGCCTTTGATAAGATTGCCTCAAGAGGCTGTTCTAGCTGGAGTATAGGGGCCAGGAACCAAAACTGGCAGATAAAGGGAAAGACAGAGGTGAGAGAGAGGGGGGCAGCAAAGCATGAAGCCAGATGCTCTAGTCTGAAAAATCCTGTAGAAGTGGCTTACCTGGAGATGTGAGACCCAGGTAGTCAGGCAGGTAAGCAAAATGAGTATTCCTTTATTTTAGTTTAGGGAAAAGACTGATTTTTTTAAGAGCCTGGGGTTCTACTATAGGAGTATTAGAAGTATCTAGCCAGAGAAATGGAGTTTACAATGTGCAGAGAGGAGAGTGAGACAGATTTGTGTTACTAGTGGATTACTTGATGGATTTATATCAGGGATTTTGACTCCCCTCCTCCCCCACCACCTTTGAGGTACCAGATGAGAACTAAGTCTGCATAAATCCTCTCTAGACTTATACTTAACACAATCAAGGCACAATACATTTTAAATCAAATTTCTTCTATGCAGAAAGTTTCCAGGAAGGCAAAGCAGGGAGAGAAGCCTCATTATTCCCTTCTGTCAGTCTTTTAAACCAATCTTGACAAGCAGTTTCCTGTTGTGTAAGTCAGGGTTCTTCAGAACAACAGAAGCAATAAGATATATATACCTTATCCTATCATGAACTAAATTACACCACTGGCTTTCCCGGGTCTCCAGCTTGTAGATTGCAGACATGGGTCTTCTCATCCTCTGTAATCACATGAGCCAATTCCTCATAATAAATCTTGGGTTGTGAAGATCCTAGGTCTGCCATCTGCTGGAGACCCAGGAAAGCCAGTCTAAGTGCAAAAACCTGAGCACCAGCAGGAGCTAACGGTGTAAATCCAAGTCCGTGGGTAGGAGATGAGTTGAAATTTCTAGCTCAACAGTAATGCAGAAGCAAGTTCCTCCTTCCTCCTTTTTTCGTTCTATTCGGGTCTTCAATGGATTGGATGATGCCCACATGTATTGGAGAGGGCAATCTACTGAGTCCACCAATCCAAATTCTAATCTCATCCAGAAACACTTCATAGACACACTCAGAAATGTTTAGCAAAGGGCACCCCATGGCTAGTCAAGATGACACCTAAAAGTAACCATTACACTGTATTATTTACAATTAATTTCAATAACTTACTTTTTGCAGAGAAGGTTTTCCCATTGAGAAAGCTTGTCAAGTTGTTTATACCCATTAATTTTTCACAAGTATGCAGTGGGTGATGGATTACTTTGTCCCTTACACAGATAGAGATAACTAAAGCATAAAATGTTTGTGTATCCCAACGTTGTTTATGCAAAGACCAGAGCAAAATATTTGGTTTGTATATAGTAGTTGAAAGAAACATCTTTCAGACATTTCTGGTTCATGTAGTCACTCTAGCTTTTATATTCTGCTCTTGTGGAAGTGGGGGGTGGGTCGCGTGTTCTATGACAAAACCATCCTCAGGTTAGCCAGTCTAGCATAACACTTCCGGAGAATGTGACTTCAGGTCAAGTAATACAGTTTTCTGACCCAAATAAAACCCATAAAATAGCCAAGCTCTGGGGTGGCTTTACGGCCAACATATTGTCAAGTCTGCAGTTGACGGAAAGTTCCCTCTCCTTGCCTTCCCTTTCTCCTCTTTTAAACCCCCTCTGTTCTTTTAACTCTTTGATTCTGGTGTTGATAATTTCACTCCTCTGTCCTTATTAGTTCAACTATTAGAAGAAGTTTGGGAGACTGAGGGGATTGGAGTCATGTGGTTGGAGAATGAGGGCAGAGGATGTGAGAGTGCCTTCAGGGTGAATCATCAAAAAGACTCTAACACTTGGGACACCTGGGTGGCTCAGTGGTCATATGCTTGACTCTTGGTTTCAGGTCAGGTCACGATCTCACGGTTCGTGGGTTCTAGCCCCTGTCAGGCTCCATGCTGATGCAGAGCCTGCTTGGGATTCTCCCTCTCTCTCTCTGTCCCTCCCCTGCTTTCTCTCTCTCTCTCTTTCTCAGAATTAATAAATAAACCTTTTTAAAAAGACTGTAAGACTTTTCTCAGTGCAAATTTTAATCTCCAGTTAGTATATCTAATGCAGATCACTCTGCTTTGTTTGCTGCCCCACATCGAATCACATTATAAAAAGTTCCTTTATTTACTTTTCTTTAGGTTATTGGGGGATAGAAATGGGGAGAGAGGGTTAAACAATTAATCCCAAGGTCCCATAGCCTGGCTGGGATCCCTTTTGTAGATCCTTAACGACCAGCACATCTGGTGGCCCAAGTCTGAGTTTTGTCTTTCTGACAGAAAGCAGAAAAAACATTGATTCCAGGTCAATTCTCACTTTTATGGATTTGTTTTTGCTTTTTTGCAATAGGGGAAAAACAGGAAGAAAAATGGCATTACATTCAAGTACAGCCAGTTTTTCCATGCCAATGAGTAGGATTCTACTAAACTTAGTGAAGTCTAGCCACTTGGGAGAATGAAGGGAGAAGACCACTCCTACTTCTTGTGCAATTCTGATGTGACAGGCATTGTGTTCTGGGTTTACATCTACTGTATTGTTAATCCTGACAAAACTTTGTGGGACAGTTGATGTTATTCTCATTTAACCAGAGGCTAACAAGTTCTAAGAAGTGAGTCACTTGTCCAAGATTCTATACCTAGTAAGTGGCAAAGCAGGAATTTAAGTCCTAATCTCTTTAAACTAGAAAGCTGATACTTCCTCTACTTGTTCACAAAAGCATTTAATCAACAACTAGTTTTGAGCATCTGTTACGTACCAGGTCTTGTGCTAGCGTAGAGAATACAAGGATAAATAAACATCCAGTCCTGGCCCCACAGAGCTCATGGGCCAGTGGAAGATGGTGCACACAGGTGCAGTGTTAGGTGCTGGTGAAGACTACTGTGCAAGCGCAGAGAGAGGCACCTGCCTGAGTCATTGGGGATCAGAAACATCAGTCCAGAGAAAATATGTCTACAGGAGCTTAAAAAACATAGCTTCTCGAATTTTCATATAAATATGAATCACTCTGGGATCTTGTTAAAATGAAGGTTCTGTTTCAGTAGGACTGGAGTGAGGCCTGTGATTCTGCATTTCTAACAAATGCCCAAGAGAGGCTGACGCTGATGGTCCATGGATGACACTTCTTGGTTGTAAAGCCCTAAAGCGAAAGTAAAGATTAGCCAGGTAGAGAGGTGTGGTGGTGAGAACTTCCCCAGAGCGTGCAAAGACCCAGAGAGAAAAAGAATAAGGTCAACTTCAGGGAATTGCTATCACTCCAGTAAGCCTGGATTGTATAGCATCGAATAGTGAGCTAGCGTGACATGGAACTAGAGGCAACGGCAAACAAGTTAGCTGGAAGCACATTATGCAGGCTCTGTGAGATTTGATGAGGAGCTATGCCTGAGGGCACGTGAGATGCCATTCAGTGTTTTCAGCTTATGAGTTTCTTTCTCAGGTTTGGGCTTTCCAAAAAGCATATTGGCTATAGCATGGAAAATGCATTAGAACAGTGTTCTCAATCAACCCTGCTGGCTTGTTAGAATCACCTGAGAGCTTTGAAAAATACCAATGCTCAGTCCCCACATCAGACAATGAAAGAGGATCTCTAAGGCAGAGCTTTTCAAAGTGTGGTCCTTGGTATCACCTGGGACCTTGTTAGAAATGCAAATTCTGGGGCGCCTGGGTGGCTCAGTCAGTTAAGCATCTGACTTCCGCTTGGGTCATGATCTCACAGTTTGTGGGTTCAACCCCGTGTCAGGCTCTGTGCTGACAGCTCAGAGACTGGAGACTGCTTCGGATTCTGTGTCTCCCTCTCTCTCTCTGCCCTTCCCCTGCTCGTGCTCTTTCTGTCTCTGTCTCTCAAAAATAAATAAATGTTAGAAAAAAGGAAACGCAAATTCCCCAACTCCATCCCACATTTACTGAATCAGGAACTATGAGGATGGGCACAGCAGTTTGGGTTTTAACAAGCCCTCCCAGGTGACTCTGATGGGTCACTTTTGAGTGGTTATGTTTGAGATCAATTAGATTAGAGGGAGAAAAGTAGGAAGGGGGATAGAGGCTACCATTAGGAAGCAGAGAGGTGATGATGCTGTTTTAGCCTCACATCAGATTTTATTTTATTAACCTTGTTGAGCAAGGGAGTGTACCATCTTAATGGAATCCCAGTATTGTCTCAAAGAAGGGAGGTTAGCATGCTGGTTAGTCATAGGGTAGTTTCTGGATAAAAGTGACATTGGGTCAGGGATAGGCCAATTTATAAACTAGGTAAGTTCTATCTTGTGAACTGAATTCGGTCCCCTCAAATTCATATGTTGGAGCCCTAAGCCTCAGTGTGAGGGTATTTGGTGGGAGGGCCTTTACGAGGTAATTAGGTTCAGGTGAGGTCATGAAGGTGGGGCCTTGTGATGAAATTAGTGCCCTTACAAGAAGAGGGACCAGAGGGCTTGCAAGATTTCTTTTCTCACACCACATGTGAGGACTTAGGGAGAAGGCAGACTTCTACAAGCCAGAAGAGAGCTCTCACCAGAAACCAAAAATGCTGGCAACTTCATCTTGGACTTTCCAGCCTCTAGAATGGTGAGTAAATAAGTTCTTATTGTTTAAGCCACCTGGTCTATGGTATTTTGTTATTGCAGCCTTTGCAAGACACTTTTGAACGGTAAGCAGTCTTATTGTGTGCGACACATGGGTCCCTGTGGAGTTAACTGTTAAAATACTTGTCTTGGGACTTGTGGGTGTGAACTAGTTTTAATTATAATGAAGTGAGTCTAGATAGCTTGTGTTGCAACTTATCGGTTTTGCAATTATGACTTTTGATTTTTTTTTGGTATCCTAAACCAATGCATAGTTGGAATTGAAAACTTATAATATAGCATTGCCAGATGAAATATAGGATGCCCAGTTAAATTTAAATTTCATATTAACAGGAAATTTTTTTCAGTAAATGTATGTCACAAATAGTGTATAGGTTATAATTACTCTACAAAATGATTCATTGTCTGAAATTAACATTTTGCTAGGTGTCCTGTGTTTTTATTTCCTAAATAGGAAATTCTAACCTCTAACAAATTAATGCAGATCAAGAAATATTTATTAAATGAGTGATGTGGTTGATTAGATGTAAAGAGTAAGGGGAGTGTTGAGTCAGTGGTGTCATAGGTTTCTGGTTTCCACGCTGGGTAAATCTTGATACCCTATAGGAAAATAGGGACCCTGGAGGGAGAGCTGTTTGGGGAGGAAGGGCAAAATTATGAATCACATTTTGGAAATGTGGAGATTAAGGTATCTCTGAAATATATAGGTAGATTTTAATTATCAGCCTGTTGGACATATAGTTCGGGAGATAAGGAGAAAGATCAGGTTGGGGGCACCTGGATGGCTCAGTTGGTTAAGCAGCCAACTTTGGCTCAGGTCATAAGGTCATGATCTCGCAGTCTGTGAGTTTGAGTGCTGCATCAGCCCTTATGCTGATAGGTCAGAGTCTAGAGCCTGTTTCGGATCTGTGTCTCCCCCCACCTCTCTGCCCCTCCGCAGCTCACACTCTGTCTCGGTCTTTCTCAAAAGTAAATACATATTTTAAAAAATTTTAAAAAAAGATCAGGATGGAATCACAGGTTTAAGAATGATAAGCAATTGGGTGGTAGGGAAGCTCTAGGAGTGGATGAAATCCCAGAAAATATGTAGAAAAGAGGGAGATGTTGAAACAGGATATAGGCGGAAGTACCTGAGGTGTTGGAACACCAGATGCAGGACCCAGGAGAAGGACTCCTTGGTAAAGAAGAGGAGCCCCCTTCTGTTCTGCCAGGAATGAGGGTGGAAGGGATGGCTGTGCATGCAGGTGAGGTGGTAGGATGGGTGGAACGAAATGGTCTTGTGGCAAGAGCTCTGTGCAGATTCTCTTCCCTAAGGAACGCTGTTTTTTCCTCCCTTCGTGACCTGTTCATTCTGGTTATACTCAGTGTATTGAATAATGTAAAATGATGGAATAGGAGTTAAAATAAAGTGTCATTTCTATGAAAGCTAAGCTTGGGGGAAAAATCTTAAAATGGTGAATTGCACTTTTTTTTTTTAAGTTCATTTTTGAGAGAGACAGAGAGAACATGAGCGGGGGATGGGCAGAGAGAAAGAGAGAATCCCAAGCAGGCTTCAAGCCATTAGCACAGAGCCGATGCAAGGCTCAAACTCATGAAACCATGAGATCATGACCTGAACTGAAACCAAGAGTCAGACATACAGCTGACTGAGCCACCCAGGCATCCTGCACTTTTTTGTTATTAAAGTAGGTGTGGGTAACACAACTGTAAACATTAGGATTAAAAAAGCCTAGTAGGATTTTGCACTCCTATTGCTTCACCTACAGAAATTCAAATTGGACAGCACAAATGATAAACTGTTAGTGTGATTTCTGCAGAACACCAATTAATGGATCCCCTCAAAAATGTTGTGGACCTAACTCAGAAGACTAAGAAGTCGAGGCATACTTTTTAGGTTAAAATAAAATGTAAATTATACCTGTTATCATTTCTCAAGTGATTCACTGTTTGTTTTGGTTTTGGTTTTAGTGTATTTACTATTATTTTCTTTCAAGTTTAGTTATGATTGACAAAATTTCATATATTTAAGGCATACAATGTCTTGATATATGTATATGCTGTGAAATGATTATCATAACCAGGCTAATTAGCATATCAATCATCTGCCTAGTTACCATTTTCTGTATGTGTGTGATAAGAACTTGAGATCTACTGTCTAACCAAATTTCAAGTATACAGTACATTATGGACTATAGTCATCACGTTGTACATTAAGTCTCTAGAACTTACTCATCATATAACTGACAATTTATACCTTTTGAAGAACATCTCCCTTTTCCCCATGCCCCTCAGCTCCTGGTAATGACCATTCTACTCTCTGTTACTATGGGTTCTACTTTTTTAAAAATTTAAATCCAAGTTAGTTAACATGTAGTATAATAATGATTTCAGGAATAGAATTTAGTGATTCATCACTTACATAAAATACCCAGTGCTCATCCCACCAAGTGCCCTCCTTAATGCCCATCACCATTTTAGCTCTTCTCCCCACCCAACACACCAACCGGCAACCCTTAGTTTGCTCTTTGTATTTAAGAAACTCTTATGGTTTTTCTCCCCTCTCTGTTTTTATCTTATTATTGCTTCCCTTCCCCTATGTTCATCTGTTTCATTTCTTAAATTCCATATATGAGTGAAAGCATATGATATTTGTCTTTCTCTGACTTATTTCACTTAGCATAATACACTATAGTCAATCTACGTTGTTGCAAATGGCAAGATTTCATTCTTTTTGTTTGCTCAGTAATATTCCATTGCATATATATCCAAAATCTCTAAAGAACTTACCAAACTCAACACCCAAAAAACAAATAATCAAGTGAAGAAATGGGCAGAAGACATGAGTAGACACTTTTCCAAAAAAAGACATCCAGATGGCAAAAAGACACCTGAAAAGATGCTCAACATCACTCATCATCAGG
The DNA here is from genome assembly GCA_028646485.1 of Cryptoprocta ferox. Lineage (NCBI taxonomy): Eukaryota > Metazoa > Chordata > Mammalia > Carnivora > Eupleridae > Cryptoprocta > Cryptoprocta ferox. The sequence goes on from CM053571.1 coordinate 76,556,647, forward strand.
GAAACACAAATCAAAAGCACAATGAATACCACCTCACACCTGTCAGAATGGCTAAAATGAACAACTCAGGAAACAACAGATATTGGCAAGAATGCAGAGAAAGGGGAACCCTTTTACATTGCTGGTGGGAATGCAAACTGGTGCAGCCACTCTGGAAAGCAGTACGGAGGTTCCTCAAAAAATTAAAAATAGAACTACCCTATGACCCAGCAATTACACTACTAGGTATTTACTCAAAGAATACAAAAATGCTGAATTGAAGAGGCACATGCACCCCAATGTTTATAGCAATGTTATCAACAATAGTCAAATTATGGAAAGAGCCTAAAGGTCCATTGACTGACATATGGATAAAGAAGATGTGATGTGTGTAAACACACACAGACACACACACACACACACACACACACACACAGGAATATTACTTGGCAGTCAAAAAGAATAAAATTTTACCATTTGCAACAAAGTGGATGGAACTGGAGTGTATTATGCTAAGTGAAATAAGTCAGTCAGAGAAAGACAAATATCATATGCTTTCATTTGTATGTGGAACTTAAGAAATGAAACAGATGAACATAGGGGAAGGGAAGGAAAAGTGAAAAAACAAAAAAGCAAACCAAAACAAAAACAGGGAGGCAAACCATAAGAGATTGTTAAATAAAGCAAACTGAGGATTGCTAGAGGGGAGGTGGGCTAAATGGGTGATGAGCATTAAGAAGGACACTTGCACTGGATTTTATATGTAAGCGATAAATCACTAAATTCTGCTCCTGAAACCAATCCTACACTGTATATTAAGTAACTTGAATTTGAATTTAAGAACAGATGATATAAGGTGTGGGTTTTTCATATATGGCCTTTATTATGTTGAGAGTTTAACCCTACTTTGTTGAGAGTTTTCATCATGAATGGATGTTGGACTTTGACAAGTGCTTTCATCTATTGAAATGATCATATGGTTCTTACCTTTCTCTTCTTAATGTGCTTTGTGACTATTAAACCACTCTTGCAAACCAGAAATAAATCCCACTTGATTATGGTGAATGATTCTTTTAATGTATTGTTGGATTTGGTTTAATAGTATTTTTCTGAGAATTTTTGCATCCATGTTCTTCAGGGATATTGGCCCGTAGTTCTCTTTTTAGTGGAGTTTATATAGTTTTGGTATCAGGATAATGCTGGCTTCATATAATGAATTTGGTAGGTTTTTTTTTCTATTTTCTGGAATAGTTTGAGAAAAATAGGTATTAATTCTTCTTTTAATGTTGGTTGAGGGGCACCTGGGTGGCTCAGTCAGTAAAGAGTTTGACTTTGGCTTAGGTCATGATCTCATGGCTCCTGAGTTTGAGCCCTGTATCGGGCTGTGTGCTGACAGCTCAGAGCCTGGAGCCTGCTTTGGATTCTGTGTCTCCCTCTCTCTCTTCCCCTCACCCACTTGTGCTCAGGCTCCCGTGCGCTCTCTCTCTCTCTTTCTCTCTCTCTCTCTCAAAAATAAGTAAACATTAAAAAAAATGGTCGATTTTTGCCTGAGAGGCCGTTGATCATGGATATTTGTCTATTGTGAATTTTTTTGATTACTGATTGGATTTCTTTGCTGATTGTTGATCTGTTCAAATTCTCTATTTCTTCCTGCTTCTGTTGTGGTAGGTTGTTTAGGAATTTATTCATTTCTTCTGGATTGTCCAATTTGTTGGTATTTAATTTTTCATAATATTCCTATAATTGTTTGCATTTCTGTTGTGTTGGTATTCTCCTCTCATTTGTGATTTTGTATATTTGAGTACTTTCTCTTTTGTCTTTAAGTCTAACTAGAGGTTTATCAGTTTTGTAAATATTTTCAAAGAACCAGCTCCCAGTTTCATTGATCTGTTGTATTTTTTGTTTTGTTTTTTTGCTTTATTTATTTATTTTAGTTTCTATATCATTTATTTCTGCTCTTTATTTTTTCCTTCTTGCTACTAGTTTTAGGTTTTGTTTGAACTTTTTCTAGCTCATTTAGGTGTAAGATTAGGTTATTTGAAATTTTTCTTGCTTCTCGATATAGAAGCAAGACTTCCCTCTTAGAACAGCTATAAACTTCCCTCTTAGAACAGCTTTTGCTATCTCCCAAAGGTTATATGCTGTTGTATTTTCATTTATTTCCATGTACTTTTTTTTCCTTCTTTTATTTCCTGGTTGACTCATTCATTGTTTAGTAGCATGTTAAATAATGTATTTGTGGTCTTTCCAGATTTTTTTCTTATGGTTAATTTCTAATTTCAATCCCTTTGAATTTGTTGAGCCTTATTTGTGACTTAATATGTGATCTAGACTGGAGAATGTTTCCTGTGTACTTGAAAAGAATGTGTATCCTGATGTTTTAGGATGGGATATTATGAATACATCTGTTAAATCCATCTGTTTCTGCATGTCATTCAAAGCCATTGTTTCCTTGTTGATTTTCTGTTTAGATGATTTGTCATTTTGAAAGTGTGATGTTAAAGACCCCTACTAGTAGTATTATCAATCACTATTTTTGTTAACTGTTTTATGTATTAGGGTGCATAAATATGTTGGGTGCATAAATATTTACAATTATTACATCTTCTTGTTGGGTTATCCCCTTTATTGTTATATGGTATCCTTCTTTCTCTTTTTTTTAAATGTTTTATTTATTTTTGAGAGAGACAGCATGAGCAGGGGAGGGTCAGAGAGAGAGCAAGACACAGAATCTGAAGACAGGCTCCAGGCTCTGAGCCGTCAGCACAGAGCCCGACATGGGGCTCAAACCTACGAACCGCGAGATCGTGACCTGAGCTGAAGCTGGACGCTCGACTGAGCCACCCAGGTGCTCCTCCTTCTTTCTCTTGTTTCAGTCTTTGTTTTAAAGTCTATTTTGTCTGATGTAAGTATTGCTATTCCAGCTTTATTTTGACATCTATTTGCATGATAGATATCTCTCCATCTCCTTACTTTCAGTCTGCAGGTATCTTTAGATCTGAAATGAGTCTACTGTAGACAGCATATAGATAGGTATTGTTTTTTTTTTTTTTAATCTATTCTTTCACCCGAAGTTTTTTGATTGGAGCATTTAGTCTACTTACATTCAAGGTAATTATTGATAGGTATGTATTCATTACCATTTTATTACCTGTTTTGTGATTGTTTCTGAAAATCTTCTCTGATCCTTATCTTCTTCTCCTTCATGGTTTGCTGATTTTCTTTACTAATATATTTAGATTTCTTTCTCCTTATTCTTTGCCTATTTATTAGTGGTTTGATATATGGTTACCATTAGGTTTGCATATAACCTCTTCTGCATATAGTAGTCTATATTAGCTGATGGCCATTTAAGTTTGAACCCATTCTTACTCCTCTCCTTCCCATGTTTTAGGTATATAGTGTCATAATTTGCAACTTTTTTTTTAATTTTTAAAGTTTATTTATTTTGAGAGAGACAGAGACAATGTGAGTCAGGGAGAGGCAGAGAGAGAGAATCCCAAGCTGGCTCCATGCCGTCAGCAGAGAGACTGATGCAGGGCTCAAACTCATGAAATCATGAGATCAAGATCTGAGCTGAAACCAAGAGTCAGACACTTAATCAACTGAGCCACCCAGGCGCCCCTGCATCCTTTTATTTTGTGAATCTCTTGACTGATTTTTATAGATATATTTAATTTTACTGCTTTTATGCTTCCTGTTTCTCTTACTCTTGCTCATGACCTTTCCTTTCCACTCAGAGTCCCGTTTAACATTTCTTGTAGAGCTATTTTAGTGGTGATGAACTCTTTTAACTTTTGTTTGTCTGGAAAACTCTTTATGTCTCCTTCTAGGCTGGATTATAGCCTTGTTGGATAGAGTATTCTTTGCTTCAGATTTTTTTCTTTTAGCACTTTGAATATGTCATGTGCTCCCTTCTGGCCTGCAAAGTCTCTCCTGAAAAATCAGTTGATAGTCTTTTGTGGATTTTCCTTATATGTAACTGTCTTTTCTCTTGTTGCTTTTAAAATTCCCTTTATCCCTACTTTTTGTCTTTTTAATAACTATGTATCCGGTCAAAATTTCCTTGGGGTTTTTGGAGGGGTTCTCCATGCTTCCTGAATCTGGATGTCTGTTTCCTTCCCCAGATTTGGGAAGATTTCAGCTATTATTACCTCAAATATATTGTCTGCCCACCTCTCTCTCTCTCTTCTCCTCCTGGGATCCTTATAATGTGAATATTATTATGCTTGATGGTGCAACTGAGTTCCCTTAATCTATTTTCATTTTTAATTTTTCTCTCTTCTGTTTAGCTTAATTGCTTTATAATACTCTGTCCTCCAGGTCACTGATCCATTCTTCTGCTTTCAGTGGTCTATTTATTCCATCTGGTGTATTTTTAAATTTCAGTTATTGAGTTCTTCATCTACAACTGCTTCTTTTCTGTTTTCTATCTCTTTTTTGAGGGTCTCCTTGAGGTCTTCCATCTTTTCTCCAGTCCAGTGAATATCTTTATGAACACTACTTTAAATTCTCTGTCAGGCATATTACTTATCTCCATTTTGTTTCATTTTCTTGCTGTCATTTTTGCCCTCTTTTTTCATTTGGGACATAGTCCTGTTTCTTTATTTTGTGTAACTCTGTGTCTGTTTCTATGTGTTAGGAAAGTCATCTGTGTGTTCTGTTATTGAAAGTAGTGGCCTTATGAAGAAGAGGTCTGGTAGTGCTGTGACATGAACTGTGCCCAGTTTACCAGAACCTGGCCCTTCAGGGGTGTCTCCTATGTGTTTTATGTGTGCCCTACTATAGTGGCTGAGCCACATTTGCCTCTGGTCTGTCGTCTACAATGGCTCTGTTTGCCTATTGTGGGCAGGGTTTGAGCCCTGTGTTGTTAGTGGGACAATCTGAGGCTGCCTTGAGCTTGAGTTGAGTCAGACCTGGTGTTTGCTAGAGGTGCAGTAGCACCACACTGCAGGACATTTTCCCCATGTTGTCCCTTGAGAACCTTTTATTGATGGGCAGGGCCTGCTGACACTTGATGTTTGCCCCTAGCTCCCTGCTGGGGTCACAGTGAGACTGGTGTGTGTGGTTATCTTTCCCTGTCCCTGGGTCAGCGGTCTCTTTGGAGTGGTACTGGCCCCTACTAGGGCTGCTTGCATGCTGTTGGGCTTGTGGTACCACTTTGGATGGATTCCTGCCAAGTGTGTATTGGAAGGAGCAGATCTACAGGAGAACCTAGGGGTGAGCACACAGTGACAGCAAGGTCCCCGATGGTCTGATGCAAGAGGGGAGTTCTAGCTGCCTGGGAGAACTCCTGGCCAGGCTGGGATGGATGGGAAGAGTCCTCAGAAAGGCATGCAGGCAGGGCATGCTGTTAGCAAGCTGGGTGAAGAGTGTTTATGATGCCCTGGCTCCTGTGGGTATCCATGTATCTGATCTGGGGAGTGAGGAGGGAATAGCGCTGGCCAGCTGTCGGAGAAGTCTCCTGAATATCCCTGGCCCTTCAGCCTATGTTCTGAGATTAGCAAACAAATTTTCTTTCCATATCCCTCAGGCATTTTTTAAAAATTGCTGTTTGTATGCTGTGTCTCAGCAGGGCTCTTTATGTATGCTGTGTCTCAGCAGGGCTCTTTATTGTGCTGGCCCTTTGAGGATGGGACTCCCTTTCCTTTTGCTCTCCTATTTCCCAGAGCCAGTTCCACTGATTTTTCAAGTTCCCAGTGTTGAGTCCCACTGATTGTAAGAATTCGTGAAGTTAAGTCCCTCTTGTCTTCAAAGCCAAATATTATGGAGATTGGTCTTCTCTGTGTGAGTCCCCATACCTGAGGGCCAGGGATGGAGTCTCTGGTCTTCTCTCTTTTGTGCTTTCTTGGTGTCCCTCCCTCCTAGGGAGAGTCTCATGTGTTTATTTGGTTTCCTATTGTGTCCCTGCCCTCTTAACCATTTTCAGTGTGGCCTCTTCTCTACTATTAGCTGTGGAGAGTCTGTTCTGCCTATCTTTGGGTCATTTTCTGAATTCATTACAATGATGTGGGAGCTATCTATGTGCATCCATGGGAGGAGGTGACGAGCCTACTCTGTTATCTTCTGTGTTTGTTTCAAAGTATACTTTGTCTGATATAACTATTGCTACCCCATCTTTCTGATATTTTGTGTCTTTGCTTCCATTGGCATTCCCTTCACTTTAGGTCTGAAGGGAGTCAGTCTCTTTAGGCAGCATATTAGATGGGTTTTGTTTTTTATACATTCAGTCACCCTATGTCTTTTTATCGGAGCATTTTGTACACTTATTGAAGTGATTAGTTGTTTAAATAGTTTTAAATGTTTATTTTGAGAGGGAGGGAGAGAATGAGAATGTGAGTGGGGGAGGGGAAGAGAGAGGGAGAGAAAGAGAGAATCCCAAGCAGGCTCTGCACTGTCAACACAGAGCCCAACACAGGGTTCGAACCCACGAACTGTGAGATCATGACCTGAGCTGAAATCAAGAGTTGGTCACAACCAACTGAGCCACCCAGGTGCCTCTAAAGTGATTATTGATAGGTTTTTACTTATTTCTGTTTGTCTTCTGGTCATTTGTAGTTCCTCTCTGTTCCTTCTTCCCTTCATCTCTTCCCTGTGGTTTGATGACTTTCTTTAGTGTCATGCTTGGATTCCTTTCTCCTAATTTTTTGTGTATTACAGATTTTTGACTTGTGGTTACCATTGGGTTCATATGTAACATTCTATATGTATTCTATGTCAGTCTATATTGTAAAGTTGATGGTCACTTAACTTCAAACACTTTCTGAATCACTACATTTTAACTGCCCACCCCTGGTGTAGAATGTTATATTTTACATCTTTTTAATTTTTTTTAATTTTTAATATTTTCTTAAAAGTTTATTTATTTTGAAAGAGAGAGACAGTGAGAAAGTGAACAGAGGAGGAGCAGAGAGAGGGAGAGACAGAATCCCAAGAAGGCTCTGCACTAACACGGGACTTGAACCCACAAAGTGTGAGATCATGACCTGAGCCAAGATCAGGAGTTGGACGCTTAACTGATTAAGCCACCCAGGTGCCCCATTTTACACTTAAAAAAAAAAGTTTATTTCGAGAGACAGAGAATCAGTGGGAGAGAGGATCCCATGCTGGCTCTGCACGGCCCTGATGCGGGGCTCAAACTCACAAATCATGAGATCATGACCTGAGCTGAAATGAAGAGTCAGACACTTAACCAACTGAGCTACCCAGATGCTTCATATTTTAATCTTTTTATTTTGTGTATCCCTGGACGAATTTTTGTAGATATAGTTGGTTTTACTACTCTTAAGTTTTAACCTCCATACTGGCTTTATAAGTGGTTAATCTACTTTGACTGTTTGCTTTTACCTGTGAAATGTTTTCCTTTCATAATTTTCTTCTAGTTATGACCTTTTTTTCATTGAGATAATTCCCTTTCACTTTTCTTGAAGGCTGGTTTAGTGGTGATGAACCCCTTCAACTTTTGTCCAAGAAATTTTTATCTCTACTTCAATTCTAAATGATAACCTTGCCAGATAGTGTTCTTGGTTGTAGGGTTTTTTCCCCTTTACACATTTTGAATACATCTTGCCACTCCCTTTATCCTGCAAAGTTTCTTTTGAGAAATGAGCTGATGGATTTATGGAGTTTCTCTTGTATGTAACCATTTTCTTTTTCTTTGCTTCTTTAAATTTTTCTCTTTACCACTACGTTTTGCCATTTTAATTATGTGTCATAGGGTGGACCACCTTGGGTTCATCTTGTTTGAGGCTCTCTGTGATTCCTGAACTTGTATGTCTGTTTCCTTCCTCAGATAAAGAAATTTTTCAGCTATTTCTTCAAACGAGTTTGCTCCCTTGCCCCCCACCTTTTTGGGATGACTGTAATGCAGTGCTGTTAGGCTTGATGATGTTGCACAGTTCCTTTAACCTATTCTCATTTATAATTATTATTATTTATTATTACTATTACTGTTTTGCTTGGTTGCTTTCCATTACCCTGTCTGCCAGATCACTGATCTATTCTTCTGTATCCTCTAATCTGCTGTTGATTCCCTCTAGTGTATTATTCTTTACCATTATTGAATTCATTAGATCAGTTTTTAAAATATTTTCTCTTTGTTTTAGTTCTGACTTCATTCACTCTTAAGTCTAGTGAGTATCTTTATAGCCATTACTTTGAACTATTTATCAGCTATATTGCCAATTTCCATTTAATTGAGCTCTTTTACTGTGATTTTTGTCTTGTTCCTTCTTTTGGGATATATTCCTGTCTCATTTTGTCTAACTCTGTGTTCCTTTCTATGTATTAGGTAGGTCAGCTACATCTTCTGGTCTTGAATGTAGTGGTCTTGTGTTTAAGAGGTCTTGTGGTGCCCTATAGAACAAAATCCCCTGGTCAGCAGAACCAGGTGCACCAGGGTGTCCCCTATGTGGGATTTATGTGTCCCTTGTTGTGGCTGAATTGTGAATGCCTTTAGCCCAGGTAGCTTCAATGACCTGCCTTACCTGCTGTGAATACACTGGGCAGAGTTTGCTCCCTGTGTTATTAAGAGGTCTGGCTGTGGCTGCCATGGGCTCATTGTTGGGTTGGGTGGGCAGTCAACTTGTCTGACTGCAATTAGCCTCTTTGACATAGCTGCAGCCACACCAAAGTTAGAGAAGGCAGACCACTGAGCTGCAGGAGTTGGAGGCATGCTGGTATGAAAGGCTATCTCCCATCCCCACCCTCTCGCCCAGGGCAGCAGTCACTTTGGAGTGGCACTTGTCCAGGCCATGACTGCCTTCCCGATGTGGTGGGACAGGAGCCACTTTGAAGGGATGTTTGCAGAGGTGGGCAGTTCTGCTCAGGAATACCAGAGTGCTGTATGTGGTGCGAGCAGAGTAGAGGGAGAGTGTTAGCATTGTTTCCCCAAACATCCAGCCTCTAACCTGGAGGAGGGGAAAGAAATGGCACCCTATACCACTTTTGTTCCTGGAGAAATCTGCAGATCCCTCTCCCTCCAGCACACATAATAAGATCAATCAATAAATCTGCTTCACATCTACTTCAGATGCTTTTCAAACTGTTGCTTTGTACTATCTCCTGGGCTGAGTTATTTAATATGCTGTCTTTAAGGGCATGAACTGGGTTTCCTATTGTACTCTGGCTCTCCTGGAGTTGAGCCCCTAATCTTCAAAGCTCTCCAAATTAGGTCCCATTGATTTTCAAAGCTAGGCATTATGGGGACTCATCTTTCCAGTATGGGTCCCCAGTGCCAAGGGTATCCATGTGGGTTCTGATCCTCTTCTCTGTGCTTGTGATGTCCATTCTGCTTGTGGTTAGTTGTGCTGGGGGACTGGTTCCCAACTGCGTCTCTACCCATCCTCCCCTTTTCCATCTGGTCTTCTCTCTACAAGTAGCTATGAAAGACCTGTTCTGCCAGGGTTCATATCCATCTTCAGGTTAGTTTTATAGATGTAGTTGTTAATCTCCATGTGTCTGTGGAACCATGTGAGCTCAGGATCCTCTTACTCTGTCATCTTCCTGACAGCTATTATGTTTTAAATTCTTTAATAAAGAGTGAACTCACAAAACCCTAGGGAGATTATCCTTGACATCATCACCATTTTTTTTCTTGTCTACTCATCTGTCCTGACAAATCTATCCTGAATGTGCCCTTCATGGTCAGGGCTGGGGAAAGAGCTCATCACAGCAGGGCTGGGGAAAGCATGGATCTGCTTGGTTGGTCACTCCTTACAGTTAGTTCTCCATAAAAATCTCCCACTCCATTCACACATTTCTCATTCTTCAAAGTGCAGTATTAATAAGGGAAACCCTGAACCAAATCAAATAAAATCTTTTTGTTAACATTGAGCCCCTTTCCAATTGTGTATTAAGAGCCCCTACTCAAGGTGGGGATGGAAAGGTTTGAAGTCTGTGAAGAGAAACAAGAACCTTGTATTGCCTCACTGAGGCTCATCAGTGGGAGACTGAATTTATGTAGACCTATAGTTTCTCAAGCAATATTTGGTAGCCATGGTGTAGGACTAGTGTGGTAGAATGCCTTCCTAAGGAATGTGGTGGAGGCCTCAGATCAAAGGAAGGCAGTGTGGCCCAGTCAACTCTGATACATGTATGTGTAGCTCTGATGCGACTTTGTAACTTGCACTGTGTCTAATCAGACTATATGTCACCATGTATGGGAGGCAAAGAAGTAGAAATTGCATTAAAGGCTACACCCCACTGTGCTCGGGGCTCAGTTTTTCCGGAATGAACCCACTGAGCCTGTGCTGGCACAACAAATAAAGTTGCTTCCTGGACAACAGGTGTCCTACCTGTCTGCAAGAATCCTGTTACACTAGGGTTGTCAGATAGCTGAACTAATCCAGAGCTCGGATTTTCTGAAGTTAAGTGAGATCAAAAGGCAGTGGGGCCAGGGAGTTGAGAACACTGGCAGAGTGTAAGTGAAGGATAGCCTTAAAAGGCCAGACCATGTACGAAAGGAAGTAAAGATTCTGTGTGGGGAAGGGAAGGGGTTAAGGAAGCATTAGGAGAGGGGATAAATAGGGGGGAAATGAGGGAGATCACAGGAGTGCTCATCTTAATGAAGGTTGAAGAACAGAAGAAGGGTGCCTGGTGGCTCAGTCGGTTAAGTGTCCAACTTCAAGCTCATGTCATGATCTCATGGTTTGTGGGTTTGAGCCCTACACTGGGCTTTGTGCTGACAGCTCAGAGCCTGGTGCCTGCTTCAGATTCTGTCTGCCTCTCTTCTCTGCCCCTCCCTCCCTCCCTCTCTCTCCCTTTCTCTCTCTCTCTCTCTCTCTTTCTCTGTCTCTGTCTCTCTGTCTCTCTCTCACACACATTCTCTCTTTCTCTGTCTCTCTCTCAAAAATAAACATTAACTTTTTTTAATTAAAAAAAGAAAGAAGGGAGGATTTTTTTCCCTACCCCCCTTTAACAAAAAGAATATAGCTCTCAGCAGAAGTGGTACTCAACTCAGGATGTGAAAGAGATTATGCATCCTACCCCTCAGAGGACATTTGGCAATGTCTGGAGACATTTTTGTCAAAATAGAATTGCTACTGGAATCTAGTGGGCACAGGCCAGGGATTCTGCTAAACATCCTACAGTGTATATGATAGACTTCCACAACAAAAAATTACCTAGCACAAAATGTCAATAGTGGCAATGTAGAGAAACCCTGTTCTAGAGAATGTCATTGTAATCTGAAAACTGAAATGTCCCTCAAAGTGGAAACATTACCCATGATTTTAAAGACCTGACTGGCTAGGGAACCCTTTTTTTTTTTTTTTTTTTTTTTTTAGCACAGCCATACTGTTATGAAGGTGAATGTGAAGGTTTATAAAAGGGTGGGTAGATTTCAGGAATCACTTGGAATGTGGTGGTTGTGACTAGAGACTTTAACCACCAGATCCCTGCTACCAGATGACACTACCATATAGCAGACAGCCTCCTACAGAAGCTCAGCCACTGGGATCTGCCCATGGTGTGGGATGTCCCTCCAATCCCCAGAGCAAAGATGCCCTTTTATTTAACAGGGAGGCAGCCCCACTGCTTAAAATGTTCTCTTTCTATTTATATAAGTTGGAATTGTTTTCATAGCTTGGGAATGGCTCCATTATTTTCTCAAAGTGTCACAGATATTAGTCAACTTCATAGTTGCACTGTTATCCTGTTATTTTTTAATTTGTTATTTATAGACCAATCATCTAAATCTAGTGACAAAGGAGAATGAATCTTTTGTAGTTGGTTTGTTCTCCTGAAAATGCTAACAAATTCTTTTTGGGTTCCAAAAATACATAGACAACTTCTGTACTCTATTTTGCTACAGAGGGAGGGTCATATCTGATTGCTCATTAGAGGTTATATTTGGAAAATGGTCTCTGTATTCTCCTCAAATGTGGGGAAATTCCATTATTACCAGGATCACACAGAATGAGAAGTCTCAGTGAGTCTAGGTAAGAGACCAAACTCATAGCACACAAAAATGAGAGCAACAGTTCTCAAACCTGTGTGTATCAGAATCACCTGGAGGCTTGGTTAAGACACAGATTACAGGGACCCATTCCCAGAGTTTCTGAATCAGACCTAGGGTGAGGTCAAAAATTTGCATTTTATTTTTTAAATATTTATTTACTTATTTTGAGAGAGCGAGAGAGCAGAGGAGGAGTAGAGAGAGAGGGAGACAGAGAATCCCAAGCAGGCTCCACACTGTCAGGGCTAAGTTTGACACAGGGCTAGAACTCACAAACCATGAGATCATGACGTGAGCTGAAATCAAGAGTGGGACACTTAACCAACTAAACCAGCCAGGTGCCCCCAAGAGTTTGCATTTCTGACAAGCTCCCAGGTGATGGTGCTGTTACTTCTCTGGGACCACATTTGGGGAACCACTGTGGATTTATATATGAATTTGCATAAATTCTTCAGTTTCAAAGTTAGGTTATAGTTAAGAAATAATCTCTTATGTTCCAGTACCATGTAGTATGTTACTACTTGAAAAACCTACACTGAATTCTTTTCACAGGTATTCCTGTGAACACATATGTGTGAGAATGAAAAACATTAGGCCTGAAGATGTTTTGAAAACTTACATTTTCACAGCGACAGTTGCTATGATTTTTAATGACTTATTTCTTACAACTTTTTGAAAAGGACCAATTTAATAAAGGCTCACCAAAGCTGTATCTATGTAAGCACCTAAGTAAGCTAAAATGAGAGCTAGGTCCCAGGTAGTGGGCCTGAGTGGCCACGTTCCTCATTTGTATAAAATTCCAGGTAGATATCCTGTTAATAATGACATTTGTTTAATTATTCTTGTTCTTTCATCCTTTAGTTTAAAATAATCACTAAAGGGGTGCCTGGGTGGCTCAGTCGGTTAAGCGTGTGACTTCGGCTCAGGTCATGATCTCACAGTCTGTGAGTTCGAGCCCCGCGTCAGGCTCTGTGCTGACAGCTCAGAGCCTGGAGACTGCTTCGGATTCTGTGTCTCCCTCTCTCTCTGCCCCTCCCCCACTCACTCTCTGTCTCTTAAAATAAAAAATAAAGACACAAAAAAATTTAAAATAATCACCAAAAATTGAACAGTGTTTTACAATTTATTATACTATGGAAAATTTCACTCTGAGTTTGAAGATAAGGTAATATTTTTGGGGTTTTTTTTAAATGCTTTTAACCTTTAAAAACTAAACCTTTTTCTGGAAGCCAAATTCCATAAGACAAGATGCAAGATAAGCCAAAGTTAAATAACATTTTTTCAGAGAACTGACAGCAATATTATAAATGGTCATTATGTGGAAAATATCAGAGACCTGTTTCAATATTTCAAATAGCCATTTCATAAAACTGTCATGGTATTATAGTAGGAATAATATGAGAAAAGTCCTGTGGTCAAATGAGTTTAGGAAATGCTAGATTAGTCACTTAAGTAACTTCTATCTGGGAGGATTTCTCCATGAGTTTAGTATGCTTGTAATCATTACGAATCAGCAGCGATGACTTTCTCAATGTGGCATATCTGAGGAATTCTGCTTACCTAGTATGTTTTGTAAATATTTTCAAGGACAGGATAACAAATTGATTTTATCTAATATGTTGCCTCGGTCAGTTGTAAGTGGTTGCTTGGAGCTCTGTGTTGAGAAGGGCTCTAAAACCCACTTGGGTTCAACAAAAAAAGGTATGATATTTCTTAAGCCCTATCTGCCAGGCATGTAAAGAAAGTGGTGGCACAAATGCTATGTATTTGTTACATTTCCTCTAGATATTTAGAGGGATGGTTTTTCTCACAATTCTTACGTAGTTGTATAAATTCAGTAAAGTAATGATTTGTAAATTAAATTCCCTTATTTCAAGAAATTCTCTAAGGTTTACAAAATTCAATTCAATATTAATCCTAGCTACAGCAATCAGACAAGAAAAAGAAATAAAAGCAGCCAAATTTGAAAGAAAGAGGTTAGGGGCTCCTGGGTGGCTCAGTCAGTTAAGCACCAGACTTCGGCTCAGGTCATGATCTCATGGTTCATGGGTTTGAGCTCCACGTTGGGCTCTGTGCTGACAGCTAGCTCAGAGCCTGAAGCCTGTCTTTGGATTCTGTCTCCCTCTCTTTCTGACCCTCCCCTGCTCATGCTGTCTCTCTCTCTCTCTCTCCCTCTCTCTCTCAAAAATAAATAAAACATTAAAAAAATTTTTTAAGAGGTCAAACTGTTACTATTAAAAAAAGTTGCTATTTGCAGATGACATGATACTACACATGGAAAACCCTAAGTACTCCACCAAAAAAAAAAAAAAAACTATTGCAAGTTTACTGTATTTATTACTTCTAAGATATGAAATTAGTACACAGAAATCCATTGTGTTTCTATACACTAATAACAAAATTAGCAGAAAGAGAAATCAAGGAAGCAAGCCCATATATAATTGCACCAAGAAGAATGAAATACCTAGGAATAAATTTAACCAAGAGGGTGAAAGACATTTGCTCAAGAAAACTATAAAACAGTGATGATAGAAATTGAAGATGACCCAAACAATGGAATGGTATTCCATGTTTATGGATTGGAATAATTACTACTACCAAAAGTGATCTACAGATTAAATGCAATCCTTATCACAATACAAACAGCATTTTTCACAGAACTAGAAAAAATAGTCCTAAAATTTGTATAGAACAACAAAAGATCCTGAAGAGTCAAAGCAATCTTGAGAAAGAAGAACAAAACCGTGGAGGCATCACAAACCCAGATTAAAAGATCTATTACAAAGCTACAGTAATCAAAACAGTATGGTACTGGCACAAAAATAGACACAGAGATCAATAGAATAGACCTAGAGAGCCCAGAAATAAACCCATGATTATATGGTCATTAAACTACAACAAAGGAAGCAAGACTATGCAATGGGAAAAAGTCTCTTCCACAAATAGTGTTGGCAAAAGAATGAAATTGGACCACTTTCTTATACCATACACCCCCTAAAACCTCAGATTGGATTAAATACCTGAATGTTAGCCCCGAATCCATAAAAATCCTAGAAGAATGCACAGTCATTTCTCTGACATTGACTGCAGCAACATTTTTCTACATGTGTCTCCTGAGGCAAAGGAAACAAAAGCAAAAACAAACTATTGGGTCTACATCAAAATAAAAAGTTTTTGCTCAGTGAAGGAAGCAATCAACAAAACCAAAAGACTGCCTACTGAATGGGAGAAGATATTTGTAAATGATATATCCAATAAAGGGTTAATATCCAAAATATACAAAGAACCTATGCAACTCAACATCAAAACAATCCAATCAAAAAATGGGCAGAAGACATGTTCATTTCTCCAAAGAAGACATATGGATGGCCAACAGCCACATGAAAAGATGTTCAACATCATCCATCAGGGAAATGCAAATTAAAGGCACAATGAGATATCCCCTCACATTTGTCAGAGTGGCTAGAATCAAAACACAAGAAACAACTAGTATGGTGAGGATGTGAAGAAAAAGGAATTCTTGTGCACTGTTGAGAATGCAAACAAGTGCAGCCACTGTGGAAAATATGGAGTTTCCTAAAAAAAAAAATTAAAAATAGAATTATTATGATACAGTAATTTTGCTACTGTGTATTTACCCAGAGAATATGAAAACACTAATTTGAAAATAAATATATATGCACTCCTATGTTTATCGCAGCATTATTTACAATAGCCAAATTATGGAAGCAGCCCGAGTGTCCATCCATAGACAAATAGATAAGATATGGTGTGGATATATACAATGGAGTATTACTCAGCCATAAAAAAGAATGAAATCTTAGCATTTACAACACAGAAGGTATTGAGTATAATGCTAAATGAAATAAGTCAGAAAAAGACAAATGCTCTATGATTTCACTTATATGGAATTTAAGAAAAAACAAATGAACAAAGAAAAAGACAAACCAAAAACAAATACAGAGAACAAACTGGTGGTTAGCAGAGGGGAGGTGGTGGGAGGATGGGTGAAATAGGTGATGAGGATTAAGAGTACACTTATCATGATGAGCACTGAGTAATAATAGAGTTGTTGAATCACTATATTGTACACCTGAAACACTGTATATTAATTATACAGTGTATATTAATTATCTGTATATTTATCCTGGAATGAATAAATGGCAACAAACTTGAATAGACATTTCTCCAAAAAAGGTACACACGTGGTCAACAAGCATAGGAAAATATGTTTAACACCACTAATCAGAAATACAAATCAAAACCACAAAATACCACCTTATACCCATTAGGATGTCCACTATTAAAAAAAAAACACCACAAAACCCAGAAAATAGTAATTGTTGATAAGAAGATGGAGAAATCGGAACCTTTGTGTATTGTTGATAGCACTGTAAAATGGTGCAGCCACTATGGAAAACAGTATGATATTTTTCTAAGAATTAAAAACAGAGGGGCACTGGGTAGCCCACCCAGTTGGTTGAGTGTCTGACTCTTGATTCCAGCTCAGGTCATGGAATTGAGTCCTGTGTTAGGCCTGCACAAGATTCTTTCTCTCTCTCCCTCTGCCCCTCTCCCCCGCTCTCTCTCTCTCTCAAATAAACAAATAAATAAATAAATAAATAAATAAAATAGAATTACCATATGATCCAGTAGTCTTACTTCTGGGTATATATCCAAAAGAATTGAAAGCAGGATTTTGAAGATACATTTGCACACCCGTCTTCATAGTGGCATTATTTTCAATAGCCAAGAATGAATAAAGAAGATGAGGTATATACATTAAGCAGAATATTATTTAGTTTTAAAAGGAAGGAAATCCTGTCGTATGGTACAACATGGATGAGGCTTGAGGATGTTTTGCTAAGTGAAATAAGCCACTCACAAAAAAAAGTGTACGATTCTACTTAAATGAGATATCTAAGGCAGTCAAACTTATAGAAATAAAGTACACTTTTGGTTGACAGAAGCTAGGAAAGGAAACAGGGAATTGTGGTTCAGTGGGTACAGAGTTTCAATTCTGCAAAATGAAAAGGTTCTAGAAATCTGTTGTACAACAGTGAGAATACAGTTAATATTACTATTATATTAGTATAACATTGTATACTATAAAATATATACAATAACATGTAATATATATACATGTATATAACAATGTTATAATAATGTAATACATTATTACATGTAGTATAACATTACTACACACTTAACAAAAAAATGGTTAAGACAGTGATTTTGGTTTAACAATTAAGAAATACTTAAATAGAGGTGCCTGGTTGGCTCAATCAGTTGAGTGTCTGACTCTTGGTTTCGGCTTAGATCATGATCTCATGAGTTCATGAATTCAAACCCCATATCCAGCTCTGCACTGACAGTGTAGAGCCTGCATGAGATTCTCTCTCTCTCTCTCTCTCTCTCTCTCTCTCTCGCTTTCTCGCTCTCTCTCTCTCTCTCTCTGCTCCTTCCCCACTTGTGCGCTCTCTCTCTCTCTCTCTCTCTCTCTCTCTCTGCCCCTTTCCCACTTGTGCTCACTTTCTAGAAAGAAAGGAAGGGAGGGAGGGAAGGGAAGGGAGGGAGGGAAGGAAGAAAAGGAAGGAAGAAAGGAAGACTCAGATTTTTGTACATTGAATTAAGGAGGGTGAAAATCCCACAATAAATCAAAGGATTTATCACAACACAGAATTAAGAGCAGGAGGCTGGTCTGTGGTGGGTCTGGATTCTGACTCCACCACTCATAAGCTGGGTAACTGTCAAATTACCTAATTTTCTGAGCCTCAGTTTCCTCGTGTGTAAAATGGGATAATACCAGCATCATCTTCACAGTTGTTAGGCAGCTTAAATTAACACACATAACAGGCTTAGGAACGTGCCTGCCATAGTAAGAATTTAATAAAGGTTAGATGTTATTCTTAGAACATCAACAGCTCAAGAGAGTACAGACTGTACTATTAGATAGGCTGTTCCAAGAACAAATGTATTCTATATGTAATGAAAGTATAGGAGAATGCTAAATCCATCAATATCATTTCTGAAATGTAATTCATTTATTTCAGTGATCCAAATGCAGCCTGATAAATTAAAAACTTAGAGGAAATGTGAAAGTGAGAAGAAACCACTATTTTCAGTATCTTATGAATACATTATAAATAAATATATAGATATTTTCTATTTAAAAATTTTTCAGGAAAAAAAGTGTAGGTAAGGTAAAACTACCTTTTATCTTTTTAAGTTCTGCGACCAGGCCTAAGAATTAAATGGACATAAGACATATTAGCAGGACAAAGGCATAAAAATGTAATATTTTTATGTGTACATGGGAATCTTCAAAAGGAAAATGAAGCCCAAGGAAGGGTTTAGGCCCCAAAAGTTACATACCTTTTTACATAAAGAACAATAAGTTATGGGGGTGTGACAAGATATGATAAATTGAGCTAGGGGCAATAAATGTTGGGGCAGCGGCTCAGTTGGTTAAGCATCTGACTTTGGCTCAAGTCATGGTCTCACAGTTTATGGGTTTGAGCCCTACTTGGGGCTCTGTGCTGACAGCTCAGAGCCTGGAGCCTGCTTCAGATTCTCTCTCTCTCTCTCTCTCTCTCTCTCTCTCTCTCTCTCTCTCTCTCTTTCTCTCTCCCTGCCAATCAAAAATAAATAAATGTTAAAAAAATGTTGGGACAGTGACTAGTAAATATTTGGGGGAAACTAATGGAAAATTAGGGTTAGTCTAGTAGTTGTGTGTGTGTGTATGTGTGTGTGCACTCATGCAAGTCCATATCACCATCAACTCTCAGTGTCTGTTAAGAATGTTCTTTTCTTAAGCAGGGAGGGCACCTTTCTCATGGAGAAATCTTGTGTCTCACTTTCATGTAGAAAGGGGGAGGGCAGAGAGCTTTCCACATTTGTTGTTTTTCAAGTGCCTTTAGCTCAAAATAATCCATGTGCCAAAGTGGCAAATTTTGGGGTGACACGTTCTGAAACCCTTCAGAAGAAACAGTGATATGCTTGCAAATAACCTTAAGATCATTATTAAGCTCTGTTATCTAATTAATGTAAGCAGTTTGATGCAGATGAAAGGACAGCCAGATTAATTTAATAGGTTCGAAGTCTCTCCTCACCCAGACAGCGCCACTACCACCGTCTCTTCCTTTGCAAACAGTAACTAGAATATGCAAGAATTTAATAGTCTGTGAAAGTAACATCTTAGATCAGTAGGGAAAGGAAGGACTAGTCATTGAATGCTTCTGGGACAAGTGGCTAATATTTGAGAAGGAAAAACTAGACTTCTGTATCTCCTTACAGACTAAACTTTAGCTAGATCACAGACTTTAGTGTAAAATTATTAAATTACATGACCCCTAGAAGGAAATGTAGGTGTGTTTTCATCTGATCTTGGGGCGAAGTTTTTCTTTGTGAGTGTAGAAGCAGAATTATAGACTGACATTTAACCACATAAAAATAACTCTGGAAAAAACACTAGATAACAAACTTTCTGAATGGAAGTTAGATAATTTGGATCTGCAATTACACTTCAAGAAATTCATCCTAATGAAATAGCAAACATTTGTGTCAAAAGATGTTAACTGATGTATTACCCATAATAGTAAAACTTTCCAAATACCCCAAATATTCTATAATTAGGGGAATATTTAAATTGTTGGCTCCCTGTTCTACATCCATTCTGGGCAAATCAAAAAGTAGTAATCAAAGCATATTTAGAAATATAACTCTCGATATTATAACGGGTTAAAAGAAAGTTGTAAATGGCTATTCTAGACAAGAATTACAAGAGTTAGATAACAAGAATTAGTGTAAATTAGAGACTTTTTTGGTAATATTATGCTTTTAAATACTAAATAACTTTTCACCAATATACATGTGTTAATTTCATATAAAAATATAGGAATAATAGAAACCTATTATAAGTAAAATTCTAATTTAAAAAAATAATCAGAATTTATAAGTAGATTACCAAAGTGTTCAATTTGGTTTTTCACCAGATGGTGAAATAAGTGATTTTTATTTTATTCTTAGCACATTCCTGTATTCTTGAATTTTCCACAGTGAATATAAAATTCTTTTGTAATCCGAAAAAAAATAATTAAAATAGGTTAATATTACTACAAAGAAATAGAATAGTGTTTTACTGTGAATAATATGAATTAGATTATTTTACATATAACCTGGTATGTTTCCACTTCCCCCAGTCCAAGAATGACTATTTCAGGCACTCTAACTTTTTTCTTGACTTTTGTTAACTCAAATAGAACATGGTGAGCTTCCAAATAATTTTAACAATCAGCTAATTATGTGCTATTAGTCTAGATGTCCATTCTGGTAGATGGAAAACTTTTTGGGTTATTCTCTCAACCAAGTATAAAATAAATTTTTTTCATTGAGACAATGGACTTAACATTACATTAGTTTCAGGTGTAAATTATGATTTGCTATATTTATATATTGTGAAATGATCACATCAGTCTATTTAACATTCATTACCATGCATAGTTACAATTTTTTTCTTATAAAGAGAACTTTCAAAATCTGCTCTTAGCAACCTTCAAATATATAATACAGTAATATTAACTAGAGTCACCATTCTGTACATTACATCAGGACATTTTTATTCCATAGCTGGAAGGTTATACCTTTTACCCACCTTTACCATTTTACCTCCTCCCCAACCCTACCTCTGGCAAATACCAATCTGTTCTCTGAGTTGATTTTATTGTGTTTTGTTTGATTTCACATATCGGTGAGATCATACGGTATTTGTCTTTGATTTATTTCACTTAACATAATACCCTCAAGATACATGTAAGTTGTCACATTTGTATGTGTGTATATACATATATCACATTTTCTCTATCTGTTTATCCATTGATGAACCCTTGGGTTGTTTCCATGTCTTGGTTATTGTAACTAATGTTGCAGTGAGCATGGGGCTGCAGGTATCTTATCCAGTTAGTATTTTCATTTTCTTATGCTAATACTCAGAAGTGGAATTGTTGAACCGTATGTTCTATTTTTATTTTAAATTTTATTGAGATATACTTGACATACAATATTAGTGTCAGGTGTACAACATAGTGATTTGACAGTTTTATACATTATGCAATGCTCACCATGATAAGTGTAGTTGTGATTTGTCACCATACAAAATTATCACATTATTATCGATATTTCCCATATTGTACTTTTTATCTGTGTGACTTATTTTTTCTTCCTTGTGACTTTTATTTAAACTTTAGTTAGTTAACATATAGTGCAATATTTTTTCAGGAGTGGAATTCAGTGATTCATCCCTTACATACAAACCCAGTGCTCATCAGAACAAGTGCCCTCCTTGGGGCACCTCGGTGGCTCAGTCAATTAAGCATCCAACTCTTGATATTCGCTCAGGTTGTGATCTCTCAGTTGTGGGATCGAGCCCCACATTGGGTTCTGTGCTGAGCATGGAGCCTGCTTAGGATTTTATCTCTCCCTCTCTCTCTCTGCCCTTCCCCCACTTGTGCTTTCTCTCAAAATAAATATTAAAAAAAAAAAAAAGACAAGTGCCTCAGTACCTATCACCCATCTAGCCCATCTCCCACCCCCATCCAGGCATCAACCCTCAGTTTGTTCTCTATCCTTAAGAATCTCTTATGGTTTATTTCCCTCTGTTCTCTTTTTCTTCCCCTATCCATATGCTTTGTTATGTTAGGGTTAGGGTTAGTTTCTTAAATTCCACATATGAGAGGCGCCTGGGTAGCTCAGTTGGTTAAAGCATCCAGCTTCGGCTCAGGTCATGATCTCTCAATTCATGAGTTGGAGCCCCTCATCGAGCTCTGCATGGACAGCTCTGCAAGTGGAGCCTGCTTGGGAATTTCTCTCTGCCCCTCCCCACACCTGCACTCTCTCTCAAAACAAATAAATAAACTTTAAAAAAATCCACATGAGTGAAATCATGTGGTATTTGTCTTTCTATGATTGACTTTGGCTTAGCATAATACATTCTAGCTTCATCCATGTCATGGCAAATGGCAAGATTTCATCTTTTCAATGGCTGAGTAATATTCCATTGTGTATATGTACCACATCTTCTTTATCCATTCATCAGTCAACAGACATTTGGGCTCTCCATAGCTTGGCTATTATTGATAATGCTGCTATAAACATTGAGATACATGTACTCCTTTGAATCTGTAATTTTTATCCTTCAGGTAAATACCTAATAGTGCAATTGCTGGATAGTAAGGTAGTTCTATATTTGGTTTCTTGAGGAACCTCAGTACTGTTCTCCAGAGTGGCAGCACAGTTGGCATTCCCACCAACAGTGCAAGAGGGTTCCTCTTTCTCCATATCCTTGCCAACACCTGTTGTTTCTTGTGTTGTTAATTTAAGCTGTTTTGACAGGTGTGAGGTGGTGTCTCATTGTGATTTTGATTTGTATTTTCCTGATGATGAGTGATATTGAGCATCTTTTCATGTGTCTGTTAGTCTGGATGTCTTCTTTGGAAGAATTTCTATTTATGTCTTCTGCCCATTTCTTCACTGGATTATTTGGGTTTTTTTGGGCATTGAGTTTGATAAATTATTTATAGATTTTGGATACTAACCCCTTATCAAATATGTTGTTTGCAAACATCTCCCATTCCATAGGCTGACTTTTAATTTTGTTGATTATTTCCTTCACTGTGCAGAAGTTTTTTTCTTGCTGAAGTTCCAATAGTTGATGTTTGCTTTTGTTTCCATTGCCTTCACCAATGTGTCTAGTAAGAAATTGCTCCAGCCGAGGTCAAAGAGGTTTCAACCTGTGTTCTCCTCTAAGATTTTGGTGGTTTCCTGTCTCCCATTTGAGTGAGAAGTCTTTCATCCATTTTGAATTTATTTTTGTGTATAGTGTAAGAAAGTGGTCCAGTTTCTTTCTTCTGCATGTTGCTGTCCAGTTCTCCCAGCGCCATTTGCTAAAGAGCCTGTCTTTTGTTCCATTGGATATTCTTTTTTGCTTTGTCAAAGATTAGTTGGCCATATAGTTGTGAGTCCATTTCTGGGTTCTCTCTTCTGTTCCATTGATCTATGTGTCTATTTTTGTGCCAGTACCATACTGTCTTGATGATTACAGCCTTGCGATACAGTTTGAAGTCTGGAACTGTGATGCTTCCAGGTTTGTGTTTCTTTTTCAGGATCGCTTTGGCTATTTGGGGTCTTTTGTGCTTTCATACAAATTTTAGGATTGTTTGTTCTAGCTCTGTAAAAAATGCTAGTGGTATTTTGTTAGGGATTGCATTAAATATGTACATTGCTTTCATTTTAACAATGTTTGTTCTTCCAATCTGTGAGCATGGAATCCTTTTTCATTTCTTTGTGTCCTCTTCAATTTCTTGCATAATCTTTTCATAGTTTTCAGAACACAGATCTTTTACCTCTTTGGTTAGGCTTATTCCTAGGTATCTTATTGTTTTTCATGCAATTGCAAATGGGATTGATTCCTTGATTTCTTTTGCTGATGCTTCCTTATTGATGTATAGAAATGCAACAGATTTCTGCACATTAATTTTATATCTTACAAATTTACTGAATTCATGTTTTCTAGCAGTTTTCTTGTGGAGACTTTTGTGTTTTCTATATAGAGTATCATGTGTCTATGAAGAGTGAAAGTTTGACTTTTTCCTTGCAAATTCGGATGCCTTTTATTGATTTTTGTTGTCTGATTGTTGAGGCTAGGACTTATAGTACTATGTTAAACCACAGTGGTGAGAGTGGACATCCTGGTTGTGTTAGTCACATTAGGCGGAAAGCTCTCGGTGTTTCCCCGTTAAGAATGTTATTAGTTGTGGGTCAGTCATATATGGTCTTTACGATGTTAAGGTATTTTCCTTGTATTGATACTTTCTTGAGATGTTTTTTTATTTTAATCAAAAAAGGACATTGTATTTTGTCAAATGCTTTTTCTGCATCTATTGTCAGGATCATGTGGTTCTTATCCTTTTTTTAATGTGGTGTGTTATGTTGATTGATTTGCAGATATTGAACCAGCTCTGCAGCCCAGGAATAAATCCCACTTGATTATGGTGAATAATTCTTTTAACATATTGTTGAGTTTCATTTACTAGTATCTTGTTGAGCATTTTTGCATCCATGTTCATCAGGGACATTAGTCTGCAATTCTCCTTTTTAGTGGTGTCTTTGTCCAGTTTTGGAATCAAGGTAATTCTGGCCTCAGAATGAACTTGGAAGTTTTCCTTCTATTTCTGTTTTTTGGAACAGTTTGAGAAGAATAGGTATTAACTCTTCTTTAAATATGTGGTAGAATTCCCCTAGGAAGCCAGCTGGCCCAAGTCTCTTGTTTGTTGGAAGATTTTTGATTACTGATTTAATTTCTTGGCTGACTATGTATCTGTTGAGATTTTCTATTTCTTCCTATTTCAGTTTGGTAGTTGTCCATTTCTTATAAATTGCCCTGTTTGTTGGCATATAATTTTTCATAGTGTTTTCTTGTTGGTATTTCTGCAGCGTTGGTTGTAATCTCTCCTCTTTCATTCATGATCTTATCAATTTTGGTCCTTTCTCTTTTCTTTTTGATAAGTCTTGCTAGGGCCTTATCAATTTTGTTAGTTCTTGCAAATAATCAGCTCTTAGTTTTGTTGATTGTTCTGGATTTTTTGTTTTGCTTTTATGTTATTTCTGCTCTAATCTTTATTATTTCTTTTCTTCTGCTGGCTGTGGGCTTTATTTTCTGTTCCCTTTTTAGCTCCTTTTGGTGTAAGGTTAGGGTGTTTTGGGGACCTTTCTTGCTTCTTTAAATAGGCCTGAATTGCAGTATACTTTCCTTTTAAGACCGCCTTTGCTATACCCCAAAGGGTTTGGGCTGTCATGTTTTCATTTTCATTGGCTTCCATGTATTTTTAAATTTCTTTTTCAATTTACTGGTTAACACATTCATTCTTTAGTAGGATGTTTTTTAATTTCCATGCATTTGAGTGCTTTCCAAATTTTTTTTTTGTGACCAATTTCAGGTTTCATAGCGTTGTGATCTGAAAATATGCATGGTATGATCTTGATCTTTTTGTACTTGTTGAGGGCTGACTTGTAACCCAGTATGTGATCTATTCTGGAAAATGTTCCATGTATACTTGAGAAGAATGTGTATTCTGCTGCTTTAGGCTTTAGGATGAAATGTTCTGAATATATCTGTTAAGTCCATCTGGTCCAGTGTGTCATTCAAAGCCATTGTTTTCTTGTTGATTTTCTGCTTAGAAGATCTGTCCATTGCTGTAAGTGGGGTGCTAAAGTTCCCTACTATTACTGTATTATTACCATTCACTTTCTTTATATTTGTTATTAATTGATTTATATATTTTGATGTTTCATGTTGGGGGCATAAATATTTACAATTGTTAGATCTTGATGGATACACCCCTTAATTATGATATAATGCCCTTCTTTCTCTCTTGTTATAGTCTATGTTTTAAAATCTAGTTTGTTTGGTTTATGTATGGCTACTCTGGCTTTCGTTTGACATACATTAACATGATAGATGGTTTTCCATCCCCTCACTTTCAATCTGCAGCTGTCTTTAGGTCTAAAATGTAGGTAGCGTATAAATAGATCTTGTTTTGTGGGTTTTTAAAATCCATTCTGATACCCTATGTCTTTGGATTGGAGTATTTAGTCCACTTACATTCACAGTGATTACCAAAAAGATAGGGATTTAGTGCCACTGGGTTACCTGTAGAGTTGGTGTTTCTGATGATGATCTTTGGTCCTTTTCTAGTCTTTTTGGCTTTGTTGCTTTGGTCTTTCTTTACCCCTCCATTCAGAGTCCGCCTTAAAATTTCTTACAGGTTAGTTTAGTGGTCATGAACTCCTTTAGTTTTTGTTTGTCTGGAAAACTATTTATTTCTCCTTCCATTATGAATGATAGATATTCTTGCTGGATAAAGAATTCTTGGCTGCATATTTTTCCCATTCAGCATGTTGAATATTTCTTGTCATTCCCTTCTGGCCTGCCAAGTTTCCATGGACAGGTCTTCTGCTAACCTTATATGTCTACCTTTGTAGGTTAAGCACATTTTGTCTCTAGCTGCTTCATCGTTATCTCTTATTTTTGTATTTTGCAAGTTTGATATGTTTGATATGTTATGGTGTTGACCTGTTTTGTTGATTTTCTGTGCCTCTTGGACTTGAATGCCTGTTTCCTTCCCATTTCATGGTAGTTCTCAGCTATAATTAGTTCAAATAAACCTTCTGCCTCCTTTTCCTCCTCTTCTTTTGAGATGCCTATGATACACATATTGCTTCACTTTATGGAATCCCTTAGTTCCCTAAGTCTACCCTTGTGATCTGATAGTTTTCTTTCCCTCTTCTTTTCAGCTTTATTACTTTCCGTAATTTTATCCTCTATATCACCTATTTTCTCCTCTGCTTCCTCAGTTCTTGTTTTGACTATATCCACTCAATTTTGCATCTCAGTTACAGCATTTTTTATTTCAGCCTGACTAATTTTTAGGTCTTTTATCTCTGCAGCAAGGGTTTCTCTTATGTCTGTTATGCTTTTTTCAAGCCCAGCTAGTAGCCTTAGGACTGTTGTTCTAAATTCTTGTTTGGATATATTGCTTATATCTGTTTTGTGCAAAGCCCTGGCTGTGATTTTTTTCTTTACCTTTCTTATGGGAAGAATTCATCCATCTTGTCATTTTGGCTGTTTCTGTCTTTAGTGCGTTTTGAAATCTTGTGTTTCCTGCAAC
Organism: Cryptoprocta ferox; assembly: GCA_028646485.1. Classification (NCBI taxonomy): domain Eukaryota; kingdom Metazoa; phylum Chordata; class Mammalia; order Carnivora; family Eupleridae; genus Cryptoprocta; species Cryptoprocta ferox. Next base: position 76,583,305 of record CM053571.1, read on the forward strand.
TGAAAGTATTACCATTATTAAAAAGGGGTCATACACTGTCAAGGGCCTGGCACTTCAGGAAGTATCTCTGGTGTGTGCTGTGTGCACTCTGCTGTTGCATTTTGGCTGCTCTTTCCCACTGGTCAGTCTTCTGCAGAGCTCCTCCTTGCTTGCAGTGTGGAGGTTTTGGAACTTTAATTAGGTGTGGTTTGATTTGTTTGCTGAAAGAAGCCTAGAAAAAAAGAAAAGGGAGGAGAAGCCTGACGAAAAAAAGAGAAAAGGAACAACAAAACAAGGCAATATAAAAACTATAAGCCTGATTCCAAGGAAAAAGAAGAAAAAAGAAAGAAAAAGAAGCCTGATTTCCCTTCCGCCCTCACCTCCCCCCAAAAAAAGAGAGAAAAGGAAATGAAAAAACAAGCAAACAAAAGCTATAAGCCTGAGTCCAAAGGAAAAGGAAGAAGAAACTAAGCCTGGTCCTATTTCCCCCAGAACTGCAGGTGATACTTTGAAGCACTCTGTGATCAGTACATCTGGTCCATGTGGAGTGCTGTGCTTATCTTCTGGAGGAGGGTCCACTGGGCTGGCTCAGAGTCAGTCCTGCTTCAGTAAATGAGCAGTTGCTAGGCACAGGGTGGCAGAGTTTGGTGTAAGGGCATCCCATCTCCTCTGGGGGCCACTGTGTCGCTCTCTGAAGTCCCACTGTGTCGCTCTCTGAAGTCCCACTGTGTTGGTGTTAAGGGAGAAATAGTACCACCCTACTGTCTTGTCCCTAGACAGGGGACCGCACAACCCTGCTGTTCCAGGAAGCTCTCACAGAATAATGGGGACAGTCAGTATGGGGACAGCTCTCCTGTGTTTTACCTTTGGTGCATGCCTGGGATTCAAAACTCAATCTTAAAGGACCTGGCACCACAGACCTGCCCCCCTCCTCCAGAGTAGATTGTCTCAATGCATGTCTGATGTCCTTTGTCCCAGAAAAACAGTACTATACCTGTGCGGTGCACGGAATCTATAGTGTGGTACCACAAAAAGTAGCAACCAGGTTATCAGCCCTCTGTGCACCCCTCTTTCCCCTGCTGATGAAAGGTATTTTATTGGTGCCTGCAGGGTCTTTTGTCCTTGGAAAGGGAATATACCCTCTTCCAAATGTACTGCAGGAAGGGGAATATTCTCTCCCAATGTGACCCTGAGATCCCTACACCACGCTATGCACTCTGTGGCCAGTGCCCTCTTTCTCTCCAGGGGTGTGTGCCACAGCTTCTCTCCGGAGAAAGTCACATACTTCCAAAGCCTCAGAGTTTGAGCTCTACACACTGTTTGCAAAAAACCTGTGGTGCTCAGTATGTCTTGCTTCCCAGTTCGTGGTCTAGAGAGGTTTTCCTCTTGTGTGAAATTGATGCCACGCTCTCTCAACCCCTCCCTCTTTCTCTCCCTTTTGTGTCTCTGTTAAAAGGGTTCCTTCCCCTCTCTGTGGCACGGGCTTTTTTTCTTTCCCCCTATTCACTTCCATGCAACTCAACACACTGTCTTCCTCCATCATTGGAGATCCTTCTGCCAGTCTTCAGATCAATTTCCTGGGTATTCCAAGTGATCTGACCTCAATACAGCTGTGTTTGAGGGACAAGGGAAGCCCAGGGTCCCCTTACTTCTGCACCATCTTAACTCTTCCCCCCAATTTGTGACTTCTATATAACTGGAAATTTGTGCCTCTTTATCCCCTTCACCTATTTAACCCATCCTTAATCCCTGTCCCCTTTGACAACCACTAATTTGTTCTCTATATTTGTGAGTCTATTTCTGTTTTGTTCTTTTTTTTTTTTAATTCCACATATAAGTTAAGTCCTATTGTATTTGTCTTTCTTCAACTTATTTCAGTTAGCATCATGCCCTCTAGGTCCATCTATGTTGTCATGAATGACAACAATGGCTTTTTCATAGCCAAATACTATCCTATTCTACTGTGTGTATATATACACCACATTATCTTTATCCATTCATTTACGGATGGACACCATGGTTGCTTCCACATCTTGTCTATTGTAAATAATGCTGCAGTAAACATAGAGGCACCTATATCTTTTTGAATTAGTGTTTTCATTTCTGCTGGGTAAATACCTAGCAGTGGAATTACTGTATCTATCTTTTTTTTTTTTATAAATGGACTCATATCACATTGATTAATCTTGCTTTTTATTTTTATTTTTTAAAATGTTTTACTTATTTTTGAGAGAGAGAGAGAGAGAGAGAGAGACAGAGCACAAGCCGGGTAGGGGCAGAGAGAGAGGGAGACACAGAATCTGAAGCAGGCTCCAGACTCTGAGCTCTCAGCACAGAGTCCGATGTGGGGCTTGAACTCATGAACTGGGAGATCATGACCTGAGCTGAAGTTGGAGGCTTAACTGACTGAGCCACCCAGTTGCCCCTACTGTATCTATTTTTAATTGTCTGAGAAACCTTCATGCTGTTTTCCATAGAGGCTTTATCAATTAACATTCTGACCAACAGTACACAAGTGTTCCCTTTTCTCCACACCCTTGATATTTGTCATTCTGACTAGTGTGAGGTGGTGTCTTATTGTGGTTTTGATTTGTATTTCCTGATGATTAGTGATGTTGAGTACTTTTTAATGTATGTGTTGGTCACCTGTATGTCTTTGGAAAAATGTCTATTCAAATATTCTGCCCATTTTTTATTGAATTGTTTGTGATTTTGTTGTTTGCTATTAAGTTGTCTGTGCTCTTCATATACTTTGGATATTAATCCCTTATCAGATATGTGATTTGCAAATATTTTCTCCCATTTAATAGGTTTTGTTGGTGGTTTCCTTGCTGTGAAGAAGCTTTTCAGAATGAGGTTTATTAGATTCAAATTTGTAAACTATTTCAAATTGATTTTTGTGAGTAGTGTAAGATGGGCTCCAATTTCACTCTTTGGTGTGTGGCCGTCCAGTTTTTCTAATACCAGATATTGAAGAAACTGCCCTTTACTCATTGTATATTCTTGGCTCTTTTGTTGTGATTTATTTGACTATATATCCATCGATTTATGCCTGGGTTTTCTGTTCTGTTGATCTATGTGTCTTTTTTAATGCCAATACCTTCCTATTTGATTATGTAGTTTTGTAATATAATTTGAAGTTGGGAAGCATGATGTCCCCAACTTTGCTTTTCTTACTCAAGATTGCTCTGGCTATTTAAGGTCTTTTGTGGTTTCATATAAATTTTAGGATTGCTTTCACTATTCCTGTGAAAAATGCCATTGGAATTCTGATAAGGATTGCATTATTTTTTAAAAAGAGTTTTAAATGTTTATTTCTTTATTTTTAGAGGAGAGGGAGAGAGAGAGAGAGAGAAAGTGCACATGAGGGGGAATTGGCAGAGAGAGGGAGAGAGAGAGAATCCCAAGCAGACCCTATGCTGTCAGCACACAGTCAGATGTGGGCCTCAAACTCACAAACTGTGAGATCATAACCTGAGTCGAAATCAAGTGGGATACTCAACTGACTGAGCCACCCAGAATCCCAAGGATTGCATTAAATGTGCACATTACTTTCAGTAGTATATTCCATTTATTTGTGTCATCTTTAACTTCATTCACCAGTGTTTTATAGTTTTCAGAGTACAGGTGTTTTTCCTCCTTGGTTAGGTTTCTTCCTAGGTATTTTATTTTTGGTGCGATTGTAATTGGGATTGTTTTCTTAATTTGTCTTTCTGCTACTTTATGATTAGTGTACAGAAATGCAACAGATTTCTGTACGTTGATTTTGTGTCCTGCGACTTGATTGACTTTATTTATCTGTTCATGTATCTGTTCTACTATTTTCTTAATGGAATCTTTAGGATTCTTTCTATATAGTATCATATCATCTGCAAACAGTGATAGTTTTACTTTTTCCTTATCAATTTGGGTGACATTTATTTCTTATTCTTGTGTGATTGCTATGGCTAGGACTTCCAGTACTATGTGAATAAAAGTGGTGAGAGTGGACATCCTTATCTTGTTCCCGCTCTTAGAGGGAAAAGTTCTCAGTTTTTCACTATTATGATGTTAGCTACAGGTTTTTCACATATGGCTTTTATCATGTTGAGGTATGTTCCCTCTAAACCTTTGTCTGAGGGTTTTTATCACAAATGGGTGTTGCACTTTGTCAAATGCTTTTTTTTTCTTTTGCATATATTAAAATGATCATATGGTTTTTATTCTTTCTCTTGTTGATGTGATGTATCACGTTGATTGAGTTGCAAATATTGAACCACATTTTCATTCCAGGAATAAATCCCATTTTATCATGGTAAATGATTTTTTAAAAATGTATTATTGGATTTGTTTTGCTAACATTTTGCTGAAGAGTTTTTTAAGTTTATTTATTTATTTTGAGAGAGAGAACAAGAGAGGGAGCAGATGCGTGAGCATGAGCAGTGGGGAAGAGAGAGAATTCCAAGCAGGCTCTGCATGGTGTCAGCTCAAAGCCTGATGTGGGGCTCAAACCTGCAAACTGTGAGATCATGACACTAGCCAAAATCAAGAATCAGTCACTTAACCAACTGAGCCACCCAGGCAGCCCTTTGCTGAAGATTTTTACATTTGTTTATCAGAGACATAGGCCTGGAGTCTACTCTTTTATTTTTATTTTTTGTAGTGTCTTTATCTGGTTTTGGTATCAGGGTAATGCTGGCCTCATAGAATGAATTTGAAGACTTTCCTTACTCTTCTATTTTTTGGAGTAGTTTGAGAAGAGTAGGTATTAACTCTTCTTTAAACATTTCCTAGAATTGACCTGTGAAGCCCTCTGGTTCTGAACTTTTGTTTAATGGGAGGTTTTTGATTACTGATTCAATTTCTTTGCTGGTAATTAGTCTGTTCAGATTTTCTGTTTCTTCCTGATTTGGTTTTTTGAGGTATGTTTCTAGGAATTTATCTATTTCTTCTTGGTTATCCAATTTTTTGGCATGTAATTTTTATAATATTCTCTTATAATCCTTTGTATTTCTTTGGTATTTTTTTTCATTTCTGATTTTTTTAGTCTCTCTTTCTCTCTTTTTGATCAGTCTGGCTAATTTTGTTGATCTTTTCAAAAAACCAGCTCCTGGTGTCATTGATCTGTTCTGTTTGTTTCTATTTTATTTCTGCTCTACCCTTTATTATGTCCTTTCTTCTACTGGTTTGGGGTTTTGTTTGCTGTTCTTTGTTTTTTGTTTTTCCTAGCTCCTTTAGGTGTAAGGTCAGGTTCTTTGAGATTTTTCTTACGTCTTGAGGTAGCCCTGTACTGCTATAAAATCTCTAAGAGCAACTATTGTTGCATCCCAAAGATTCTGGATCAGTGTGTTTTCATTTGCATTTGTCTCCATGTATTTTTTTTTTATTTCCACTTTGATTTCTTGGTTGACCCACTTATTGTTTAGTAACATGTTATTTAACTCCATATATTTGGGTTCTTTCCAGATTTTTCCTGTGGTTAACTTCTAGTTGCATAGCATTGTGGTTGCTATGAAAAGATGCATGGTACAACTTCAATCTTTTCAAATTAGTCGTGACTTGTTTTGTGGCCTACCATGTGGTCTAACTAGGAGAAATTTCCATGTTCACTTGAAGAGAATGTGTATTTTGGAATGTTCTGGATATATTTGTTAGATGCATCTGGCCCAATATGTCATTCAAAGCCACTGTTTTCTTGTTCTGCTTGGTTGATTTATCCATTGATGTAAATAGGGTGCTCAAGTCCTCTATTATTATTGTATTAGTATCAATTATTTCTCTCAAGTTTATGTATTTGTATATGTAAATACATAAATGTATGTATTTTGTGTATGTGTATTTTGCTTTATGTATTTTAGTGTTCCCATGCTGGATGCATAAATATTTACAATTGTTATATATTCTTATTGGACTATTTCCTTTATTGTCATGTAGTGTCCTTCTTTGTCACTAGTCTTTGTTTTAAAATCTATTTTGTCCAGTATAAATATTTCTACCCCACCTTTGTTTTCACTTCTATATCATGGTAAGTGCTTCTCTGTTCCTCCCCTTTATTCTGCATGTGTCTTTAGGTCTGAAATGACCTTGTAGGCAGCATATAGATGGATTTTGCTTTTTTTTTTTTTAACCATCTGTGTTCCGCTGTCTTTTGTAGTGTATTCAGTCCATTTACATTCAAAGTAATTATTATAGGTATGTACTTTTTGCCATTTTGTTACTTGTTTTATGGTTGTTTTTGTTGTTCTCTATTCTTCTCTTGCTCTCTTTTGTGGTTTGCTGGCTTCTTTAGTGATATGCTTCAATTCTTTTCTCATTTTTTGCATATTGATTACCAGTTTTCGATTTGCGGTTAGCATTGGGCTTTATATATCTTATGCATATAACAGTCTATATTAAGTTGATGGCTTTTTAAATTTGAATCCATTCTAAATGTATGTATTTATGTACATATCATACTTTACATCATTCTATTTTGTGAACTCTGTGACTGATTTTTATTTTTTACTTAAAAAAATTCCTCTTTTATTTAAATTTAAATTTTAGTTAACATACAGTGCAATATTGGTCTTGGGAGTAGAATTCAGTGATTTATCACTTACATATGACAGCTGGTCTCATCATAACAAGTGCCCTCCTTAGTACCCATCACCCATCTAGCCCATCTCCCACCCACATCCCTCCATCAACCCTCAGCTTGTTCTCTCCTGTTAAGAGTCTCTTGTAGTTTGTTTCCCTCTCTTCTTGTCCTACCCCCTTCCCATATGCTCATCTGTTTTGTTTCTTAAATCCCACATATGAGTGAAATCATATGGTATTTGTTTTTCTATGATTGACTTATTTTGCTTAGCATAATACATTCTAGCTCCATCCACGTCATGGCAAATGGCAAGATTTCATTCTTTTTGATGGCTGAGTAATATTCCATTGCATGTATATATCACATATTCTTATTCACCAGTCAATGGGCATTTGGGCTTTCCATAGTTTGGCTATTGTTGATAATGCTACTATAAACATATGGGTACAGGTACCCCTTTGAATCTGTATTTTTGTATCTTTTGAGTAAATACCTAATAGTGCAATTGCTGGATAATAGAGTAGTCCTATTTTTAGTTTCTTGAGGAACCTCTATACTGTTCTTCAGGGTGGCTGCACCAGTTTGCATTCCCATCAACAGTGCAAGAGTGTTCCTCTTTCTCTACATCCTTGCCAACACCTGTTGTTTCTTATGTTAATGTTAGCTGTTTTGACAGGTGAGAGGTAGTATCTCATTGTGGTTTTATTTGTGTTTCCCTGATGAGTGATGTTGAGCATCTTTTCATTCTTGACTGACTTTTATAGATAGACTTAATTTTACTGCTTTGGTTCTTCCTACTTTTCTTATTCTTGCTTATGGTCTTTCCTTTCCACTCAGAGTCCCCTTGAACATTTCTTCTAAGCCTGCTTTAGTGTGATGAATTCCTTCAACTTTCATTTGGGAAGCTATTGATTTCTCCTCTATTCTGAATGGTATGCTTCCTGGACAGAGTATTCTTGCTTGGCAGAATTATTTTTCTTTCAGCATTTTGAATACATGGTGCCACTTCCTTCTGGCCTGCAAAGTTTCTACTAAAAAATCTGGTGATAGTCTTATGGGGCTTTCCTTGTATGTAACAAGGTGTTTGTCTCACTGCTTTTAAGATTCTCCCCTTTACCTTTTCACAATTTAGTTATAAATTATGTTTTTTGTTGTTAAGTAGAACACAAATAATATATTTAAGGATCTGTACTCAGACTATGAAAAAGGGAAGGAGAAAAGAGAAAAGCAGAAAACAGAAAATAGAGGTAATAACCGTTACTATGTGATTTATGTGGTAAATAACAGATTATCATGTTTAACCATGCAATTTTCCTTTGCTAGTCCAGCAATGCAAGTCTTAACATGAAGTTCACTGATGTCCTTGAATTTCAAGATTTGTTTGCATGCTTACAGGGAGTTAGAGTTTCTACCAGATGTCTGACTCTGAGTGGAATTACTATGGCTAGAATCACTTTTTTTGTCTAAGATGACAGAGCTTCATATCCCAGTGCTTAACTTTTTTACCAAGGTGACCTTTCCATTTCTCAGCAATATAACTTTTCACCAAGACTAATCTGGGAGCATCACTCACCATAATAAGCCATAATGATATACTGCCTATTAATATTAATGAGGACATAGGCAGCCAGCATTGGCATGAAGGTTAATGGTGTGCTTGGAATGTTTACTAGAGAAGTCTTTATAATCTCCTTCACCTCAACTACTGTAGTCACACCATGGCATTTGGTCTTTCTTAAATTTAGCCTGAATGACATAATTGTTTTGAAACTTGATGTTCTGTGTAGCCCAATAGGTTTACATTTTCAGCATTCACTGCTTGCCCCTCTACAGTTTCCATAAGTAGGATCCATAGGAAAATTCACCCTGTCCACAGCAATGATGGTCTTGTGAAAAATGCACATACCCTGGTCATAAATAGCAGCTCCTTGTAAGCCTGGCCCTCAGACCACAAGAGGCGGTACTTGCTGAAGATGGGCCTGCAGCCCTCTGGACTTACTTGCACATAGACTCGCAGAACATAATGGGCTCTTGTTGGAAGTAATGGTGCAGATAGATGCATACATGGCATAGAGTAAAAGATCAGGGCTCTTGGGAGTGCCCAGCAGATCTTCAAACTGCTCAATGGCCAGGATGGCATTAGTCTGGTACTGTGGTGCAAGTGTTGGACATCTAGTCATGTTCTAGGCCAGGGACTTGCACAGAGGGATGCAGCAGGCTCACAGGCTGCAGGCCAGCCCCAGAGATCCGCAGTAGGCAGAGCACAGTCAGGGCCAGCAGCCCAGCTGAGCCCACAGTTGCATCCCTCCTGGGCTAAGGCAGACCATGATTGTGGCAGGATGGGGCAGGATGCAACAGTATCGAGGACTCTGAGAGGTTTGCTTCACTGTCTCCTCTCCTGCACTGTAGACTTGGTCTGTCCATGAGAAGAGGTGAATTCAGGATCTTCCTCTATGGCCATTTTGAGCTGGAGTAAATGAGATTTTTTTAAAAGGGTTCTAGTAAGTTATGCCTCTATAATCTAGGTTTCTCATTTTAGTGTTGTCTTTTGGAAAAACGAAACAAAACAAAACCAACTACCATTATATATTTACTCCCAGGGTAAATGGGACTGATTTCCTCCTGGACAGGAATAAATATGGAAAACACTACCTAAATGTGAGGTTAAAAACTAGGACTGTCTAAGAAAATGCATCCCAAGCATTTTCAATGGAAATCTCACACACAGCTGGACACACAGCTGGACAAGAACTTAGGACAACTCTTTATGGATCCCTAACCACATTCTTAAGCAATAGACAGGGTTCTCCAAAACAACTAGTGTCTGGGTGTTAAACAAAAGTGACCAGTTTTAAAACATATCACATAATTTGCTACTCCTCACTACTCTCTCATCCTCCCCCCCCCAAAAAAAAACCCCCCAAAATAAGACTCCACACTCACGTAGCTAAACCTACAATTCTCAGAAATCATCAACTAAGATGAACTACACGTTTTCCATTGTCCTTTCTGCATATGTTTCAATTCTTTCCATTGGCCCTAGACTGGTAGGCAGCGGGCTGTTTTTGACATCACTTCCCTTTCAAGGGTGCCTTTAAATCCAAGTTTGGGCATGTAATTGGCATGTACCTGGCCAATCTGTATATTCCAGCCTGGTGACCATGAGAAAATCTATGTGAACCAAGTAGATCCAAAGGCCCAAGCAATGGACATTCTTGTGTGAATTACTAGGAAACAGAGAAGCTCTCTTTCCATTGAGATTGCCAGGTAGAAAAACAACATGTGCTGGGAACTTCTGAGTGCCATTATGGGGAAGAAGGTGGTTACAGCAGTTAGCAAAGCTTTAGGAACACGCACAAATATACACAGAAAGTAATGTAGTTCAATGTACCTCTTTGCCCAGTGGTTTGAGAAGAGTGGATTTTCTTGTCTGTTTCCATTTTATTTATTTTTTAATTTGTGTGTGTGTGTGTGTGTGTGTGTGTGTGTGTGAGAGAGAGAGAGAGAGAGAGAGAGAGAGAGAGAGAGAGAACACAAGCACAGGCAGAGGGAGAGAGGACAATCCCAAGCAGGCTCCATGCTCAGCACAGAGCCTGACCTAGGGCTTGATCTCATGACCCTGGAATCATGACCTGAGCCACCCAGGTGCCCCCATGTTTCCGCTTTTTTTTTTTTTAATGTTTTGTTTATTTTTGAAAGAGAGTCAGACAGACAGCACGAGCAGGGGAGAGTCAGAGAGACAGAGACACAGAATCTGAAGCAGGCTCCAGGCTCTGCGCTGTCAGCACAGAGCCTGACGCGGGGCTCGAACCCACGAACTGTGAGATCACGACCTGAGCGGAAGCCGGACGCTCCACCGACTGGGCCACCCGGGCGCCCCCACGTTTCCGCTTTAGAAAGTACTTAAGGTTATACATTTTCCAGAAGAGGTCTAATATATTAAGTTAAAAAATCCTCAAACTAGTAATTATTAAAAAAAATATAGTTTAATTTCACTCCTTTCATTACTTACCACAAAATTTTAAAAATACTAATATACAGACAAAAGCAAGTAAACTGGAAAAGAGCTAAAAATTGTATAAAAGCACAGGAATGTAGAAGCAGTGACACATGTATCATATACACTCGAATGAATTCAGAAAGCATATTCCAGGTTAGACTCAAGTCTAAAGTCACCTTTTACTGGAGCCACATCTGGAGAGCTCCTTAAACCAAAGTTCTCATATTATATGGGAAGCATCTTCCCAGATGTCTCTTAAAAAGCATTTCTCATAAAACAGCCCACACTAGAGACACAGTCCTAATCTAAACACAAGTCATAAATGCCTCTCCTAGGCCCCATGGAACTTGAAAAATTAATGAGAACCAAGCACTATAGAAGTGGAAAAGTGACACCTAGTGGCCACTTGGCAGTTTTCCATTATGGCTTCCCTGCCTTGCCCATAACTGTGCTTGGCAAATCTGAATTTCCAATTCCAGAGCCAAACAATGACCTACCTGAGTGGTAGATACCTCTTTAGAGCAGGATCGGAAATGACACTACTAAATATGGTCCAATAACTAGGTAGTGGTTATTTAATTTACTGTGCCCAGACTCTACAGAAATTCCTCAAGGAATATGACTAATAAAGATAGCCTTTCCCATTACGAAACTGTAAGGAAATACTTAATCCCACTTATTTACCAAAAGCCTCTGTACTTTATTTTCCTGTCTTTCAATTTCTCAATGAATTTTCAAATTTAGTGACTACCATAGGGTGTCAACTACATCCCAAGTTTTATTTCATTTCAGGCTATCATCATCTAATAAAATATCTGATAACATTTTCAGGTTTACTAATTTCAAAAAAATTTTTAATTTGATACATGGATAGAGGTTCAGTTATTTTATTGTACTAAATCAAGGATCAAGAAACAATTGTTCCTTAAAGCATAGCATTTAGAGGTAAATATCATAGTTATGGAATAACCTTTGGTTTACTTCGATAATATCCACTTAATAAAATGTTTTAGAGCAGCACTGTCCAACAGAAATCTAGTGTATGCCGTATGTGTAATTTAACATTTTCTAGTAGCTACATTAAAAAAGTAAAAAGTTAATGTTTTATATAATTCAGTATATCCAAAATACTTGTCTAAGTGATCAGTATAAAACTGCTTTTTTAAAAATGTTTTTTATGTTTTATTTTTGAGAGAGCCCAAGCAGGGGAGGGGTAGAAAGAGACAGGGGTAAAAGAGGATCCCAAGCAGGCTGTCAGTGCAGAGCCCTACATGGGGCTCAAACTCATAAACCATGAGATCATGATCTGAGCCAAAATCAAGAGTCAGATGCTTAACTGACTGAGTCACCCAGGTGCCCTTTATATATTATTTTTAAATTTTTATTTATTTTTAGTAAGTTCTACGCCCAACGTGCGGCTTGAACTCAACCCGGAGATCAAGAGTCACATGCTCCACTGACTCAGCCAGGCACCCCATTATAAAATTGTTAATGTGATATTTTGTATTCCCTCTTTTATACTAAGTGCATGAAGTCTGGTATGCGTTTTTACATTTACAGCCTATCTCAATTTGCAGTAGCTACATTTCAAGTGCTCAATAGCCACACATGGCCTGCCTTTATCATACTGGACTGCACAGTTCTAGATTCTGACCCTAATGCTCAAGTCCTGTGGATTAGAATCACAGAATCAGAACTGGAGGTAAACTTAGAGATCAAGCCTCTTGTTACAGATGAGTCTGAAGCACAGAGTATTTAAATGGCTTCCGTGAGGTCACACAGCTTAATTTAGGCTGTGAGAAGGCTCTTCCGGTTCTAGGTTCTTGTCCCACTCCACTCCATTATTGTAGGTAATTCTTAGACTTAGAAAAAAAAAATCAGAGTACTCTTTTTATGATTTCATTCAACATATAGATGTTTGAAATTGCAGGAAATGCAGGAAATTAATGCGTAGGAGAAAAAGTAGTTATAGAGCAAACCATAAAAATATCACTCCTAACAAAAGTTCAACATAAATGCAACACACTTTGGAGATAACACTAATCTTGGGAGAGCTATCATATGCTGTGTGGACTGGATTCTGGATCCCAGGACAGGGCCTACAGACAAATACTAAAGCGGGTTATTAAAGGATCAAAGCATTCAATTGGCTATCTGCCCACTGTTCTATGGAATAACCCTTCCTCTTGCAAAGAGAAAAAACTGCTACTATGCCAGGCAGCAATGGCCTGCCTCTAGAAACTCCTCCTCCCACATCCCTGCGTGGTAAAGTCCCTCCACTTTCAAGGCCATCCAGCCACAGGGACCCATCTTGCTCTCACTGGCCGAGTTCAGCTCTGGAGGCCATGCCCAACCTGCAATGGTTTACCCCCTAAAATGTTATGTTGGTAAGGCCTCTGACTTAAAGAACAGCAGCTCATTCCTGCTTCTTCAAATGTAACCATCATGCTTATGCTGCTGCAAACCAATCTCCCTCATCTCGTAGGATTTCTTTGGCTTATTCTAACCTGATCTTAAGTTCCATAACCAGGAATGGGGCTGGCCTTCCAGTATTGCAGAACACTGTATCCGCTGCAGGACATGGAGATACACCCTTGCCCACATAGCCGCTGCAGCTGTCCCGCTTGAAGGGAACATGTGCTTTGGCCTTTTGCCTGTTGGTGCTTTTGCCGTTAACATGTCTGACAAGTTCTAACCTATTACGTACAGCCTAAAGAAATACGCAAGGTCAAAATAATGCTTTGTTTTGGTGAGAGGCTCTGAGGGAGATCTGCTGGAAGGTATAGCACCGCCTAGAGGAAGGGAACAGCATTGGCTCCCCTACACCAGCCTCAGGCTTCTCCATTAGTTTCCTAACCTACCTTACTGTAATCTGTGGGGCACCAAAGAAAATATATGGAAACACACTTGGTGAACTAGAAAGAGCAATTAAAACATAAGGTATAATGAACGTATGATCTTCAAAAAGGTAGATATACATATATTAAATATTCTTGTACTCAGTTTAAGCCACCTCTCAGTTACTAATTAAAAAAAGGATACCCAAATTTGTAATTACAGCTAGAAAATTGGTTTTTAAATTCTTTCTAATTACCTCATAGTTTCAAAATAATACTTAGTAGCATTTATATAACTACCTTTGGCTACAGGCAACAGTAACTGTAATTGCCTTATCTGGAAGACTACAACTAGTTCCTGGGTCAGTTAACTGATCATTTAACCAGCAAGACCAATGCTTTCCCAAATGTATATAAAGAAACTGGTTTTATACACATTAAACATTTCAAAAATATGAATTTAATTGCGACTTGACACAAGACATTTATCCTGCCTGGGCTTGTTTTTCCCTCCATGGCTAATCCTTCACTAAGCACCTTTTCTGCATCAAAAACTGGTTTTATATATAATGAAAATCTTGATTGGTTATATTAGCAGTAATTCTTACATGCAAAGGTTAATTACCAAGATCTAGGTTTAAGGTCTTCTATAAGCAAAGTTGAAAATTCTCCCAGCTTTTTTTCCCCCTGAGTTTTAAATAAATCATCTTACTGTCTATCGCAAGTGCTTAACTAAGTAAGCATAACTATCCTGTATCCAAGTCTACAACGACTGAATACCATATTCATTACAATTATGACTACCAATTATATCATCTCTTAAATGTTCAAGTGCTCAGTTTTCTTAAAATGTTTAAGCCCTATTCTCAACTAAGGAAATATACAATGGAGATGTTCCAATTTACATAAATCTGCTATTATAAATCAATTATAAATGAATCTTAGACACAATATATTAAATTCTCCAAACTTAAAAGTTGCATCAAAAAAATAAAAAAACCAAAACAAGATGTATGTGATATTCTTAGTTAGAAATATTTTAGCAAAAATACAGCAACGAGTGGGTTTTAGGCCATTTCACTGAGTCAAGGGGTCTGTGGGAAACGCTGAGCCATTCTTTGTGAAGGGAAATCTCACATTTCCCCATACTGCTGTGAAAGGTGCAAATCTATAAAAATTGGTAGACCATTAATAGGAAGAAAAGATAAGAACAGTATCAATACAGAGCAGATTATACAGTTTTTTTGTAAATGAAATGCTTTATCACATTCCTAATTTTTAGAGTTAAAAAATCAAATGCTAGAGTGTCCCGTGGATATCACTAAAGTCCCCACGGTCTCCCAGGCCCCCCTCTGCTTCAAAGTAATTCATGAAGGCAGCCATGGCTGTGTCATCATTGTCACACAGGACATCAAAATCCAGCTGGGCACCTTCGCCTATCAAATTAAAATACAGATTCATGTAAGTACATTTAGAGGTTAAAAGATGAGTATCATTAAAAATGGCAAAGCAAGCAAAAAGAGATAAATCAAGAAACAGAGTCTTAATTATAGAAAACAAATTAATGGTTACCTGAGGGGAAGTGGGTAAGGGGACGGGTGAAATAGGTGATGGGGATTAAGGAAGGCACGTATTGTGATGAACACAGGTGTTGTATGGAAGTGTTGAGTCACTATACTGTATACCCGAAGCTAATATAACACTGTGTTAACTAACTTGAATTAAAAACTTTAAGAAAACTAAAAAGGCAAGAATACTATACAATGTAATTTTGAAGGCAAAGCCTATGTCTTAAATTGCAGAAGGCTGATATATTTTTAAATGGGTCGCCTATTTTTATAATAATGTGCTGTCCCAAAAATTGCACATAATTCACTTGATGCACATTAAGTGAGCTAGTCTCTGAGCTTCCTAATAGAAAATGACCATAGTAAAAGACAGTTGGAAGCCAGGGGCCAGTGTTTATGCATGTTTGTATAGAGCCTGGAAGGATAGATTTAACTTTAATCTGCCTTGTGAAAATACTGTATTCATTTAATCGGAATGAGAAGATGGATACAAAAGCATCCTCTTCCAAAAATCTGAAGATACTATAAAAAGGGAAATGCCTAGATTTTTTATTTAAAACAGGAAATAAGAAACCATAGAAATGAGTTTTAAGTTAGATATAAGGAAAAGGTTCTAGAAATTATAGGTTAACACACAGCTACAGATTACCAAAGTTTTCTAGAACTCTTTCAAAGTACAATAGAATTCGAGATGATTAATATGTGGCTCTGTGTGAAGCTGAAGTCCAGTTTCTTTCAACTTCTTTGATTCTCTTTAACATACGTTTTTAGTAGATCAATGTTAGTTATGTATGGTATAAAACCGTTTACTTGACTTGAGTCTGCATAAACATAGTTAAAATGAATAATGACATCTTAAACACTTTGTGATTGGTATCATTTAAAAGTTCTTATTCTCAACAATGGACATTTCCCCCTAGATATAAGTACCTTAATTTTATTCAAATGGCGTGTGTTAACAATACCCATAACAGATTCAGTTGATAACTGAATTTGCAATGACAAATGCATTAGGTAGCATACACCTTAAAGTCAAGAGTATGACTTATTGTATTTAGGATTTGGAATGGAAAAATCTTAGTTTTAAAATCTTAGTTTTAACTATTTGCTTCTCTAAAAGTCTCCTAGGTCTGAAAATATAATGATTAAGAAAGTGTTAGGAAAACTAAGATGGTGAGCAGTTACCAAAGAAAACCTACCGAGAAGTGGCTCGTGACTATGGGGAGGAACAGCACTCTGGTTTTGCCTTGTAGCCTCTGGCTCTCTTATTTCAAAAGCATTTTGTGGAATCAACTCCTTATTTGACATCTGAAAATACAGGAGAATAAATAGTAAGGTTCCTACTTGAATGAAATAAAGACCTTTTAGCAATGGTCAGACATGGGCCTCTTGGCAGTGCCACCACTGCCATCATAAGTATGACAGCCTGCATTTACTGAGTACTGTGTGCCAGGACTCCACAGACAGCCTCTCCTTTCATGTCCCCAACGTTGTGAGTGAGGTCAGGAATCTGAGGGCTAAAGCTTGCGCAAAGTGTTGGGGCCATTATTCTAACCCATCCACTTGACTCCCAAGTCCACATTCTTTATAACCATAAGTGAATGTACATACTATAAGGACAAGTTTTGGATTAAGAAGGAAAAGCTATTTTTTTAAAGAAAATGGTCATAAAACTATATCTCACATGAAACTACAATGGGAAATAGTGTTTTGGAGTGGGAAATGAATTAAACCAGAGGCTTTTACCAACAAGTTATCTATCATATTGTTGCATAGTCACAAGCCAAACAATTGAATGTATTTTTTAAAATGTTTATTTACTATTTTTGGGAGAGAGAGGGAGAGAAAGAGACTGAGTGAGCAGAGAGAGGAAGACACAGAATCTGAAGCAGGATCCAGGCTTTGAGCTGTCAGCACAGAGCCTGACACGGGGCTCGAACTCATGAATCACGAGATCATGACCTGAGCCGAAGTCAGACGCCCAACCGACTGAGCCACCCAGGCACCCCACAATTCAACATTTAATGTAGCTCATCAACATACAACATTGACCAATATAATATCACTGACAACTTATTAGCCTGGCAATTGCCCTCTGATCACATCTCCTTTTCTCTTCTGCTAAAGTAAACACTGTCTTGTTTTATGTTGATCATTTTCTTGTTACTTTTATAATTTTAGCATCTATATAAATACCCTTAAGCAATATATTGTTCCTTAAACCTTATTTGGAACACTCCATAAATGCAGTAATGCTCGGTGGAAAAAAAATACATCATTTACCTACTGTCTTATTAAGTTGATGAATTTGATCTATGAAACGTCTATATAATGCACATTACTTGGAGATTACGTTGGAATGCCGTAACTCCCTGCTTCAAGCCTATGGTCTGGCACAAAATGGGTACCTAATAAACATTTGCTAAATGTAGGAGTAAAACTTAAGTATTAGACCAAAAGACTTAGGATATGTGTATAAAAACATTTTTTCAATTTCCTTTCTGTCCCTGGTCAGATTTCTCTTTTCTCTTATATTTTTATAGCACTTGGTTTTATAGCCCTACTTTAGACCTTTTTGTTGTCTGGGTGCATTAGAATTATACTGTAGATGGCTTCTCCAGATATTCAGCACTATGTTTAACCAATTTTGTAAATGTAACAATGCATTTCAAATAGCTAGTGTTTGTAAAATTGAATTAAACAGTATGTAATACTTGTAGCTTATAGTCAATTTTTTTCTACACCATAAGTACATTTAATCCACTGACTTAGGACCCATTAAAATAACAACAATAGCTACCATTGATTGATCACATGTTGTTTACCGGGCACTGTTAAGTTTTTGTTTTTATATTAAATCACTTAATTCACACGCCACTCCAAGAGTTTGATGCTATTATTATCCCTACTTAACAGATGAGAAAATTGAGTCCCAGAGTTTAAACAAGCCTGTAGTTGCCCAGCAATAAGTGTCTGAGTCACAACTTGGATCCAGATAGTACATGTCCAGCAACTTTGCTGTCAACCACTATTCTATGTTGCCTCTTAAAATCTGTGGAAAGAGTTTATTTTTACAGGATGGTATCTTTTCTCAAAAGAAATAATTAAGAAAGAACAAATTTCATCCACTTATTTTATGAATATTAACACTTACCATACTTACCTTCCTGCAGTTTATATCATGAGAATCTTTCATTAAATCTGCTGGCCTTGAGTCCTCAAGGGAGGAAGGAGACTGTAACCTTTAAAAAGTGACACATAAAATTTTTCTCTATGCATAATTTTCTCCTCCAAATACATAATCTACTAATAAAAACACAATGAAAACCAGGAGACTGAATATCATGAAAGTTTTCACAATTAGACTAACTTGTTGAGTGCCACACTTCTTTTTACTATGGACTGCTGAAAAACACCCCGTGGTAAATAGAAACCTAAAACTCTGAGGTAAGAGCTCTTAGGTAAATCATGTTGCCTGTTTTAATATAGCATGTGGCAAAGTTGGAATAGAAACACGGACATTCACATCAAGAATCCGTTCCTTATCAGTTCCTTATAAACAACAGAACTGAAAGTAAAAGATTTCCTCACATCCTGCAACCTTTTTTTAAAGTGAAAAATGGTCATATTGGTACTATAATAAGTCATCCCCAGGTACAAAATCAATGAAACATATAACAACATAAAATCATATGCCACCCAGGCGTGCCTACATTTAAAGTAATTATTGATAAGCATGTACTTATTGCAATTTTACACCTTTCTTTCTGGTTGTTGTAGTACTTTGTTCCTTTCTTCTTGCTCTCTTCCTTGTGATTTGATGACTTTCTTTAGTGTTATGCTTGGATTCCTTTCTCTTAATTGTTTTTGCATTATCTATTATACATTTTTGGCTTGCAGTTACTATGAGCTTCACATATAACATCCAATGTATACTATATTAAGCTGATGGTCTCTTAGTTTGACATTCTAATTTTTTTAATGTTTATTTATTTTTGAGAGAGAGAGGGAAAGCAAGTGGGGCAGGGGCAGAGAGAGAGAGAGAGAGAGAGGGAGACAGAACATCTGAAGCAGGCTCTGCACTGTTAGCACAGAGCTGAATATGGGGCTTGAACATATGAACCATGAGATCATGACCTGAGCCAAAGTTGGATGCTCAACTGACTGAGCCATCCAGGTTACCCTCTCCTCAATTCTTAATGGTAATCTTGCTGGGTAAAATATTCTTTTTTTCCCCCTTAAATGTTTATTTATTTTGAGAAAGAGAGAATCCCAAGCAGACTATACTGTCAGCACAGAGCCTCATGTGGGGCTTGAATCACGAATTGTGAGATCATGACCTGAGTCAAAATCAAGAGTCAGATACTTAACCAACTGAGCCACTCAGGTCCCCCTGGGTAGAATATTCTTAGTTGTAGTTTTTTCCTTTCAGCACTTTGAATATATTATACCACTCCCTTTTGACCTGCAAATTTTCTGCTGAAAAATCAGCTGATAACCTTATGGAGTTTCCTTTACACATTTCTAGTTGCTTCTCTCTTGCAGCTTTTCAAATCCTCTCTTAATAATTTAAGATGTCAAAAACTAAAGATACATGTCATGGTGTGGACTTCTTTGGGTTTATCTTATTTGGGGATTTCTTTGCCTTCTTAACCTGGATGTCTGTTTCCTTCCCCAGCTTAAGGAAGTTTTCAGCTACTATTTCTTCAGATAAGTTTTCTGCCCCGTTCTCTCTCTCTTCTCCTTATGGGATCCTTGTGATACAAATGTTTGTTCACATGATATTGTCCAAGATATTCCTTAACCTGTCCTCATTTTTAAAATTCTATTTTCTTTTTGCTGTTCAGCTTGGATGCTCTCCACTACCTTGTCTTCAAAATTAGTGATCCCGTTTCTGCATCTGCTAATTTACTGTTGATTACCTCTATTACATTTTTCATTTAGTCATTGTATCCTTTAATTCTGATTATTTTAATATTTTCTTTCAGTTTGAAGTTCTCACTAAGTTCATCCACTCTTCTCTCTCATCCAGCAAGCATCTTTGTGCCCATTATTTTGAACTCTTTATCAGGTAGATTGGTTATCTCCATTTAGTTTCTTTCCTAGGGTTTTGTCTTGTTGTTTTGTTTGGTGCTTATTTCTGTCTTCTCATTTTAACTTACTGTTTTTGCTTCTGTGAATTAGGTGGAACAGCTACTGCTCCGAAACTTGAAGGAATCAGTGTGTGTGCAGTTGTCCTCTGTGTAGCCTATGTGCCTGGTGACTTTTGCTGACTGGCTAGAGCTGTGGTTGTTAGCATGGATGGAATTTCAGGGCACTCTGTGCTAGGGCTGCCCTGGTGGGATAGCTGGAGCTGAAGTGGGCATGGGCCAGTGTAGTCCCAGGGCTCTCTACACAGAGGGTGCTTTGGCAGGACAGCAGAGAAGAGGCAGTTCAAGCTGGGGGTTCCTGGGGCTCTCCACAGAGAGGGCAGACTGGCAGTGTGGCTGAAGACAAGGCAGGGCTGAGTCTGAGGGTTGTGGGGGCACATTGTGAAGATGGCACCCTCATAGGGTGTCTGTGGCCCCAGGGTGCTATGGACCAGAGGTGCCCTAGGAAGTCATGTGGAACTGAAGTGGTTGAGGCCTAGAGTATTCTGGGCTGCTTTGTACCTGTGTCAGCTTTGCAAGACAGCTGTGGCTGTAGTGAGCACTGACCAGCTGTGTTCTGGCATGTGCTATACTGGGACCACCCTGGTGGTACAGCAAGGATGGTGTGGCCTGATGACACGGGGCTCACTGAAACCTTAGGCCAGCTAGCATGCTGCACCCCACTCCCATCCACACTCTCAAGGTGGAGCGGGAATATAAACTGTGGCTTTCATCCCTTCTGACCTGGACAACGTTCCAGCAGCTCCCCTGCAATTTGAGAGGTCTAGGCTGGTTCCTGTATAGTCTAGTTGCCCTTTTAACCCATGGCTTTTTCTGTGTGCCCCACAGCAGCAGATGATCTGCTGACAGTCCCTCAGTACTATCCCTTCCCACTGATGTTTGCAGTGTCAAGGGTGAGGATTCCCTTTGTTACCATCACTCTATTTCTCTTGCTATTCTTTATGTGGTCTCTATATCTTCAATTGTGCAGAAGCTGTTCAGTGAGTCCCCTGCTCTTCTTCAGGAGAAACTGGTCTATAAATATAGATTTGGTGTGTCTGTGGAAGAGGGGAGTTCAGGGTCGTCTTATGTCATGACCTTGGAACAGAATTTCTTATTTTTTTTTCTTTTATAGTTTATTGTCAAGTTGGTTTCCATATAACACCAAGTGCTATTACAAGTGCCCTCCTCTATGCCCACCACCCCCCTTCCCTGCTCCCACTCCCCCATCAGCCCTCAGTTTGTTCTCACTATTCAAGAGTCTCTCATGATTTGCCTCCCTCCCTCTCCCCAACTATTTTCCCCCTTCCCCTCTCCCATGGTCCTCTGTGAAGTTTCTCCTGTTCCACTTATGAGTGAAAACATATGGTATCTGTCCTTCTCTGCCTGACTTATTTCACTTAGCATGACACCCTCCAGTTCCATCCACGTTGCTACGAATGGCCAGATTTCATTCTTTCTCATTGCCATGTAGTATTCCCTTGTATAGATAAACCACATCTTCTTGATCCATTCGTCAGTTGATGGACATTTAGGCTCTTTCCATGATTTGGCTATTGTTGAAAGTGCTGCTATGAACACTGGGGCACATGTGCCCCTATGCATCAGCACTTCTGTATCCCTTGGGGTAAATCCTTAGCAGTGCTATGGCTGGGTCCTAGGGGAGTTCTATTGATAGTTTTTTGAGGAATCTCCACACTGGTTTCCAGAGCGCTGTACCAGCTTACATTCCCACCAACAGTGTAGAGGGTGCCCATTTCTCCACATCCTTGCCAGCATCTACAGTCTCCTGATTTGTTCATTTTAGCCACTCTGACCAGTGTGAGGTGGTATCTCAGTGTGGTTTTGATTTGTATTTCCCTGATGATGAGTGATGCTGAGCATCGTTTCATGTGTCTGTTGGCCATCTGGATGTCCTCTTTGGAGAAGTGTCTCTTCATGTCTTCTGCCCAT
Organism: Cryptoprocta ferox; assembly: GCA_028646485.1. Taxonomy (NCBI): domain Eukaryota; kingdom Metazoa; phylum Chordata; class Mammalia; order Carnivora; family Eupleridae; genus Cryptoprocta; species Cryptoprocta ferox. The sequence continues at coordinate 76,605,327 of CM053571.1, forward strand.
TTCTTCACTGGATTATTTGTTTTTCAGGTGTGGAGTTTGGTGAGTACTTTGTAGATTTTGGATACTAGCCCTTTATTTGATATGTCATTTGCAACTATCTTTTCCTATTCCGTCAATTGCCTATTAGTTTTGTTGATTGTTTTCTTTGCAGTGCAAAAGCTTTTTATTTTGATGAGGTCCCAAGAGTTCATTTTTGCTCTTGATTCCCTTGCCTTTGGAGATGTGTCCAGTAAGAAATTGCTGTGGTTGAGGCCAAGGAAGTTGTTTCCTGCTTTCTCCTCTAGGGTTTTGATGATTTCCTGTCTCACATTCAGGTCCTTCATCCATTTTGAGTTTATTTTTGTGTATGGTGTAAGAAAGTGGTCTAGTTTCATTCTTCTGCATGTTGCTGTCCAGTTCTCCCAGCACCATCTGTCAAAAAGGCTGTCTTTTTCCATTGGATACTCTTTCCTGATTCGTCAAAGATTAATTGGCCATACATTTGTGGGTCCAATTCTGGGTTCTCTATTCTATTCCATTGATCTATGTGTCTGTTTTTGTGCCAATACCATACTGTCTTAATGATTACAGCTTTGTAGTAGAGGCTAAAGTCTGGGATGGTGATGCTTCCTGCTTTGGTTTTCTATATCAACGTTACTTTGGCTATTCAGGGTTTTTCGTGGTTCCATATAAATTTTAGGATTGTTTGTTCTAGCTTTGGGAAGAATGCTGGTGCAATTTTGATTGGGATTGCATTGAATGTGTAGATTGCTTTGGGTAGTATTGACATTTTAACAATGTTTCTTCTTCCAGTCCATGAGCATGGAATGTTTTTCCATTTCTTTGTGTCTTCTTCAATTTCTTTCATAAGTTTTCTATAGTTTTCATCATGCAGATCTTTTACATCTTTGGTTAGGTTTATTCCTAGGTATTTTATGTATTTGTGTGTGTGTGCAATTGGGAATGGGATCAGTTTCTTGATTTCTCTTTCTGTTGCTTCATTATTGGTGTATAAAAATGCAACTGATTTCTATACATTGATTTTGTACCCTGCGACTTTGCTGAATTCATGGATCTGTTCTAGTAGGCTTCTGGTGGAGTCTGTCAGGTTTTCCATGTAGAGTATCATGTCATCTGAGAAAAGTGAAAGTTTGACTTCATCTTTGCCAATTCTGACGCCTTTTATTTCCTTTTGTTGTCTGATTGCTGATGCTAGGACTTCCAGCACTACGTTAAACAACAGGGGTGAGAGTGGACATCCCTGTCGTGTTCCTGATCTCAGGGGGAAAGCTCCCAGTTTTTCCCCATTAAGGACAGTATTAGCTGTGGGCTTTTCACAAATGGCTTTTATGATGTTTAAGTAAGTTCCTTCTATTCCAGCTTTCTCGAGGGTTGTTATTATTATGAAAGGATGCTGCATTTTGTCAAATGCTTTTTCTGCATCTATCGACAGGATCATATGGTGTTTATCTTTTCTTTTGTTAATGTGATGTATCACATTGATGGATTTGCAAATATTGAGCCAGCCCTGTAACCCAGGAATGGATCCCACTTGGTCATGGTGGATAATTCTTTTTATATGCTGTTGAATTCGATTTCCTAGTATCTTGTTAAGTATTTTTGCATCTGTATTCATCAAGGATATTGGCCTGTAGTTCTCTTTTTTTGCTGGGTCTCTGTCCGGTGGGAATCAAAGTGATGCTGGCTTCGTAGAATGAGTCCAGAAGTTTTCCTTCTATTTCTATTTTTTGGAAAAGCTTGAGAAGAATGGCTATTAACTCTGATTTTAATGTCTGGTAGAATTCCCCAGGGAAGCCATCTGGCCCAGGACTCTTATTTTTTGGGAGATTGATAACTGATTTGATTTCTTCACTGGTTATGTTCAGATTTTCTATCTCTTCCTGTTTGAATTTTGGTAGTGCGTGTGTGTTTAGGAATTTGTCCATTTCTTCTAGGTTGTTCAGTTTGTTGCGATATAATTTTTCATAGTGTTCCCTGATAATTGCTTGTTTTTATGAGGGATTGGTTGTAGTAGATCCATTTTCATTCGTGATTTTGTCTATTTGGGTGCTCTCTCTTTTCTTTTTGAGAAGCCTGGCTAGAGGCTTATCAATGTTGTTTATTTTTTCAAAAAAATAAACAGCTCTTGGTTTCATTGATCTGTTCAACTGTTTTTTTTTTTTTATATATATTCTATATTGTTTCTGCCCCGATCTTTATTATTTCTCTTCTTCTGCTGGGTTTGGGGTGATCTTCCTGCTCTGCTTCTAGTTCCTTTTGGTGCACTGTTAGATTTTGTATTTGCGCTTTTTCTAGATTCTTGAAATAGGCCTGGATTGCAATATACTTTCCTCTTAGGACTGCCTTTGCTGCATCCCAAAGAGTTTGGATTGTTGTATTTTTATTTTCATTTGTTTACATATATTTTTTTAATTTCTTCTCTAATTGCCAGATTGGCCCATTCATTCTTTGGTAGGGTATCTTTAACCTCCATGTTTTTGGAGGTTTTCCAGACTTTTTCCTGTGATTGATTTCAAGTTTCATAGCATTGTGATCTCAAAGTGTGCATAGTATGATCTCAATTCTTTTGTATTTATTGTGGGCTGCTTTATGACCCAGCATGTGGTCTGTCTTGGAGAATGTGCCATGGGCACTTGAGAAGAAAGTGAATTCCCCAACTTCAGGAAGTAGAGTTCTAAATATATCTGTGAAATCCATCTGTTACAATATGTCATTCAGGTCCATTGTTTCTTTAGTGATTTTCTGTCTCATTGATCTATCCATTGCTGTAAGTGGAGTATTAAAATCCCCTGCAATTAGCACATTCTTGTCAATAAGATTGTTTCTGTTTGTGATTGTTTTATGTATTTGGGTGCTTCCGAATTCAGTGCATAGATGTTTATAATTGTTAGCTTTTCCTGATGGATAGACCCTGTAATTATTATATAGTGTCCTTCTTCATCTCTTGTTACTGCCTTTTTGTCCGATATAAGTATGGCTACTCTGGCTTTCTTTTGATTTCCAGTCGCATAATAGATATTTCTCCATCCCCTTACTTTCAATCTGAAGGTGTCCTCAGGTCTAAAATGAGTCTCTTGTAGACAGCAAATACATGGATTTTGTTTTTTTATCCATTCTGCTACCCTATGTCTTTTGACTGGAGCATTTAGTCCATTTACATTCAGTGTTATTATTGAAAAATATGGGTTTAGAGTCGTCGTGTTCTCTGTAGGATTCATGCTTGTAGTGGTGTCTCTGGTACTTTGTGTTCCTTGCAACATTTTCCTCATACAGTCTCCCTTAGGATTTCTTGTCGGGCTGGTTTAGTGATGATGAATTCCTTCAATTTTTGTTTGGTAAAATCTTTATCTCTCCTTCTATTCTGAATGACATGCTTGCTGGATAAAGGATTCTTAGCTGCATATTTTCTCTCTTCATCACATTGAAGGTTTCCTGCCATTCCTTTCTGGCCTGCCAAGTTTCAATAGATAGGTCTGCTACTACTCTGATAGGTCTTTCTTTGTATGTTAGGGCCCTTTAATCCCTAGCTGCTTTCAGAATTCTCTCTTTATCCTTATATTTTCCCAGTTTCACTATGATATGTCATGAAGATCGATTCAAGTTATGTCTGAGGGGAGTTCTCTGTGCCTCTTGGATTTCAATGTCTGTTTCCTTCCCCAGATTGGGGAAGTTCTCAGCTATAATTTGTTCAAGTCCCCCACCCCTCCTTCAGCACCTTTCTCTCTTTCTCCTTTTTCAGAAATTCCTATGATATGGATATTGTCCCATTTGATTATATCACTCAGTTCTCGAATTCTCCTTTCGTGCTTCTGGATCAATTTATCTTTTGCTCGGCTTCCTCTTTTTCTATAATTGTGTCTTCTAATTCACCTATTCTCCTCTCTGTCTCTTCAATCCATGCAGTGCCGCCTCCATTTTATTCACCTCATGTATAGCATTTTTTAATTCATCACAACTATTTTTAAGGTCCATAGTCTTTGTAGCAATAGTTTCTCTGACATCTTCCATGCCTTTTTCAAGCCCACCAATTAATTTTATGACAATTGTTCTAAATTCTTGCTCCGTTGTGTTGCTTATATCTGTTTTGACCAATTCTGTAACTGTGATTTCTTCCTGGAATTTCTTTAGAGGAGAGTTCTTCCATTCGTCATTTTGGCTAGCTTTCTGTCTCTTGTAAGTTTTAAAAGCTTGTTATGTGCTCTGCACCTGCAGGTTCTGCTATATTAAAGGAGGCTCATTGACTGTCCATGGTTGTCCATTCAGGAAATGTTCTTTTAATGGTGTCCCTTGGTCTCTGTTGTTGTGCCTTTGGTTATTTTATTTCCCTATTTGTAGTGATATTTGGGACTCTCCACCATGTGTACTTTGGCTTGTTTCTTGAGGTAGCCCTGGAAAGGAAAACAGACAGACAAATACACAGGGAACAAAAGCATGCAAACGCACAGACAATTCAAACAAACAAGCAAAACAAAAGGAGGAAAATGAAGGGGAACAAAAACAACAAAAGACAAAGGACAGTCTAAAAGCATAAAACCAGAAATCCCAGCTACAAATAAAGAGCCAGGGTGGAGGCAGTGCTGATGGAAGAGCATATACAAAGAGAGAAATGACAGGGGTTGGGAAAAAGTGAAATTGAACACTGACCAGGCAGAGACACTAAGAGGCTTAATTCGGAGAGAGAAAGAGGAGAATACGGTAGGAAGTGAGGAGTAAGAAACGAAGATAATGTTACCCGAAGAAACTATATAGTCTGATTATTCCAGAGAGAGAAAGAAAGGAAGGTAACGATGAGGGTGTAGAATATGCATCAAGAGAACGGATTAAATGTGACTGTTTAAGCAAACCAATGACCAGAGTGCCCAGTTCAGTGGAGGGGAGAGATAAGAATGAGATAAAGGAAAATATATCTGAATAGCAAGAACTGATCTAGAGTTAATTATGGCAATGCATCAATGTTGGTCTTGCTCCAGGCTCTGGTATTAAAAAAAAAAGGGGGGGGGGCAGCTCTCCAGTGCGGATGGGCATAGTTTGGGGTAGGTATGTCTTGCCTGCACTGCGGGGCCCCGGGCAGCTCCCTAAGGCGCCGCTTTGGTGGTTGTGGGGAGAAAAATGGCAGTGCCCCAGTCCCTTCTCGAATCAAGCATTGCAAATCACTCTTTTGAGTCCGATCTCCCTGTGCCGGGGGCGTAGCCGAGGTGGGCTGCATTTTATGTCCCAAGCCCCGCCTTGTTTCCAGATCTTAGTCCTCCAGCTTTAATGATACTGCCTGAAATGTAATCCCGCAGGCTGGCAGCTTCCTAGCCGGGATGAATAGGGGGAGTAGGGGAGCAGTTTCTCCTGGCGCCCCCTGGGATGGGGAGCCTAGCCCAAGGAAAGCTCCACAGCTAGAGATAGGATCTCTCTCCCTGTGGTTAGAGATGGGATGATCAGATCTCTTCCCATCGGGGGCCAAGGTTTTTCTCTTCTCCAAAGACAGTTCTATGAGCAGTTTCAGCTGTTCTTTCTCTTCCTCTCATCTCTCCGTGGCTCTCTGTGGAGGGGGCTCCCTCCCCTCCATGCCTCCAGTCTCGGTCCGTTTTTATCTTCCCCAGTTCGCAATCACACACCTATGAGGCTGACTTCTTAGTGGACTCTGTCTCTTTTCCTCCCAGACTATTTCGGTTCAGTGTCCAATGGCTTCAGCCCTTCTTTGTTTGAGAGATGCGGGCAGGCGAAAAGTACGGAGCTCCCTACTTCTCTGCCATCTTGCCCCTCCTTCTCCTTATGATTTTTCTGAATATTTTCTTTTCTCTAGCATATTTTACTATAAGAATACAGTATACAATACATCTTACATACAAAATATGTGTTAATTGACCATTTATGTTATTGGTAAGGCTTCTAGTCAACAGTTAGATTTTGGAGGAGTCAGAAGTGCAAACGTTTGCAGATGCAGATGTTTGATACTCCCAACCCCCATGTTCCAGGGTCAGCTGTATATATTTTTAACTGTGAGTGGGGGTGAGCAATTGTTGAAAGTTCTTGGCCATTTATAATTTTCCTGTTCTCTCCAACTTATTTTATTCTTCAAGTTCTTTCCAAAAATTGGCTAATAACTTTATTATTTATACCCTATATAAAGTTTAATATAAATAAAGGTTAATAAAGGTATAAAGTTTAAATAAAGTTTAATAATGTTATTCCTTATACTATAAAACTTCTATAGTAAGATATTAAATCAATTTTATCACATGAAACACACATTTTCTGCAATTTATTATTTATCTTTTACCTTTGTCAGAATGGTTATTATGCTTAAGTTTTGAGTTTTTATATAATTAACATTTTTCTTTATGAATTCTAGATTTTTTGTGATGTTTAGAAAGGAGTTTCTAAACTAAGATTATAAAAATTCATAACTGTGTTCTTGAAATACTTCCTATAGTTTTTATTTTTTTAAGTTTATTTCTTTATTTGGGGAGGGGGAAGGGGCTGAGAAAGAGAGAGAGAGAGAGAGAGAGAGTGAGTCCCAAGAAGGCTCTGCAAAGCAGAGCTCTGACATGGGGCTCAATCTCATGAACCATGGGATCATGACCTGAGCCAAAACCAAGAGTCAGACACTTAACCAATAGAGCCACCCAAGTTCTCCAAAATACTTCTATAGTTTTTAAAAATTTCTTTGAACTCTGCTTTATCTGAAATTTATTTTAGCATAAAGAATAAAGCTTGTGTTTAGCTTTCCCACCCCCCCCAAATGGTTATAGAGTTATTATAATGTTCTTAATTGTTTAATCCATTTGCCCTTACTGATTTGAAATAAATTCCCATATGTGTTTGAGTCTATTTCTGGACTCTATTCTTTCCTATTTATCTATTTGTGGGTTGTACTGAAATGTTTTAGTGACTATAGCTTTATAATATATTTTAATATCTGTTAGGGTTGGTCTGATTCTATTACTTTAGGTTTTCAGAATTTTCCTAGGTATCCTAATATGGTTAATATCATTTGTTGGATTCTTTTTTTTTATTTTTTTTAAATGTTTTATTTATTTTTAGAGAGGGAGACAGCATGAAGCAGGGCAGGGGCAGAGAGAGAGGTAGACACAGAATCTGAAGCAGGGTACAGGCTCTGAGCTAACAGCACAGAGCCCGATGTGGGGCCCAAACCCACAAACCGTGATACGAGCTAAGCCGAAGTCAGCTGCTCAACCAACGGTACCACCCAGGCACCCCCATTTGTTGGATTCTAAAAAGCATATGCAAGATGCTGTTTTGACTGGATACACATTGAATTCATAGGTTAGCTTAACCAACATTAACATCCTTACAGTAGTGTATCATCCCACTGAAATGAACTTCTATCTGGAAAGTTATTCAAGTCATCTTTTGTGAAACTTTGTAGAATTAAAAATTTGTTTTCGTATAGCTCTGGACACTTGTAAAGTTCATATCTAAGTACTTACCTTTTTTAATGTTTATTTTTTATTTTTGAAAGAGCAAGCGAGAGCGTGAGTGGGGAAGGGGCAGAGAGAGAGGGAGACACAGAATCCAAAGCAGGGTCCAGGCTCTGAGCTGCCAGCACAGAGCCTGACACAGGGCTCTAACCAATGAACCATGAGATCATGACCTGAGCTGAAGTTGGACGCTTAACTGACTGAGCCACCCAGGTGCCCCATTAAATACTTATTACTTTTTTGTTGCTACTGTAAAAATGATCTGCTCCTCCATTATGTTATTGAATTAGTTTTTGTTTGCATATAGGAAACTTATTGATTTTTGACTATTGGTTTTAGACTATTGGTTTTAGAAGTATAATAACTTCACTTGAGAAGATATTTGCAACAATAAAACATTACCTTTGTAAGTCCAGGACTTCATTTACAATATCTGTTCCAATACTACCAGCGCCAAGTACTATTCCAGTTGACATTCCAGGTACACTAATATAAGATGGTTTAGGAGGTTCTAAATAATAACAAAAGGGAAAATCCAACTGAAGACTTTTTAAAAGTATGTGTAACTTTGGTTGATATTTTTATCTCAATTCAAATGTATTTCCCATTCCTGTCTTTAAAATAAATAGACTAGCTACATCCTAAATGTTAGAAACATTTATGCTTGCATTACAAACATAACTCACGATGGTTTAAGATGTGTAAGAAGAATGATAGGAGTCAAATGTGTAGAATGTCATTGAGGGTATAATCATGACCTGTAACCCTTGAGCAGAGATAGTTCCTTCCCATTTTAATCTCTACACTAAGGCCAGAGTGATACTGCTTTATTTTCAATATTCCTTCATATTTCTGTTTTTATTTATACAAGTAATAGAATAAAATATTCCTGTGGTGAAAAACTAGGAAAAGTAAAAACTCCCCCTTAATGCTTTTCATTAATTTGCTCAACGGATATGTCTTGAGTGTCACAGACTACAAGGAACTCTGCTAGCTGCTAGGAATAGATAATGGATAAAATACCATTCCTACTCTTGAAGAACTCGATCTAGTGACAGGCCAGATGAACAAACAACTAATTGCAATACGGTGTAAGATTATAATGGAAGTGTGATCAGAGTATTGTAGAAATTCTAAAAAGGATACCTTTAGCCCTAGAAGTCTTTGCAATATTACCTGGAAATTTTTCCCTCTCCAAGACAGAAAAAGATGGTAACAATAACAACACTTCTAGTACTAAATCTCTGTCATTTAAAACCAAGCTTACCTTCTGATGATTGAGAGTTGCAAGGAAGTAACGATGCTTCTCTAATCTCACTATGTCCCCTAGAATGAAGAAACACCATTGGTGACTTTTCTTAGGTGAAGGAAATTGTTAAATAAACAGAGCTTTAATGTAGTGACTTTATCAGTTCTTGACCTTTTTGTTTTATATATACATATTGTTAACGTCACGACTAGAGATCAAAGTATTTATGTGCTAAGTACCAGGACATTTGCTGAATGCCCTATCACCCTATAAGATATATTTTCTCAGTTACAAACTTTCAGTTTGTATACTAATGATAAGAAGGCAAGGATTATTGGAATGAATACCAGGGGATAGTGCTGGAATGCCAAGCTTTGAGGGCCTTTTAGAAAACTAAATAGATCAGGAAATAGAATTGGGTTGATGTTACAGAAATTACAATAAAAAATTTACTGAAAAATAATTATACTTAAAATAGGCTATGCTATCCTATTAAGCAAATCAGGGAAAGTTGGCTCTTCCTTTAAGTTAGCTGACACAGCCATAGCCAGGGTTTGGCAAGCAGTGCTTAGGCTGGATTTGTGCTTATCCCTCAGCCAAATATTCCTACACAATCACATGTGGCTTAGATGTCTATAAAAATGATCTGTGGGACAAAAAAAATTCTTACAATGCTATATAGTTTAAAGCTACAACCACATCATTTATTGGAGGGTCAAGACAAGGCCATGAAGGATAGGAAGGAAGTGCTTGAATGCATTTACTATCACATTATATATCAGGCAAAAAGAAATGTATTCCAAAAGGTAAAACTTTCAGCTTAATTCTGAGAAGTGACACCAGTAAACAGTGAATGAATTATAAAAAGTATGTACTCAAGTTATAAAGCCAGATGATCATCTTTAATGATTTAGCAAGACAAGAGAAGACATGACACTTATTTGAAATTAACATAAAGGTCTTAACAACATAAAAATTACTTACAAAACTAAATTGTTGACAGATACAATATATTCCAGTTCTTTGGTCCAAGGATTTGTGAAACTAAACCACTGGCTTTTTAAAGTTATGAAAGAGCCATCTTTCTTTCTGAACTTGTATGAATCTGTAAAGATTTTCTCCTTACTCTGTAGAACTTAATAAGAAAAGATAATAATCAGCATAATGGTTCACCACTATATAAATCTATCCCTTGAGGATTAATTCAAGTTTCAGATTTCACAGGAATGAAAAATGAGTTGAAGCTATAATTAAAAAGTACCAAAAAATTACCCCATTCAATGCGTACCTGCTTTGTGCTTGTCAGTCAAGTTACTGTGGTCATCTTGATGAAAATATTCATAACAAGAAGTTCCCAAAAGTTCCTGAGGCAGGTATCCTAAAATTGCTGTTGCCCTGGTTTTAAAATCGAAAATAAACTTCAGATTGGTAAATGCATTCCCTTGCAGAGTACTGTAGGTCCATAGACAGTCACAATAGTAGGAAAGTGACAAGGGGATGAGTAAGCCATATGCATCACCGGGCCCCCTTTGGCTGCCCTAGACCAAGGCTAGAATGGACATCCCCCTCCCCGCCCCCTGATTCCAGGGTAGGCTCTTTTTACCATTCACCAATAAAACTGTGGTCACAGACTATGCCCAGTTTCTGCACCACTGGCTCAGAAATATTCCAAGTTTACTTTTTGGCCTGAACAAAATTACAGCCATATCCACATCCTTTTCATTTAAACTTTATATCCTGTTCTGAAGTCTTAAAAATCCAGCAGTACTATTAAGGTACATCTTTAATAGCCTTAAGTATCCCATTGAATGCTAATCGTTATGGCAATAAATAAATGTTCACCTTTGGTCTACATAGACAAATTTCCCATTCATTGCAAACCGGGTTATAAATTGAGCTGGTTTCACTTTAATCTCTCCACTGTTCTGTGGGACAATATATGGATGTAATCTTCCAATGGCAACAAGGCAGGTAAAATTACTACTGTCTTTCTTACTGTCCTTTTCTTCTTCCATTCCAACAATATTTGGAGGCCAGCTTCTCAAGTAACCAGTGCAGTGGATAGTACAGAATTTGCTATGATCTAATTCAAAAGTTTAAAAAAAGAACATTTGCATTATTATGAATAAGCTCTTAAATTTCTTTGATATTTACAGTTATAATTGTGCTATAAAATATTCTTGATGCTAAAATATGAAAGGGAAAAGGTATTACATTGAAAAGAAATCAATTACATTTAATAACCTTATCTTAATGGGTTATTTTTCTCATAAACTAAATTATACATACTATAATAAAAAATTAAAGGATTGCTTTAATTTAGGTCTAAATTAATATTGCTTAATATAGACCTATAGCTAAATATATTTCCAAGTCAGTTTTTTAAATTACAACAATTAATATCTGTTAGAAAAAGTTAAACTTCAAGCTCTCTTGCTCTTAGCCACAAAGGTACTATTTTTAGCTTTACTAACTTTTTGGTATAATTCATATTCAAAAATTTATAAAGGACAGTTAATTATGCATACATTCTTAAATTTCTTATGTTAGCACTTATACTGAGTGATAGATATCCATAGTTATAATAGATTATAAAAATATTTAGAGAACATTTGGAGAAATTCATAAAAGGTATAAAAATAAAATTTGACTTAAATTTCACTTTTCAGAAAATTCTCAATTAACTTATAGGAAAAGGCTTGTTAAACAGCCTCAATCAAAATAATAAAGAATTGGAGGTGGCCTCTGGGTGGCTCAGTCAGTTAAGCGGCTGACTTCGGCTCAGGTCACGATCTCATGGTTTGTGGGTTCGAGCCCTGCATAAGGCTCTGTGCTGACAGCTCAGAGCCTGAAGCCTGCTTCTGGTTCTGTATCTCCCCCCCCCCCCCCGCCTCTCTGCCCCTCCTTCACTCATACTCTCTCTCCGTCTCTCAAAAATAAATAAAAAACATAAAAAATAATTGGAAATAATCCATATACTCAAATATCAGGAAATTCTTGTTTTAAATGTTTATTTAGAAAACAATTTTTTGAAAATGTTTATTTTTGAGAGAGAAAGTGACAGCATGCAAGCATGGGAGGGCAGAGAGAGAGGGAGACACAGAATTCAAAGCGGGCTCCAGGCTCTGTGCTGACAGCTCAGAGCCTGACATGGGGCTTGAACCCACAAGCTACGAGACCATGGCCTGAGCCTGAAGTTGGATGCCTAACTGACTAAGCCACCCAGGTGTCTCTTAAATGCTTGCTTTAGAGAGAGAGAGAGCAAGAGAGAGAGAGAGAGAAAGCGATTGAGCACATGCACTCATGCAGGAGAGTGGCAGAGAAAGACAGGAAGACAGAATCTGAAACAGGCTCTGGGCTGTTAGTGCAGAGTCCAATGCAGGGCTAGAACTTACAAACCATGAGATCATGACCTGAGCCAAAGTCTGAGGCTTAACCAACTGAGCTACCTATGTGCCCCTCAAATAACAGGAAATTCTTAAAACAATGAGATACAACACAGGCATAAAAAATAGACAGTATACAGAGTATGGCAACTCACACAAAAACCCTGACCTACAGGATAAAAAGGAGGTGGGGAGAAAGCCTGGTAAAAATTATTTAAAACAGTTGTTTGTGATAAGATTTAGAAAAGACCAGAACACTCATTGTTTTAAATAAGCACTATTTGGTAAGACTGTTACTACAACAAATCTTAAAAAATAATTAACAGAATATGATGTGGGCTCTTATAAGACAGCAAGTAACAGGAATAGCAACGACTTGGAGAACACTGTATGTGCCATGCTGTTTTAAGTGTTTTAGATGTATAATTAATCTTTTTAGTAGCCCTGTGAGGTGTTCCTATATTAGCACCATTGTCTCAAGAAACTGAGAGTTAATGCCAAAGTCACAGCCGAAAAGGGTGGAGGTGTGAGTGCTGTGTCTTGGAAGGTGTTCAAACATGAGTTGTCTGGGTGATGGAGGGGGAGGAATACACAAAAGTGTTTTGGTCAGAAGGAACAGCCAGGGTAAACCCAGAGCAGAGAGGGTCGGATGTGGTTGAAGGCATGGTCTGTGAAGGGGGAGTGGCTTGACAGTAAAGCAGGGAACAGAGAGGTTCAGCTCTTGTAAACCATGTATTGGACATGGTACTCGTCACCTATCAGACATCACCTCCTCGATGGTCCACAGATGCCTTAAATTATAAGTTATCTCTTCTATTCTCAAACCAGATATTTTATTTTTTTAAAAAAATTTTAGTTTCAGGTATAGAACACAGTGATTCCGCAAGTTTAAACATTATGCTATGCTCACAAGTGTAGCTACTGTCACTCTACAATGCTATTACAAGATCATTGACTGTATTCTTTATACTGTGCCTTCAATTCCCATGACCCAGTTATTCCATAACTGTAAGCCTGTATTTTCCACTCCCTTTCATTCATTTTGTCTGATAAACTCAACCCTCCCCTCTCTGGCAACCATCAGTTGTGTTTACAGGTCTAATTCTGGTTTTTGTTTGTTCTTTTTTTCTTTTTAAATTTTAGATTCCACATATGGGTGAAATCATATGGTATTTGTCTTTCTCAGTGTGACTTATTTCACTTAGCATAATACCCTCTAGGTCCATCTATGTTGTCTCAAATGGCACAATCTCATCATTTTTCATGGCTATGTAATATTCCACAGAAATAAAAGCAAAAATAAACTATTGGACTATACCAAACTAAAAAGGTTTTACACAGTGAAGGAAACCCTTAGTAAAATAAAAAGGCAACCTACTGAATTGGAGAAGATATTTGCAAGAGATATATCCAATAATGGGTTAATATCCAAAATATGTAAAGAACTTACACAACTAAACACACACATACATCAAAAAACCCAATTTAAAAATGGGCAAAAAACCTAAATAGGTATTTTTCCAAATAAGACACACAGATGGCCAACAGACACATGAAAAGATGCTCAGCATCACTAATCGTCAGGAAAATACAAATTGAAAGCATAATGAGATACCACCTCACATCTGTCAGAATAGCTAGAATAAAAACATAAGAAATAACAAGTGTTGATGAGGATGTGGAGAAAAAGGAACCTCACACACTGTCAGTGGGAATGCAAATTGGTACAGTCACTGTAGGAAACAGTATGTTTTTCAAAAACGTAAAAACAGAACACCATATGATCTAATAATTCCACTACTTACCCAAGGAAAACAAAAATACTTATTTGAAAGGATATATGTGTCCCCATGTTCACTGCAGCAATATTTATAATAGCCAAGATATGGAAGCAACCTAAGAGTCCAGCAATTGATAAATGGATAAGGAAAACGTGATACACACACACACACACACACACACACACACACACACACACACACAATGGAATATTATGCAGCCAAACCACATCTTTATCACTTACTCCCCATTCTGCTCGTTGGCACCATAATTAACCCAAGTAATTAAAGAAGAAACCTGGGAGTCCTACCAAGTTCTTTCTTTACAACATCCAAGATTCTGTAAAGGAATTAAAATTATAAGTGGTAAAAACAAAGTTTTTATTAATATTAAAACTAGATAGCAATCACAAGTAAAGAAAAAAGCTTATATATACTGATCTGGCATTCTGATGACTAAAAATATTCAACTAAAAATGTGGATTTAAAAAAGTGTCACATTCATATGGAATCTCATCACACAGAACCTAGCATTTTACTTTGATTCATCTCTAACAACAGGGTTGCTAACCAAATTTCCAATGTAATCTGTCTCACAATCCTCACTGTGAATATTTATTCGTGGATACATTTTTAGTTGGGATTATGTACTTCCATCCACTGTAATCCATTCAATCAATTGTCTAAGGTATTTTTTTAATCCCATAAAAAACCTCTTATTGGGGTCATGGGCCCCAATCCTTACCAAACTACTTACATCAGCTCCACAGGGTAGGTTCAAGTATAAGCTACTCCATGATTTTTGAAGAGGGGGGAAATTTTATATTAACCCAAACACTGTCTTCATTTATAGGACATCTTTTCAAAAATCTTTCATGAAATTTTTCTTCAGATTGAGGGCTAGGTCTCTCAACTTGATATCTTTCTGTCTTAGGTTGAATTCTCACAGAAGCAGAGCCTGAGGCAAGGATTCAGGTACAAGAAGTATATTTGAGAGGAGATCCCAGGAGCACTGGTAGGGAAGTAGGATGAGACAGGGAAGAGGAGGAAGCTAATAAAGGATATGTTTCTCCAGTAAGTTGCCATTTTGGAAAACCAACGTTATATCTGGGCAGGGGTATTTTGGGAAATAAAAATGTAGAACAAGAGCCCCAGAACTAAGTACTCTGAAGGAAAAGGGAGCTAGGAAGTTTATCCATCAGCTCCCTTTAGGCATTGGATAAGGGATGTTCACAGGCAGCATTCATTCCCTAGCCCTTGAGGTGTGCCCCTAGCTAATGTAGGCAGAATGTCTCTAAAGAAGAGAGAAGGTCTAGCAGAGTCTAACAGAAGTTGGACACTGGAAGCAAGGTGGCATGCCCTTGAAGTGGTAGGTGCTAAGAGGACAGGTCATGGTGTACTGACAGCATCTGCCACACTTGCACAAGGAGGCAATGGGATTCTGGGTGTACTACTGTATTATTGATGATCTTATTAAGATAAGTTTAAGAAACACCGAGATATTTGGTAGTAGTCCTCCATTCTGCAGCAGCCCTTCATTTCACAAGCAGAGATACATGAGTATCCCTGTCTTACAAGTTTTTTCAAAGTTTGAATCTATAACATTTATGTTAGAATCAGGTAGAAATAACGTTTTTAAGGTCAATCTTGCTTATTTTTAAAAAACCTTATTATGGAAAATCTCAAACACATAAAATCAGAGAGAACATTATAATGAAACCTCACTAGAGTGAGTCATAGTCCATCATGAGAAATGGCTTTTCCATACATCTTAAATTCAGTTTCAAAAATTACCATAAAAAGGCTACTTCCTAGTCTCTCTTTTAAATTTAAGTATAACTAGGGGCACCTGTGTGGCTCAGTTGGTTAAGCTTCTGACTCTTGATTTCAGTTCAGGTCATGTCCTCACGGTTCATGGGATCGAGCCCTGCATTGGGCTATGCACAAATAGTAAGAAGCCTGCTTGGAATTCTCTCTCTCTCTCTCTCTCTCAATAAACAAATTAAATAAGATTTTTTAAAAAATTTAAGTGTAACTAAAACATGGAGACAAGAGATCATTGGTTGCCAGGTGTGGTGGCAGGGGGTAGGAGGAGGCCAAGAGGCAGAACATAGCAGATCTTAGTGCAGTGAGACTACTCTGTATATTATTTTTTTAACCTTTTTTTTAAAGTTTATTTATTTTGAGGGAAAGAGAGAGTGGGCAGGGGAGGGATAGAGAGAGAAGAGAGAATCTTAAGCAGGCTCCCCACTCTCAGTGTAGAGCCTGACATGGGGCTCAAACTCACAAACCCGAGATAATGACCTGAGCCTAAGTCAAGAGTCAGATGCTTAACCACCTGAGCCATCCAGGTGTCCCTACTCTGTACGACACTGTAATGATGGATACATGTCATTATATATTTGTCTAAACCCACAGAATGTACACCACCTAGAGTGAACCCAGAGGTAACTGTGAACTTTGGGTGATTATGATGACGATGTATCAGTGTCGGTTCATCCTTGGTAATAAATGTACTATTTTGGTGGGAGATGTTGGTAATGGGGGAGGTTATGCATGTGTGGGGGTAGGGCTATATGGGAAATCTCTGTCCCTCCCTCTCAATTTCATTGTAAAGCTAAAACTCTTCTAAAAATAGTCTGAATAATAATTTAAAAACTTAAATGTAACTGATGTGTCATGGTAAACAAGAAGAAAAACACCTTTACTATGAGCTTTCCTCATTAATGGGAAGTGATCTTAAAATATAATCCCATGGGCTAATTATTACCAGAAGGAACATTTAGAAGCGACTGTAAAATATAAAAATATATTTTTAAAATAATTTTATAAAATAAAATTTTATTTTGATTTTATTTTGCATGTTTGTAAAATATAATTATTTCACTTGATACTCTCCTTGACTGGAGTACAAAATAATCTCACGTGTGGGAACCCACCCATGTGGCCAATCAGGATTCAATTTTGCAGTTATTTTATCCTGACCCAGCTATCTGTCTACATGTCTGTCTACATGTAGTTGTCCTCAAACCAGGAACAGCAAGCCAAGGCCATACTGATTGTTAACACATGGTCTTACCATTCCTTAGGCCAAGTTGGCCATATGCCTTTGGCACAGAGCTCTGGGATATGAAGTGAATATTTGGTTCAAGTGCTTGAGCAGATGAAAAAGTCTCTTTTGAAAAGATATTTGACTCTGACTGCAGGCATCTGTGTGGCCCAGCCGACGTGGGAGTGAATATCCGTGTGTGGGCAGGAATACATTCCTACAACAAAAGCCAACCCCTTGCTGTGTGTCTGCTGCAGAAATCATCTAGAATGGATCTCTTTCATCAATAACCTTTTGCCATCTAGAAAGCTGCTTTCGTAGGTGGCATGGCATGGTAGAAAGAATACAGATTTTAACACCATGCTCATGATTCTGCCACTTTCTATGTGACTTTAGACAAATTACATAAACTTTGAAGGCTTTAGTTTCCTCATGTGCAAGATGAGGGTGGTTTGCACCCTAATAACCTAATCTGATTATTATTCAGATTAAATTAGGTATTCACTCAAAGTAGCATAGAGATCTTAAATAATTACTGATTTTCTTGCTGAAGAAGATAATTTCATCCTGTTCTCCTTCTTTCTGAGCCACAAATAATGGCGTCCATTCATTGAGTGTCTATTAGGAGGCAAGCGCAGCATTTGCCACATGTAATCCTAACTCCTGTGAGGTGGTGGTATTCTTATACCCTCTGGATCAGTCTGCTAGGGCTGTGATAACAAAATACATAGCCTGGGTAGCTTAAACAATAGAAATTTATTTTCTCACAGTACTGGAGGCTAGAAGTCCAAGACAAAAGTATTGGCAGGTTTGATTTCTCTGAGGCCTCTTTGGCTTATAGATGGCTCACTTCTTACTGTCCCCATGTGGCCCCTTCTCTGTGTGCCTCCCTGGTGTCTCTGCCTCTTCTTATGTGGAAACCAGTCAAACTGGATTAGGGGTCCACTCTCTAAGCTCATTTGACCTTAATTACCTCTTTAAAATCCTGATCTCTAAATACATTCTTCAAATATTGAGGAATTTGCTTCTAGCTGCATAGTTGTTAAACAGATCCTACTGAATTCAGACTTCAGGCCCCTTCCACTCTGTCCGAAAGCCTGTCTACCAGCATGGCTCTTCCAAGCCGGAGTCATTTCCTTTGACTCATCACAAAATTCAATTGTGAATTAGTTCTAATTTAGCACTTGAAATAGATACACTTTCCAGTAAGATTATCCAAATTTATTTAAAAAGAAAAAAACCTTCCCTGCCTCTTCTATACATTTCCACCTTATAATAGAAAAAATTCTAGTTAGAAACCATGTAGGAAGATTAAAGTTTGATCATTACATTCTTAAAAAAATGCTGCTTAGATTTTTTTTTAAACCTATGGCTCTACACATATGTTTTTGCTTAAGATTTAATATTTTCAAATACTGTAATGGAACCATGCTTCAAAATACTGTAATGTACTATGCAGTACATGGAAAGCATCTTACTTTCCTTTTTGTATCTTTGCAAAGGGTTAAGAGACGAGGGAGAAAGTATCGTTCTTCCAAAACTAGGATCAGTAACTTACTTGGGCTCCTTTATCTAAGAAAAATCCTTCAAAAACATATATATTCAGTCATGTGCTGTCCTAGAATTCCGCAAAAGCTAAAACAAAAAAATTTAAGGTGACAGTAGAACTTAGATAAGGTAGAGTCCTACCACCAACATATGAGTTGTAGTTCCGTATTTCCAGCCATATTTTATTTTATTTTATTTTTTTAAATTTAATTAATTAATTTATTTTTTATAAACTTTATAGTTTATTGTCAGGTTGGTTTCCATATACCACCCAGTGCTCTTCCCCACAAGTGACCTCCACCAAGACCATCACCCCCCTTTACCTTTTCCCCTTCCCCTTCCCCCCTCAGTTTGTTTTCAGG
>CM053571.1:76624631-76797753 GCA_028646485.1 Cryptoprocta ferox
GGCAGAAGCTTTTTATCTTGATGAGGTCCCAATAGTTTATTTTGGTTCTTGATTCCCTTGCCTTTGGGGATATGTCGCGTAGGAAATTGCTGCGGTTGAGGTCATAGAGGTTGTTTCCTGCTTTCTCCTCTAGGGTTTTGATGGTGAAAAATTTATCTTAAGCCACACAAGTTAGGATGGTTTGGCTCCAGAATCAATGCACTCACCTACTTCACCAAACATACCACGCTGTGAATAATCTTGTTTTACTGATAAGGAAATTGCGGTTGAGTGGGATTAAGAAACATGCTCACCACTACAGAGCTAGTTAGTGATAGAGCAAAATTTGATCACAGTCAGATGGATTCCTTGATCACAGTCAGATGGATTCCACAGCGTCTTCATCACAAGGTCAGTTGAGACTTCAACCCCAGGGGGCCTTACAAGTGATTTCAGGCAACTCTAGCAGACTCAGAGCCAAGGGCAAGAGGGCAGCATTTGATGGATTACAAACACTTCCTCTCTTACGACTGCTGATTCACTCCACTTATGTTTCTTTATAGTGTAAAAGACGAATAGGGGATTTAGGTTTGAGTGTGAGTTTTGACGATTTCCCTTTCTGCAAGTTATTGAATCTCTTCAAGTCCCTCTTCCCTGATTCTAAATCAAGGGTAAGAATAGTGTTTTCATGGGAATTAAAGCACTTAGCGCAGTATCTGATGTGGCACAGAAATACACTTAATAAGTGAGTATTTAGTGATTATCATCTTAGGTGGTTGCCAAAAAGATGTGACCAAAACTTGTAAATAAATGGAATCTTCTGGCTCTATAGAAATATCCTGAGACATTTATAAATATTCTGAGAGAGAGAGAGAGCAAGTTGGGGAGGGGCAGAAGGAGAGAAAGAGAATCCCAAGCAGGCTCCACACTGTCAGCATGGGGCTTGAACTTACGAATCATGAGATCATGACCTGTTCCCAAATCAAGAGTCTGACACTTAACCAACTGAGCCACCCAGGCGCCCTTATATAAATATCCTTCTAAAGGATGTGAAAGCAAATCTTACATTAAAATTTGCATAGGAAATTCTATACGTAATAGGTTAATAGATTCTTAGGCAAAAAAGTGTGAGACATTTTGCAGTCCCTGGAATTTCTTGGCTAAGTAAAATAGATGGGTGTTAACTCAATTCAAAATGTAAATAAGACAAATCTACAAAAGAATCACAAGAAAACAGAACTAGAAATATTTACCAAAGAACTAAAGTCATTGAAACTGCACCTGGAACATCTTGAAAAACTTTCACCAATTAATCATACTGGGCTCTAGTACGATTACAGTATTTTTTTTTAAGACTTAACTTCTATTATGAAAGTTTATATTTTAAAATATAAAAGTTTCATTTCAATCTCTTCCCATTCCCCCCCATTGGATTCCAACAGCACCATTAAAATCTTGGGCAATAAAGAAAATATGTAAGTACCTGATAAGATTGGCTCCTCATATCTTTCAAATTTAACAACTCTAGTTAAAAACAATCTTATTTCCTTTAATGCGTTTGGCCTCAGTTACTTGCCTTGACCATACACTTTATCATTTCTGTATAGAAAGTTTTTAGGATGTTAATTTTATATCCATGCCTTAAATAATTTGACATCTTAAAATGATGATACCTTTTTTCTTTGAGGTGGATAAGCATTCATGCTCTTCTTTGACAGAGATTTTACAACTTTTTATCCGACAAAAAAAGGACCGTCTCGAGCCAGAAAACACATGAGTCCTTCCACTGTGGAAATTACTGTGAACTTGCAAACCAGCTTTCATAGCAGGAGGTGGCAAGAGAACAGGTGGAAAAGAATATTTTCATATAGATAAGAAATGTCAAGGGACACACTTCAAAACACTTTTTTTTATAAATTGAAAAAGAAAAATGGTTACTTAAACCAATGGCATTGTACAGTAAACTACAAAGTGAAATATACCAAAAAGAGCATTTATCAAGCAATCATATTTTTATACCTTCTAAACACTTGCAATTTAGCTTCCTTTTTTTCCCCCTGGGGGTAGAAATAAAGGTAATCTAAGAGAAATGAAATTTAAAAAAATTTTTAATGAAAAAAAAAAACCCTTAAATATAGTAGTAATCAATGGCATAAAGCATCAGTATAGTATAAATAATTGTTTGTCACCAAGCATTTTCAGGGAGGTCTTTTCAGAGAAGATAAACAATATTTACACTTCCAAAGTACAATTATACAAGGTCTTTCATATTGAGTAGACCTAACCCATAGAAGAAAGAGAATTGTTTCTCAGGCTATAGCTGAATAATGGAAACTCCAGCAATTTTTTAAATCCCAAAATGATACTTTATTATAAAGATTTTATTAGCATATGAAAAATAGTGAATATGAAACAATCTCATATTTCTCAAAGCATCTTCATATGATTTTGAATTCTGAGGTCAATGATTGTAAAGTTTACTAAATCTCCTCTTGATGAAACCATAGTTGGCTAATTTTTCAAAATATTATATAGTTGCATTTTTAAGTAAGAATCATATTTACATAAAATTATAAGCATGCTGAAATGAGCACTTACTTTTGGCATTGATCAGCTTCTCCCTTGGTGAAATATCAGAGGAAGAAAGTTGCTCCTTTACTTTGGCAACATCTTTTGGATGTAAGAAGTCAAATAAGCTTTGTCCAGTCAAGCTAGCCTATTTATAAAGAAAATGTTTGTTTAAAATTAGTACTTGAATTTTTCTACATTTTTTCATATAAATATATGGTAAATACTGTTAAAGTGTCTTTTTCTTAAGCTCAAAATTACATCTACTACACTGTGTGATGTTAATGTGAAAAGCAGGATGATACTTATAGATAGAAATACATGCACACAAAACCGTATCTGGAAACAGACGAATCACAGACACCTAATTGCTAATATTCAGTGAACTCCTGTGAACATCCTCCAATTCACTTGTTACTTCTAAAACATTTTTTTTTACTTGGTAAAAGTAAAGAGATTGTCATTATAATATAATATGGAAATCACAGAGAATCTGTGATTTTATGGTATGACTCAGAGTTTTTTAAAAAAAATCACTATACTATTAAAAAACAAAATCTGGGGTGCCTGGGTGGCTCGGTCAGTTAAGTGTCTGACACTTGGTTTCAGCTTGGTTTTGGCTCAGGTCAATGATCTGGTGGTTCGTGAGATTGAGCCCCTCCTTGGGGTCTGCACTGATAGTGTGGAATCTGCTTGGGATTCTCTCTGTCCCACTCTGATAAACATTAAAAAAAATCCAACCTGGAACACCTCCCACTTCCCATTCCCCTTCTCCCCCAATATGTACAGCATTCCTACTCTATGCCTTTGCTTGCATGGTCTCATCACCTAGAATTCATTACTCCTTTCTCTACAAACTCAAAAATTCCCTAGTCACTCCAGTCAATTGCCTTTTACTCCCCCAGACTCCCTGCTCATCTTAAAGCCTAGGCAGACATTCTACTTTGTACATGAAGGCTTCCCTGACCCACAGTGATCACCCTTCTTGTGAAATCCTTTACTAGCTAGGTAGATATTATTATAGAAGACAGAACAAATGGACCAGCTGATATAAGTAGCCTGGTAGCAGTTAGATATCTCATATTTTTAAAACTAGCATTTTACAAATCAATCTGTGTTAACTGGTTAATAGAAGTTTATACACATAACTCGATGCCTCAAAGAAAATCAGGTTTCTGAGTCTGAAGAGCTGAAGACCAGACCCTGTATGAAGGGGATTCCAAAGCCCTCCTGAGTAGTCAGTGCCAAGAGGGACTGGATTCTGTGTCACTAATTTGGAACTTACATGCTATCCTGAATGGTTAAGTTATCTTTGCATGTGTATGTGCATGGTGTTCTCTGTCTGCTAGGAAATGATCAAGTCTTGCCCTACCTTTGTGTCCCCTAGGCAGCTAAAACCAGCAGCATGATTCATTGGGTTCTTATTCCTTCTGTAAGTAGGCTAGCAATACCTCTTCTTCTTATCTATGAATCTTATATCTTTCTCTCCAAATTTTCAAGTCTAGGGAGAATATAGGTGAAATTAATGAGAGTTAAGATTAAAGCTGTGGTCTATTCGATTTCTATTTTAAAGGAGACCACAGCATGATCTCACAGTTTATGAAATCAAGGCCCATGTCAGGATCTATGCTGACAGCAAGGAGCCTGCTTGGGATTCTGTCTCTCCCCTTCTCTCTGCCCCTTCTCTGCTCACATAATTCTCTCTCTCTCTCTCAAAATAAATAAATAAACTTAAAACAAATAAAGGAGACCACAGGTGCTAGTTTATTCACTCTGGTGGATTAGTGTTAGTGCTATAGCTGTTTAGTGACTAGTTTAGCTGTTGAGTGACTACTTTAAATTAAATGGTGTTTGGGAATGAGGAGGTAAAGAGATTATAAAGCTAGTTAAATAAAAGATGTATTTTAGAGTTTGTTGCCAGAGATTAGAGCAAAAGCTGTTATGCAATGCATATAACCTAATAAAATATAATAATGCAACCTTTGGAGGAAACAGAAGGGCAACTAACCTTTTTCAGGTAGTCTCAAATATAACAGCTATGTCTTTGCATCCTAAGAGACTAGTGTAATCATCATTTCCCATTTAAAGCTGAGGCTTAGGAAAATTAAATAACTTGCTGGAGGTCAAGAAGTGTATACACTTGTCAGTAATAAATACCCATACTCTTTCCATACATCTTTCCATCTCTCTTGGAGTTCTTCTAATCTAGCAAACATAAGCCCCAAGCCCAGTGGGAAGACAGGGTTCAGGAAGAGAACTTGGAAATATGTGTTTGTTCAAAAAAAAATTAAACGTGGAAAAATACCTGATCATAATTAAGAATTTTGGAGACTGATTTAGAAATGAAGAGAATTTTTCCTCTTTCACATCCAACCACAAATAGGAAGCCTTCTGCAGTCTAGGATTTAAAAATATAAAAGTAAATATTATTAAATATCTTCTTTCTTACACACATTCAGAGACTGTGAAAATTACTGTAGCAATAAAACTAAGAGTGGTTAGGGGCGCCTGGGTGGTTCAGTTGGTTGAGCATCAGACTCTTGATTTCAGCTCAGGTCATGATTTCACAGTTCGGGAGTTCAAGCCCCGGATCAGGCTCCGTGCTGACAGAGCAGAGCCTGATTGAGATTCTCCCTCTCTCTTTGCCTCTCAAAATAGATTAAAAAAATATTAAGAGTGTTCATAGAGATAGTAAAACTAGGAAAACTTCTGAAGATGTAAAAGGATTTGTGAAGAACATGAAATTGAACTCCAATCTAAACTCGTTTTTGACATGGATAATTTAGCCATGGAATTTTGGTTGAGAGATTTTCTAATACAAAAATTACCTATACCACATACAGAAACTACAAAGATATCAAAAGACATCCATCACATTTGCCCGAGGATGTTCTGAGATGCAGGGATTGTGTAGGCTAAGGACAAAAGAGAAGACATCCTATGATATACTTTTGAACTATGATAAGGTACTGCTCATTTAAACTAAATTTAAAAAATTCTAACATCAGCTACTCCCACTGATATCTACCCAGGACATCCTTTGGGAAGCAACCTATATGGAAATGGATATGTATGGACACAGGATGAGTCTGGCACTCCACTGGACATTTCCGTGATTAATTTCTATGAACTGGAAACAAACATGAGGTGAGTTAAGCAGACATATTCTATAAGGGCAGAACAAGTATTATATTAAGTTACGACTGAAAGAAACCCCCAAAAATTGGTAAGAAAGTTTCCAAAGCATACTATACATTGTGCTAACTTTAAAAATCTTTATCTTCAAAAAAAATCCTTTATATTTCTATCAGAAATATCATAGTTAAATTCAACTATTCAGGGGTGCCTGGGTGGCTCAGTCAGTTAAGTGTCTGACTCTTGATTTCAGCTCAGGCCATAACCCATGGTCATGAGATCTATCCCTGAGTCTGTACTGAGTGTGGAGCCTGCTTTCTCTTTCTCTTTCCCTCTGTGCTCCCCCCCCCCCCCAATAAATACATACATACATCTGCTCAAGTAAAAGAAGGGCCTTTTAGGGGCACCTGGGTGGCTTAGTCGGTTGAGTATCCGACTTGGTTTCAACTCAGGTCATGATCTCATGGTTCGTGAGTTTGAGCCCCTCATCAGGCTCTGCACTGATGGCACAGAGCCTGCTTGGGATTCTCTCTCTCCTTCTCTCTCTGCACCTCCCGGCTCGCTCACGTGCTCTCTCAAAATAAACAAACATTAAAATTTTTAAAAAATTAAATGAAGAGTGTCTGGATAGCTCAGTTGGTTAAGTGTCCAACTCTTGATTTCAGTTCAGGTTGTGCTCTCCCAATTCATGGGTTTGAGCCCCGCATCAGGCTCTGCACCAACAGTGCGGAGCCTGTTTGAGATTCTCTCTCTCTCTCTCTCTCTCTGTCTATCTCTCTCTCTCTCGCTGCCCTTCCCCTGCTCTCGCTTGCTCACTCTCTCTCAAAATAAATAAATACGCTTTTTAAAATGTTTTTATTTATTATTGAGACAGAAATAGAGCATGAGTGGGGGGAGGGGCAGAGAGAGAAGGAGACACAGAATCTGAAGCAGGCTCTTGGCTCTGAGCTGTCAGCACAGAGCCCGATGTGGGGCTTGAACCCATGAACTGTGAGATCATGACCTGAGCTGAAGTTGGATGCTTAACCTACTGAGCCACCCAGATGCCCCAATAAATAAGCTTTTAAAAAGATTAAAAGAAAAATGGACAAGTATATATATGAAAAATCTTTCTGTTTAATCATACTATGGCTTAAAGCCCAGAAGTCACAGCACAAGATCAAGACACTTATCACATCCTCGGGGCAAGATAAGCCAATGACACAGTCATATTTTCCATGTCAAATAAACCTCTAGACCAGTGAATATGAAAACCCACGCATATGAAACGATGAGAACAGAAATGTCAAAGCATCAGCTGAGAGCTCATAATAGTAACTGGCTAATGTGCAGGGAACAGGATCCTGAAGTAATAGGATATGAGGTAGAGGGCTTTGAAGGGGGTGGTGATGGGGAACGGATCCAATGGCATAGGAGGTGAGTGCAGTAGGTGATGTAAGTTTAGGATTAAAGACAAGCTTTGGTCCGTACATTGGAAAGTACCTATCCCC
The DNA here is from genome assembly GCA_028646485.1 of Cryptoprocta ferox. Taxonomy (NCBI): domain Eukaryota; kingdom Metazoa; phylum Chordata; class Mammalia; order Carnivora; family Eupleridae; genus Cryptoprocta; species Cryptoprocta ferox. The sequence goes on from CM053571.1 coordinate 76,631,804, forward strand.
TGTCTCTGCTTTCATCAGCCCAAGCTGAGACATGGGTACTTGTGCAACATATTTTTGTATTAAGGGAAATGTGGTGTAATAAGAGTCCCATGTGTTTACAACTGGAAGCAAACTGGAGAAAATCTGTGTCCCACTCAAGCAAAGCATAAAGGACAAATGCAGCTTAGACAAATAGAACTTTACTTACCTTAAGGATTAAATGTCTGAGCTCATTATCCTGAATAAATGAAGGTCTATAGTTACCTCCTGCATAAGAACTTGTGATGCCTAAAAATAAGACCAAAAGTTATGGAAAATAGTGTAGAGTTGGAAATGTAGTAAGTGCTCAGTGAACATTAGCACTGTTGCTGCCGCCACTATTGTAAATGGTATTTTCTCTTTTAACACATTCTAAGACCTTATTGTGATATTCTTTCATTATTACTAGATTAAAATGTCCTCATTTTATAATGTAAATGCTTAGAACTACATATTCCCTTATACTTAGATGTGTAGACAGTAGGAGCTGTATTTAAAAAAAGAGTAATATATTATCTATGACACTATAACATGAAACAATATTCAAGAATCTAATTACTTCTATAATTTCTTAGCTTATTAACACTGATCATATGAATTACCCTAAACAGGAAGATCGTGGAATTTTAAACCATTTCTATGGATTCATAATATTTTCCATATGGCTCTTTAAAAATCATACGGAGACTTCTTATAATAGACAAATATGTATAAAATCTAAGTGAAATAATTCAAGCCCTAAGAACAGAGCAATATTATATTTTTTTGAGCAATATTATATTAAAATAGCTGAACAGCTGACAAAATAAGGAATTAGTAGGTCAAAGTTTGAATGAGAGAAGTAAGGGAAGCACCAAAATCACATTTGCCCTAAAGGCATCTACCCACGTTGACAGAAGAAAGCCCTTTGTGGCCACATGGGGGCGCAGGTGGCCAGTCCACCAAGCCAAGGTGCCCTGTCCCCAGATAACCTCCAGGCAAGAGTGATTCACAGGTAAATCAACTTTCCCTCCCCTCAAGCCCTCTTCCTGAGGATTGCACAAACAGTTCCTTTTGCACGAGAACGAGGGTTAACATGCTGAGAGGGTCCTCTCCTCTACCCTGAGATATATTAACTACACACTGGTCCTTGGATGGATTTGCGGCTTGGGGGAAAAAATAAAAAACACTTCTTAGTATGATTTGATAAAGTTTTCTCATACTGGTAGCAACCTTATGAGCCTTGAATAAGCAAATGAAAATCTCAGGGGCACCTGGGTAGCTCAGTCAGTTGAGGGACCAACTATTAATTTTGGGTCAGGTCATGATCCCAGGGTGATGGGATTGAGCTCCATGTCTAGCTCTGTGCTGAGCATGGAGCCTGATTAATATTTTCTTTCTATCTATCTATCTATCTTTCAGAATCTACCTTCTAGGTAGGTTGCCAAGAATTCCCTCAAATGATCTCTTGTTATAATCACTACATGGCAACCCAGTGGGAGGAAGGTGAGAAAGAGCTGAAAGATACACACTGAGTTCCAGGCCAGGGTACAGCAATAAATCAATTTGAGCAAAGCAGTGATATCTGCTTGTCTGGCCTGAAGCAAGGTTGGCAAAGGTAGGCTGGGGAAACCCCGTCAGTGTAAACTGGCCAGAATAGGCGAGCCCCAACAGTGAGTGAGGACATGCTCATAAGGAAATGAGAGGTGGAAGGGCAGAGCTGAAGCTAGGGTGAGGTGTGTTAATTAAATGCATGCTGTGATATTCTGTACGTGTGCTGATGAGGGATAACAAATGTGGATGCTCAGATTTCTGCTGCAAAAACAAATGAGGAAACATGATTGCTTACCTTTATGACAGTGCTCATTAGGTTAAAATGATCGAAATCACAGTAAGTATTCTTCCACCTCCTTCTTACTCCCAACTCCACCATGAGTAAACACTGTGCTTGCCCTATATATATATATATATATATATATATATATATATATATATATATATATATATTATTCTTTACTCTTAACAACGACCCTATAAGGTAAGTGCATTATCCCTATTTTACAGATACAGAAGTTGAGGATTAGAATGTTCGATAACTGGAGTAAGTCACACAGCTCTTAAGTCAGGGAGCCAATTCCTCCTCTTGAACCCAGGAGGTTTGGCTCTGGGACCTACATGCATGCACCACTGTACCCCACAGTACTATGACTGCACACATACAATGCCCACGGTTTCTCTGGAAGCACATGACGAAAAGAAGGGCTGCTCTAAGTGTGGTCTGTGGACCAATGTCATCAGCAAACTGTGGAACGTGAGTACCGCAATTAAGAACAAGCATTTAGACACTTTGATGGAAATGTGACACCGTTGTGGATCCCAGCCCATGATCATTTTTCTAGTAATTAAGTGTATTTCATAATGGTTGGAGGTGGATAACACTAGTCCTCCACCCAGCTAATTGGAGAAGCACTGTTTATAGTGCAAAAAATCATTTACCATCCTTCTGTCTTTAAAGTTATTATGTAGGGACCAAAATAACACAATCCACCTGCAGCCCTCTGATGATTTGGTGTCTAGGCTTTTGTGGTGCGAGCTGGGGGTATACGTTGGTAAATGCCCTGGAATGCAGACAGATCCAGTGGCCTTAAGTCCTTTGACTTGTGGGCAATACTGACTAAAGGGTACGCTCCGGATGTTCGAGGAGTACTTGACCAGTGCACTTCAGCTAAGAAGGGCCCAGGGCAAAAACCTGTGCTCCATTTCACAGAATCTGCACTGGATTTAGACAATGTCTTCTCCCCACGGAGCTTCTGTTGCTGCTCCTGTCGCTCATACTTCCACTGTAGCATTTATCACACTAGGTTTTAATGATCTCTGCCTGGGTCTGACACCCTTGCTTACTGTGAACCCATAGGGCATAGAGATCTTGCTTCCTTTTCAAGTTCCCAGCACAGACAGGAAGCTAATTGCTGCCCAGTGCATGTTTGTTGAAATAGTTGATAATTCGTGGCTTTTCCCTTAGGTCCTCTTCCCTCGGGGCCTTGTGAATGTGAAAATTGTTGGGTAATTTTAGGGTTCAATCAAATGACCTCAGTTGAGCCTGCTAATGTTCATTGCCAAGATTTAAGGGAAATATTGCATCAACTTATGCAAGATCCAGTTGTGGGTAAAAGAGAATGTTATTTCACAACAGACAGTTATGAAAATGAGACCTCCAGTCACACTCCAAAAAGGAAGCTTGCCAAGCAGTATCCCCACACTTGTGCTGTTCTGCATGGCATTGAAGGGGCCAAGGCTGTATTTTTCCCCACCGCCTACTCTCCAGATCTGCACATACTCAGCTTGTTTGTTATTCTAACACACGTGGAAATCTAAGGAAGGTGATTGAAAATATCTATTTTTTGTTAAAGGGACTTCTTAGGCAGAAAAGAAAAGGCTATGACTAGAACATTATGAAAGAAAAATATTTCACTGGTAAAAACAAATATATACTAAAGATAGTGGATCCACCACTTACAAAGCTAGAATGATAGTTACAAGACAAAGGTGGTAAAATTTTATCTACAAAAAAATCAATCGAGGATACACAAAATAAAAAGATGTAAAATATGACATATACATAAAATGTGGAAAGGGGGAGTACAAATGTAGTGCTTTTAGAATGTGTTCGAAGTTAAGTGACCGTCACCTTAATATAGGCTGCTCTATACTTAGGATGTTGTATATGAAACTCATGGTTACTACAACCAAAAAGCTATAATACATACACAAGAAATAAGAGAAAGAAATCTAAGAATAACACTAAAGAAAGTCATCAAATCACAAGGGAAGGGAACAAAAGAAGAAGAAAGAAATGGAGAAGAACTACAAACACAACCAGAAAACAATTTTTAAAATGCCAGTATGTACCTATCAATAATTACTTTAAATGTAAATAAACTTAATGCTCCCATTGAAAAACACAGGGTGACTCAATGGATAACAAACAAAACAAGACCCAACTATATGCTGCCACATCAGAGCTAAAGACACAGACTGAAAATGAAGGAATGGAAAAAGATATTCCATGCAGACAAAAGCAAAAGAGAAGATGGGGTAGCAATACTTATATCAACAAAATAGGCTTTAAAACGAATAACAAGAAACTAAGAAGGCCATTACGTACTAATAAAGGGATCGCTCCAACAAGAGGATATAACAATTGTAAATATCTATGCATCCAACATAGGGGCACCTAAATACATAAGGCAAACATTAACACACATAAAAGAAGAAATTAACAGTAATACAATAATAGTAGGGGACGTTAACACCCTACTTATATCAATGGATAAATTCCCTAGGAAGAAAATAAGGAACCAGTGGCTTTGAATGACAGAGTACAACAGATGGGCTTAACAGATATGCATACACAAAACACCCCATCCAAAAACAAGAGAATACAGATACTTTTCGAGTGCATGTAAAACATTCTGCAGGATAGATCACATGTTAGGCCACAAAACAAGGCTCAGTAAGTTTAAGAAGACTGAAATAAAGACTGAAATCCTATCAACCATCTTTTCTGACTACAACAGTATGAAACTAGATAGAAATTGATAACAAAAAAGAAACCTGGAAAAACACAAATGTGTGGAGGCTGAAAAAATATGCTACTAAACTATCAATGGGTCAACAAATCATAGAGGAAAGGAAAAAAATACGTGGAGATAAATGAAAATGTAAACAATGGTTACAAATCTCTGAGATGTAGCAAAAGCAATTCTAAGAGGGAAGTTTATAATGATACAGACCCAGCTCAAGGAAGAAGAAAAATCTCAAACAATCTAACTTTATACCTAAAGGAGCTAGAAAAAGAACAAAACCCAAAGTTAGTAAAAGGAAGAAAATTATAAAGATCAGAATGGAAATAAAAGAAATACAGACAAAAAAGAAAAAAACCCAGAAAAGATCAGTGAAACTAGGAGTTCATTCTTTAAAAAGATAAAATTGTTAAAACTTTAGCCAGATTTATCAAGAAAAAGAATCAAACAAAATCAGAAATGCAAGAGAAGTTGCAACCAACACTACAAAATTTCAAAGGATTACAAGACTACAAAAAATTATATGCAAACAAATTAGACAAACTAAAAGAAATGGATACATTTCGAGAAACCTACAGTCTTCCAAAACCGAATCAGGAAGAAAGAATCTGAACAATTACCAGCAATGAAATTGAGCCAGTAGTCAAAAACTCCCAATAAACAAAAGTCCAGGGCCAGATGGCTTCATCGGTGAATTCTACCAACATTTAAAGAAAATTAATACCTACCCTTCTCAAATCATTCCAAAATATAGAAGAGAAAGGGAAACTTCCAAATTCATTCTACGAGGCCAGCATTATCCTGATTCCAAAACCAGACAAGGACACTACAAAACAAGAAAGTTACAGACCATTGCCCTGATGAACACAAAAATCCTCAACAACATACTACCAACCAAATTTAACAATACATTAAAAGGATCATTCACCATGATCAAGTGGGATTTGTTCCAAAGATGCAAGGATAGTTCAGTATTTGCAAATCAATCAAAATACACCATATTATAAAATGAAAGACAAAAATCACATGATCACCTCAACAGATGCAGAAAAAACATTTGACAAATACAATATTCAGATAAACTCAACAAAGTGGGTATAGAGGGAACATAACATAATAAAAGCTATAAATGACAAACCCAGAGCTAACTTCATCCTTAGTCGTACAAAGCTGAGTGCTTTTCCTCTAAGATCAGGAAGAAGACGAGGATGTTCATTCTCACCACTTTTATTCAACATAGTACTGGAAGTCTTAGCCACAGCCATCAGATAAGAAAAAGAAATATGAGGCATCTAAATTGGTGAGGAAGGAGTAGAATTGTCACTATAAGCAGATGACAAAATACTTTATATAGAAAATCTAAAGACTCCACCAAAAAACTATTAGAATAAATGAATTCAGTGAAGTTGCAGACTACAAAATCAATATACAGAAATCTCTTGCACTTCTATATACTAATAACTAGCAGAAAAAGAAATTAATAGAACAATTACATTTAGCATTGCATCAAAAATAAAAAATACCTAGGAATAAATTTGACTAAGGAAGTGGAAGAACTATACTCTGAAAACTGTAAGACACTGATAAAAGACTTGGAAAGATGACACAAATGGAAAAACATACCATGTGCACTTAAGACAAAGCTTTTAGTGAAACCAAGATTTTGATACCTAGATTAGTATTCTCTCCACATACAGAATATTAACAAGCATCAAAATTGATGCCTATAAAGCTGAAAGACACATCTATACAGAATCTCAGTAGCCAATAACAACAAAACAAACGAATCAAGGACTTGATTACAGGAAGCATTTCACAAATCCAAGAGTGGAAGCCATTTCCAAACTCACCTTTTAAAGATCTCAAGTGTTGGACAGCCATTCTTAAAACCGTAAGTTTGTCCAGTCTACGTGCCATGGGATTGCACTGGGGGATCATTGCAGACAGCTCTTCAATCAGGGTATTCATTTTATCTCTCCTCCGCTTTTCAGTTTGACTATGAGCTTCTCTAAGAAGGAAAAGAACCTCCTTTATTTTTAACAATGAGCAGACCCACGATTACCCCAGAGGCACTAGCTGGAGCCTGAGGAGGCCAGTGAGCACACACTGTCCTTGCTCCCAACTCTGGCCCTGCACTTGCAGGTCAGGGAAGAGGAGGGCACTGCTGAGCGCAGGGACAGGGCTCGTTCGCAGTGCTCTCACCCCACCAACTACTGCTGCTCCTTCCTCCCTATCTTATTTCTGGAAGCCTTCAAGAATTAAGATGTGTCTGAGAGCCACGTGGGTAGTTTTATAACTTCCAGTCTTCAGAGGAAGAGTTGGGTAGCCTTCCACTGCAGCTCACTCCTCCTGGGTACTAGAGTCAGCAGTTATCAGCATCATTTTTTTAAAAAAAAATGTTTGTTTTTGAGAAAGAGAGAGAGAGAAAGATACAGAATCCAAAAGGGCTCCAGGCTCTGAGCTGTCAGCACAGAGCCCAACACGGGGCTTGAACTCACAAACCGTGAGATCATGACCTGAACTGAAGTCCGAAGCTTAACTGACTGAGCCACCCAGGCGCCCCTGCAGTTACCAGCATCTTAACCACATTCTCTTCCACAGCTCCTTCCCATGGGGCTACGAAAGTATGCAAGTCTCTCCATCTGGTGTGTGTGTGGGGGGGAGGGGACAACATTTTCCCAATTCTAGGGATTTTCCCCCTTGCTGTCTTCCCTTCTCAGCCAGCTTCCTGGGAAGAACACCATCTCCACTATGTCTTTCACTTCACAGGCAGTCCCCTTTCCATCTATTAAAATCAACCTCCCACAGACACTGCCCCACTGAAACTATTTCTAGTTTCCTTGTTTTATGCAGTTCCTTCCTGATCCCTGCCTTGAATTTGACAATACTGACATTCCTCATTCTTTTTCTGGCTTCTGTGACTGCTCAGCTCAGTCCCCTTAGTCTCTCCATCAGCTCTTCTTCAATCCTTAAACAGCAGTGTCCCCAAGATTCCCTAGTTGGCTATACTCTTTCCTCACCTTATAGCTTCACCCTAAGATATCTTCTTCCTGCAAAGACTTTACAATTGTACATAAGCTACTTACTGTGAAATCCCTACCTCATTCATACTTCACCCAAGTCCCAACCTTCAAAACTTGAATTACACACCTAAATGATTCATAAGTGCCTTAAGCCTCAAGTAATCCCACACTGAATACATTCTTTGCAATTTACCCCATTTTATTTCTCCTTCCTCTCTTATCCCTGATTTACTCCTTCTATAGAGTTTATCTTGATTGCTGACATCACTAGGGTCATTCTAGACCCTTCCTTCTTTACTCTGAGGAACCAAATAATCACAAACTCCTATAGGTTCTAGTTCTTAAAACAGTTCTTAAGTATGTCTTCTCTGCCTCTCCATCCATTCTGCTGCCACCTAAATTCATTAGGTGATAGCTCACTGCACTATCCCCAAAAGCCTTTTAACCTGCTATACCTTCTAGAGTCTTCTTTCAGTCTATACAAACCATGACTTCCAAAATTATTCTAAAACATATGAAGTCATCTAATTCCACTGCATATAGCTGCTAAAATACATTTCCACTGCCTAAGAGGAAGGGCCAAATTCCCTAATGACTCTCAAGGTTCTCCAGGCCCTGGCTTGTGCGCTCATTCAGTTCCATCTCCTTATGTTTTCCCTACCTCTCCAAGTGTTATTCAGTAGCAATGCCAACTGACTTGCTAGTTCTCAAACATGCCAAGTCATCTCACATCTCCTCTGACTTGCTCTTTACTAGGCTTAGAATATCCTTCCCTTCTATATTCGTAGAAAAACCCTACTTCAAACTCCAGCTCGGTTATTCTCCCGAAACCTTTCTATGACTACTACATGATTAATCACCTCCCTCTCTCCACTACCTCAGGACGTTTTATACCGCTACCCTATATCATCAAACCTAAGCCACCATCTGTTGGAAATTCAGTATTTAATCCATACGAAGGAAAGAAAAATGTTGCCAATTAGCAGGAAGAAGCCATTGAGAAGACATTTTTCACAGATGGTGAAATGTAGGGGAAAAAATTACATTTCAAGGATTATCTTATTTTACTCTTCATACTTAACTGTAAACATTTGTCTGTTTCTCCTACAACACCCAGATCATGGCAACTCCAGAATTTCCACATAAGAATTTTAAAAGGACAATCTGATGGGTAAGCAGTAGGAGACTTGCTTTGACCTGTTATTATAACAACTTTATTTTTTATTATTTTTATGTTTGTTTATTTTTGAGAGACAGACAGAGCATGAGGGGGTGAGGGGCAGAGAGAGAGGGAGACAGAATTTGAAGCAGGCTCTAGGCTCTGAGCTGTCAGCACAGAGCCTAACACAGGGCTCAAACCCATGAACCGCGAGATCATGACCTGAGCCGAAGTCAGACGTTTAACTAACTGAGCCAGCCAGCCGCCCCTATAGCAACTTTAAATTAGACGAAAGAAAATGTTATTTTTCTACATAAAAGAGTGGGGGAGGGGAGAACACTAATAGAGACCATACTCCCCTCTCCCCCAACCATTCACCGTTGGGTAATGCCATTCCTGGAACAAAATATGTACTTTTGAGTGAACTGGATGGAATTCAAATTATATGTATATTCACATAAAATTTAGTTATACACTCATACTTTGGTCTATTTATGAGTAATTTTTAGATTAAAATTTAATGATTAGAAGAATGCTATAGTTATCCTCGTGCTAGAATCATCACCTTGTTTCTACCAGTATTCCCCACTAGCATGGACAATAGTAATGGACAGATGTGCCCGATGCCAGGGCTGTACAGCAGACAGGGTGCTCTTAGAGCTACAGGTTAGAGACAGGTGAGGACAGGTGGGAGCAAGGACCCTGTGGAGAGCAATGAATGATGATAGTAGGAACCAGAGGAAGGCAAAATAGCTAGTTTTTGAATAAAGCTCTTTACTGGAAGGAGATGCATTTGACAAGACTTCTGGAGAATCGTATGAAGGAAAGGCATGCTTGCCAGAGGCTGATGCTTTGCTTCATAATGAAGCATCAAGGCTCTGGCTCTTAATTCTGTGTACTGTTACTGCCACTTTGACCCATGCTGGTGTTTTATAAATCACATCAAAAGCCAGAATAAATGAAGAAAAAGCAACACTAAGATCGGCCAGGTTGCCAGATATAGAAAAATTTTTGTTGATGTTGAGACTATGTTGAAACAACTGACAAAGAATTTTACAACGATGAATTCCTTAACCATTAGAAGCTCCTCACGAGTAATCGTGATTTGTTTATAAAAGGAATCGGCTCTTCTCTAGTGCTTAAAGAAAATAACATTTTAATAAATGGCTCTTGTAGGAAAAATTTAAAGGCACCTCAAGACAAAATGTTATTCAAGTAGATAGAAAAGGCAACAGATACTTGACCGGCACTACTTCTCAGAGCATAACGAATGAGAAAAACCTCATATTCATGAACCGATTCTGTCTTGATGTTGCCTTTTATTTTGCCTAAAGGTTTGCATGTGCAGCCTTTTCCACCCACCCTGTGCCAATCTCACAGTTTAATGTACCTGAAGGACTTCATTTGTATGTATTGTTCACCATCTTCCTTTCTACAAAAAAGCAGGATAAAATGTCAAGCTACATGAAACAGATTTTATATAATTCTTGAAAGAGAAAGAAATGTGAGATTAAGTACCATCATCCTAATTCCTGTTCAGTGTTTAGTTATGAATGGTACCTAGTGACTGGAAACAAGGAAACAATTATTACTGTAGACACAGCGATAGTTCTCCTCCTGAGGTTATAGGCACATGATCCCCAATGGGGTGGCGGGAACCACGGTAGCTGACAATGAACAGTAATTGGTGCTCTACTTAAAAAGGATCTCATGCCAATCCTGAGAAATATAATTTTCATATGAATAATATTAAATAGAATAATTTTTAAACAATTGATGGCTTAACCAAAAATTTTATTGTAACTATATTAAAATAGCCTAAAAATGAGTTAAGAATCTCAGACCTTTAAACAAAAGGAATTTATTTTGTTAAACTCATCTGGATGGTGAAAACTATCACTGAAGGCTAGAAAGTCTGGTCACTTGCCAACAATATTAATATTCACAGTAGCATACTCCCTAGCAGACTATGCCAGATGTACATGTGTGTTTGTGTATGTGTGTGTGTATTCATTAAGAAATGTAGTCACCAGACCACTACTAAAATGAAATATACTGATGGTGATAGAATACTTTCCATATTAAAATATTATGCAGGCTGAGCAGTTTAATATATATATTTTAAGAAATATATTTCCAAATGTATCAAAACAAACAGACAAAAAAAACCACTCTTAAATACAGAGAACAAACTGGTGGTTGCCAGAGGGGAAGTGGATGAGATTGGCAAAATAGGTGAAGAGAATTAAGAGGTACAAAATTCCGGTTATAAAATATAAATAAGTCACAGAGATGAAAAGTACAGCATGGGGAACACTGTCAATAATATTATAATAATGTTATGTGGTGACAGATGATAACTGCATTTATCATAGTGAGCATATTCAATGTGTGGAATTGCCAAATCACTATGTTGTACACCCAAATCTAATATAACATTTTATGTCAACTGAAATTCAATAAGGAAAAAAACTCAAATGATGAAAGAGATTCGAAAAACATTCAAAAGAAAGTGACACACACAGAAGAAAAAAAAAACCAACTCACAAATAAGCCTAATATAAATATGATTGAGATTGCAAAGAATGCCAAATAGAACAAAATAAACATTAGTAAGACTATAATTCCAGAACACTTTTCTAAAATTTAGAAAAAATCTTGAAATTATATATTGAAAGGATACCACAACCATGTTAGCGTGGCCAACAAGGAATCATAGTTGTTGAAAAAACTACTTTATTTTTCTTTAAAGTTTATTTTGAGAGAAAGAGAGCAAGCACGTGCAAGCAGGGGAGGGGCAGAGAGAGAGGAGAGAGAGAATCCCAAGCAGGCTTGGTGCTGAGAGTGCAGAGCCCAATGTGGGGCTTGAACTCACAAACCGTGAAATCAAGAGTGGGACACTTAACTGAGCCACCCAGGTGCCTCATATTTAAAGCTACTTTAAGGAAAAAAAAAACCACTGGACAACCAGGCAAAAAGGCTAAGTCACTAATAAGGAAAAGAAAATAATATTGTCAGTAGATTTTTCAACAATTCTTAATGCCCAAATTTAAGATATTCAAGGAAGGGAAATATGAGTCCAGGATTTTATATCTACCCAAATTGACCTCCAAGTAGAAAGCTGCAAAGTATTGTAAACTTGCCAAATTACAGCCTATACTGATCCCATGAGCCCTTCCTAAAGAATCTATTAGAAAAGGACATTCCGACAACTAAAAGACTGAGAGACAGTAATATAAGAATCCGTGCTGATCATTAGATATAGATATACCTATAGAACAAAGCTAATCCATAGTTATAAAGGAAAGAGAGAAAAAGAGGCAAGCTGTTTTCTAAAAATACATATTTAAAAAATAAATTTCCAAATGCATCATTTTTCTGGGGGGGATTTGAAAAACTCAGAGGAAAGTACCCATAATCTCACCTGAAAGTAATCATAGTTAATATTTTAATGTGTCTCCTTCCAGTCTCTTTCTTAAACACGTATCTAGATACATACAGAGAACAGCTTTCACTATTTAATTTAGATATGGTGGGTGTGTGTGTATTTATGTAGATGTGTATTCCATATATAAACAGAATATATATTATATATGGAATGTATGATATATGGAATATTACATATAATGAACAAATTTCAGATAATAGTGTATAATTTTTTACATCTTGTTTTATTCACTTAACATTGTAATACAAATATTTCCCATACCATCACATATTCTTGGGGAACAGGACTGGAAAAGATTAAATAAATAGCCCACTGGTTAGCTAAACCATAATTTAATCATTTCTATTACTGGATATTTCAATATTCTGATTTTTAAATATTATAAAGAATATGGTAATACTATTATGGTGCATGCATATTTCATTATTTTCCCATGATAATTCCCTAGAAATACATTATGGATAAGTATTTTAAGGTTTCTGATTCATCTTGCCAAATTTCCCGCTTAACAACGATCACTTTCCAAAATCTGAAAAAAGTTTAGCCTACCTTTGAACTATTTTATTTATTTCATGTATTTAGAGTTTTTAATATTTTCCTACTTAAAAAATGCTGTCTGTAGAAAAATTAATAAGCTTTATAAGGAGATGTTTATAAATGTTCCAAATAAAAAGAACCATTAAGATAAAAACTTAAGGGATGCTTTTCCTTTTCACTGTCTAAATAAAGAATAGCTTTCATAGTTGTGGTACTTTTCAAAAATATTTTAAAATATTTAGTAATAAACCTAATCAAAGATGTAAAAGATCTGTATGCTGAAAACTATAGAAAACTTATGAAAGAAACTGAAGAAGACACAAAGAAATGGAAAAACATTCCATGCTCATGGACTGGAAGAAGAAACATTGTTAAAATGTCAATACTACCCAAAGCAATCTACACATTCAATGCAATCCCAATCAAAATTGCACCAGCATTCTTCCCAAAGCTAGAACAATCCTAAAATTTATATGGAACCATGAAAAACCCCGAATAGCCAAAGTAACGTTGATATAGAAAACCAAAGCAGGAGGCATCACCATCCCAGACTTTAGCCTCTACTACAAAGCTGTAATCATCAAGACAGTATGGTATTGGCACAAAAACAGACACATAGACCAATGGAATAGAGAACCCAGAATTGGACCCACAAATGTATGACCAAGTAATCTTTGACAAAGCAGGAAAGAGTATCAAATGGAAAAAGACAGCCTTTTTAACAGATGGTGCTGGGAGAACTGGACAGCAACGTGCAAAATAATGAACCTGGACCACTTTCTTACACAATACACAAAAATAAATTCAAAATGGATGAAAAACCTAAATGTGACACAGGAAACCATCAAAACCTAGAGGAGAAAGCAGGCAACAACCTCTTTGACCTCAGCTGCAGCAACTTTTTACTCGCCATGTCTCTGAAGGGAAATAAAGGCAAAAATGAACTATTGGGACCTCATTAAGATAAAAACCTTCTGCACTGCAAAGGAAACAATCAACAAAACTAAAAGGCAACTGACAGAATGGGAGAAGATATTTGAAAATGACATATCAGATAAGGGTTAGTATCCAAAATCTATAAAGAACTTACCAAACCCAACACCTGAAAAACAAATAATCCAGTGAGGAAATGGGCAGAAGACATGAACAGATATTTTTCCAAAGAAGACCTCCAGATGGCCAACAGACACATGAAAAGATGCTCAACATCAACTACCATCAGTGAAATACAAATCAAAGCTTCACTGAAATATCACCTCATACCGGTCAGAGTGGCTAAAATTAACAACTCAGGAAACAACAGATGCTAGAGAAGATGTGGAGAAATGGAAACCCTCTTGCACTGTTGGTGGGAATGCAAACTGGTACAGCCACTCTGGAAAACAGTGTGGAGATTCCTCAAAAAATTAAAAATAGAACTACCCTATGACCCAGCAGTAGCACTACTAGGAATTTATCCAAAGGATACAGGAGTGCTGATGATAGGGGCACATGTACCCCAATGTTTATGTAGCACTTTCAACAATAGCCAAATTATGGAAACAGCCCAAAGGTCCATCAACTGATGAATGGATAAAGAAGATGTGGTTTATATACACAATGGAATACTACTTGGCAATGAGAAAGAATGAAATCATTCCATTTGCAGCAACAGGGATGGAATTGGAGGGTATTTTATGGTGAGTGGAATAAGTCAGTCAGAAGGACAGATATCATATGTTTTCACTCATATGTGGAACTTGAGAAACTTAACAGAAGACCATGGGGGAAGGGAAAGGGAAAAAATAGTTTCAAACAGAGGGAGGCAAACCCATAAGAGACTTAAATACAGAGAACGAACTGACGATTGATGGGGGGAAGTGGGGGAGAGGGGAAAATGGGTGATGGGCATGGAGGAGGGCACTTGTTGGGATGAGCACTGGGTGTTGTATGTAAGTGATGAATCACAGAAATCTACCCCCGAAACCAAGAGCATATTGTGTACACTGTATGTTAGCTAACTTGACAATAAATTACATTTTAAAAAACTCAAGGAATTCATAACCCAAAATGATATATATTTTTTCACATATGTTATTTGAAACATATATGATTTCACATATGTAATTGAGAATCATGTAGTTTTTACTATCCCCATATCACAGATGAAGGAATTGAGTCCAGTAAGTTTAATGATTGCTCAAGGTCATATACCTAACAGCAGGCTGGTATGCCTTCCATTAAGCCTCTCCTGTTGCTGTCATCATTGCCAGTCTGCTCTGTTATTGGTCTCTGAAGCAAAAGACTAGGTTAGATTAAGTCAGCTTCTTTTCCTTTCTCTTTTCCCTTTTTAGTCTGATGTCATATTTAGGGAATAAAACAAAATAATTTTACAGGTGAATGATTTTCTTCCTATTGGTCTGGAACTATATGTATATACACATTACTTCAATTTCAAAAGCAAACTTTGGCTGGTATGAATCATTTTTTTTGCTTTGATTACAGATGTTTTGGCAAATGAACTCACTTGCTGAACTTGCCTCCTTGGTGAAATCCAAATATACTATTATTTAATGGTCCCTGATAGAACAGAAAAAAGGCATGATTGTTTCAGCCAAACAATTCACTTCTTGTTTGCAGCACAAACCTAGGTTATTAGTAAATTTGCTATCTATATTTTTTCCTCCATGTTGGCATTCGGTCTATAGTCATATTTTTACATATGGATTTAACAAGCTTTCTGATATCAATAATGTTCACATTACTTAGATGCACTTTCTTAGTGTAGCATCTTATATAACAGAAACGTAACTGTGTTTTTCAAAAAACTGTGTTTTTCAACAAGTGCCAGTTTTCCTTAAAAACTACTTTCACCGCATTCTGGGTGAAATGTAAGCCTTCTCCCTACATCAAACAAAGACAAATGAAATTGGAAGCAAATATATTCCAAATATTTCCCAGATTTGCTTTTCTCATGCCTTCCTCTTTTTAAAACCCTCTTCCTTTGGTTTGAGATACTCCTACTTCGGAGCCATGTCTTCTCACATTTGAGGTAGGATTCTCTCCTTACTTTACTATGTCTAGGCCCACGTACCCCCAGAGTATATCCACAGCCCCCAAGTCTTCCCACTCCACAAACCTCCCCCAGTGACTTGCATCCATGCCAATCTCGGCACATGCTGTCTGTACATTAATGATGTGTGAATCTCTTTCTCCAGACCAGGCCTCAACCCTGAGTTCCAGACCCTCTCACCCAACTGCCTACTTGAAGATTCCAGAAATAACACATTGTCATTGTGTCCAAAACTGAATTCATCATCTACCTGTCAATCTCAACATATAATACCACCCTCCATGTAGGTAACCAAGTCAGAAAATTTGTTGGACATTTCCTGTATGCCTGCCCTCCCTAACCAGCAGTTATGAATTCTCTTGTAAGTGTGTCATAATATGTCTCTCCCTTTTCATGTCCTGCTGTCCAGAGCTACTCTCTTAGACCAAAAGCTCAGAAAACAATCCCTAGCAAGAACATCTCAGCTATTTTCTCTGCCTCCTGGATTTTCCCTTTTCAGCCCATCCTCCATGCTGTTTTCCATAGTGATTCTTTGAGGATGTAAGTCTGTGCCACTTTGCACCTGGTAGAAGAGCTATGTTCTTTTTAAAAATGGAAAATGACAAGTGTCAGCAAGGATATGGAGAAACTGGATCCCTCGCACATTGCTGGTGGGAATGTATAATGGCACAGCCACTGTGGAAAATAGTTGTGGTTCCTCAAAAACGAAACAGGATTACCACATGACCCAACAATTCTACTCCTAGGTATATACCCAAAAGAATTTAAAGCAAACAGATACGTGTCCACCAAAATTCATAACAGCATTATTCACAATAGGCAAAAGATAGGAACAACGTAAATGCACAACAGATGAATAGATAAACAAAATGTGATATATGGCAACCCCTGGGCAGAGCACCACGGGACCTCTCCCCGCCCAGGTATGCACACTGCCTCGGCTCCAGCCACCCCTCCAAGGCACTCTCTGTACAGACAATCCTGGAACATACTTGTCTGCACCCACTAGCTATCCTACCAGGGCACTCTCTGTGTAAAGAGCCAAGGGATCTGCTGGTCCACATACTGACTTGGCTCTAGTCACCCCACCAGGGCACCCCCTGCAATCAGTGCCCCCAGAAACCCCAGCTTGCACTCACTTCAGCTGTCCTGCCAGAGTGCCCTCAGTGTACAGAACCTGAAACACTTTGGCCTGCATCTTCAATTTTAGCTGTCTAGACAGTGTGTCTGTGCATGGAGAGCCCTGGAATCCCACAGCATACACCCACTTCAGCTTCAGTGGTCCTACTAGGATGCCCTCTGTGTGTAGAGCTCCACGACACCCTGAAGAATACCCACTTCAGCTTCAGCTATCCTGCCAAGGTCCTTCTGGGTGTAGAGCCTTGGGACACCTCTGCATGCATCCACTATTCTGCCAGAGCACCTGCTGCATGAAGAGCCCAGGGACCACACTGTGTGGTGAGTCCTGGGACACCCAGCCCATGCCAGACACATCTCCAGCCAGTGTAAGTCACCAAGCACACAAGGTCTACATAGGAAGTTACCATACATAAGACAATTCCTTCAAGTTTAGAAGTAGTTATTCTGCCTAATTCATGGAAACAAATATAAGAAGTCAAGCAAAATGGGCAGATAGAGAAATATGCTCCAAAAGAATGAACAAGACAAAAACTCAGAAAAAGGACCTAAATGAAATGGAGGTAAGCAATATGCCTGATAAAGAACTTAAAGTAATGACCATAAAGATGCTCACTGGACTGGAGAGAAAAGTAGATGAACTCATGGAAACCTTCAATAAAGAGATAGAAAATATAAAAAAGAACAAATCAGAGTGGAAGAACACTATAACTGAGATAAAAAAATATATTAGAGAGAATCAACAGTAGATTAGAGGATGCACATATCAGTGATCTGGAAGACAGGGTAACGAAAAGCACATAAGCTAAAGGACAAAAAGAGAAGAAAATAATAAACAAATGAAGGTAGGTTAAGGTATCTCTTGAACAGCATCAAGTGAAAAAACATTCTCATTACAGGGGACCTAGAAGAAGCAAGAGAAAGGGAAAAAACTTACTTGAAAAAATAATAGCTGAAAACTTCCCTATTACAGGGAAGGAAATAGACATCCAGGTTCAAGAAGCACAGAGTTCTAAACAAGATGAACTGAAGGAGGTCCAAACCAAGACACATAATAACTAAAATGTCAAAGGTTAAAGATAAAGAGTGACTTGGGGGTGCCTGGCTAGCTCAGTCAGTAGAGCACACTACTCTTGATCTCAGGGTCATCAATTCAAGCCCCAAACTGGACATAGAACCTACTTTTAAGAAAAAGATATTTTCTTTTTTTTTTTTTGAAGTTTATTTATGGTGTGTGTGTGAGGGGGGGTAACACCCCAAGCAGGCTCTGTGCTGCCAGCCCAGAGCCTGACATAGGGCTTGATCTCACAAACCATGAGATCATGACCTGAGCCAAAAATCAAGAGTTGTACACTTAACTGACTGAGCCATCCAGGTGCTCCCAAAGAGAGATTTTCAAAAGCAGCAAGAGAGAAGCAAAAATTTACCTACAACAAAAACCCTATAAGGCTATCAACTGAGTTTTCAGCAGAAATTTTGCAAGCCAAAAGGAAGTGGCATGATATTTTCAAAATAAGATGGAAAAAAAATTACAACCAAGAATACTCTACCTGGCAAGGTTATCACTCAGTATTGGAGGAGAGAGAAAGAATTCCACCACCACCACCAAAATGATTTTATTACCACAGAACTAGCCTTACAAGAAATGTTAAAGGAACTTCTTTAAGTGGAAAATAACCATTATTAGATGTTAGAAAATTATGAATAAAGATATAAAATATGACAGCATATACATAAAACATGGAGGAAAGAGTGAAACAAAAAGTTTAAGAATGTGTTTGAACTCAAATGACCATCAAAAGAGTGCTATATACTTAGGATGTTATATATGAACCCCATGGGAACACAAACCCAAAACCTATAATAGACACACAAAGAAAAAAAAAAAAAGAAAGCCAAACATGATGCTATAGAAAGTCATCAATCACAAATAAAGAGAGCAAGAGAAGAACTACAAAAAAAAAAAAAAAACAAACAGAAAAAAGGATGGTAGTAAGTATATACCTACCAATAATTACTTAAAATGTAAATGGCCTAAATACTGTAATCAAAAGACACAGGTGGCAAAATTGATTTAAAAAAAATGCTGTCTACAAGAGACTCACCACAGACCTAAAAACACATACAGACTGAAAGTAAAACGATAGAAAAAATATTCCATGCAAATGGAAGTGGGAGGAAAAAGTCCAGAGTAGCAATACTTATATCAGACAAAATAGACTTTAAAATTAAGACTGTAACAAGAGTCAAAGAAGTCCATACATAATGATAATGGGCTTAATCCAAGAAGAGGATATAATGATGTAAATATCCACACATCCAACATAGGAGCACCTAAATACATAAATAGAGAAATTGACAGTAATACAATAATAATGGACTTTAACAGCCCATTTACATCAATGGGTAGATCATCCAGGCAGAAAACCAATAAGGAAACACTGGCTTTGAACAAAACATTAGACCAATGGACTTAACAGATATACACAGAATATTCCATCTAAAAATAACAGAATACACATTCTTTTTAAGTGTACATGAAATGTACATGAAACATTCTGCAGAGCAGATCATGTTAGGCCACAAAAGCAAAAGTCTCAATAAATTTAAGAAGATTGAAATGCATACCATGCATCTTTTTCTTTAAAAAAAATTTTTTTAATGTTTTATTTATTTTTGAGAGAGAGAGAGAGACAGCATGAGCAGGGGAGAGGCAGAGAGAGAGAGAGGGAGACACAGAATCCAAAGACAGGCTCCAGGCTCTGAGCTAGCTGTCAGCACAGAGCCCAACACGGGGCTCAAACCCACGAACCACGAGATCATGACCTGAGCCAAAGTCGGACACTTAACCAACTGAGCCAGCCAGGTGCCCCACCATGCATCTTTTTCAACCACAACAGTATGAAACTAGAAATCAGTCATTAAAAAACAAAAAAACAAAAAAACAGGGGTGCCTAGGTGGCTCAGTCAGGGGCCCTGGGTGGGAAGTGCACTGGTACTTACATTTGAATAACACTGATTCTACTGTCTTGGGAATTTTAACTAAATTATAAAGTATATTGGGAAGAATGGCTTTAAACAGTAGGATGTTTCATTATGTTCTCATCTTGTCCCCCTACTCAAAATTTTCCCTTCTTTAATGAAAGACTATCATCAACCATCATATTTATGTAAAATGCCAGCCTAAAGTGGAATACTCTAAAAGCCTAAAATGGAGTACTCTAGATTGTAATATTTATCTTGTCTTATCAATTTCACCATATAAACCCTAGCTTTGGGGAGTTCATTAAAGAATATTTGGGGCTGTGAGCTCTATTAATGCAACAAAAATAAACAGGGTGATAGCAAGTGTCCTCAACATTGGCTTTATTATCTATTTGGCTTAATAAACATGGAAAACAAGAGTTTTATATGATTTAACTGACCACAGATAACCAAGGGCTAGTTATTATATAAATGATGAGTCAGACAAGAAGTAGTGTGGTAATTATTATCTTAAGTGAAATATAAAGGAAAATGTTCTCTTCACGGTTAAGCAATTCAAATAGGAAGGTAAGTACCTCGCTATGACCATAAATGTTAAGTAAATTAACCTTATGTTCCTGTATCTTTCAGATTCCAGCTCACTCCCCTAGATATCTACTAAGCTTCAGAATTCAATGGAAAAGTTCCAGATCAGTGACAGAGGAAGCAGTTGGGTGGAGAAATAATTGTCCCCATCCATATGTTACCATGTAACTAAAAATAATCAATGATTTAAAAAGTAATCTTTTTCTTCTTTCCTTAGAATCAAAGATTTCATGGGTTTAGAGGAATTAATTCACTTACTGGGATGGGTCGGAATCACTTCCTTTTCGTTTTCTTGGGAACTCTGTCACGTGTGGGCTGAGGGATCCAATAGCTGCTGGTTTTGTCCATGGGCTCATATGACTGGAAACCACGGGAGCAAAGCACTGGTTCTCTTCATTCAGTATTCTATCTATGAAAGAGAGAGCACAACAGGACATCTATCTTTAACATTAACTTTTACTTTATACATATCCCTGTTACATTTTAAATGGCTTTTCTATCTTGTTAAATATATCACCTAAATAATATAACATAGAATTAAAAACAAATTATGTACACTCAAATATTAGAGATGTATTGGTTAGTCTATATTTCAAAGCTTATTTCCCCCATTTAATTGTAAAAGAAATGTAGAAAATATGGAAAACATTAAAAAAGTAGAAAGGAAGGGGGGAAATCAAATGCCACCCTTCTGCTATTGTTAGAATTTGTTTTTTTGTTTTCACCATCACAAATATGTATTGTGGTACATAAAGCTTTTTATCTACTGGTTATTTTATTTGGATAGCATCCCAGAAATTAGTTAACAAGGTCAAGGTACATGAATATTTTTAACCCTTAATGGCTAAATATGGTAATAAAATTATTTTTGTATAACGTGTGGTTTATTAGATGTTTAATAAAATATAAAAATCAGAATCACTGAAATAAAAATAGCCTGTAGTCCAAAAGTGGGCCTCTCTGAATAACTCTATTTCTCCTATTAAAAATGGAGAATGTAACAAGTGTATACTTACATCTATAACTTACAACATAGATTGAAAATACATAAGTAGTATTTAAAAGGAGAATATAATAAATCTACAACAGTGGGGGATTTTTAACACATCTCTAGCTGTAACTGATAGATCAAGCATTCAAAAACATTGATATTGAAAATTTAGGGGCGCCTGGGTGGCTCAGTTGGTTAAGCGTCCGACTTCAGCTCAGGTCATGATCTTACGGTTCATGGGTTTGAGCCCCGCATTGGGCTCTGTGCTGACAGCTCAGAGCCTGGAGCCTGCTTCGGATTCTGTGTCTCCTTCTCTCTCTACCCATCCCCCACTCAGGCTCTGTCTCTCTCTGCCTCTCAAAAATGAATAAATGTTAAAAAAATGTTTAAAAGAAAAAGAAAATTTAATCCACACAATGGACAAGTTTGCTGTAATAGGCATATACAGATGACTACTCCTAGGAGCTTCAAAATCCATTGTTTTGGGGTGCACATGGAACATTTATAAAAACTAACAATATACTGGACAAAAAGCAAGTAAGTCTCAACAAATTCAAAAGAATCTCATACATCATATATTTAGTGACTCAGTGTAATTATGCTAGACACTAGTAACAAAAAGATAACTAGAAAATCCCTGTATTTTTAAAAATTAAGAAATATACAAATAACACCTTCAGATAAGGAAGAATTCAAATATAAAATTATAAAATATAACCAAATAATGATAATAAAATATTATATATCAAAATATGTGGAGATAGTGAAAGCATTAGAGGGAAATTTTAACCTTTATTTTAAGAAATTAGAAAAAGATCAGTAAAATCCAAAGAATTGAAAGAAATCATATCAGAAGTATTGAAATACAATGCAAACAAGTGCACATCAAAAAGCTACACATGGATTCTTCTAAAAGACTGTAACTCTAATAACTCTATTGTAAGATTTTTCAAGATAAAAAGAGGACATAAGTAAATATGAGTAAACATAGGTGATAATTATAGATAATCTAGAGATTTAAAAGACAGTAAAAATCTCAAGAATGCCATTCTTTTTTTAAGTTTATTTATTTTGAGAGAGAGAGAGTATGTACGCAAGCAGGGAAGGAGCAGAGGGGGGGGAGCAAGAGAACCTCAAGCAGGCTCTGCACTGTCAGCACAGAGCCCAACATAGGGACTGATTCATGATCTGTGCCAAAATCAAAAGTTAGTCGCTTAACCAACTGAGCCACTCAGGTGCCCTTCATGAACAACATTCTGAGTATTTGGAATTTTAGATAGAATGGAAAAATTCCTAAAGAATTTTAACTAATAAAAACTGAAGCAAAAAGAAATAAAAACCTGAGTATTACTATATTCTTTCTTTCACAACTATTGCAATATATAGAAAAAGAAGAAAGTTGTTGGCTCCCAACTCTTTTTAATGAGGATTTCATAATTTTAAAATTAAAACCTAATGTCAGTCCAATAAAAGAAAATTACAGGGTGTCTCATTTATGAACAAATATAAAAAATCTTAACAAGATATTAGCAAATTTCAGATATGTACAAAAAGATGTACATATTTCAGATATGTACATCACTCATGATGATCAAGATAGTTTTATTCCAGGAATGCAAAACTGGTTTAATATTAGTAAATCAATGAATATAATTTACCAGAACAAATTAATGTAAAGATGTGATTATCTCAATAGATACAGAAATATTAATGAAGAAATACTCAAAGCATTTTCTTTATAATCAGAAACAAGAACACTTTTTACTACTACTCCTTTTCAACACAATAGTAGAAGACTTGCCAGTGGAGTAGGGAAAGAAAAAGAAATATGAGTTTTAAGGATTGGGAAGGAAGAAAAATGTTTTTTGCTATTATTGATAAATAGTATGAGTATATAGAAAACCCAAAATAATCAACAGATAAAGGATTAAAATTAGAAAGTGTAGGGGTGCCTGGGTGGCTCAGTCAGTTGAGTGTCCAACTTTGGCTCAGGTCATGATCTCCCCGTTCATGAGTTGGAGCTCCGCGTCGGGCTCTGAGCTGTCAGCTGACAGCAGAATTGGAGCCTGCTTCCAATTCTGTGTCTCCTTGTCTCTCTGCCCCTCCCTTGCCCTTGCTCTCTCTCTCTCTCTCTCTCTCAAAAATAAATATTTAAAATAATTTTTAAGTGTAGCAAGTTGGTTATATATAGGATCAATATATAAAAATCAACTGCCTTTCTACTCACCAGTAATAATAATGAAAATATTATTTACAATAACATATTTAAAAAGACACAATTTACAGTAACCTAAGAATAAATCTAATAAAAGTGTATAAGATCTTTGGGGTGACTGAGTGGCTCAGACAGCTCAAAATAAACATTTTAAAGAAGTGTATAAGATTTACAAGGAAAATTGTAAAAATTTATTTAGAACAGTAAAAACATCCAAGTAAATGGGAAGATATGCCATTGGGTTGGAGTCCTCAATATCATAAAGATGTAAACTTTCCTAAAATAGATGTGTAATTGAATTCCTCTCAAAAGACTTTTTTCTTGTAGAATTTCACAAGCAATATAAAATGTATATATGGAAGTGCAATGGGTCATGACAAGGAAAGGTGTAAGGACTTGTTCTATCAGATATCAGGACATTAATAAAGCTGTAGTAATTAAGAATATATAGACAAACTAAAGGAAAAGTAGAGACGGTCCAGACACGTATAAATGGATACCTGCTAAATGTCTGAGGTGGCATTTCAGGTGAATGTGGGGAAAATAGCTTTTAAGTAATTGTTCTTGGGCCAATTGGTTTTCTCTATGGAAAAGAATAAAATTGGACCCCCTACCTTATACCAAATATAAAACCCAATTCCAGCTGAAGAACTAAATATAAAAGGTAAACATGTAACAGAGAAGACTCTAAAGGAGAGAGAATATCTTTATTGGTGGGGAAAGAACTTTCCAAAACATAAAAGAAAAAACAGTAAAGATTGATCAACTCAATCTTCTTAAAATTAAGTTAATGTTGATCAAAATATACTATAAAGAAAATGAAGCCACAAGTCACAAACTGAGAGAAGATGTGTTACACATATAAACAAAGGGTTAATGTCTAGACTGTATAACGAATGCCTTTGCATCAATAAGAAAAAAGACCAACAACCCAATAGAAAACTAGATAAAGGACTAACAAGGACTTCATAAAAGGATTCCAATTGTCAACACACAAATGAAAAGATAACTCAATCTCATTAGCAACTAGGAAGAACCAAAGTAAACTATAACAATCTACCCATCCCATGGCTACAATGGAAAAGTTTGAGGACACCAGATGTAAGTGAAGATGTGGAGCAACAAAAGTTTTATGCTTTGCTAGTGGGAATGTAAATTACTACAACCACTTTGGAAGCCACTTTTGTATTACCTAATAAAGTCGAATATTGCATATAACGTATGATTCAGCATTCCAGTCCTAGGTATATAGAGAAACTCCATGCATACTAGGAGACATGTACAAAAATTCATTAGCAGAACCACTTGTAACTGAATAACAAAAATAAAATCCTGAGAAAACTAGAAGCTAAATTTCCATTGACAGAAATATAAATTATTTAGCCACTAAATGAAATACTAACAGCAGTAACAATGAATGAAGTACTGATATCAGCATGGATGAATCTCAAACTAGTAATGGTGGGCCAAAAAAGTGACAGCTAAAAACCTACAGCATGTTTTTTTTTTAATTATATAAAGTTTAAAAATAAGTAGAACTAATTTTTTTAGCAGTATCTACAGAGGTTGCCACATTATATAGAAAAGCAAAGGAATACTTAACACGAAAGTCAGAATTCTCTTTGACAGAAGAGAAGGTCCATCTGGATTCAATCACTGAAGGACACACAGGGGCATCTAAGGAATTCATGTTCTATTTCTTAACCTGGGTGTGAGTTCACATTTTTTTTTAAATTTCTTAAACTACACATATAATTTTTACAAACCTTTACAGGTTACAGTATATCTCACAATAAAGAAGTGGGAAGAGAGGCCCCTGGGTGGCTCAGTTGGTTGAGTGTCTGACTTCAGCTCAGGTCATGATCTCATGGTCATGTGAGTTCAAGCCCCACATCAGGCTCGTTGCTGTCAGCCTGTCAGCACAGAGCCCACTTTGGATCTGCTGTCCCCCTCTTTCTGCCCCTTCCCTGACTTGCACTCTCTCAAAATAAATAACATTAAAAACAAAAACCAAACAAACAAAAAAGAAGTGGGGAGAATAATTTTATCAATGATTTTTGGTCACTTGGGAAGCAAGTTTCTGATTTTTGATATTCCAAGACTTCTAGGCTTGGACTCTCTTAATGGGAACAATTCAAGATCACGAGATACCACATGAGATTAATTATGATTTCAGCTCCCAGACTTCAATCTGAGACTTTGAATGGCAGAACACCATCTGTCTCCACAGAAAAATGTGGTGACTTTCTCACAATAAATGACAAATCAATAGGAAAAATTCACCAACTATGAACCATGGTTCATACCAGACCCTTCCTACCCACCTTCAACCTCCAACACACTCAAGCAAGCACACTGTTTCCCTCACATAAGTTCAAAACAAAAATAAATGATGTTTTTGCCTCTCATTCTAGGAAACATGACCTTCATATTTCAATCATACTGCCTTTCTAACTCTTAAAATAAGAAATGGACCATCTTTAGGCTGGCAGAATAATATTCTTCTTTTCACAAAATAAAAACCTAAAGCTCTGAGGGTCCTTATTTGTATGTTCCCTAATGAGTAGGGGAGTACTGCCCCCCTAATTAGCTATGTTCCATCAAGTCTGGCTATGGTAGTAGAAGTGAACTCAAAACAGAGGGCTTTTTGTAAACAAAGGAAAATATAGGTTAGTGGGACTAATTAGTTCTGGATGAAAAGATCATATAGTGGATTTCTGTTAAAAGGTGACTCAATTTAAAGTGTAAAGATTTCACTTTTAACCTCCCAATTTACTTTCAGCCTCCACATGTACTTATTTAGAAAATGAGACCATGTGTTAGGAATAGAAAGTTAATTCTGCCTTTATCAAACTCAGTTTGAAGGTGTATGCTTCGATATTTTGATATTGTCTTTCCTTACCAAATTGTCACTTCTCAATGGCAAAGATAATACATGTTATTTTTTCCAGAAAAAATAACATTTATTCATACATTTCTATACTATTTTCCTATTTAAATTTTGTTTTGCACAGAGTCGACAATGTTACATTAGTTACAGGTATACAACATAGTAATTCAACATCTCTAAATGCCATGCTATGCTCACCACAACTGTCACTACCATCTGTCACCACACCAGGCTATTATAATACCAGTGACGGTATTCCCTCTGCTGTACTTTTTATTCCTGTGACTTATTCATTCCATAACTGGAAGCCTGTACCTCCCACTCCCCTTCACCCATTTTGCCCATCCCCCCAACTAACTCCTCTCTGGCAACCATTGGTTTATTCACTGTATTTATAGGTTTATTTTTATTTATTCATTTATTTTGTTTTTTAGGTCCCCATGAGTGAAATTGTATGGTATTTATTTGTCAATCTGACTTATTTCACTTAGCATCATACCCTCTACATCCATCCATGCTGTCATGAATGGTAAGAGTTCATCTTTTTTTATGGCTGAGTAATAGTCCAGAGTGTGAATGTTCACCACATCTTCCTTATCCATTCATCTATCAGTAGACATTTAGGTTGCTTCCATGTCTCGGCTATTGTAAATAATGCTGCAATAAACATAGGGGTGCATATATCTCTTTGAATCAATGTTTTCATTTTCTTTGGGTAAGGACCCAGTACTAGAATTATTGTATAATATTTCTGTTTTTAATTATTTTAGGAACCTCCATAATGTTTTCCACAGTGACCGTACCAATGTTCCCACACACAGTGCATAAGGGTTCCTTTTTCTTCACATCCTCACTAACGCTTGTTATTTCTTGTCTTTTGACTTAGGCATTCCAACAGGTGTAAGGTGATATCTCACTGTGCCTTTGATTTGCATTTCCCTGATGATTAATGATGCTGAGTATCTTTTCATGTGCCTATTGGCCATCTGCATGTCTTTGGAAAAATGTCTATTCATGTCGTGTAGGAGTGCTAAGAATACTGACTCCATCTTTGGCCCTTCATTTTGTTCATGTTTGCTCAATGACCTCTCTTGGGTCTATGTGTTCTGGGCCACTTGGATATTAATATACATACCTTAGACATGCCAGCCAAGACTAGGTTGCTGAGAGCCTTGTTTTGGCCTCTCATTAATCTGTTAGAGATAACACAGTCTTCCCTCTTGTCTGATGTACAGGTGGTGCCACAAGATCTATTAAAGGGTCGCTGTCAATTAAGTGCATGAAAGCCTTCTGAGGTGTGTGTGAGCCCTGGGATATCACTACAGTGCCCTCCTGCATGCCCCCTCGCTCTATAAAGTCTGTGGACTCAGGTTTGGACTTTGTGGAGAACAGCTATGAGGACTGCCATGGATCATCCTCCACTCGATCCCCCCACCTCCGCCCCGTGTCAGTAAGTTACACCTGACTAAAACTGTGTGAAATCTATGGAGTGGCCTACTTCATTTTCTAGTCTTAAAGTGCTTTCTCAGTTTGGGGGATACATTACTGTCCCTCCCCCACCTTCTAACAGGTCCTCTGCCCATTCTTTAACTAGATTATTGGTGGTTTTGATGTTGAGTTGGGTAATATGTGTTAATTTAACACTCAGTGAAATAATTCAGAATTTAGGGGCATCTGGGTGGCTCAGTCATTGAGCATCTGACTCTTGGTTTTGGCTCAGGTGATGATTTCATGGTTTGTGAGTTCAAGCCCTGAATCAGGCCACATGTTGACAGTACAGAGCCTGCTTGGGATTCTCTCTCTCACTCTCTTTGCCCCTCCCCCCCCAAATAAACAAACTTAAAAAATATTTCAGAATTCAGATTGTACAAAGATACTATGATTGTCCTTTACAAAGGAATTTTTGTAGTTTATTTAAAATGACATTAGGAGGACACCTGGGTGGCTCAGTTGGTTAAGCACCCAACTCTTAGTTTTGGCTCAGATCATGATCTCACAGTTTGTGAGACTGAGCCCCCCTCAGGCTCTGTGCTGACAGCATGGAGCCTTTTGGGATTCTCTCTCTCCTCTCTCCTTCTCAAAATCAATAAGTAAACTTAAAAATGTGACATTAGCATTATATCTCATTCCATTCTATATGCATCTCCCTGGTGATGGTCATCAATCTAACACTATTTACCATTTAGTATCAGTTCCTCGAAGATGAAAATAAATTGGGGGAAATGAGAAGCTGTTTGGGAATCATAAGCAGGGGAGAGCAAGTAGCCATTTGGTTTAGGCTCATAGTTATAAAGGGATCAAATTTAGAATGTGACATCATGCTTGAAAGAGAATACACACACACACACACACAGGCACACACACTCACAGACATGCAATGGCAGCATGGAAAAAATATATATTTCATATAACTTAAAAACTTTTGTCCCACTACCTATTTTCATTGCATTAGTGTACTGTATGTTAAAATTTACATAAAATATAAATTATCCTATGAATAACTTTGTGTTAAAAACAATTTATGCAATATAAACATTTGCTTCCTAATTTCTGAGAATCCATGCCTCCAAAACCATTTTAGTCTGGTCTACCCACTACAAATTGTTTATTCAGGGCAGGGGACGGGAGGGGGAAACAAGTCACTTAAACATCTGAGACCGTTTTCTTTAAAATAGAAGTAGAGGCGCCTGGGTGGCTCAGGCAGTTAAGCATCTGACTTGAGCTCGGGTCATGATCTCGCGGTCTGGTCTGTGAGTCTGAGCCCCACATCAGGCTCTGTGCAGACAGCTTGGAGCCTGGAGCCTGTTTCAGATTCTGTGTCTCCCTCTCTCGCTGACCCTCCCCTGCTTGCGTTCTCTCTCTCTCAAAAATAATAAATAAACATTAAAAATGTTTTAAAAATAAATGAAATAAAATAGAAGTAATTTCCTGCAAATTTCACTTGTTTGTTTGAGGGAATCAAACAACATATTTGAAATCTGTTTGAAACGAATAGTGATGCTAAGTAAGTAGCCCAGCAAAAAAGAGTCCCTAGTGGTAAGCCATTATAGATGTGTAAAGTATCCATCAAGAAAAGGCACTGAGTTAAATGCCTCTTTTTTTAATTAAAAAATGTTTACAAAAATTAAAAATAATTTTTAAAATGTTAAACTTTTAATTTTGAAATAATTTCAGACCTCTAAAAATAATGCAAAGAACCCCCATATACCCTTCAATCAGATTCCCCAAATGATAATATCTTACTTAACCTCAAGACCAGGAATACTCAAATTTTGCTAATCGCTGGGTCACAGGATACATTTAGTTTCTGTTATGTGTCTTCAGTTTCCTTTAAAATATTTTTAAGTTTGTTTATTTATTTTGAGAGAGAGAGAGAGAGTGCATGAGCATGAAGGGGAGGGACAAAGAGAAGGTGAAAGAAACAATCCCAAGCAGGCTTCACACTATCAGCACAGAGCCCAATGTGGGACTGGACTGCATGAACTGCCAGATCATGATCTAAGCTGAAACCAAGAGCTGGATGCTTAACCGAGTGAGCCACCCAGGCGCACCTTCTGTTTCCTTTAAATTGTAACATTTCCTCAGTCTTCTTCTGTCCCTGAGGTTTTTGAAGGGTACTGGCCAGTTGTATAGAAAGTCATCCAGTTTATCTAATACTCCCTTATGACTAAATTCAGGTTATGCACTTTTGTCAAGGATGCCACAAAAGTGATGCTGTGTCCTTCTCGGTGCTGAAGGTGCCTACGCTTTTCAATGTTATTGCTTCTGGTACTTTTTATTGCTTCAATAAGATCCTGCCCTCTGGGATTCCAAAAGGTTTTCAGCTCATAGAATCAACAAAAGAGGCAGAAGAAAGATTTATGGGATCTACAGTAAGTTCCAGTACTGGAGAGTTTCAAGGACCATATCATCTCGTATCCCCAAATCCTAGAATCGTGCCTGACACATAATAATAAGGTTTGTTGAAAGAATGAGCTGCATTTCATTTCATTACCCCTAGACATTCAAAAGAGAATCTAAAAGAGATGTGAAATCAGAACTAACAGAATCACCTTCCTGGACTGCTGGCAATGATAACATTCCCACAGTAAGGAATATGCAGTTCCCCCACTGTACTAGTTCACAAATGAGTAGGACTACTTCCTACCATTACTTCATTTTTACTGGTTTTTTTTTTTTCCAACAGAGGGAAAAATACACTTGATCGTCTATTGGAAAAAAAAATAGGTACTGTGTGATATGGGATTTGGCCATCTGAAGTAGCTTTCTAGAACAAGAAGTAATTACTTTAAAGGTTTGTGGTAATGCATCATAACGAAAACCAAAAACTATTTACCACTGACCTTTAATGTAAGATGCTTAGTCACTACTGGATAAAGTACTAATTGGCACTATTCAAGAATAATATTATCTATATAGATAGTACTATACACAAATCATGAAAAAGCTTTTGCACCATGACATATCAGAAAAAGGATCAGTATCCAAAATCTATAAAGAACTTATCAAGCTCAACACCCAAAAAACAAATAATCCAGGGAAGAAATGAGCAAAAGACATGAATAGACACTTTTCCAAAGAAGACATCCAGATGGCTAACAGACACATGAACAAATGCTCAACATCATTCAGCATCAGGGAAACACAAATTAAAAGCACAATGAGATACCACCTTACACCCGTCAGAATGGGTAAAATTAACAACTCAGGCAACAACAGATGTTGGCGAGGATTCAAAGAAAGAGCATCTCTTTTGCACTGCTGGTAGGAATGCAAACTGGTGCAGCCACTCTGGAAAACAATATGGAGGTTCCTCAAAAAATTAAAAATAGAATTACCCTATGACCCAGCAATTGTACCACTAGGTATATATCCAAGAAATACAGGTGTATTGTTTCAAAGGGGCACATGCACCCCAAAATTTATAGCAGCACTATCAACAATAGCCAAAGTATGGAAAGAGCCCAAACTCCATCAACAGATGAATGGATAAAGAAGATGTGGTATATAGGGGCACATAGATGGCTCAGTCAGTTAAGTGTCTGACTTTGACTCAGGTCATGATCTCATGGTTCATGAGTTTGAGCCCTGCATCAGGCTCTGTGCTGACAGCTCAGAGCCTGGAGCATGTTTCAGATTCTGTGTCTCCCTCTCTCTCTCTCTGCCCCTCCCCGACTCACACTCTGTATTTCAAGAATAAATAAACATTAAAAATTTTTTAAAATAAAAAAATAAAAAAGATGTCATATATATATAAATATATGTATAAATATATATATAAATATATATATATATAAATATATATATTAATATACTCACACACACACACACACATATACAATGGAGTATTGCTTGGCAATCAGAAAGAATGAAATCTTATCACTTGCAACAATGTGGATGGAACTAGAGGGTATTATGCTAAGTGAAATGTCAGTCAGAGAAAGACAAATATCATATGACTTCACTCATATGTGGACTTTAAGATACAAAACAGATGAACATAAGGGAAGGGAAGCAAAAATAATATAAAAACAGAGAGGGGGACAAAACAGAAGACACTCTTAAATACAGAGAACAAACTGAGGGTTGCTGGAGGAGCTGTGGGTAGGGGGAATGGGCTAAATGGGTAAGGGGTGTTAAGGAGGACACTTGTTGGGACTAGCACTGGGTATTATACATAGGGGATGAATCACTGGAATCTACTCCTGAAATTATTTATTGCACTATATGCTAACTAACTTGGATGGAAATTAAAAATAAATTTAAAAAACATAAAAAACAAACAAAAAAAGCTATTGCTTAACAGAGATTAAAAATATTCTATTAATGGGGCTCCTGTGGGGCTCAGTCGGTTAAGCATCAGACCCTTGATTTTGGCTCAGGTGATGATCTCACCGTTAGTGAGATCGAGCCCCATGTCAGGCTCTATGCTGACAGAGGGGAGCCTATTTGGGATTCTCTTCTCCTTCTCTCTCTGCCCTACCCCCGCTTGTGCTCGCTCTCTCTCAAAATAGATGAACATTTAAAAAATATTCTATTATTTCATAGTATTTATTAAGAGCTTAATGTAGGTGGAAGATATATTTTAAAAGATTAAAATTTAGTACCTGCCGTCAAGAAACTTATGATCCTGAATATGTTTGTGCATATGGAGGTGTATAGACATATAAACCAAACACAGAATGAAATTAGATCTAGATGCAGGTACAAGTTTCTGCTGCAAGAACACAGAGGGAAGATCACTTAATTCTGTTTGGAGGAAGGGAATAATGCTGAAAGCGTGTTTTCAGGGTAAGAGATCATGAACAGGTGGCATAACAAATGCACTCAGTAAAATCCTGTGCCATCATTAACAATGACGCTTAGTTGTTGAATCAATGAATACATATCAGAGTTAAGTTTTAGAAAGTGCACCTCCTGATGCCTGATGGCTAAAATTGGGCTTTTTCAAAACTAAATTTTACTTTTTCACATATGAAACAAAATGTACACTAAATTGCCCTATCGGACCAGAAACCAGATTCCCAGATTATCATTCACCATGCAGGAATGCAGATTGCCTAGTAAATTCAAAATAAGTATGAGGCTTAGATTTACTGAGATTTCACGAAAGTCCCTGGAGATTTACCTATGAATTCTTACTAGGCCTAGAAAAGGCAGGAAAGAGTCTCTCAGTGACCACCTTTCCTGAGTTTTCAATCCAAACAGCCAACCGAACCTTGAGGAAGAGCAGATATTTAGCCAGATTAGTCTCTGAAGACAGCAAACTATCTTACTCAAAATAAAGGGTGGATATTAAGGTACAGGGGCTTAAATGTGTCATTTTCCAAATTTCCTTCTGTTCTCCCAGACAGAATGTGTCGACAGACCCTTCACAGTGTTACTGTTTTTGAAAAGAACTCAATTTCAGACTCCAACACATACCTTACTATTATAGAAAAATTGCGCCCATTATAGTTTCCCATGATTTCAGCCTCAGTGACCTTGGGAGAAGAGGAGAATTTGAATTTTGATTTAAAAGGAGGATTTTTACCTGGGTGTAACTAGAGGGAGAAAAATGAAGGAAACCATACGGATACCCAGACAAAGTCTTTTGATAGAGATGTTTTGCATCTACAATAAATTGGCATCCTGTTATTCTATGTCAAAAAAAAACTGAGGTTTAATGTCTCTTCCTATGATGATAGGGTTGTATTGGAGGCATCTCCACTATTCCTTTCTGTTTGTTGAAAAGTGCAACATCTTTGGCGAGTGGGTGTGGCTTGGGTGAAGGAAGACCAAGAAGCAATTCTAAGTTATATTTTAGGAAAGTGTTTATTTTCTCATAGTTCCGTCCAGTTGCTGCATTTGAAACAAAGCTTTACTTGGCATTTGCCCCTATGAAAGATAACAACAGGAAACCTCACTAAAATGTAGTTACTAAAATGGATGAAAATCGACTAACTGAACTAAAAGTGACCAAAATGGAGGTTCAGCTGGGGTGCTCTGATGCCCTGCCACTCCTCAACTGCAGACCCAACAGGAGGGGACGCCCTTGCACCCTTGCACCTGGATGCTACTTTACTAGCCTCGCTCAATAAGCCAGTCCATGATAGACAGTCACAGTCCAGCCACTGAGAAGCCATGCCACTGCCAGCCTCACTTCACTCCAATGGACTTTTGTTTAAGCCTTCCCGACTTCCCCCTTTCCTGTAAAAAAGTGCATTCTTCTCTGTTATTTTTGAGAGTTGCCTATCGTTTTCTGTCAGCCTGCTTGTCCCAGCTTGTAATTCTCGTTTACTCCTGAGTAAACCCATCTTTTGCTAGTAAAATAATTGACAGGTTTTTTTTTTAATTTTTTAAGTGTATTTATTTATGAGAGATAGAGACAGCATAGTGGGGGAGGGGCAGAGAGAGAGGAGACACAGAATCTGAAGCAGGCTCCAGGCTCTGAGCTGTCAGCACAGAGCCAACGCGGGGCTCGAAATCACCAACTGTGAGATCAGGACCTGAGCAGAAGTCGGATGCTTAACCAACTGAGCCATCCGGGTGCCTCCTAGCAATTTTATTTTTAAGGTTAACACTCTGGGGCACCTGGGTGGCTCAGTGGTCAAGCTTCTAACTTCAGCTCAGGTCCTAATCTCATGGCTGGTGAGTTTGAGCCCAGCATCTGCTGTCGGCACAGAGCCAGCTTTGGATAGTCTGTCCCTATCTCTTTCTTGGCCCCTCTCCCATGCTCTCTCTCTCTCAAAAATGAATAAATTTCAAAAAGACAGGTTAACATTCCATTATTCAATCTAAAGTCAGAGGGTTTTGAGTTTTTAACGTGACCTAAGGAGCAGAGAGGTTGAAAACGCTTAACTCTTAGTGAGTAGCTACACTGCCTTGCTGCCTGGGTATCTGGCCCTTTGCATAGATATTTTTTCAATCCTTGTAGCTTTTCTATAGAAATTTCTTACCTTTATTATCATTTGTTAGGTTGAAGAGTCATAGCTTCAGCTATTTGACAGGTTTCCCAAAGTGAAGGCTTGGATACCATCACATTGAGAATCTCATAAAGCAAGGTGCTCTCCCATGACTTTCCTTTCCCTCTGCCGCGCCCGCCCTTCCTTACACAACACGGCAAGGAGAGCGTTCCTTCTTGAGTAGATGGGCACGATCTATTGGGGCAATTTGAGGAAGAAATAAGAGGATATAATTTTTCCTTTAGCACCTATTTGGACGCTGGTATATGGACTAATGCTTTGCCCTCCCCCAACATTCATATGTTAAAATTGAATCCCCAAAGTGATGGTGTTTGGAGGTGGGGCCTTTGGGAGATATTTAGGTTATGAGGGTGGAGCCCACATGAATGGAATTAGTACCTTGATCAAGGGGCCAGAGAGCTAGCACATTCTCTCTCTGTAGCTGGCAGGTTATAACCAGAAAAACATCCTCTCCAGAACCTGAACATGCTGAAACCCTCAGACTTCCATTCTCCAGAACTGTGAGAAACAAATTTCTGTTCATAAAAAAATTAAAATGATGTTTATGAGTTTTATGAACATGGAAAATGCTTATGCAATGTTTACTTTAAAAAGCAGGATGAAAGACACAGAGACTATATAAAAAACAGGAAACAAAGAAATGTATGTTCAGGGCAGAAAAAAAACCTGGAAAGAGACACAGGGAAATGTTTCCAGGTGTTTTGTCTAAATGGCCAATCAAAGGTTTTTTTTCCCCTTTCTACTTTTCAATATTGTTCCAAATACAGAAAATATACAACAATATACTTACTGTTGTAAGACATACATACCAAGAAAGAAAAAGGCATATATATGGACTGTTGGGGAATAGCAAGTACATTAATATGACCTGACATGGTGTGAAAAGTTAGGAAATCATGTTGGAAGAGTAGATTGCACTAGTTCAGGGAGGACCCTGGACGGCCCACTGAGGAATCAAAGCTTTATTTCCAGGTAGCAGGGAGCTAAGGAAGTTACCTAGCACTCATCTTAGCCCCCTTCATTTCTTGGGCCAGTCCTCACAAAGCAGTGGGTACATTTGTACTGTTCACCCTACTAGGAATTAGGCTTCCTATTAAAAGCTACAACTTTCATCCTAATGCATTCCACCTTTGCTCAACCTGAATGGCTGGCTTCTTACCTGGGTTCCTATTTATTTCTGCAATGAAGCTTGTGCTCAGAGCCATACTCTGAACCCTTTCCATCTGGGCTGGGAAAATAAGGCTTTGAGGCCAAGCATAGACAGAGAAAGCCAAACCCCTTTCGTATGGAGTGCAGGATTCCACCTTGGGATCAACCACCACATATCTCAGACATGATGTTGTAAAATCACAGAAGGATCAATCTCTCCTGTGTAGTGAGGAAATTTTATTCTCTTGGCCATGACTTCAAAAGTAGTAAGAATATCTAAAAGGCAAATCCTAAGGATGGTTCTTAAGATGAAGTAGTTTTAGGGGAGGGCAGCTCAGATACAGTGGGAAAGAAACCCAGGTGGAAGACCCTGGGATAAAGTGTAACTACCTCAGACTTCATAAACGAAAATGTATTTAGCCTTATTTTCTCTGTTAATTTTTACTTTAAGAGTCTGTTAATTTCTTTGAGTTCCAAACAGTAACAGGGAAACCATACACTCCTAGATTCCAGGGATACAGAGCTTTGCTGTCATGTGATTTTGTCCATGATTACACAATAGCTACCAAACCAAAGCAGAGAAAATCGACAATTTTACTTGCGCAAGGCCAGTCCCTTGCCAGGGAAGTATGCATAAGGTCAGAGGACAAATGAGTAAGTCACATCTACATCAGAGTAAAATGGTCTGTCATACAGTACAGGCTGGGTAGGAAAGTGAGAGACACCCAGAAGGAGCTGAAAGAACAGGCAGTGGTTGGAATGTTTGCATACGTGGGAGAGAGTCAGAATAGGAGATTAATCAGGAGGGAGAAGTTCAGACTTGGGGATTCCAAGGTAAAGCATTTGCAGCTGATTCAAGGGTCCACATAAGAGGTGCCCAAGTGGGTGCTGTAGTGAAGTGAAGGTAGAGTATGTTGGAAGAGAGAGGAAAGACCAGTTACCCAGGATGGCATCAGGGAATGGACGGGAGAGGAAAATGTCTAAGAATACACAGAAGTAAAATGCTGAAGAGAAAGAGATGAATAAAATGAGGACAGAAGAGGGTGAAAGAAACAGAAAATCTAAATGAAAATAATTGACAGTAGGGAATAATTTCCAAAAATAGCAATGAGGCTCAGATAATGCCAACCTCACTTCCTGGTTCAAGACAATGGGTAGCTTCTACAATTCCCTTATGATCAGTTCCTTCAAATTTGGGCTGACCACATTACAAATAATTTGCGAATTACTGAAGTGAAAAGAGATACTTTCCCCCCCTATCAAACTGATTAATCCTGATAAATTGTTATACTAGCAAAGGAGACTTGAAGAAGAAGCGGGAAGAACAGAGACACTCTCATAGTTTCATAGACTTATGGTGGTAATGACAATGGATATAACCTTTCTAAAAGGCCATTTGGAAAGTTCTATCAAGGGACATAAGAATACTTCCATCCTTTGATCCAAAAATTCTATTTCTTTGAGTATATCCTAAAATTATTAAAGATGTTCATAAAGGCTTTTGTGCATAAAAATTTGTTAAAATTATTACAACAGTGTAAACCTGCAAACAACCTAAAAGGTATCAACAAACAAGGGATCAACTAAAAACCTAAATGCAGGGAAAAGTCTGGAAAACCTTCAAAAGCATGGAGGTTAAAGAACATCCTACTAAAGAATGAATGGGTCAACCAGGCAATTAGGGAAGAAATTAAAAAATATATGGAACAAATGAAAATGAAAATACAACAATCCAAACCCTTTGGGATGCAGCAAAGGCAGTCCTAAGAGGAAAATACATTGCAGTACAGGCCTATCTCAAGAAACTAGAAAAGTCCCAAATACAAAATCTAACAGCACACCTAAAGGAACTAGAAGCAGAAGAGCAAAGACACCCTAAACCCAGTAGAAGAAAAGAATTAATAAAGATCAGGGCAGAAATAAACAATATAGAATCCAAAAAAAAAAAAAAAAAAAACAGTTGAACAGATCAATGAAACCAAGAGCTGGTTTTTTGAAAAATAAACAAAATTGCTAAACATCTAGCCAGGAGAGGGAGGGAGGCAAACCATGAGAGACTCTTGAATACTGAGAACTGAGGGCTGATGGGAGAGTGGGAGAGGGGAAAGGGGGTGATGGGTATGGAGGAGGGCACTTGTCGGGATGAGCACTAGGTGTTACATGGAAACCAACTTGACAATAAACTATTAAAAAAAAGAAAAAAAAAAAAGGAGAGAGGACCCGAATAGACAAAATCATGAATGAAAAGGGATTTCGTACAAACAATCCCTAGAAATACAAGCAATTATCAGAGAATACTATGAAAAATTATATGCCAACAAACTGGACAACCTAGAAGAAATGGACAAATTCCTAAACACACACACTAGCAAAACTCAAACGAGAAAAAATAGAAAATTTGAGCAGACCCATAACTAGTGAAGAAATTGAATCAATATCAAAAATCTCCCAAAAAATTAGAGTCCTAGATAAGATGGCTTCCCTGGGGAATTCTACCAGACATTTAAAACAGAGTTAATACCTATACTTCTCAAGCTGTTCCAAAAAATAGAAATAGAAGGAAAACTTCCAGACTCATTCTACAAAGCCAGCATCACTTTGATTCCCAAACCAGAGACCCAGCAAAAAAAAGAGAACTACAGGCCAAAATCCCTGACGTATATGGATGCAAAAATTCTCAACAAGATACTAGCAAATCGAATTCAACAGCATATAAAAGAATTATTCACCATGATCAAATGGGATTCATTCCTGGATTGCAGGTCTGGTTCAATATTCACAAATCAATCAATGTGATACATCATGTTAACAAAAGGAAAGATAAGAACCATATGATCCTGTCAATAGATGAAGAAAAAGCATTTGAATTTACAGCATCGTTTCTTAATAAAAACCCTTGAGAAAGTCGGGATAGAAGGAACATACTTAAACATCAAAAAAGCCATTTATGAAAAGCCCACAGCTAATATCATCCTCAATGGGGGAAAACTGAGAGCTTTCCCTTTGAGATCAGGAACACGACAGAGATGTCCACTTTCACCACTGTTGTTTAACATAGTGCTGGAAGTTCTAGTATCAGCAATCAGACACCAAATTGAAATAAAAGGCATCAGAATTGGCAAAGATGAAGTCAAAATTTCACTTTTCGCAGACGACATGATACTCTACATAGAAAAGCCAACAGACTACAATAAAAGTCTGCTAGAACTGGTCCATGAATTCAGGAAAGTTGCAAGGTACAAAACCGACATACAGAAATTGGTTGCATTTTTATACACCAATAATGAAGCAACAGAAAGAGAAATTAAGAAACTGATCCCATTCACAATTGCACAAAAAACCATAAAATACCTAGAAATAAACCTAATCAAAGATGTAAAAGATCTGTATGCTAAAAACTATAGAAAACTTATGAAAGAAATTGAAGAAGACACAAAGAAATGGAAAAACATTCCATGCTCATGGACTGGAAGAATAAACATTGTTAAAATGTCAATACTACCCAAAGCATTCTACACATTCAATGCAATCCCTATCAAAATTGCATTATCATTCTTCTCAAAGCTAGAACAAACAATCCTAAAATTTGTATGGAACCACAAAAGACCCCAAATAGCCAAAGTAATATTGAAGAAGAAAACCAAAACAGGAGGCATCGTGATCCCAGAGTTTAGCCTCTACTACAAAGCTGTAGTCAACAAGACAGTATGGTATTGGCACAAAAACAGACACATAGACCAATGGAATAGAGAACTCAGAATTGGACCCAAAAATGTATGGCCAATTAATCTTTGACAAAGCAGGGAAGAGTATCCAATGGAAAAAAGACAGTCTCTTTAACAAATGGTGCTAGGAGAAATGGACAGCAACATGCAGAAGAATGAATCTGGATACTGGTCTAGAGTGTGAGATGGGAAACCATCAAAACCCTAGAAGAGAAAGCAGGAACCAACCTCCTCAACCTCAGCCGCAGCAATTTCTTACTTGACACATCCCCAAAGGCAAGGGAATCAAAAGCAAAAATGAACTATTGGGACCTCATCAAGAGAGAAAACTTCTGCATGGCAAAGGAAACAATCAAAAAAACTAATAGGCAATTGACGGAATGGGAAAAGATAATTTCAAATGACATATCGGATAAAGGGCTGGTATCCAAAATTTATAAGGAACTCACCAAACTCCACACCCAATAAGCAAACAATCCAGTGAAGAAATGGACAGAAGACTTGAATAGACACTTTTCCAAAGAAGACATCCAGATGACCAACAGACACATGAAATGATGCTCAACGTCACGCCGCATCAGGGAAATACAAATTAAAACCACACTGAGATACCACCTCACGCCGGTCAGAGTAGCTAAAATGAACAAATCAGACTGTAAGATGCTGGCGAGGATGGGGAGAAACGGGCAACCTCCTACACTGTTGGTGGGAATGTAAACTGGTGCAGCTGCTCTGGAAAACAGTGTGGAGGTTCCTCAAAAAATTAACAGTAGAAGTCCCCTATGACCGAGCAATAGCACTGCTAGGAATTTACCCAAGGGATTCAGGAGTGCTGATGCATAGGGGCACATGTACCCCAATGTTCATAGCAGCACTTTCAACAATAGCCAAATTATGGAAACAGCCTAAATGTCCATCAAATGATGAATGGATCAAGAAGATGTGGTTTATCTATACAATGGAATACTACATGGCCATGAGAAAGAATGAAACCCTGCCATTTGCAGCAATGTGGATGGAACTCAAGGGTATTATGCTGAGTGAAATAAGTCAGGCAGAGAAAGACAGTTACCATGTGTTTTCACTCATATGTGGAACAGAAGAAACTTAACAGAGGACCAGAGGGGAGGGAAAGGGGGAAAAATAGTTAAGGAGAGGGAGGGAGGCAAACCACAAGAGACTCTTAAATACTGAGAACTGAGGGTTGATGAGGGTGGGGGAGAGGGGAAAATGGGTGATGGGCATGGAGGAGGACACTTGTTGGAATGAGCACTGGGTGTTATATGGAAACCAACTTGACAATAAACTACATTTTAAAAATAAATACAGTGTTTTTAAATTATTTACGAAATGGTAAATGCTATATAAAATATTAAATTTTATATGCTTTGTGTTCTTTATTGTTTTAAAATATAGTATATGAATAGGATATCTGGGGTCCAGTAAAGTCAGCAGATCAGGAAATGATGCCAACAAAATGGCAGACTATTACAGTTTCCAAGAGGAGGGAGCAGGGCACACCATTGGGGGTGGGTGGCACACGGGGGAAGCATCAGGGTCAGTCAGGTGGCAGAGGGAGAGAGGGTATCTAGGAGCAAGAGTCTTTATTGTGTTATTTTGTGGGAGAAAACAAGTGGGCAGGCTAAACAGGCTTAGGATTGGCTAGTTTGAGTAATTTCAGCAGGCGGTGTACAAAGGGACTGTCTCTCTCTAGTTGTCTGTTAGCTGGCCCAGGAGCAATCAGGACACCTGGATACTGGTCTAGAGTGTGAGATGGGAAAGAAAGGAGGTCTTTGGGATGAGGCCTCTGGATTGGTTGGTTTGAATTTGAAAAGTGTACACATAGGCAAATTGTTTGCTATCTTCAGAAATCAGTTAATCCTGGAAGAAGCAGGCTCCATATCTCAAAGCATCAGAATAAATAAAAAATATGGTTAATACATTTAAATTTTCCTTAATTTAAAATTTGAAAGTAAAGGTTTAATTTTCTACGATTAACACGTTACTTTTTAATTCAGAAAAAAAATTATACCCCAAAAGTTCTGTGTTATTCACGAGCCTTGGGCATTTCCTTGAAAGGATAAATTTATACAAAATTAAAGAATCATGTTTGCAGCCCCCCTTATATTGTTTTTTTAAACCCAACGAACAAATACGAACTGCTGATACTATGAACTTAATGTTGCTAAAGATATGAGAACATACTGAGCCACTTTCATGGAACATTTCCTAAAGAGAAGGGACAGAGAGTTTCTAATCAACTGCATGGAATTCCAGACTGACCCTTGTCCTAAACTGTATGTGAAAGAGAGATCTGTTTGCAAAGTATTCAAGAGAGTTAAGAGAAAACTTTCCACAGGTATCACCTGCCGATAGAGGATCCCTTTGGGGATGAGGGGAAGTGGTAAGTGTATGGATTTCAGAAAGTGGCAGCCACGTGGCTTCGATCATCTCTACACACCACACTAGATAACTGGTCGAAAGCATTAGTGAGGTGCTATGTTTAATACTTTCTAAGAACTGTGGCATCACAGTCCACAAAGGGCTGTTGTTTGTGGTGGGTAACAGCCCCTAGCCTGCCAAAGGCACTTGCTTTTTCATGGGGAGTAAGTGGATCCTGACAACCTTTACTGATTTCTGAGCACTCTTCTAATGGCAGAACTTCCTGACTATATGCACTTTCTAAAATAGCCACAAGGATCCTAGCTCAGGTTGAAGTACCTGTTGCAGTAACATTGTTCCATATACAACATGAGTAGCCCACCACCTCCAGCTACCATGGGACAGGGGACAGTGATGTGGCACTGGGCACAGCAAGCACACTTTTGTCCAAGCCCCCTCAACTCGTCGTGTGGCTCTAGGTAAGGTGCTTAACCTCTCTGTGCTTTCCTCATCTGTGAAATAAAGACTGATACAGACTAGACTTACTTTACAGAGCTTCTGTAAAGAAAAAGAATGAGATCAATGTTGAATCCTTTTAGTATCTGTGAAGTGTTGGATGAAGTTTGTTATCAGGTAGTATATTACTTATTTATCTGAATTGAGAATAATGGGCTTATGCCAAGGTAGAAGACCCAAACAGACACGGATGTGGATCTCTCTCAACCCTTATGCAAATGATCAGATTGAATGATGGTGTAACTGTTAAATAACTACAGTCCCAGTCAAATTAAGGGTCATGCTAACTCCGGGGCTAGTGCCAGATAATTCAGATTGCCACATGAAAATCCTTATCTA
The DNA here is from genome assembly GCA_028646485.1 of Cryptoprocta ferox. Lineage (NCBI taxonomy): Eukaryota > Metazoa > Chordata > Mammalia > Carnivora > Eupleridae > Cryptoprocta > Cryptoprocta ferox. The sequence continues at coordinate 76,674,982 of CM053571.1, forward strand.
ATTAGTACAAAATAAATTTCTCCCATGCCTTCTGAAGAAGGGAATGTGAAACATTAATCAATAATCATATACTTAATTCAAAACTGTGATCCCTTCTTGAATTAAAAGCCATGTGCTAGGAGACTATTCAATATGCAAACCACTAGCAGTGTGATTATTGCCCAACAGATTTAATTACTTCCTTCTATTGCTCAAAACCCAGCTGTGGCTCTCCACTGAATTTAGGCTGACATGTAATATGAAGTCTTGCATAGCACAGCACAGCCTGGCTACTGGCTCATCTCATGCTGCTCTCTTCTTCATGCCAGGCAACAGCCACAGGGCACTAGGTGATACTCCCCAATCATACCGCACCCCCTCATGGCTCTGCCTCCCTGGGCCTATTCCTCCCTTGCTTGGAATGCCCTATTCCAAAATCAAAGTAACATAAACTTAACAGCTGACCTATGTCTTGACAGGTAACTCCTACAAGAAGCCTTCTCTGACCACTGCCCCCAAACCTGTCATCTGACTGAGGTCCCTTTTAGGTAATATGGTGGCACTTTGTAATTGATGCCATTATCGAGCTTATCCCACTTCACTGTAATTATCTTTTTACTAGCCAGTTTCCCTCACTAGACACAACTTCTTGAGGGCAGGGACCATATTTGTATTTCCAGTTTAACATAATCCCTGACACATCACCCACACTCAATAATTGGGGCAATGATGGATTGTTCCAGAACTAGTATTAGGTCAATTCCTAACTATGCATAAGATATTAAATCTTTATTTCTCCCTGCTTATCAAAATAAATTTGTAATTAAGGGAAATAAATCATAAAAGTATAAGAAAAAATACATGTGAATATTGACATAACCTTAAAGTGAGGATTTCTGAAGGATGATCCCAAAGGTAAAAGCCATAAAAGAAATTATTACATTAAAAAGTTAAAATTTCTGTATATCAAAACCACCACAAAATTAATATATATAAAATAAACTGGAGAAAGCCATAATGATTTTGAGATTCATCCATGTTGTTGAATATATTGGTATTTTACTCCTTTTTATTCCTTACTCCTTTGGGTGGGTATATTTTATCACTTTAATTCATCTGTTGATGGCCATTTGACTTATTTCCAATTTTTGGTTATTGTAAATGAACATTCATGAACACATCTTTGTGCAGACAAATGTTCTCATTTGTGTTTAGTAAGTACTTAGATGTAGAATGACTAGCTTGTAAGATTGGTCTATGCCAATCTGTGTCAATCAACTGCCAAACTGTGTCCCTAAGTGTTTTGTGTCATTTCCACCAGCCATGTATGAGAGTTCCAGTTTGCTTCAGATTCTCAGCAACAATGGACATTGTCAGCCTTCTTCGTTTAATTCATTTGAATGAAAGCATTGTGCCTATCTCACTGTAGTTCATATAATTTCATGACATTTCAATTATTTGAAAATTTTATTCCTTGGAACACCAAAATATCTCTATTTTTAACCATTTATCCCATGTCTAAAAAGTCTAATAAGTTTTCAGTTTAGCTACAAATATTTACATCCTTACTATTGTACAGAGAATTGTGGTAGAAGCCAGAGAGGATGCAAAGATGAGTACAGCATGGTGTTTGCTCTCAAATACCTCAGTCTCATAAGTAGAGAAATAACCCAACTACAAGCTAGAATGGAAGAATCTTTGGAGAAGTTTGGGTCACAGATGTCACTGAGATAGTCTGTGTATTATAGAACTCCTCAAACTTTGGTTGACAACTACAATATCACACACTTTTGTCCTAAATTCTTCTCTTCCCTAAACCAGACCATGTGACTCCCTCAAACATCACCCATAGGATGCCTTGTCACAAGCTTGGTTGCTCTCTCTGGATATACTTGAACTAAAACAATCCTTTGATGTGTGGTGTGATCAGAACAGAACCCCCAGGAGTTGTCTAGCCCCCAGAGAAGAGAGAACTCTTATTGACAATATTTTGACTATGCTTTCATTATTTATAGGACTACATTAGTTCTTCTTTAATATATTGAACCTTTATATAAATGAATGAATCAACAGTGTAATTTTAGAACTGTAACTGGTGTTACAGATGGTCTAATATAACTCCCTCTTTTTCCAAGAAAGAAAAAGATTTCCACAGTTGATTAAGTTCTTGGCCCTTTATCATTCAGCCGGAAATTGAAGGAGAAGGGACTGATGTGTGAGTCTTCTGACTCCCCAACAGGGCTTTCTTTGAGTAAACCCAAATATGTCTTTTCTTCAGGTTGTTGTTAAGCCACATCTTTACTTTTCATACATCTGCAGTTTTTTTCTTTTTTATACTTAGGCACTGGCCCTTTTTTTGGCTGTTAAGTTTAATCTTCTTTGGCACCACCCTAACAGCATCTTTTTGGATTCAGATTATATGTAACAAATTGACTAAGCCTCCTCAAAAATATGCCATCTGCAAAAGTGACCAGCATGACATTTACATAGTCAAACCAAATGTCTGGCTGGCGTGTTGAACAAAAAAGCCAGAGAGAACAGCAGGAAATTTACTCACTCTGATCAAATACAGCGTAGGCCAAGTGAGAGCCCAAGTAAGAGTTACAGTGGATAGCAAAATGTTGACACTAGGGAAGAGCTCTGAATGGTTGGAATGGACTCAGATATTCACTCAACAGATAGGAGAACTGAACTATTTGGGCCGGGGACAGTGGTCTGGGAGCAAGACTGAACCATGCATGGCTGTCAGAGAGCCTGGGGGGTAAAGTTGTGCTAGCTGCTTGGATTGTTGGGCCTCATGTCTTAAAATGAACTTGGGAACGGCTACAGTCTATAGACATGATGTCGCTGGCATTGAATGCCACACAGGCAAGTGGGTGGGCCATGTTCCTCAATGCAAGATTGTGCACTAGCTTTTATTCCCTGGTAAACCTAAACGATGCCCTTTCCCAAATTTGTCCTTCCCCTCCATTTCACCACATCAACAACAGCACTCCAGTCTTGGGTTAATACCTGGTAGAACTCCAGGATACACAGAAGGCTCTGTTAGATTTTAAGTTCCATGGAACAGAAGTCTTTTGGGTCAATGTTATCTACCCAGCCCCCACAGCACAGTGCCTGCTTCACAGTACCTTGATGAATATGTACTGTTGGAACAATATGCAGGACACGATAGGATCACAGATGACAAGTTCTGCTCACCAGGTGACTATCCCAATAGGGGAATAGACTAGCTCTTTCCTACCACATTCTTCCTACCTGGTTGTGCTACAAACTGGATAACATGCTTTCTAGTTCTTTTTAGGGTTTGAAAGTCATAAACTTCCAATCTCTCTCCCATTCACACCCATACAACTGGTCTGTGTTCCACTCTGAACACTGTGCCTTCATAACCAGACATGGAGAGCCTTAGTATATACTGTGCAAGAGGCCCAGGGCACCTGTGCATGTTAAGGCTATGGAGTTTCGTACACACTCCAGTAGGAGCAGTAGGAGCAAATCCATATCTTCATACATGCTCTGGAATATATATGCCTTTGCATGGGGCAAGCCTGGGAAATCCCTGGCCCCTCCTTACTAGTAGAAGGGACGTGTCACATAGGTAACCAGATCCTTGCTGGCTCATTTTAAGCCATGAAGAAAATGGCCCACTCCCTTGCCTGTGCGACTGACATTCAATGCCAAAGATGTCATTCCTATAAACGGTTCCTAAGTTCGTTCATTTGTTCACACATTGTTTCTTATTAATGGGGTGGGGAACTAAAAGATTTTCCCAGCTAAATTTTTATTTATTATTTGGTTCTACTGTATTTAAGTATTTCCTGTTATGTATCTGTTTTGATCTAGAAAAAAAACAACAAACTACTTTTTATTTTAAAGATAAAAATTACTGTAAAATTTTTGGAGAAAATCCTAAAAAGATACCTGTTTTCTTAATTTACAATAGTACATTCAGAGGATGAAAAAGGAACAAAAGAAATCATTTTGTCAAATAAATAAATAAGCAGAACTTAAATATAATAGCCTCTTATGGAGAAACGGTTCTCATGCATGTCCACTTTCAATCACTACAGAATTCAAAAAGAACAAAATACACTTAAAGTAAATTTTCATGCCACAGAAGAGAGTCCTCTGTCCCACTAGCTTTTAGAAAGCAAGGTGGGGCCTCTTTGGAGAAGGGAGTTGGAATATTGACTGATATATTGAGGAAAGCTATAAACATAGTGTGTCCAGATTTCAGTAAGACACTTTTTCAGAGATGGAGACTAGTGAGCTACTTGAAGACTCCATTATAGTCTTGAGGTAAATAATAATAATTAATAATAATAATTAATAATAATAATAGGAGGAGGAAGAAGAATTTTAGGCAAGAACACCAGTTAGGAAGACAACCAGTGCAGTGAAGCATAATGATCAGGAAAGTGACTTTTGTAGGTGAGACCACAGCCACCACCAGTGTCACCCACCCACCCTCCCACTACCACCACCACCACAAATAGAATAACCTTTTACTGAATCTTTATATGCAAGGCACTATACCCTTTACCTCTCTTCTTTTATACAATCCTCACATCAACCCTCCAGTGGTAGTTTAGCAAATGAGGGAACAGGCTCAGAGAATTGAAGTAACTTGCTGTGATGGTCTTTGTGATGGGTCAACTTGGCCAGGCTATGATCCTTAGTTACTCAAACACTAACGTTAAGTGTTGCCAGGAAGGTATTTTGTAGAAGTGATTAAAGTCCGTAATCAATTGACCTTAATAAGGGAGATTATTCTAGATAATCTGGGTGGGTCTGCTTTAATCCGTTGAAAGGCCTTAACAGAGCTGAGGCTTCCCTGAAGTAGAGGAAACTGCCTACGTACAGCTGCTTCAGCTGGTGCCCAGAGGTCCAGCTGCCTTTCCTAACAGCCTGCCCTACAGATTCCAGTCTTGCCCAGCCAGCCCCTACAGTTGCATAAGCCAATTCCTTGCAACAAATCTCTTAATATACACATCTCCTACTGGTTCTGTTCCTCTGGTTGAACCCAAACCAATAGACATGCCAAAGATGACACAATGATTAGGTGAAAGAGTTCAGATCCTCTCAAAGCCAAAAGCAGGCCACTATTCCACATTCCCTCCCAACAGAAGAAGTTCAGCTTTGGATATCAGCACTTAACAGATATGGCAACACATCCAAAAGTCTAGCAAGCATTGAAGGAAAGGTTAAAAGGTTAAAGCTCTAGAGGCCAGTTTATACTAAGCTTTTGACATGGGGCCAAGGGGTAGTAGAAACACCCATTATGACTATAAGGAAATCAGAGTCATGGAAAACCACTCAGTTGTGATACAGAATATAATCAGAGTCAGTGAAGACTGCTTCCCTGACTATGACTGTTCTGGAAAAGGCCAACATTTCATAGGCATTACAACCTAATCCAGGTATAGGCAAAAGCAAGAAACAGTAGTTCATCAGAAACAGGAAAGTCCTCTAACTTTGTTCTGGACTGGATTGATCCTCATGCATAAAAAGAACACAGGGTTTAGCATTTTGAATAACAACAGGTTTTTCCAAAAAGCAGAAAAACATATTTATATTTGGATGGTCTATACCCACATCATCATTACACTTGGGAAAATATAATTCTTGCAGCTGATGAGTAAGCAGAACCATGATGCATGCTATTATCATGATTCACCTTAATCCGGCATGATTGGATATGCCAAATGCCACATGGAACCTATAAAAGATACAATGGTTGCAGTTTAAGGAAGACGGCGGAGTGGGAGGATCCCACTCACCTCCTCCCACAGACATACCATGGAAACAACTACATATAATGCAACTTGCTTTGAAAACAACCTGAAGACTAGCAGAGCAGATCTCCCACAGCTAAAGAAATAAAGAAAAGGCCACATCAAGAAGGATAGGAGGGGAAAAGATGCAGCAGAGAATGAAACCACTGGTGTGGCAGAGACCCACAAGCAGGAGGGACATCACAGGCACAGAGATGCTCCCAAGGTAGCGAGGGGATCAAGCCCAACAATGGGCATTCCAGCCCTGAGGACCTGCCCCACCAGGAAGACAAGTCCTCATAACATCTGGCTTTGAAAACCAGCAGGGCTTAACTCCAGGAGAGATGGACAGCTACAGGAAACTGAGACTCTACTCTTAGTATCGCTCTGTCCAAGACCCACCATAGAAACAGCACAGTTTGAGAAGTACCTGGATTATACATAAAGGAGACTTACTGACTAACATTAGGGCATGTGCCAGAGGGGCAAGGATCTGTGGGAGCTTTCTCTGGGAATGGGAGTACTGGTAGGCACCATTTTTCTTGCCCTACTTCAGCCTAGCTGGCCAGAAGCTTGTGGGAGCCAGTTCTTACACTTTCCATTACCATACTGGCACCACTTGCCCAGCTCTATCCAACCCACCCAAAGTGGCTCCTGCCTTACCAACACCAGGTAGACAGCCTGTGTCAGGTCCAGCACCCCTCCAGGAGACACCTGCCAGGGAGAAGGAAGCCAGTCCTGTCCACCAGCGTGCCTGTAGAGGTCACAGCCCAGTCACAACAGTAAGGCACAAACAGCCCACACAGGAGACACCTCTGGAGCACCTGATGCTGGTCACCAGGGGGGATTGCACTACTGGGCTGCCTCACAGATGCCTTTTACACAAGGTCACTACTTTCAAGACCAGGAGATGTAGCTGATCTACATAATACATAGCAATAAACACAGAGAGTCAGACAAAATAAGGAGACAGAGGAATATGGTCCTGATGAAAGAATAAGACAAAGATTCAGAAAAAAGAACTAAACAAAATGGAGATAAGCAATTTACCTAATAAAGAGTTCAAGGTAATAGTAAAAAAAGATGTTCACCAGATGAGAGGAGTGTGTGAATTCAGTGAGAACTTTAAGAAACTGATAGAAAATGTAAAAAAGAGCCAGTCAGAGCTGATGAATACAATAATTGAAAGGAAACATACACTAGAGGAAATCTACAGCAGACTACAGGATATAGAAGAATAGACCATCTGTCTGGAAGACAGGCTAAGGGAAAGCACCCAAGCTGAACAACTAGACAAATAAATAGATAGATAGATACATACATACATAATAGATATGAATTTAAAATAGAAGATAGGTTAAAGGACCCGCAGGCCAACATTAAGTATACTAACATCTGCATTACAGGAAGCCTAGAGGGAGAACAGATTGAGAAGAGGCAGAAAATATACTTAAAGAAATAATAGTTAAAAACTCCCCTAACCTTTGGAGAAGGAAAAAGATATCCAGGTTCAGGAAGCACAGAAAGCCCTCAACAAGGCGAACCTAAGCAGGTCCACCCCAAGACTCATAATTATAAAAATGTAAAAAATTAAAGAGAGAATCTTGAGAAGCAAATAGTTAAGAACAAGAGAAACTCCATAAGGCTATCAGCTGATTTTTCAGCTGAAACTTTACAGGCCAGAAGAGAGTGGCATGATATACTCAAAGTACTGAAAGAGGAGGGAAATAAAAACTTTCAACCAAGGATATATACCTGGCAAGGTTATTCAGAATTGAAGGAGAGATAGTTTCCCAGACAAACAAAAGTTAAAGGCCTTTATCGTCACTAAACTAGACTTCCAAGAAATGTTTAAGGGACTTCTCAAAGGCAGAAACAAACAAAAAAAGAACTAGAGGTAAGAAAATTATAAAAGGAAAAAAATTCACTGGTCACAGAAAACATATAGCAAAGGTAGTCGATCAATCACTTATAAGGTTAGTATGAAAGTTAAGGCAAAGGTAGTAAAATTAGAGTTCTGGTTCAAGGTGACACTGTAGGAAGACTCTGAACTCACCTCCTCCAGAGAACATACCAAATTACACCTATTAATAGAACAATTCTTCCTGAAGAAGAACTGAGGGCTGACTGAACAGCCACTGAACAAGCAAAGGTAGAGAGAATGTCAAGAGAACAGGAAGAGAAACAGAGACACAGTAACAAAGAAAGCCCCCACCCCAACACTGTGAACAGCAGTGGGGAGGGAGAGACAGTACTGAGGAACTGGGAACGGCCCCCTCTGTCCTTGGGCACACAGAAAAGCCATCGTTTAAAAGAGTAACTAGCATATAGGAGAGACAGCTCTAGAAATCTGCCAAGAGGTGCAGGAGCTCTAGAGCACTCTCCGGGTCAGAGAGACGAGAGGACACAGTTTGTGTTCCCACCCCACCTTAACAGCCCAGACTGGAGCAAGATCTGGATACCATCATGGGTGAGTCCTGTCATCTGAGTGAGCTTACAACTTGAGTGAGCCCAGAGCCCACAAGCCCACACCAGCCCTAATCACACTGGGGGACAGAAAAAGAAGCCAAGTTTAAAAGGGCCGAGGGACTGTGGGAACACTCTCTCCCCCCTCCACCTTAAAAGCCCAAATAGGAGCAGGGTCTGGACATCATAAGAGGCAGGTTCATATGCCATAATTAGCAGGTTGTGATGCCATAACTGGTGGGTCAGATCATCACAGAAAGCTTGTGACTTCAGGAAGCCCAGGATCCGCAAGCCCACACCAGCCCACTGGTCCTGGGACACAGGAAAAAAAGAAACAAAAAAGAAAAGCTCTGGTTTTAAAGGGCAGAACTATGAGAACATTTTCTCCCCTCCACCCTAAAAGCACAGACCAGGGCAGGGTCTGGACGCCATAAGGGGGAGGTCCAGACACCATGACTGGTGAATCCGGTTATCACAGGGAGCTGGGGACCTCAGCAAGCCCAGGGTCTCCAGGCACACACCAGCACCAGTCACACTGGGGCACAAGAAAAAAGCCACAGTTTAAAAGTGCCAAGGAACCATGGCACCTTAAAAGCACACACTGAGCAGTGCTTGGCTCGGGGAGCTTGAAACGCCAGGGAGCCCAGGATACACAAACTCACACCAGCTGCCCTATGGTGCTGGGACACAGTTTCGGTTCCGGTTTCATGTTTCCTTTGTTTGCTTTTATTTCATATTCTTTAATTTTTATTTTGTTATTATTTTCTCTTTTTAAAATTTCTCTTGTTTTACTTTTGGTCAGTTTTTTTTTTCTTGTTTTTTTCTTTCTCCCTCTTCTTTTTCTTTCACTTTTTCTTTTTTCTCTCTTTTTTTATTTTTTGTTTTATAGTTTTCTTTTACTATTATTCTTTCTGTAAAACGTGATAAAAGTTTAAAAGAGTAAGTAGCCCCAGACTTCAAGTCATACTGTAAAGCTGTAGTCATCAAAACAGTATGGTGCTGGCATAAAAATAGACACATAGATCAGTGGAACAGAATAGAGACCCCAGAAATAAACCCATGATTATATGGTCAGTTAATCTTTGACAAAGGAGCAAAGAATATGCACTGGGAAAAAGTCTCTTCAACAAATGGTGTTGGGAAAGCTGGACAGCTACATGCAAAAGAATGAAACAAGAGACAAGAAAACACTCAAAGAATCTAACCTTACACCTAAAGGGACTAGGAAAAAAGAACAAACAAAGCCAAAGTGAATAGAAGAAAGGAAATAAAGATCAGAGCAGAAATAAATGAGGTAGAGGCAAGAAAGAAAGAAAGAAAGAAAGAAAGAAAGAAAGAAAGAAAGAAAGAAAAAATTGAAACCAAGATCTGGTCCTTTGAAAAGATAAACAAAAGAGACAAAACCTTGGCTGGACTCATCAAGAGAAAAAGGAAAAGGACTCAGATAAATAAAATCAGAAATAAGAGAGAAGTAACAATCGACACCATAGAAATAAAAGGATTATAAGAGAAGAAAATATAAAATTATAAACTGGGCAACCTATAAGAAATAAATTCTGAGAAACATACAATCTTCTAAAACCGAACCAGGAAGAAGTAGAAAACTTAAACATACCTATTACAAGTAATGCAATTGAATTGGTAACCAAAAACTACCAAAAAATAAAAGTACACGACCAGATGACTTCACAGGTCAAGTCTACTGAACATTTAAAGTAGAGTTAATACCTATTCTCCTCAAACATTCCAAAAAATAGAAGAAGGAAAGCTTCCAAATACATTCTATAATGCCAGCAATACCCTGATACCAAAATCAGACAAATTCATCACAAAAAACAAAACTACAGGCCAATATCTCTGATGAGCATAGATGCAAAAATTTTCTACAAAATATTAGCAATTGCATTCAACAATACATAAAAAAAATCATTCACCATGAGCAGGTAGGATTTATTCTCAGGATGCAAGAAGGTTTAATATTCACAAATCAATCAACATCATAGACCACATCAACAACAATGGATAAAAATCATATTATCATCTAAATAGCTGCATAAAAAGTATTTGACAAGATTCAATGCCCATTCATGATAAAAACTCTTAACAAAATAGGTTTAGAGGGAACATACCTCAACATAAAAAAGGCTATACTTGAAAGATGCTCAGTTAACATCATACTCAATAGTGAAACACTGAGAGTTTCCCCTCTAAGATCAGGAACAAGACAAGGAAGTCCACTCTCACCATTTTTATTCAACATAGTACTGAAGGTCCTAGCCACAGGAATTGGACAAGAAAAAGAAATAAGAGGCATCTATACTGGTAAAGAAGAAGGCAAACTGTCACTATTTGCAGACAATGTGATACTATACATAGAAAATCCTAAAGACTCCACTAAAAAACTATAGGAAAACAAATTCATTAAGGTTGTAGGATACAAAATTAATACCCAGAAATCGGTAGCATTTCTATACAATAACAACAACTGCAGAAAGAACACTTTAAAAAACAATACCATTCACAATTGTACCAAAACGAATAAAATACGTAGCAATTAACTTATCCAAAGAGATGAAAGACCTGTACTCTGAAAACTATGAAATACTGATGAAAGAAACTGAAAATGACACAAACAAATGGAAAGATATTTCATGCTTATGGATTGGAAGAATACTGTCAAAATGTTCATGTTACCTAAAGAAATCTATAGATTCAATACAATCTCTATCAAAATACCAACAGCATTTTTCACAAAGCTAGAACAAATAATACTAACATTTATATGGAACAACAGAAGACCCGAAATAGCCAAAGCAATTCTGATAAAGAATAATGAAGCTAGAGGTACCACAATTTCAAGATACACTACAAAACTGTAGTGATCAAAACAGTATGGTCTTGGCACAAAAACAGACACACAGATCAATAGAACAGAACAGAAATCACAGAAATAAACTGACATTTGCAAATGATATATCCAATGATGAGTTAATATCTAAAATATATAAGGAAATTATATAACTGAACACAAAAAAATAAATAATCCAATTTAAAAATGGGCAAAGGGCCTGAATAGACCTTTTTCTAAAAAAAGACATATGGATGGTCAACAGACACATGACAAGATGCTCAACATCACTAATTAACAGGGAAATGTAAATCAAAACCACAAAGAGATATAACCTCATACCTGTCAGAATGGCTAAAATAAAAAACACAATAAATAACAAGTGCTGGCAAGGATGTGGACAAAAAAAGAGCCCTCATGCACTGTTAGTGGGAAAGCAAACTGGTACAGCCACTGTGGAAAACAATATAGAGTTTCCTCCAAAAATTAAGAACGGAAATACCATATGATCCAATAATTCCAGTACTGGGTATTTATCAAGCGAAACGAAAACACTAACTCGAGAAGATATATGCACCCCTATGTGTATTGCTAAGACATGCAAGCAACCTAAGTGAACAGAGAACAAATACAGAGAACTGATGGCTGCCAGAGGGGTTTGGGCAAAATCGGTGAAGGAGAAAGGGAGATACAGGGTGCCGGATACGGAATGAGTAAGTCACAGGAATAAAGCAGAGCATAAGTCGGTGATATTGTAACAATAATGTAATGGGACGGATGGTAACTATACTTATGGTAAACACAAGATAATGTACAAACTTGTCAAATCACTAAGTTGTACATCTAACACTAATGTAACATTGTGTGTCAACTGTACTCAAATTTTCTAAAAAGTAATAAAATTAATCATATCTATGAAAATTAGGGAGTAAACAAAATGAAAAGATGTAAAATATGACATCACATGTATAGGACATGGAGGTGGGGTTAAAATTCAGTGTTTTGGAGTGCCTGGCTTCCTCAGTCAGGAAAGCATGCAATTCCTAGTCTTGGGGTCATGAGTTCAAGCCCCACATGCTGTGTAGAGTTTACTTTAAAAAAAAAAATTTAAGTAGGGACTCCTGGGTGGATCAGTTGGTTAAGCATCCGACTTCAGTTCAGGTCATAGTCTTGCGGTTCGTGAATTCAGGCCTGCATCAGACTCTCCGCTGACAGCATAGAACCCACTCTGGATCCTCTGTTCCCCTCTCTCTCTGTCCCTCCCCTGCTCACACTCATTCTCTGTCTTTCAAAAATAAACAAACATTAAGCAATTTTTTAAATAAAAAATGTAGTGTTTTTAGAATGTGTTCAAACTTAAGTTACCAATTTATTATAGACTGCTATATACACAGAATGTCATGTAGAAACCTCAGAGTAACCACAAACCATAATCCTATAACAGGCACACAAAAAATTAATGGGAAAAAAACCCCAAGCATAACACTGAAGTCATCAAATCACAGGTGAAGAGAGCAAGAAAAGAAGAAAGGAATAGAGGAACCACAAAAACAACCAGGAAACAATTAACAAACAAGTACCCGATCAATAATTACTTTCAATGTAAATGGAATAAATGCTCCAATAAAAAGACATAGGGTGGGGCGCCTGGGTGGCTCTATCAGTTAACCCTCCTACTTCAGCTCAGGTCATGATCTCACATTCGTGGTTTCGAGCCCCGCGTCGGGCTCTGTGCTGACAGCTCAGAGCCTGGAGCCTGCTTCGGATTCTGTGTCTCCCTCTCTCTCTGCCCCTCCCTGCTCATGCTCTGTATCTCTCTGTCTAAAAATAAATAAAACATTAAAAAAATTAAAAAAAAAAAGACATAGGGTGAATGACTAGCAAAAAAAAAAAAAAAAAAAAAAAAAAGGACTCATCTATATGTTGCCTGCAAGAGACCCACTTCAGATTTAAGTCACATAAAAACTGAAAATGACGTGTAATGGTAAAGTAATCAATCCAACAAGAGGATAGAACAATTGTAAATGTTTACATACCTACCATAGGAGCACCTAAATATATAAAGCAAATATTAACATACATAAAAGGAAAAGCTGACAATAATACATAATAGGGGACGTTACCTTTCCACTTACATCAATGGATAAATCATCCAGATAGAAAACCAATAAGGAAACAGTGGCTTTGAACAGCACATTAGATCAGACGAACTTGACAGCTATATACAAAACATCCTATTCAAAAACAGCAGAATATACTTTATTCCCCCCAAGTGCACAAGGAATATTCTCCAGGACAGATCACATGTTAGGCTACAAACAGGTCTTAACAAATTAAAGAAAACTGAAATCCTGTAAGGCACCTTTTCTGACTACAATGGTATGAAACTAGAAATCAGTTTCAAGGAAGAAAAACATGTGAGCTAAACATGTTACTGAACAACCAATGGGTCAATGAAGAAATTAAAGAGAAAATTAAAAAAAATACATGGAGACAAATGAAAATGGAAACATAAAGATTCAAATTCTTTGGGACACAGCGAGAGCAGATCTAAGAGGGGAGTCCAGAGCAATACAGGGCCACCTCCAGAAACAAAAAATAACAGAAAACAATCTAACCTTACACCTAAAGGAACTAGAAAAAAGAACAAAACTCAAAGAAGTAGAAGGAAGGAAACAATAAAGAGCAGAGCAGAAAATATGAAATAGGGACTAAAAACAAAACAAACAATAAAAATGATCAATGAAACCAAGAGCTAGTTCTTTGAAAACTGATAACCCTTTAGCCAGACTCATCAAGAAAAAAGAAAAGAGGGGCGCCTGGGTGGCTCAGTCAGTTAAGCGTCTGACTTAGGCTCAGGTCATGATCTCGCGGTCCGCGGGTTCGAGCCCCGCATCAGGCTTTGTGCTGCCAGCTCAGAGCCTGGAGCCTGCTTCGGATTCTGTGTCTCCCTCTCTCTCTGCTCCTCCCCCATTCATGCTCTGTCTCTGTCTCTTGACAATAAATTTTAAAAAAAATTAAAAAAAAAAAGAGAACGCAAACAAAAATCAGAAAAGAAAAAGGAGAGTTAACAACTGACACCACAGAAATACAAAGGATAAGACTACTATGAAAAATTATATGCCAAAAAATTGGACAAATCTAAAAGAAATGAATAAATTCCTGGAAACATGCAATCTTGTGAAACTGAATCAGGAAGAAAGAGAAAATATGAACAGATCAATTATTAGTAATGAAAAGGAATCAGTAGTCAAAAACACAAAACAAAATACAAAAAACAACCCCAAGAAACAAAAGTCCAGCACCCAACTGCTTCACAGATGAATTCTACCAAACATTTAAAAAAGAGTTAATACCTATCTGTCTCAACCTACTGTAAAAAATTAAAGAGAAAAAAATGCTTCCAAATTTATTCTATAAGGCCAGCAGTACTGTGATACCAAAACTAGAAAAAGGCACTATAAAAAAAAAAAAACCTGCAGACCAATATCTCTAATGAGCATAGATGCAAAAATTCTCAACAAAATACTAGCAAACCAATTTAAGTATACATTAAAAAGACCATTCTCCATGACCAAGTAGGATTTATTCCAGGGATGCAAGGATGGCTCAATGTCTACAAACCAGACAATGTGACATACCACAATAACAAAATTAAGAATAAAAACCATATGATCATCTCAACAGACGCAGAAAAAAAAATTAACAAAATCCATCACAATCCATGAGAAAATACTCTCAAAAAAGTGGTTATAAGGGCACCTTGGTGGTTCATTTGGTTACATGTCCAACTCTTTGATTTCAGTTCAGGTCATGGTCCTCAGGGTCATGAAATTGGACCCACGTCCAGCTCTGTGCTAAGAGCACAGAGCCAGCTTGGGCTTCTCTCTCTGCCCCTCCCCTACAGCTCTCTCTCTCACACACAAAATAAACAAACTTTTTTTTAAAAAAAGGTTTTATGGAGGGAACATACCTCAACATAATAAAGGCCTCATATGGCAAACCCATGGTTAACATCATAGTTGATGGTGGAAAACTAAAAGCTTTTCCTCTAAGATCAGGAACAACACAAGGATATCCATTCTCATCACTTTTATTCAACACAGCATTGGAAGTCCTAGCCACAGCAATCAATGAAAAGGAATAAAAAGCATCTAAATTGGTAAGGAAGAAATAAACTATCATTATTTGCAGATGACATAATTCTACATATAGAAAACTCTAAAACCCAAAAACTTACTAGAATAAATAGCAGGATACAAAACTAATATACAGAAATTTGATGCATTTTTATACACTAATAAAAAACTGGCAGAAAGAGAAATTAGGAGAATAATCACATTTATCGTTGCATCGAAAAGAATAAAATGCCTAGAAATAAATTTAACCAAGGATGTGTATGACCTTTGCTTTGAAAACTTATAAGACATTGATGAAAGAAACTAAAGACGACAGAAATAAATGGAAAGATATACCATGCTCATGGATTGGAAGAATCAGTGTTTCTAAAAATGTTTATACGACCCAGGCCAATCAACAGATTCAATGCAATCCCTATCAAAATATCAAAAGCATCTTTCATAGAACTGGTCACTGATGACTTACCATATCCATGTCTATTCTCTGTCCTGAAAGACCCTCTTCTTGGCTACCTGCGCAAGAATTATTTACCCACTGATACTAAAGTTGGCACCTTCTCTTAAAGTCTGTGAGTCCCTCCCCATTGAACTAGTTGTGATTTCTCCTTTGGGTAGGAGGCTCACTCTTAGCCGTTAAACTATAGATTTTACTAGGTTCTATCTTGTTATACATACTTTGACTGCTTTTCACCTATTTATAAGCTCTTAAATCATCTTTCATGCTTTATCCATTTCTCCATCTCTGTTTGCTTAGTATTGTAGTATGAATTTAATGGATAGTTTATGAATGAACCAGCCCTGTCCACACATTAGACCAATTATTATTCATTTAAAATCAACAAACCTTTACTAGGCATTTAACAGGTACAAGGAGTTGGAGATTGTAAAGATGAGTAAGAATCAACCCTGCAGATTTCCAATCTCCTAGGAATGGGCAAACAGGGCTGGAGCTAAGAGATCTACCTAAATAACTCGGGGGCAAACAGGCCCAAATGTTATAATAGACCCACAAAAAGACCTCAGTGGGAAAATAGAAGGGGAGGCGCATTTCCATAGGAGGTAGGAGAGTTCTGGGAAGGTTTTAAGAAGAGGAAAAAATCATTAGTTGAACGTCAGATTTCACTAAACAGTTTATGAGAATCTCATTTAATTCCCACATAAGCCTCCAAGTTAAGCATTTTTATCCCCCATTTGATAGATAAGGAAATTGGGGCTCAGAGCAGTTAAATAATTTGGCCAAGGTCACATAGTTAGTAAATAAGGAAACTGGTGATCACATTCTCAATGGCCTAGTTCCCAAGCTCATGCTCATTTCCCTATATACCAGCTCTCCTCCTCCACAGGCAAGTAAAAACATAGTGACACCTGAGCTCAGCCTTCAAGACAATGTAAGATTTCTATATGCCCACCTAGAGGAAGGGCAGGAGCATTCCAGGAGCAGAAAACAGCCTGAGCAACACCTGGAGGTAGCAAAGTTTAAAACATATGGAGAAAGGCAGACTCCCTCATGTAACAGACTATAGGACACATAAGGGAGACAAAATGGAGATACTTTGAAAGAAAAAGTCAGTGGATGGCTTTCCACTTGACCTGTGACATGTTTGGAA
The DNA here is from genome assembly GCA_028646485.1 of Cryptoprocta ferox. Taxonomy (NCBI): domain Eukaryota; kingdom Metazoa; phylum Chordata; class Mammalia; order Carnivora; family Eupleridae; genus Cryptoprocta; species Cryptoprocta ferox. The sequence goes on from CM053571.1 coordinate 76,691,798, forward strand.
TATATGGTAAAGTATATTCCTTATGTACTTAAAAAATACATAAAATATTAGAAGTAAAACATTTTTAATGTATTGGCAATTACTGTTTTCTGGCAACAATCTTGACCTTCAATAATAAATATCCTGTAATGCAAATCATGTTGAGTGAAAGAATGATTCTCTCCATATTTCCTTTTCCTCCAGCTTCTGTTTTTATCTCTTTGTAATAAAGATATTATTTAGACATTTAAACCATAAGATTAAAGACTGGAGAAATGAGATACCAATAATTTATTTGAATAAATGACAAATTTCCTATCATGCCAACTAGTACTTAAGTATTTTCAAACGAGAACTTTAATATTATATAACTGGGCTGATTTAAGTATTTTAAAAAATTTTAAAATATTTTATGTTTAAAAATTCGGGGTAGGTGAGGGGCACCTGGGTGGCTCAGTTGGTGAAGCATCCGACTTCGGCTCAAGTCATGATCTCATGGTTCCTGAGTTCCAGCCCCACATCAGGTTCAAAGCTGACAACTCAGAGCCTGGAGTCTGCTTTGGATTCCGTGTCTCCCCCGCCTTCTGCCCCTCTCCCTCTCACTCTCTCTCTCTCTCTCTCAAAAATAAGTAAATATTAAAAAAAAATTTTAATTGGGTAGGTGAGATATTATAGCCTAAAGTGATATAATTTAAAGAGTATTTGTGAAGGACCAGTAAATATGACTTCACACAAGGGAAGAAAATGGGGGCATAAGAAGAAATAGGTATAAGCACTGCTAAGTGCTTCATAAATGATCAGTAAATATCCAGAAATACTACAAGCAGATGCAGAGAATATCTCCCAGCTGTAGTCCCAGCTCCAATAAGAGTTTAAATTGTAGGTTCTGCTAAGTTTTCACAGCCTCCTGCCACCAGGAAGGGGGGAGGCACTGGGTGAGGCAGGGGGAGGGTACAGACAGGCTGGGATTTGGGGGCGGAGGGACAGACTCCAGGGAGAAGGCCTGCAGAAACTAGGACCGGAAATCACAGTCTCACAGAGCAGCCAGATGTCTTAGGTACACTTGTCTCCTGCAGGGCACCTGCTCACGGAGTCCCTGATACTGATGACAGTCCTGATGCTGACTCATGACCCAGATCCCAGGCACCTGCGTAACTCAGCTGTCACAGTGGAAAGCTGGGGGTCTTCAACTAAATGGGACAACTGAAGTCAGGGCTCCTAGAATGGGATGGTATTACCTCCTTTATGATTTCCTCAACTTTATGTAAAGAGAGAGATTTTGAAAGGATGCTGTAATCAATGTTCACAGCACAGAAAGAGACCAGGCTTTTTAGAACAAAGAAGTCTTGCTGCAAGGAAAAAAGTAAAGTGAAATCACTGTATACTATACTGATATTTCGGATCTCCCTATATATTGTCAACATTAAATTTCTTTTTATTTTTTTCTGGAGTCAAACTTTGATGGGCTGGCAGTCCCTACCCTGCTCCCTGCTCTCACCTCCACCCTGCTCATTCCCCTTCCCCCACTCACTCTTCTCCCCTCTCCCAGCTCCTAGCCTTGCCCCTTCACCCCATCTCTTTCCCTCACTTTCTGCCTTCCTTCCCTCTTGCTTCTCTACTCTCTCCCCTCTTCTCTCTTTATTCCACTCCTATCCCCCCCCCCATTCTCTCATTTCCTCTTGCTTCTTACCTCCCCCCAACCTTGCCCCAAACATTTGAAAAGCAGTTTTAGTCCATCCTGGTTTATCTTGAGTAACACATCTCAGGCTCAAGCTTTGCCTAAGGGACCAGGCCAGGAGTGGCAGCTTATGCAAAGTTGACTGGGACATGATTTTTTATTTCTGAGTCACAAAAATGAATCTAAGCCACTATAATTGCAGAACTACACCTTAGAAAGAGTTGTCTGATATCGCAGGTGAAAAGATGCCATGGTAAGGAAAGGGAAGGTGATAAAGCTGCCCCACAGACGCCGAGACGCCAAACCATCTTGGGCGGTCAGTCTTGAAAATGTGCTGCTCCTACATGATTGCCTCGGCCCTGACTCCAAGAATTCTGGACTCATTAGCTAGGAGGACACCCAGTCACTTGGCACCTTGGTTAACCTTGGTGTTTACCATAAGCCTGTCAAAAAATTAGGCAGGCAATTATGTTAGGCACCAGCTGATTTTTGGCAGCCATCCTCAAAAGCAGCCCTAAAGTTATTGTCAGCTGGGTAACCACCATGGGGGGTTTTCTCCCTATCACTTTTAGATTTGTATCTTACTATCAGGACCTTAACGTCAAACTGCCTAGGGAAAAGAAATCTTCAGGGATTTTGTGTAAGGAAAAAGTTGGTCCTGGATTCTGATATAGAGACCTGTTCTGTTTTTTTTCCACCAGGGATTGGAGAATTTGTAATACACTTTTCACCCTTTTTATCTAAAGAGGGGGTCTGAAAGGGCTCACATTGCTCATTAGCGCCACCCTGAGACAGGAAAGAAAGGAAAGCACCATGGCCAGTAGCCACAGATTTGACTCCAGCTTTGTCATTTCTCTGGCTGTGCAAGTGTGGGCCAGCCTGTTTTGTCACCTCATCTGCAAAATGGAGATAATGCCACCGATGTCACAGGGCTGGTATGAGCTAAGGAAGGCATCCCTTATGCAGTGCTTAGTATGTAATAGGACTTCAATAAATGCTGGCCCTTCTAGCCCCCAATGAAACTTTGCTACCCTTATCTAAGAAGGATTAATTTTAATCATTCCCAACCACACGTTTGGTGTTCAGCTAAAGAGCCATAGTTATTTGCCTGAAATCTTGTAAGTCCAGAAGGCTTTTGTGCTGAAGGCCACTCTTTGAATGAGTGAGTGCATGTTTATGTTTCTCTTTTTTTCAGTAAAGTCCAACTATTCTTTCAATTTGGCCAATTTTAACTTGGTAGGATAACATTTTAATTAACCAAACAAGATTCGTTAATTTCACAAAGAAAATGGAAGCTGTAAATTAATAATTTTATTAAGCTAATGTTTGTGGAGCACTTACTATTTCTCAAACACTGGGCTAAGCACTTTATATTTACTTAAATGCATTTATATCTCATTTAGTCCTAACAACCCTATAAAACAGATACTATAATTTTCCCCATTTTACAGATGAAGAAACTAAAGGTAAGGATAAATAACTTAACCCCAGTGGCATGTCTGAACTTAACACCATGCATACTGTCTTCTCTTTGTAAAACAGTGCTTACCCATATCTTTATGTCATCCAGAAAGACTTCACATATTCACATGACAGAATGTTGGAAATGTCCCTGTGATCCTAATTCCCATTAACTATATAAGGTTTTCAAAAGCACCTCTTCTCATTGCTGTATCTCAGAGAAAAATCACAACTCATCACCATATTCCAAAAGGAAAGTGCGGATTTAAGCAATAGCGTCTCTGAAATTCTCTCTGCCAGTCTTCCTTTAGTTATTTCTGTGTTTTTCCCTGCCTCCCTTTTGCCCGAACAGATACTTTATAATCATCCCAGATTTGCGAGTGGTCTCATGGCGAGACCTCAGAATGTTACCAGTGTATAGTAGAGAGAGGAAAAGGACATAGCAACGCCTCCAACTCAATTCACAAAAACTCCACTTAGATATAAAACAGAACAAACTAATTCAAATGATGGCTTTCCTAAAGCAGTAACGGTAAATGGGCCACTTCTCGCCGACGGAGGGCTATTGCGGTGCAATCATTTGTCATTTTCGAGCGAGAGGTGCGGTGGACCCGCCTCCACGCGCTCCCCTGGCCTCCCTGCCTGCCCCCTGGCAGTTTTTGAAACGGGTTCGGGGAAATTAAGCATTTCCAGCACAGAGGATACAGACTAGCAGGACCCGAGTTCCTTCGATGGCTGATGACAACTGCTTCCTACAAAAGATGAAATCTAAGAAGTCCCCGCAGCAGTCCCTGCAGACGACCAAGTGGGATCCCAGTGGTCGGCAGAGGGTCCCTCTCCAGGTCACCTTCGCCAAAAGGTCTAGCCGGGGCCAAGATGGGAGGCTACTGGCAACCGCAAGGCCGGCGGCGACCCAGGGCACTCCCCACCTCCCTCTCCCCGGGAAGACGCGCGGGACGCCGCGCAGCACCTAAGTCCTCAAGGGATGACCTTCGTCCTGGAGCCAATCGGAGGTGATGCCGGGGCGAGAAGAGCCCTCCGCAAACTGTGCCCAGCACCTGGCGTCGAGGAGCCGGCCGCTCACCGCCAGCGCGGCAGGAGATGCTCCCGCGCGACCGGCGCCGCTCATCCATCTGGAGCCTCCCGACCGAAGCCTCACCTCTCATCGCAGCCTCCCCTTCCGCCGCCATCGCAGGAGCGAGCCAGCCGGCCGGCTCCGCAGCCCCGGGGCTAGCGGCATAGAGAGTTCGGGGCCCGCCCTGCGCCGGCCCAGGCCCCGGCCCCGGAGCGGGGACGCGGGCCCCGGGGGAGCTGTGCCGCCTGGACGCGCAGCAACACCGACTCGCAGCGCGGCGGCCGGAGACTGCTGAGCCCGCGGCCGGGGACTGGCCTGCCCGCGGGTCTGGGCGGTGCGGGGCTCCAAGCCGGAGAAAGGGACCGGGCGCAGGGCGGAGTCAACGCGGCACCGCCTCCGACCTCTGCGGCTGGAGGCCGGGCGCGGAAAGGCCGGCGAGGCTGCACCTGGAGCCTTTCTGGAACCCGGCTTTTAAAAACAGGTTTCCAAGATCACTTTAAGATTAGTAGTTTGAGTGATCCTAGGGTCGGAGTTGTTTCTCTTGGGGGAAAAGATAAAGGATGAAAGGAGATCATTGCAAGATGGGGGCCTTGGGGGTCCGGGGGGGTGGCGCAGCTGGAAGAGAAACTTCCCTGGTACACAGAAGGGCTAGGGAAAGGCTTCGCTGCAGAGGTCGGGTGCGATGACAGACAGGGGGTCACCGAGGAAGCTGTTTTGGCTCCTGCAACGGTTGGGTAACTCCAGAAGCAGGATCCTCTGGGGATCATTTAACAGCCCTCCATCCAGTGCGGAAGATGCTGCTTCTCTCCGCTCCAGCTGATTCCTAGATCCGTGCCTGGGTTACAGTTTGCCTTGTAGAGGTGGGGGGTGGAAGAAAGGAACAGCCGAGAAAACACTAAAGCTTTGTATCAACCAGCCTAAATCTATTCCTTTTCCTACCAGCACTCTTTATCATAGCGTTTTAACTAGCTGCATTTGTGTCCTGAGGGCTACTTGGGGCCAAACCAGGGCAGGGGGTTGAAACGGAGTTCCCGAGCAGCAGTAGGCGGGACCAGAGGAAACTGCTGCCCTCTTAAGGGGGACTGGGATTTTACGCTGTTGGAGGTGGAGGATGCTTAGGAGCTCCGCTGCCCTCAGTAATACACACCAAGGCACTTCCCTAATCAAAGCCACTCTTGAAACATCTCAATCCCAGCTTTGACTTTGAGCTCTACCTGAAATTCACCAGCTTCCGCTGGCCGCTCAAAAAGAAAAATTCCACAGAAAGCCTGGCAGATAGTCTTAAATCTGGCCCAGGTTTCCGCGAATATAGGTTCAAACCCTGGCTTTCCAGATACATATACACTGTCTGGAGATGGTTTGCCAAGTCGGGGGCATTCTAAGACCCAGGCATCGGTTAAATGTCACCTTAATGGTGAAGCAGAACTGTTAGGGCCCTGGTGAAAGTGTACAGTACAGACTATGTATATATTGTCTTGAGGACAAAGCGTTTTTCCCTTTGTCATCTCATGTGAGCCTCACAACAACCTTTGCAAGGTGGTTGGACAGTTGTAAATGTTGTCTTATCAGTAGTCAGACGGAGGCTCAGAGATGAGCATTTGCGCCAGGAAATGGGAAAAGTCAGACTGTAAAAGTCAGATCTTCTTAGGAGTTCATACCAAGGTATCCAGTAAGCTTGCCGGTGAATCACTGACAGCCTCATTTCTTAGAAATGATGATTCATTTCCACCCAAAGCCTGAAAGTCAAAGAAAAGGCACCCAGAACCTAAATATGGTAGCAGGAAGTAATGCTCAAGGAGAACCACAGGATTCTGTGGCGGCAAATCACTCTTAAAGCTTAAAGTGCATTCCCCTTAATGTTCAAGTTTAAATCCTACTTGCTACTTTTTCTTTATGCTCTGGAGCTTTCCTTTCTAGGACTTTTTTTTTTTTTTAAAGAGTAGTTATATTATATCACATAGGCTAAGACGGAGGTAGAAAACCTGTATCTTAAGAAATGAATAGGATGGTAAGCTCTAATTTTCAAGCAGTGGTTTTTCTAATCATTTCTCCTTGGGCAAAATACAGGAGAAATGATTTGAAACATAACTTGCAGAACACATGATATATATAGTTCCTTATGGTCAATGACATTTTCTCACCCAAAGCCCAGGGACAGCATTGCTCTTTGGGAATCATTGCTAATCCTAGGGTGACCTTAGTTTGTTGGTTAATTTTGCTTCCTTGTCAAGTACTCAGGCAAGAACAATACTGGAATTAGTAACCACTGCCTCAAAACTAAATAACTCTATTTTTCGACCTCCTGATGGATTGTAACAATGTAATTTTTATTTTTGTAACAAAGCGATTTAGTTTGAGAGTTCCTTAAGACCATGTAGATAGTTTAGTTGGTTCATGACAAAAAAAAAAAAGAAAGAAAGAAAGAAAGAGGAAAAGAAAGAAAAAGAAATCCACCTGTTTCAGAGTGTAGTTACACTGAAGCTACTATTTCCAATGATGCATAAATATGAAAATAATTACCCATTAATGAGCTCCTAAGTGACTGCAGAGAATAATTACATTATTATTATTTAAAACTACCCTTGCAGGGTGTCTGGGTGGTTCAGTTGGGTAAGCATCTGCTCAGGTCATGGTCTTCCGGTTCGTGAGTTCGAGCCCTGCATCCGGGCTCTGTGCTGACAGTGTGGAGTCTACTTGGGATTCTCTCTCTCGCCCTCCTTCTGCCCCTTCCCTGCTTGCTTTCTATCTCTCTCTCGCAAAATTAAAAAAAAAAAAAAAAAACCACTACCTTTCTTCCCTGTCACCCTCCCTCCCCCACCCCCCAGCATTGTATGAAGGGTCAATACTGAGGAAGATTCTTATTTTTGCTGAGCAGGTTGATGAGTGGGAGTGCAGCTGGGAGAAACAGGGAGGCCAAATGTGTTTCAAGGAGTAGATGGGCCCACAGTGGGCGTCTGGTGTGGGGAAGATCAGCTTGAGTTTGGCTTATGAAGGGGAAAGGAAGCAGAGAAGGTAAATGCAGGAGGGTATACTCATGAGAGGGAGAAAAGGAGGTGGTGGCAGCTGCCACAGGGAGTAGAAATTTGAGAAAGATAAAAGGGTAATAAGGGAACTTCACTGTGTAATGCAAAACCTCTTACATTGTTGCCCTGGAAAATAGCAACTTTGGTGAAGGCTACATTCCTTTTCAATGCCTTTGGAGTTAATTTACGTTCTTATTAAAAATAAGAACATTTTGAGATCAGCCTTAGATGGAAAGTAGGGCTGCCCACAACATGCAATTACTTAATGCATTTGTTCACACATATTTATAGAGCGCTACCGTGGGCCAGGCACTGACTTGTGCTTCACCCACTGTTCACCCATCATGTCATTTAGATGTTCTCACAGCAATTGATTAGGTGGATAATATCTCGTTTTGGAAAAGTCCAACCTGCGTCCTTTTCCAAGGCCTTAGCCTCCCAAAGTTGGATGTTCATGATAATACGCACAATTTCAGACCCACTCCTAGAGATGCTGATTTAGTAGTTCTGAATCCTTGTTTCAGGTAAGTACGCTAGTTGATTTTGAGATGTTTTAAGTACTCTACTTCAGAAAATATTGCTTCAACTTGTCAAAAATCCATTTTCCCAAGCCTGGGTTGTGGCGGGGGTAAGTTGTATATGTATTTCTACTAGCCAGAGGCAAGTAGTAGCAATAAACTCAAATTCTGAGAAAAATACAAAAAGGGATGAGCATGGTTGTGCAGACAGCTCTTGATATATGGAGTTACTGCTTAGTGTTATTTTTCCCTTAGAGATTATGTTTGTGTGTGTGTTACAAGTGTCAAAAGCTGATCTAAGTTTTACGTTTGCAGGTTTTGGACACTCTGAAGACAAGTGTGGTATCCCTGGTCCTCCTCAGTCCTTCTCATAGCATATGCAATTGGATAGGAGTGATCTTCAAGTTCTGTTCATGATTATCTTACCCAAGAGGACAAGAAAGGAAAGGACAGTTTTCCTCTTCTGTTATGGGTTCCTCTCTTTGGAAGAGAAGTCATTCTATGTTCAAGGGTTTGATAAGGAACATTTTAATGTGAACCGTAAAGGAATTGAGAGAGAACATTGTGGTCCTTAGTACAACCTCACCTGAGGAATGTTTTGATTTCTATTAGTCAAAGCCCCTCTATTCAAGTTAGACAAGGCATTTGAGCCAAAAATAATTAGGCCACCCCACTCCTGGATGGATCCTGGGGAAGTGCATTGAGGAGCATCTCTATTACTGACATAACATGAGAAGGGGAGACAGACCAGTGAAGAGATGATTAGGAGCAGAGAGGGATGGCAAAGCACTAAAAAGATCAAACCTTGATCACTGGGCCATACGTCTATTCTGTTTATATGAGGTCCAGAGACCCACCCCTATGCCTGGTTCTCCAAAGGACAAGAAACCTGAGATTGCAGTAGCTGAGTTGTGGTCTACACAGTGGTACTTAGAACTCCTATTTTTGATGGGCCAGGAAAGACCTTAATGGATCAGCCTTCAGTTCATATGTAGCAATGGGAGAAGTGGCAAGAAAATCCAGGTACAGTGGCTTAAGGTAAGAACCATTGCTATAAACATGTATGGCACCCTTTTGGTGATCTTGGAGCTTTGTAAAAGAAGTCCAGTTGGTTCTGGTATCAGGTGGCCATGGGCTTTAGGTAAACCTCACCCTAGTACCAGAGATATGAATCCTGATTAGTTTTCAGTCAGTTGCCAGGAATGGATGGATGACATAATTATGGCCAATAAAATGTGTGTGTGGGGGGGTTACAATACTTAGAATGCTTCTAGAAAAGATTGTCCTTGATTTTAAAAAGGGGGTGCAAGAAGTAATTTTTTTAAGTTTATCTATTTATCTTGAGAGAGAACATGTGTGCGAGCTGGGGAGAGACAGATAGAGAATCCCAAGCAGGCTCTGCACTGCCAGTGTGAAGCCTGACGTGGGGCTCCATCCCATGAACCATGAGATCATGACGTGAGGTGAAATCAAGAGTCAGGTGCTCAACCAACTGAGCCACCCAAGCACCCCAAGTAGTTTCTAGGGACTTACATGTGGTAGAAAGATTTGATGTTTAGAGTCCTTGTAGCCATTTAGCCTTTCTGAAAAACAAGACCAAGGACAAAGCTAAAACTACCAACAAAGTAGAAAAATGGAAAGAACCTATTTCAGATGCGAAATTGACTATCCCGGAAGCTCCCTATCTTGAGTCTTCATGTTATATGAGATAATAATTTTCCTTATTTTTGAAGCCATTTTTACTTGCATCTTCTGGCACTTGCAGTCTAAAGTACCCACAGTGACCAATCTGTCACTAGCTCCCCATGTATTTTTCTGAGGTCTAGAAGCACATGAGGTAATTTGTCAGTGAAGTATCCTGTATGATTTGGGGAGTAAAGGAGCACTGGACTTGGGTTCAAGAGCAATTTATTACCTGTGTTTGGGTAAGTCATCCTTAGCCGCATGTTCATCATCTATAAAATGATAATTATGTTTATTTCAGGGTAGTAGTAAAAACCAAAATAAATAATATTAAGTGAAAGTACTTTGTATATACAGTGTGAGTTCTTTTTATCAGAGGATGCTCTTGAAAAAAGATGCGCTCAGTCTCCAAGTTTGCTCCAACGTCCAAATTTTCACATTCAGTGCTTTCACTGTTTTGTCTTTACAATGGCATTATTGAATGATGTAACTCAGGAACAGAAGAAGCACAATTAGGATTCTGACTGGCTCCCTTTGAGCTTCGCAGAAAGAGTATCATGACCCCCCACAGGACAGGATGTCACGGTACCTGGGTACCTAGGCTACCTACGTCACTAATTTCCGTGCTATTTTGAGGCATTTTTAATTTGATTTTGAGGCAATTTCAATTTCAATCCTGCTTGCAAACTGATTTTGACTTAGTGGGGTAGTTGGATACAAACCTGTACAACTATCTTAGTTGCTTAAACATAACACAGTTGAAATCAAACATTAATTTTGTTCTTGATGTGATATTTAAGTAGAAAAGTTGCATATATTTACAAAATAGTCTTTCTTGAATTTTGGATAACACCAGTCTCAAAACTTGAAAATAAAACCAAAACACCTCACCAACAGAAATCTTATAAACATAGTTTTTATTCTTTTCTTACCTTCAACGAAAAAGGCCTGATGCCACCAAAACATTTTTTTTTGAAACTCAGTAACTAAACACAGAACTTGAGAGCCTGATTATTTTTCTAGACAAATGCTGAATAATTTATATTGCTTTTAAAAAATAACTAAGATCTATTTTTATTATTTCATTACTTCTTAAAGTAGCAATATGCCCTCACATTTTTTTCATAAAAATCTAAAATATATTTAGTAGTCCCAAGTGTTTTGTATTTACATTTGTTCTAAGTGTTTGTTTCATTAAAACTTTTCAGAAATAAGTGCACTTAAGAGAAAATAAACGTGAAATAAAGACAAGAGGAAATAGTCATGGTTATAGAAAAACAGTTGTTCTGAATGTTCTGAACCTTAACAACTCAAAGAGAATGTGATCAGATGCTGGGGGGGGGGGGGAGGGACGTGTCTCTGCTGATTCAAATCTCAATTCATTAATTTATAGATCATCCAAAGAAGAATCACCAGTTCTTCTAACCAGTAGATACTGCTTGATTGTCTCAAGGCTGTCTACAATAAAACACCAAAAATAAATGAACTTAAAAATATTTTTTAAAATTCACAGATTTACACAGATATATAGATGTTTTAAAAACAGAAATAGAATTCTATTATAGAAATAAATGCCACCCTATCTTAAGCCATAGCAACCAAAGTTTTGAGTATTCCACGTTAGTTTCCATTCCACTAATAGCTTTTTAAATCAGCTATATATATATTCCATTCAAAAAACGTTGATTTATAAGAAATTCCTTATTTTCAGATAGCACTATGCTCCAATAAATTTAAATATGTAAAGCTACGTTCATAAGAAAAGCATGAAAGAAAAATAACATAACTTGCTTTAATATAAATGTTTTTTAATAAAAAAGTCCAAGTCTACATTAAATCAGGAAATCAATAAATCTGAATTATACAGCTTTCTATATACTTAGAAAAAACAAAAAACACACAGTTTATAATAAAACTCTTTAATTCAAAATAGAGTCTAATTTAAAGAAAATGTCATTATGCTCAGTTGATTAGATCGGGTTTTGTCATTTAAATTAAATGGTTCACCTGAAATATGGTTAAGTGTATAATAGAGAAAATTCAATCTCAGGGGTACTTCGCAAATTATCTAGCTAATTTGCATCATGAGTCAAATTCTTAGCTTCCAAAGGGCAGACACAGTCTTTAATTGCTTTTAGATAGGCACTTAAGAAATGCTTTTGACAAGGAGGAAACCCCAAAGATTGTGAATCATTCTGTCAACTCCAGGGCATAATGAGACTCTAAACAAAGTAAACTTTCCAGAACTGCCCTTCCACTGCCAAGAAATCATAACTATTTCCAAGTTCTTCCTGCTCATAAAAATGAGAGAGATAGAAACCAAAATGCTCTACTCTTATTCAATTAAAAAGTAAACTTCAGTTCTCTGTGTCAACTTGAATTAATGACATTTTTCTATAGTGGAATAGTCACTATGTTACAACTAGTGATGTAATTTCCTCCTATCTTACTCATTCACTATCACACTAGCAAAGCAGTCTTTAAAAAAAAAAAAGAGGGAATGAGGTGGGGTGAGAAAATCTTATTAAACTGAGAAGTTACAGATTTTTAAAAATTAGATTCAGTTACAATTAGAAGAACCAGAGTTGGTCAAATTGAGATAACTCCAGAACTGTAATAGTCCTCTCCTACTCAGCCACATGATCTAAACAAGAAAAATGGAGATGAATGAAGTGCCAAGCAAATGGAAGGAAGGGAGGAAGGGAGGAAGGGAGGAGGGAAGGAAGGAAGGAGGGAAGCAGGAAAGAGAAAGAACAGGGGGAAAAAGCAAACAAACTCAAAAACCCCAGGATGGCCCTGTTGAAACACTGCGGAGCTACCTTGCAGCAACGTCTATAAAAGCTTCTGTAGATGTGCATACTGATGCTATGCAATTCTTTCCCATTAAGAAGAACATACCTACAAATAAACCATCATTTTAGATTTTGATCACAGATAATTTATAATGGTTGTAATTGTATCTTTAAAAAAATACCTCATCAATGAATAGTTAAGACCATTCTTTGATAAAATGTTGCTCCTCAACTAGTACTTTTGAAACCAAAACCTCAGAGAGTCATTTTAGAATTAAAGGGTTGAGCTAGAAAAGATTATTTCATTCTTAGGGAAATAGTTAAAGAATTTGATGCTGAAGACATCCCCCCATCTTCTCACAACCTGCCCCCCCCACCCCGCCCCGCCTGCATTTACTTCCTTAATTTCACTTACATTAACCACAGTGATGTAGCTGAACATGAACAATATTGCCCTTGAATGAGCTGACCTCTATCAAAGATCTGTCGTGTCCGAATATGGCATTCCCACAGGAAAGGAAAATTCTACTCAGTGGTGAACATCCACTCTGTTCAGGATCTTTGGTACATTTGGAGTGTAAGAAAATAATGGCACAATAATACAAGTACTATCAAAGGAAAAATCTTCACCAAAAGAAATAAAAGTTAACCAGCCATGATATGTAACAACTTTCTAAAAAACCAAAGTAAATAGCTCTTTGTTCTCCATAAGTCCATTTACATGATCAGAAGGTTGACATTTAAAAAAATAGTTTAATAAAAATACACCAGTTCTACAAGCAGCCTTCATGGTCATTTCTTAAATTCAACTCACCATAATCAAACCAAAATAATGCCATGTCCTCTTGTTAAAAAAGAAGTCCTTTTGTCACAAGAAAAGCAAATTTACACTTTATATAATACAGTACATCTCCCTATGAGTATACAGACTACGTATATAAAGGTCATCAGTATTTCTGAATGCAAAGTAAACGTATTAGTGGAGTGCTTGAGTGAAGGTGTTAAACTTCCTCCTTCTTATAAGCCTGTCACTCCCAACTGTGGAGTGTGTGAAATGACATGACGATAAACTCTATTTTTTAAAGAACCAGTGTATTTCCTTTCTAAAACTTTTTAAAACCATTATAGAAATTGTCTTCAGATATATTCATTCTACATATGTCCAAACCAACAAGGCAAGTATTCTCTAACACCAACTATGGAAGATGGCTTTTTTTGGGTGTGATTATCTAGACCCATAAGATTTGCAGTAGAACAGCGATACTGCGGTGTTACCTACAGGTTAGCCTATGCTGCTTTAAATGATATGTTCCTCCTGAATTGATCAAAGGTGTTACAGTACAAAAGCCACAGCACACACAGGCAGAATGGACCTTAATACGCATGTAGGCAGTGCAGTTACAGAGGGATGTACATTTCTTTTATTCCAGTACCTTCGTATAATAAAGTTAACAAAAATAATAAAATACTAAAAAAAAAAAAAAAAAAAAAGCCAGCTGGCACTGCCAACCAATTCCTGTAGTAGTCTCAGAAATCCTAATCCGGTAGAATTTCCTCTTGTGCTCAGAAGCACCACTGTCTTCAGGAGTTTTTCGGTGTCTTGTTATCTATGCCAAGCAAGCCTGGTGGTGCAGCTACCTGAGTTCTCTTGATTGTGGGTGAATGTGATCTGCGTTCATAACTTCCCAGCTTTCATGTAGGTGGGGATAGAGCCACGCTGTGTCAACCCTTCAAACCTTTTATAGGTATAATTGAGAAAAACCCAGTCTTTGGATTTGTAGTCCGGTTCTGTGGTGTTTGGCACTAGAAAGATAGAAAAATGAACCAAGAGCAAAGGAATTTCATTAGTGAAAATGGCAGCATCCTCATAAACTGTTAATAGTGTTAGTTGTGTTAGGCTGTCTTACCTGGTTGTAAAATATCAGATTCAGGAAAGTCATCAAAATTTGAAGTATCATCAATGCTTTTGATTTCTATAGGGATTGCTGCTGGCCTTTCCCTATAAAAAAGTATCCAGTAGCAAGCATGGTCAGTTTTCCTGAACTCTTGATTTTCCAAAAAATAACTCTACTGGCAAATTCTGCTACTCTGTGGATATCAGAAGAGCTAAGGAAATTTATTGTGGCCTTGAACACTGTTAAGTGGATTTCATAGCTGAGTATAGTATTTTATTAAAAAATTACCATTTACTTGGAGTTTTTATGTCTTTGTACCCAGTCTTTCTCACGCTGGTTTTTTTTGTAAGTGGAAAAATAAGAGTTAAAGAAAGGGAAAGTGAGAACAGAAGAGATTTTGTTCAAATGACTTTGTGACTGTATAAAGTATGCCGGATATTGTGGGTACTGGATCCTAGCTAAGTAATTCAGGAATAGAATTCTTCCAGTAGAAGATCCATACATTAAAAGTCGTGTATAGAGGGGGGCACCTGGCTGGCTCAGTCAGTGGAGTATATGACTCTTGATCTTGGGGTCATGAGTTTGAGCCCCACAATGGGTGTACAGATTACTTACAAAAATATTTGAAAAAAAAGCATCTTTTGGAAAATTAAGGGGCTCATAGGGTCAAAGGACTACACATTTGCGATGAAATTTAAATCCAAAACCTTCTGTCATATAAATTCTAAGGGAATCAGGGACATTAGGTTAAAAAAATTGGTCATCGGTCATGAAAATACCTTATCATGCTAAAAATGTTTAAGTATAGAAATAGTTAAAAGAAGCTATCCATTTCTATTGCTTCTATTTTTTTCAACAAACACTTAACTGGATGTATTAGGTGATAAGTTAACAAAGCCTGTTATGTAAAAACATGTATTTTTCCCAGAATGATTCCAATTTATTTATACTTAATGTGGTAACTTAATAAATTTATACTAGTGAAAAGAACCATAGACTTTGGTGTCCTAAGAGCTAATCTCTTGTCATTAACTAGCTGCATGAACTTAGACAGACATGTCCCTGCTCTACAACTATTTCCTTACTGTCAAAGCAGGAGATTCGACTACTGGTCTCTACATGTCCTTCCAATTATAAAAAGGGGAGAGTCCTACTTCTGTTCAATGAGATGAGGTAGGTACAGTATAATGTGACACAGCAGTGAAGAATAACCAGGACCCCAAAATCAAACTGCCTGTGTCCAACTCTGGTTAGAAAATTCTCACAAGATTATTTACTACCTGTGGCACTATAGGTAAATTACCACTCCATGCCTTAGTTTCCTCATTTGTAAAATAGACATGATAATAATAGTACCTATTTTATAAGATTTACTATGAGCATAAGATTAAAAGTGCCCAAAAGTTAACAACTCAGAAAACAACAGATGCTGGCAAGATGTGGAGAAACAGCAACCCTCCTGCACTGTTGGTAGGAATGTAAACTGGTACAGCTGCTCTGGAAAACAGTGTGGAGGTTCCTCAAAAAATTAAAAATAGAACTCCACTATGACCCAGCAATAGCACTACTAGGAATTTACCCAAGGGATATAGGAGTGCTGATGCATAGGGGTACATGCACCCCTATGTTTATAGCAGCACTTTCAACAATAGCCAAAGTATGGATAGAGCCCAAATGTCCATCAACTGATGAATGGATCAAGAAGATGTGGTTTATATATACAATGGAATACTACTTAGCAATAAGAAAGAATGAAATCATGCCATTTGCAGCAACGTGGATGGAACTGGAAGGTATTATGCTGAGTGAAATAAGTCAGTCAGAGAAAGACAGATACATGTTTTCACTCATGTGGATCTTGAGAAACTTAACAGAAGATCATGGGGGGCAGGGGAAGGGGAAAAAACTAGTTACAAACAAGAGGGAGGGAGGCAAACCGTAAGAGACTCTTAAATACAGAGAACAAACTGAGGGTTGTGGGGGAGCTGGGGGAGAGGGGAAAATAGGTGAGGGCATTGAGGACGGCAGTTGTTGGGATGAGCACTGGGTGTTGTATGTAAGTGATGAATCATGGGAATCTACCCCCAAGCCAAGAGCACACTGTATATACTGTATGTTAGCCAACTTGATAATAAATTATACTTTTAAAAAAAGATTAAAAAAGCACATAAGTACTTAGAATAGTGCTGGACATACAATAAATGATCAGAAAACCTTAGTAGTTATTACAACAGGTAGAGTGCCTAGCACACAGTAGGAGTTCCGGTGAAGATCTGCCTGGAGGAAGTGACACAGAAGCTGTCTGGAGAGATGAAAAGGAGCTGGCTGGGCAGGGCAGGAGTAGGGACAGGAACAGGGCAGAGAGAAGAGCATTTCTCTTCTCGTAGAATGAAGAGCAGATGACAAAGCCCTGAGGAGGAGTGGGAAACACCACACTAGATGCCACTGCTACAGACGAGGGAAGAGCCACACCCTGCAGTCCTGAAAGCAGTTAAGGATCCTGAATTTTATTCTAAGTGCAGAGGGAAGGAAGAGAACAGCATGATCAGATTTCTGTTCCTAAACTGTCACTGTGTGGAGAACAGTCCAGAACTACTGAAGGTGGTCTGGCCATCAACTGAATAAAGGACAAAGCTTACAATTAACAACCACAAGCAAATTCTTTTTTTTTTTTTAATGTTTATTTATTTTTGAGAGAGAGAGAGAGAGAGAGCGAGAGCACAAGAGGAAGATGGGCAGAGAGAGAGAGAGGGAGACAGAATCAGAAGCAGGCTCCAGGCTCTGAGCTGTCAGCACAGAGCTCGATGTGGGGCTTGAACCCACCAATGGTGAGATCATGACCTGAGCCAAAGTCAGACACTTAACCGACTGAGCCCCCCAGGCGTCCCTACTATAAACAAATTCTTAAAAGTTACTTGCGTCATTTCACTTTTCCCCACAATGTTTAAAAAAGGCACTGTATCTTCTTATAACTTAATAAAGAAAATGGTATTTTAGAGAGAGGTACAGTATACAGTGTGATGTAACAGGATAAAAATAAGGGGTTGTAGTGTGAAATATAAATTCGTCTCTGTTGTGCTCACATCAGCCTGCATCACGTAACTCTGAACATAAAACTTGAAACGGATGTACAACACATGGTTTTATCCTTACAGCAGATATTAGGTAAAATGAGTCATTTAGCTATCGCCAGTATAGTCTCACTCCACATAATCCAGAAAACACTGATTTAATAACATTATACCAGTGTTACCCCTTGTATTTAATCTAGTAGAACCAAAGACAAGTTGATTACTAAAGCCAGTAAAAAAAACGACCCTGTTTTTACTTCGACTCTTCCATTCACAGCCTATGAACATACCTGATGTGCCCCCAGTCTACACCTTCAAAAAAAGGATGACCTTTTATTTCTTCTACTCCACTATTTCCAATTCTGTTTTCAGAATCAATACAAAATCTAGAAAATGGAAACAGAGAAAGGATGATATGCAAAATACATCTAAAGTACTCTATTTGCATTTTTTTCAAACACTTCATTTTTTTCCTCGGTTTACTGAAGTTAGCTCTGTTTATTGTGGGAAATGTGGGAAAAAATAGAAATCCTCTATAATTGCACTGTACGGAGATAACTTATTGTAAGCAGTGTGAAATCATTTCCTCTTAGTCTTTTATTATAGTTTTTAAAATACATGTTAGTATAGTAGTTACTGTCTTAGAGCTTTTTTTTTCATTTAATACAGTGAGAAAACTTCCCCAAACCATTAGATATTTTTCTATAACTTCATTTTCTAAAATTTATATATAGAAATACTAGACTTTATTTAGCCAGCCCACTATTACTGAACACTCGATGGTTTTCAAATTTTCATTCCTAAAAACCTATCATGACAAACATATTCTACCTAAATCTTTATATACATCATCTGCATAAGCAAACTTCTTAGAATTACTGGGTCAAAGGTCATATACAGTTTAAAGATTTTTTAATAATATGCTGTCAATTAGCTGTTGTAGGTTGTCCCAATTTATATTCCTTGCAGCTATTTATAACAGTACCAAATACTTCATCTTAGTTAAGAAACAGAATGAAATCCTTTGCTTAGAAACAATTTCACATATAGACCTGTGATATAAACTAGAAATTTTCTTTCCCTTTTGTCTTTTATGAGATAGGGTCATTGCATTCCAACAGGAGTGACCTTTGATACAATACAAGACCTCTTCCCTCTTTTTTTTTTAAGTTTATTTATTTATTTTGAGAGAGGGAATGAGCCCACGTTGGGAGGGGCAGAGAGAGAGGGACAGAGAGAATTCCCAGCAGGATCCGTGCTCTCAGTGTAGAGCTCAACTCAGGGCTCAATCCCACACCTCAGGGCTCAGTCATGACCTGAGCAAAAATCAAGTTAACTTACTGAGTCACCCAGGCGCCCCACCCCTTCCCTCTTCTTAAGTCTTACTTTTTTTGCTGCATACTTTCTTTTAATTGTTTGGAGTTTAAAAAAAAAAAAAAACACCTTTTCTTTATTGATCTCTTTGTGTAGATCAGTGGTGGTCCTTTTCTTCCCACAAATGTAAAATGGGACTTAGTCTTTTAGGTACCTGTGATGATTTAAAATCTGACAAACTCCTCTAGGGAATTAACCACTAACCTAAGAATTAAGTCCTTGGCTTTCTCAGATATAGGAACTTCTGGAGGAAATACCAAAGTTTCTTTCCAGTTCATCACTTTTCTATATGTTTCTTGAGGAGTTTCAGAGCAGAAAGGTGGATATCCTACATATGAGAGAAAACAAATGTTTTTTCAGTTTTCATAATCAAATATGCTATACCTACTACATATGTACCACAAGAAACACAACAGCCCTAAGTGCTCTATTCAACAGTAAAAAATGTTCCCATTCATCAACTTGTAATCAAATTGCTAAAAAAGGCAATAAAATAAAGGATTTAAAGCACTGCTCCCTTTACCTGAAAGGCCATGCAGATATAATTTTGATACAGGGGAGTTCTGGTTAAATCCCTCCTCCTGAATCCCTACAGAGCTCATTGGTATTTATTGTGTATTTAACATTGGGGGATGTCAAAAATTGGTTTAAAAGAGTTCAGATATTTTAGCCTATGATATCAGCAATATGTTTAATCAGGGGCACTCACAGAAATTTATACAGTATATACATAAACAGATGATAAAACATACCTATTAGCATTTCATACATAATCACTCCCAAAGACCACCAGTCACATAATTTGTTGTAACCAGTCTGCATAAATACTTCCGGAGCAATGTAGTCTGGCGTCCCAACTGTGGAATATGCCTGCAAAGGGAGAGTTTATCAAACCAGCACACTTAAATAGTTTTTGAAAGATCTGTGAATGGCTCACTACTGGAAAAAGCAACATATACAGAAGTTAATTTTTCATTTAATACTTATTTTGCATGTTTATCAGGTAGAAAGCTTAGTGATAGGAACAAAGTCAGAGAAAATGTTATCTAAGATATGATTTCTGGGGCGCCTGGGTGGCTCAGTCGGTTGAGTATCCGACTTTGGCTCAGGTCATGATCTCACGGTTCGTGGGTTCGAGCCCCGCGTCGGGCTCTGTGCTGACAGCTAGCTCAGAGTCTGGAGCCTGCTTCCGATTCTGTATCTCCCTCTCTCTCTGACCCTCCCCTGCTCACGCTGTCTCTCTCTTTCTCTGTCCCTCTCTCTCTCTCTCTCAAAAATAAATAAAACATTAAAAAAAATTTAAGATCTGATTTCTGTCCTCCCAAGAAGCTCAACAAAGTTATTTTTATATTTAGCCCTAAATCCTGTGGAAATTAGTAAAGGGAGAGCTCACTAAAGCAGACTTGGGACTCTAGAATGGGGACCTATACTACCTGCTGTCAATTACAGGCCCCATCAGAAGAATCATCAACAGGAAAAGAATCCTCAATCACAGCCCTGACAGTGAAAAATGCACACTACATCTCCTACGACAAAACTTCCCCTGCAACTCAGCCAAGGAGAAACCTTCACTACTCTGAACTATTGTTTTTCTCCAACGGACTTTTGCTCAAAACAATGCCTTCCAAATCCTCCTTCTTCCCTTAAAATACCATTCCTTTTCTTCATTGGACTTGCCAATGGTTTTGCCATAGCTTGTATGTCTCAAATTGCAATTCTCTGTTATTCCCAAATAACCCATTTTTGCTGGTAAAGTAATTGTTTTATTTTTAAGGTTAAAAATCTATTTCAAAAAGAATAAGGAGGTTGAGCCCAGTGGGCCTGGGTTCTCCACTCACTACTGATGTGTTCTCAAGCAAGTTATTCAACCTGTCTGAGCCTCAGCTTCTGCTTACAGAAAATGGGAGTAATAATACCTGTCCTAACTCAGTTGATAGGAGGATGAAACAAGAAAAGGAGTGTGCTTTGTAAACTGCAATCGACTATATATATAAACATCCGGTATTTTCATTATAAACCTAATTCTGGGGCATTTCATTCTTAATTCATATAGAATCTTACAAAAACAATTTCTTTAAGGCAGTAGTTCTCAACTAAGGGCAGTATGCTAGGGACTATTTGAAAATGTGTGACAGCAGATTTTGTCATTTCAATGACCTGATGGGTGTGCTGACTGGCATTTCGTTGGAAGGGGGCAGGGGGGAGGATTTCCTGCCCCAATTACTAAGAGTCCCCTCTACTTCTCCCTTGGTAAATAAACACTGATAGAATTCATGATGATGGCCACAAGAATTATAAAACATGTACAGGAGTAAACACCTGTGAATGCTTGGTAAGTAGAACTACTACCGTATTTTTAAGCACTATTCATTTTTCCCCTTAAAATTAGGAAATACTCCAATTCTTCTCTCAGTTGTAAAATCTGATCTGAAAGTGGCACATTTAAAAGTAGAAGGAAGTTTTTGTGATAAATTCATGGCTCCATACATTAAAAAAAATTTTTTTAAGCTTTCAAAACACTGAAACGCTTTTACAAACACAGGAAGCTTGCAATTAACTATGTGGGCAAATGACAGAATGAGCTCAGTCATACAAAGGTCATTTTATTTGGTTTGAGAGGGTATCAGACCTTCCAGTCTATTTGCCTTACCCAATACTCAGAGAAAATACTGAATTAGTTTCCTTGTCATCATTTGGTTGAATTTAACAAATATTTACAGAGTGTGTATATGGGCAGGCATTGTATAAGAAATCAGGAAAACAAAGTCAAAAGGCACATTCCTAACCCTGAGAATGTGTATGGACCTAGTTAACAGGATAAAGGGAACGAGGAAAGGGCGCAAACAATTCTTGTATTTATTTGCTAAGTAATAAAGTAGAAATAGTTTGGGTAAACATAGTTTTATTCCACTTCCATTAAAAGTAATGAAGTTTATCTGTGGTAAAGTCTGCTCTCCAATTTTATTTTATCTGTTTTATTGCAATACTGTTAACATGCCAAACTTCCTATTTACTTTTTCTATAAAGAAGTTCTTAGAGACACACAACCACCTTACTTATGCTAATTGATATTTGTTATTTCAGAACAAGTATGAAAAATGGAAAGCACAAGGCATTCACTACAATCGTACTCATGTCCATGAGTTTTCTAAAAAGTGCTAATTACTAGTAAACAGATGACTTAACTATAGATATGAGCCATATAGTTAAATCACAGAGTTAAAATCAGCAGTCATTTTACAGGCAAGGCAATGTTATGGAGAAACTAAGAGAATCATGTGATTGTAGAAGCAGCTCTATTATTGCTACCAAGTAAATACTAATCATTGTGAAGATACGAAATGATCAAGTGGAACCCCAGTGAAATTTTAGGACCAGGGCACCCTTTTTTTAAAGCCACGGCTGACTTACCAGCTGTCTTCTGTTCTTCTTCCATGTTTCTGCTTTCCTCTTTGAGTTCATGTTCTGAAATGCTAATGTCAACAAGAGAGAATTGTAATCATGAGGGAAAAACTCTACCAAAAAAACAAATTCAAACATATACAAGTAAAATACATTGGTTTAAGGAGTGAGGATAGAGAAAGAGAACTTTTAGTTCTCAACAACCAGCTACACTATGTTAACCTGAAAAAAAAAATCAGACTTACAGAAGTCACTTGGCGGGTTGTGTGTAAGGTTTCTGTAGAATTCAGTCCTATGAGCTTTCTTTAATCCCGTGCATAAACCAAAATCAGACAATTTTACATGACCCTAAAAAAAAAAATCTAGTAAAATCAATAGATTATATTAACTTTAAAACAAAAGCCTAATTATAAATTTTTCTTTTAAATGCAATCATTATAAACATTCTTAGCTTAAAATTCATATAGGTGATATGTAAAATTATCAATATTTGACAATGATGATTTTTAAGAGTAGAAAATGTTAGAAGATAAAGATAGCCATGCTCCCGGGATGTCATTTCACTCTGGAGTCCCCTCCTATTGCATCATTCATGACATCACACAGTTGAGCGATGACATAAATTGTAGTTGCCCATTTCCAATCACAAAATCAGCTCTATTACCCAACAAAATAACTGGTAACCCAATATTCCACCAGTTTATTCACATGCCTTGGCATCCAATAAAAGGTTGTCTGGTTTAATATCCCGATGGATGAAACCCAACTGGTGGATTGCATCTATGGCCAGAACAGTCTCTGAAATGTAGAACTGTGTCTCCTCTTCTGTCAAGGTATCTTTTTTCATTAGCAATGTCATCATGTCACCTAAATAAAGGAAAAAAAGAATCATGTATTAGAAACACGTCAAGTTTCCTCTGTATCTGTAGAATCTATGCCTGATTTTTACGTTTTACGACCCACCCAGTATATCTCCAACTTGGTCTCTAGGGCCAAGTAAAAAAAGTTACACTGCATTAGCAAAAGTTTCATGACATCTATTGATTTTAAGGTAGAAAGTTATGTGAAGTCCAGTCAGAGCAGAGCTGATAATGAAGTGATAGCCACCACTCAACATCCAGAATAGGATAATATACTGAACTATGAAAATGAATCAGAGCAAGCATGCTAGAAATGGGATGTATTCTTTCAAATTCAAGTTTCAAATATATTCAGACCTCTTCAGTCCAGCAAAAACAGAACATCATTTCACTAAAAGACAGTCTTTATTTTCCAGGAATTTTTTCTTTAAAAAGGGACAAAGAATAAATAATAGTGAACTTACAATTCAGAAATGACAACTGTTAATATTTTTCATGATAGTTCAAGTCTTTAAAAAAACCAACAAACATGTAGAAGTATTCTTCGTCCTCCATCCCATTTCATTCCCCTTTCCCTTTTTGTTGAGTAACCATGATCATGGATTTGGTTACTATGAATTTATAGCCTTTTATATATTTTTTAAATTACATAAACGGTACATGTAATTCCACAGCTGGCTTTATCACTCGACTGTTTCCGACATCTTCTTATTGAAATGAATAGAGCTCCTGACTTTTAACAACCGTAAAATAATTCATCACCTAATCATGCCATATTAATCCAGTCTACTAATGGTCATTTATCTTGCACACAGCTTTTCACTGTCACAATGCTGCAATGAACATTTTTCACAAATCTGTTGTGCACATGTTGGGGAGAATCTCCAGGGAATACACTGGTTGTAGAATTGCCAGAGTGTAGGACACATGCACTTTTCACTTCACTGGTATTTATGAACTGCTCTCCAGAAGAGTTAGAGATTAATTTACATGGAAGAGAGGCCAGTTTCTCCCACAGCCTCATCAGACTTTTAATGTTTTTACTAATCAGATGAGTGTGAAATGGTATCTCATTCTTGTTTTAATTTGCATTTCCCTGAATATGAGCAGAGTTGAATACTTTCCTATATATTTATAGACCAACCCGAGTTTCCCTTCTATACACTATCATTTGCCCATTGGGTTGTTTGTCCTTTTCTTTCTTTCTTTCTTTCTTTCTTTCTTTCTTTTTTTAGTTTATTTTATTTATTTTAAGAGAGAGAGCACGAGCAAGAGAGGGGCAGAGAGAGAGGGGGAGAGAGAATCCTAAGCAGGCTGACAGTGTGAAGCCTGACATAGGGCTCGAGCTTCAAAACAGATCACGACCTGAGCAGAAATCGAGTCTGACACCCAAATGACTCAGCCACCCAGGTGCCCCTTGTCTTCTTCTTTAGTAACTTATTATTCTTAACTCTAGACTTGTATCAATCTAACAAATTATATACCGTAAACCCAGAATGGTAGTATGTAAAATGTGCCAACTTTATCATTCCTTTAAAATAATCTGATTTGTGATAAAAATTAGCATTATTATGGGAGAAACTATTGGAAAACCATGACTACCTACGTAAAACTTCCGAGCTAGGACTATAACAGCAAACCTAATCAATAGGATAATAATTACATATAATGATGTGCTTGTGTCAGTCTGTCATTGCTATTATGTTTGCTTTTACCTCCGGGGAGAAATTCCATGATCAGATAAAGGTTCCTCTTATCTTGAAAACTGTAAAACATTTTCACCACCCAGGCACCATCTGCTTCGACCAAAATATCTCTTTCTGCTCGGATATGGGCCACCTAGATGAATGTATTTTGAAAAAATAATTGCAACACATCATACATTTTTCCAGTTTACCTCTTACAATTATCCATTCAGTTCCTTAATGGTTGTGAAGGAAAGGGGGAGTTTTAGAAAAGACTTGAAATATATATGCATGTTCATATTCTCATTATATATGGAGAACCTCCAGAAATAGTTTATTTTAGCTTTTATGTTTAGGCCTGGAAAAGTGGAATCCACAAGTTCATTATAGGCAGCCCAGGCCCTCTGAGGGAGAAAAATGATTAGTCCAAAAACCTTCCAACCAGAAACCCCATTTGCCAAGGATCCTAGCTTTGTCATAACATTTCAGACTCTGGCCTGACTTTTAAAAGTTAAAAATAGTAAGCAATGCTTTACAGATTGGTATGACAAAGTCATGGTCCTTAGCAAACTATTTTTAACTGTTATTGGTCAAAGAAAGGGCCTTATGTGGTCGTTAAACATTTGGTCATTTTTTTTAACAAGTAGACACATTTATAATACCTATGTATGATTTTGCTAATTATAATAACTTTATATTATTTTGTCAAATATAAGACCTCTAAAATATCTATAAACATAATCTACACCAAATTAGTGTAACTTTTGGGGATTTTGCTACTGACTTGTCAGACACACAATTACTAGGGAAACTTTTATGTGAACATTTTATAGTCTGAAAAATTTTATAAACAGTAATTTGTTGGGTTGGTATAATCAATTTTTAGATATTTTTTCATTAATATATTTATTCATTCTTTTCAAAGATTAATAATAATATTTGATTTTATCCTTTTGCTATTCCCATTGGGCATTATTATGAATTCTGGCCCAAAGCACATGAGAACCCAGATTTCATAAACATTTTCATGATAATGAAATATGATCTGCTTAAAATGTCATATCTGGGATTACTGTATTTATTACCTGGTGCAATAAATGCTCTGAGGGCAAAGCACAGGAACAGCAGCTGAAAACTATGAACCTGTTTTCTGGTATCAAAAAACCTTGTAATCTCTCTGGATCTGTTTCATAAAGTGAAAAATGGTATCAAAATTCATCCCCATTGCCTTTTACAAAGCATTTTAAGGCTGGCAAAGGAAAAACCTCAAACTTCTGATGCTGTATCTGTGCTGTCAGGAAAAACTACATCAAAACTTGGCTTGATTGTTTTTAAACATCTTAAAGTCAGATTACAGGATGTTTTCAAAGAATAGGAAGTTATCACACATAGTAATCTGGTACCACAATATCAAGGAGATAAGTTGCTACTTAATTTTGTGGATTGGTTAGTATTAAAGTAAATGTGACACAAACTTAAAGTAATGACCTTTCAGGAGTGAGTAAAGGGTTTCTAAAATGAAATTCAATGGTGGCAAATGCACACAATGCAGAATAGACAGAAGGTCTTCAATTTCTGGCAAAATAGTCTAGATTGGTGCTATCCAACAGAAATACACTGCAAGCCACATATATAATTTAAAGATTTCTAGTGGCCACATAAAAAGTAAAATGAAACAGGGGAAATGTGTTTCCTTCATTTTTTAAAAACTTTTTGTAATGCTTTTACTTTATTTTTTCTTTTTGAGAGAGAGAGACAGAACCCAAGCGGGGAAGGGGCAGAGAGAGGGAGACACAGAATCCAAAGCAGGCTCCAGGCTCTGAGCTGTCAGCACAGAGCCCGACGTAGGGCTCAAACTCACGGACAGTGAGATCATGACCTGAGCTGAAGTCGGAATCTTAACCGACTGAGCCACCCAGGCGCCCCAGGGGAAATTATTTTTAATAATATAGTTTATGTAACTCCATGTATCCCAAATGTTATCATTTCAGTACGTAATCAATGTAAAAAATTATTGAGATTTTTTGTGTGGAATCTTCAAAATTTGGTACGTATTTTCCATTTATAGAACACATCAATTCACGCTAGCTCTACTTAAGTGCCTGGTAGCCACATGTGGCTAGTAACTAAAGACTGAACTGCTCCTTTTGTCCTTCCTCCAAAACCCTATCCAGGACTAATCCCATATGGCTTAGTTAGATCCTGTTAATCTCTTCGTCTCTGAGGCTCTACATCTTGACCCAGACCTTTATTCTTATCATTATCTGTAATTCTCTAGTGCAATTCAGTATTTCAACCTTTCTTGAGTTCCAAACTTCTTCCTTCTGGAATCAGTCTGTCTTCAAAAAAGTCCCCTATCATCTCACCTCTGGATGGTTCCTATCACCTTGTTATCCTGCCTGAAACTAGGCTGTTTGCTCAGAGTTCTGTCTTCCTGCACAATGAGTTCTCAAGAATGGCCTGCTTTTCTCTCACACCTCACTTGGTGAGGGGGTAGGTTTCCTGCTCATTTTCATGCTGCTTCTGAACCACTGTGACACTTTCCTTCTCTGCAACTCCTTTGAAGTGCATGCTGTGAAATTCCATCAGCCAGCATCTATCCTCATAGCTATCATTTATAGAACTCCCAGTCAATCCCTCTCATTCATGACTTCGGCTCATGGCTCACCAACTTCCTTTCTATCTTTTCCACTCATGGATAGATTTCAGCATCCATAAGGATGAACCATCACCTACCCTATCTATTGATTGACTTCTTCCTCATTCTCACTGATCTCTTCCACCACTGTACGTCGGCCACCCTTGGTAACCTTCTCATTATAATAACTGTATCCCCTCTAAAATCTCAATTTTGAGGAACCTTTTTTAACGTTTATTTATTTTTTATTTCTTTTTGAGAGAGAGAAAGCACACATGGCAAAGGGCAGGCGGGCGGGGGGGACAGAGGATCTGAAGAAGGCTGTGCTGACAGCCTGATGTGGGGCTCAAATGCAGGAACCAAACTATGAGATCATGACCTGAGCTGGAGTCTGATGCTTAACCAACCGAGCCACCCAGGAGCCCCCCTCCCTTTTTTTATGTTTATTTGTTTTGAGAGAGTGTGAGAGAGTGCGATAGTGAGAGAGTGCATGTGAGGGTGGGGGAGCGGGAGAGAGAGGGAAAGAAAGAGAATCCCAAGCAGGCTCCGCAGAGCCCAACATGGGGCTCATTCCACGAACTGTGAGATCATCACCGGAGCTTAGTCAAGAGTTGGACGCTTAACCAGCTGAGCCACTCAGGAGCCCCAAGGAACTCTCTTTCTGATCCTCACCTTTTATCCTTCCAGATCTCTTATTCTTGTACTTCAAGACTCCAAGGACTCTACAACTTTTTCTCTATTAGTCTCCTCAAAGTCTTATTTCTTTTTCTATCCAGCCTAGATTCCATCATTATGATCACTCTTGCAAACGCTTTAAACTCCCTCGTCCTCTTCCTCCATTGTATTTGCCTGGCAAAACATCAACCCTAATTAAACTCAAATTTCTGTCTATTCTATACCTATCCCAGAGCAACTAAGTATTACCACAGAAAAGTTACCCAACTGTGCTAACTGGTTTCACTTTACATTCATGATTGCCAATCTCAGTGGGTATTCAACTGTATTTCCCTAGCAAGTCTGCTTTCACACCATTCAAGTCAATAGTTGTGACTATTTCAAAATTCTCTCTTCTTATACCCCCTGCTAGCTATCTATTCTGAGATGATGGCTTCACTTATTTACACTCAGGCAGGAACCTGGCACTTGACACTACCAGATCAACCATGGGCATTTGTCCCCATTTTCTCTGCCTCTCCTTCCTGTTTTAATGGATAGATACGTGTCCACTCCTATCAAAGATCAACTCTTCTGTCTTCCAATGTATTCCTATAATTATCTGCCCTCTCCTGCATCTTCAATTTTCAATTTTCTTTCTAACGGATTCTTCCAATCAGCATCAAACACTTCCTGTCTTAAAAAGATTTAAAAAATCCTCTTTACCCTAAATCCCACTTTACAAATCTGTTCTTTGTTCTGCTTCACATGAAAGATTTATCTGTGCTCACATTCTCCACTTCTTGCTTCCTTCTTGCTTTCTGTTACACTATTTCAGTGTATTGATGGCTTCCAAATTATATTTCTAGTCAAACTCCTCTCTGTATTCTAGCCAACTCTCAACTCTCCTCTTCTTGGAAATCTAACAGCAGCTCAAACTTAATATACCACAAAGAGATCTCTCCATTCCACTCATCTCCAAACCTGTTCTTTCTTCAGTCTTTTCTGAATCAGAAACAATACCATCATGTACCCCGTTCCTAGGAAACTCTAGGTATGATTCTGATTCTTCTATTTTTTCCTCACTACCCTCACCCCTCCTCTCATCCCCCGATATAGAGGACATCACAGAAAATCCTGCGGACTCTTCCACTAAAACATATACTTAGTCTGTAGGACTTTTGTTCAGCATCACTGCTGCAGCCCCAGTATAAGCCCCAGTCACGTTCTGGCTGGAGTTGCCACACATTCTCTCAGTTGGCTTCTCTGCTTCAACTCTTGTTTCTTCTGTCAGCAAGCAAAGGGATTGATTCATCTTTGTAAAACATCAATGCCACTCCCCTGTTCAAACAAGAGAGTCCTCCCCTTGCATTTAGAATAAAACCCAAACACTCTGTCTTGGCCTTCAAAGCCCTGCATGATCTTTGGTCCCTGCCTACCTCTCCCACCACTCTTCCCACGCTGAATTCTAGCCACAGTGGCTTCTTTCTCTTCTTTGAGCCGGACAAGACTATTCCTGCCTCAGGGCCTCTGCATTTGCAGATATTTGTTCTACCAGATCTTTATCTGCCATTCTTTCTTATTACTGAGTCTTTCATCAAACATTTCCTCTTTAGACAAACATCCCTGATCTAATTCTTCCTCCTAAACCCAGGTCATCTGCATCAATTTATCCTTTTGTTAAAACTTCCCTCATAGTCCTTCTCAATCATGACTATGTGAAATAGCTGTCTGCCTATTTCCCCACTACTAGAAAAAAAACGAGGATCAGGTTTGTCCTGTTAACCACTGTATTCCCAGAACCTAGAGCACATTATAGGCACATCTGGCACATCACAGGCACCCAATAAATACTTGTTGAGTCCACGGACTAGAAATAGTGAAAGAATGCAGGGAAAATTCAAGAGGGCCATGTTTAAATGAAAATCAATAGTATTCTGCTGTAATAACCAAGGAAGTTTCAGGTGGGGCTTTCCTCAACTGCCACAAAGGCGCTCAGTCTTTCAGAGGAAGCTAAGGCTGCACTGGGGTGAGGACCTCAGTTCATCCCAGCAACTAGCACCAGGCCAGACACAGCACTGGTGGGCACCATGGCCTCTGTCTCGGGGCTCCCTTGCTTCTACTCAGCCCTCATCCCACAGGACCATGAGGGGACAGTCACGAAGGACAGGATCAATGCCCTCATTAAACCGGCAGGTATAGATGTTGAACCTTTCTGGCCAGGCTTGTCTGCAAAGGCCCTGGCCAACATCAACATCGGGAGCCTCATCTGCAAGGTAGGAGCTGGTGGGCCCGCCCCAGCAGCTGGTGCTGCACCAGCAGGAGGTCCCGCTCCCTCTACCACGGCTGCCCCGGCTGAGAAGAAAGTGGAAGCAAAGAATTATCGAAGGAGCCTATGATGACATGTGCTTTGGTCTTTTTGACCAAACCTCTTCCTCAACCCACTGAATAAAAAGCTGAACTGGTAGGTAAGCTTTAGGCAGACACTAAAAGGCTGAAGTAAAGAATTAGGTAGAGAGAGGTGCTATCCTCCCTCTATATTCCCCCTCTTGAGTCCTTCCCAAGCATATGTAATCAATTTACAGTTCCACAGAGTGCACCCAGACTAGACACAGAGGTGAGTACATAAAGTAATATTAATGTTTTCAGATTTATGGCCAACCCTTAAACTGCATTAAATCACAGGAAATATGGAGAGTCCAAGAGTATGAAATTAGAGGGGTTACAGATTTTGGAACTACGTAAAATTAGCAAACTCTCAGGAAAGTGGTCTTGCTTCTATGTGACAGGGATAAAGGAAGCTGAGAACTGTCCTTTGTTTTCACTGAAGTCAGAAAAGAAGGTATTTTGTTATGGACTATTTGTGTCCTCCCCTCAATCCCCCCAAATTCCTATGGTGAAGCCCTAATCCCCAGGGTGACTGAATTTGGAGATGGGGCCTCTAAGGAAGTAATTAAGGTTAAGGGAGGTCATGGAGGGAGAGAGAGATAGCATCCTTGTAAGAAAAGACGCCTCAGAGCTCAGTTCTCTCTCTGCACACACACCAAGGGCATTCAGTGGGAAGCCATCTGCCAGCCAGTAAGCGTGCCTCGCCAGAAATCAAACCCTGCCATGACGTTGATCTTGGACTTTCGGCCTCCAGAGCTGTGAGAAAATAAATTTCTGTGGTTTAAGCCACCCAGTCTGTGGCACTCTGTTATGACAGCCTAAACAGGATAAGACATTTTCAGATTATAAATTTGGAAGAAATTTTAACTTTAAGAATTGAGAAACAATGAAACAGGCTATCAAAAAAATTAATAAGACTATATATAGTAGAATGTGTAGATTCCTTTTTACAAATTCCAATATTTACATTTCCTCTAACACCTAGTCAGTGGTGTTCCTTTGGTTACATGTGTTAAAGAACTCATACCTGCTCTTTTTCAAGCATATCAGCTTTTCTCAATATCTTCATTGCATAGATATGGCCTGTATCTTTCTTCTGGACCAGCCGCACCTAGAATGTAAAAATTGATCATACTATCAATGTTAAACAGTCACTACTATTGATTTAGGGCAAAAGATAAGTTCCTTTAAAGAGACAGTGGCAATTTGCCATTGTTTATATTTTAGGAATTCCATTAAAATTAAACTATTTTTATATATTAAACTATTTTAGTATGTATTTTAAACTCTCTGAAGATACATACTTTCAATAGCAGTGCCTTTAGAAAAGAAGTAACCTCGGGGCACCTGGGTGGCTCAGTCGGTTAAGCGTCCGACTTTAGCTCAGGTCATGATCTCGCAGTTTGTGGGTTTGAGCCCCGTGTCAGGCTCTCTGCTGAAAGCTCAGAGCCTGGAGGCTGTCTTTGGATTCTGTGTCTCCCTCGCCCTCTGCCCCTCCCCTGCTCACACTCTGTCTCTCTCTCAAAAATAAATAAACATTAAAAAAAGAAAAAAGAAGTAACCTCTCCAAATGCTCCTCTTCCTATAACTTTCAGAGACTCAAAGTCATCCAAGCCAAGTCTGGTCCTCTTGAGCCGTAAGAACTCTGTTTCCTTTCGGGCATGCTGTGATCGGCGTAACTTTTTCTATTAAAAAAAGGCAATTTAAAAGATGATTTTCATTTTCAAGGAAGGCTACGGTATTAAAAGATGAGGTATATAAAAATGGGAGTAAAGTATCTTAAATATTATATACTAGTACTAGAACTCATTTACCAAAGTCAAGTATTTGTTAAGCATGAAAAGAATAAAGCAATCTTAAGTAATTATTTTTTAACAATTGATAAATCTTTATTCTTCAGGTGGACTCCATTAAATATTTCACCTTAATGAGATCATGTATTTCATCTATATGCTAACTTAATTTGTAAATAAAAATTAAACTTTAGGAAATGCTAATAGTATTCTGATAATGATTTTTATAGTCAGGAAATCTATTTTGCTTCACTTCCCTAATTTCCAAGGTTGTTCTGTCACAACTACAGACTTAGGACACCAAGATAACATAACAGCAGTATTTCCATAGAGATTTGCTTTTGACAAATTTTTTCTTAGATAAATTTAATAAACTCCTTGAGATTTGGCAAACAACTTCCTAAAAATATGAAATTGCAAAAACCATGATTACATGAAGAATTCATTAAAATATTCAAGTCAGTAATTTCATAATTCACTCTCTAAAGATCACCAAAAATTAACTGCCATTAATGAGAAACACTATGAAATACCTGAAAGTTACATTCAGAATAGGCATTTATCTCATTGTTCAAAAC
The DNA here is from genome assembly GCA_028646485.1 of Cryptoprocta ferox. Classification (NCBI taxonomy): domain Eukaryota; kingdom Metazoa; phylum Chordata; class Mammalia; order Carnivora; family Eupleridae; genus Cryptoprocta; species Cryptoprocta ferox. Next base: position 76,724,345 of record CM053571.1, read on the forward strand.
CTCATTTTTCCCCTTCCCAACAAAACTCTGTTGACATTCTGTTAGTTCCTAGTTGAGGTAACATACTGTGAGAAATAAACAAAATCAAAAAAATTAAGCACCCGTTCATCTTCAAATGAACCCTACCAGGCTTTCAGGAGTTCCATTCTGAGGGAAAGGTAAGTCAAATGACCGTAACAGCTCAGAAACACTGCTTTTAAATGCAGCACAAGGTATAACCACTGAGTAGTCTCTTAAAACTCCTGTGTTTATCTGCTTTCAAAAAGGTTTGACAAACTATTGATTAATTGGCAATCTGTAAATGTATCTTCCAATGCAATGGAATTCTGATACTTGGAACAAAGTTAATCTAAGAAGATGAAATCCAGGAATGATGTTTTCAATTTAAACATCTTTTCTCTAAAGGTTGTATTCTTAAGTCATCTCTACAAGCAACATGGGGCTCAGACTATCAAGGGTTACATGACTCTACTAAGACAGCCAGCCACCCCTAAACATCTTTAAACAGCTGAATGAAGTTACACACTCAGGCATATCAATGGTGGAAACGGTGAAGATTATTTTTTTTGTTCAAAAATGCTCATTCATTGATTTTTAAAAAATAACTGAAATACTAGTAAAACAAAAGAGCCCAAAAATGTAGCTTGTTTTAAGACTGTAATTAAAAAGGCCACATGGTGGCACTATAGTATCATGTCTTTCAAAGCAGTCAGGAGGGTTTTGGGGGGGTTTTGTTTTAATTACAGAAATGAATAAATGTAAGAATTTTAGAAGACATTCTGGATTGTTGAGTTTATGGACTATAAAAATGGAGTACGGTTGGATGTAATTTCAGAAACTTGTCTAATCCAAATGAAAAAGATGACCTCAGGGGCGCCTGGGTGGCTCAGTCAGTTAAGCGTCCAACTTCGGCTCAGGTCGTGATCTCGCAGTTTGTGGGTTCGAGCCCGTCAGGCTCTGTGCTGACAGCTCAGAGCCTGGAGTCAGCTTTGGATTCTGTGTCTCCCTCTCTCTCTGCCCCTCCCCTGCTCACACTCTGTCTCTCTCTGTCTCAAAAATAAACATTAAAAAAATTATTAAAAAAATCAAAAGATGACCTCATTATATACTTTAATAAATTGTGCTCAAAATCAACAGAAGAGAGGCCACTAAAGAAAATATTGTTCACTAATATTTGATAGGTTGTGGAATGCAGCAAGTAAACAATGTCTATATAGTTTGGGGAACAGCTATTTAATGGCAAAAAGGGAGAATCACAAGTATATGGAGCACATAATTTTACAAGAATGGGACATCACTATACAATTGTGAGGTTACTTTAAAAAAAAAAGAAAAAAGAAAAATCTATTTCATGATCTTTTAGTCTTAAAATCAGTGTTGCAGTCTGGAGGGAGCTGAAGCAAGCTAGTGTTAAAAAATATATTGATGACATGTTGAGCAGAGTAATGTATAGAACTGTTGAATCACTGTACTGTACACCTGAAACTAATATAACACTGTATGTTAACTATTCTGGGAATTAGAAAACTTAATAAATTCAAAAAATATACATTGATGAATAAAGCATGTTGATACATCTGTTCACGACCTGTGTAGATTAAACAGCCTTGAAAAACAAATAATGTTTTTGTGGTAATCATATCCTTTCTCACCAAAGAGGACAACAAAATCTGGAGACAGGTTTAACATTTCATGGCTCCCTTTATTTTTTTTCTTTTTATAGTTTATTGTCAAGTTGGGTTCCATATAACACCCAGTGCTCATCCCAACAAGTGCTCTCCTCCATGCCCATCACCCCTTTTCCCCTCCCCCACCCCCATCAACCCTCAGTTTGTTCTCAGTATTTTCGAGTCTCTTATGGTTTGCTTCCCTCCCTCTCTATTTTTTCCCCTCCCCTCCACCTCCCCCATGGTCCTCTGTTAAGTTTCTTCTGTTCCACATATGAGTGAAAACACATGGTATCTGTCCTTCTCTGTTCATGGCTCCCTTTAAAAGCAGCTTAAATTTATCTATTTTGGTTTTCTATGAGAGTGAAGAATATTCCATGTCTGATGGGATTTTCTTAAATGAGATGAAACTAGACATACATTGTTTTCTTCCTTTCTCCATTCCTTTTTAAATGAGTGTTCCTTGGGGCACCTGTGTGGCTTAGCTGGTTAAGTATCTGACCCTTGGTCTTGGCTCAAGTCATGATCTCACGGTTCCCGAAATCGAACCCCACATCTGGCTCTGTGCTAACACAGAGCCTGCTTGGGGTTCTCTCTTTCCCCTTCTCTCTGCCCCTCCCCAAGCCTGCACATTCTCTCTCAAAATAAATAAATAAACCTAAAAAAGGGGGTGTTTCTCAAACTCTTGATTTGTGGGATGTTCAGTTTTTATATAAGACAGTGTGCACAGAACTTCTGCAATATGAAAGAGTTCAGTTGGAAACTTCAATTCTGCATAGACCTTCTACATGACCACATTATATGGTTTATTTTTCACAAATAACTTTCAAATTACTTCAAGATTTTCTATTACAAATGAATTAGGGATAGATACTACTTTTCATTTTAAAACTAGATATTTTAATGTTTTATTTTATTTTTGAGAAAGAGACAGAGCATGAGAGGAGGAGGGGCAGAGAGAGAGGGAGACACAGAATTTGAAGCAGGCTCTGGGCCCCAAGCTGTCAACAGAGCCCGACATCAGTCCTAAACCCACGAACTGTGAGATCATGGCCTGAGCCGAAGTCAGACGCTTAACGAACTGAGCCATCCAGGTGCCCCTAAAACTAGATTTTTAGAAAACAAATTTATTTTTTAAAAATTCCACCCCACATAATGATAGTTCTAACATATTTTATATTAAGGTTAAGAAAGGATGTCTATTTTATAGAATTTGACATAATCTAGGACCTAGCATGGGCCTAATAATAAGCATTTGTGGAATTAAAATATCTTCACAGAAAAATGTTAGAAGTTTTATAGTTATTATAGGGCACTATTTGTAGGTATAAATCATCACATTTTCTACAAGTTCTTTAGAAGAATTAAAATCGTTCTAAATGTATTTAGCACTTCCTGGTGCAGACCAGTGGTTGCAAACTGGGAGCTACAAACTGTATTCAACCTCCAAAATATTTGATTTGGCCTGCAAGTTGTTTTTAGACACTTGAGATACTTGCCGATATTTTAAAAGGCAGGCGATTTCACATAAAAGTCCAGATTTCCAGCTTCTCTTGAAAAACAGGAGCTTGGCCACACTTGGCCAAAGTGGCATTCATTCCCCCCTTTGATAGACATCAGGTCTCTAACCTGTCACAGTCTCCACCCCTGATGCCAGTCATCAGGCAGTATGTAGAATTGGACCGGTGCTCCTGTTCCCTTTTAGTAAAATGAAAAGTGGTATGTCTCTACCAAAAGATCAATGGGGAGGATCAAATACTTTAGGAAAAGAAAAACAAAGAATCTATTTCTTTGGAAGTGAAATAATAGTCTTAGCAGTTAAATATGCAAATAAAGTGTGTTGGCTCAAAAGAATATATAACCTAACATGTCGGGAAACCAAGCCGGCCAGCTTTCTTCATTCATATTGTCTGTGTGGCCCCTGGGCATCTTTTTTTATAATTTCTCCCTCTAGATTTTGAATTAGGACCTTATGCTTAAGATTCCTCTATCGACAGAATGATGTACAATGTATATTAATACAATTATAATATACGATTACTAATGATAAGAAAGTTATTAATACTAATAAATAAATGTGTGAAAAGATGTGTTCGCCCTTATTTTTACTCTATAGGTTATAATACAGATCTAAATCATTACCTTTCTCACTTAAAGTTTAAAGAATAGAAATTGAGTTTTTAAAATATTATAGTAATTTTAAGTAAATAATTTAGATTTTCTAGGCTGAGTCAACTGATTAACAAAGTAATCACCTTTAGTCCAAATTATTAGATATATTTTATTTTACCTAAACATTTCCAACAGAAAAATACAGGTAAAGTCCTAGGAAAGGTACAGGAAATATTAAATCAATGTTTGATTTCAGGTCATCATTTGTTAAACTATTCTTTAAATATAGAAATTCTTTTCTGATCATTGAAACCTGTTAAGCAAATTAATCTAGGTTGTACCTCCCTATTGCCTAGAAAATAAAGTGTACATTTCTCAGTACGCTATTCCAAGTCTAGCCTTTCCACTATGTGGTGTCGCTTTACCTTGCTATTTCCCTTACTGCATCCTTCACAGTTCATTGTTCTGCATTATTTTGTAATTTCTTAACCCTCATGTAAATCTACCTATTTTTTTAACCTTCAAATCAATTGTTACCTCTTCCATGAAACCTTTTTGGATCCCCTGAATTAGAAAAAATCCCTGTATTTTCAGAGCTTTCCAGAGTCTATCATGTATACATATTTTTACACACACACACATACATGATCTCTCCTTCTAGTCAGTAAACTCCTTGAGGGAAACGTCATTTGTTCATTTATTCACTAAATATTTTGTACAGCCCTCTGCCAGCTCTGGGGGTGTAATGCTGAGTAAGACATTATGGAGTTTCTACCGTGGGAAGGTATTTTAGGGCTGCCACACTGACAGGAATAGTGTTAACGCAGAATGCAGGAAGAGTACCCCAAGAGATTAGGGAAGATTTCCCAGTGGCACTGAGGCCCGAAGTGAGACCCAGAGCTTCTTAAAGAATGAGAGGAGTTGGGCAGGAGTAAGGAAGTTCTAAGTGGCATAAATAACAGGTGAAAGGTCCACAGGCAAGAGTGTGGAAGTTAAAGTAAGTCATATTGGTGGGCAGCATGGAGGTGGGTGATAAGGCTAGAGAGATGAAGCTAGAGAGAGCAGAGGCCAAACTGTGTAGGGTCTTCACAGTAATATTCAAGAGCCTTCCCTTATCTGAGAGTACTGGGGAGCTTATGAAGGGTGTTAAGCAAAAGAGTGATGTGATCAAACCTGTTTTTATTTTTTTTTAAGTTTATTTATTTATTTAGAGAGAGTGCATGCATGCACAAGAGGGGGAGAAACAGAGAGGAAGGGAGAGAGAAGGAGAGAGAGGATCCCAAGCAGGCTCCACGCTGTCATCACATCTGACAGGGCTAGATCCCACTAACCAGGAGATCATGACCTGAGCCAGAATCAAGAGTCAGCCCCCGACTGAGCCACCCAGGTGCCTCTCAAACCTGTTTTTAGATGGAAAACTCTGGATAGTATATGCAGAAAACCTGGGAGTGGGAAGAGACTAGCTGGGGCAGTTATTCTTTAAGTGAAATACACAGTAGTTTGAAGTAGGGTAGAGGCAGGAGCCTGGGTGGCTCGGTCAGTTGAATGCCCGACTCTAGCTTGGGTCATGATCTCACTGCTTGTGAATTCGAGCTCAAGCTTGGTGTCGGGCTCTCTGCTGTCAGCACAGGGCCCGCTTCAGATCCCCTGTCCCCATCTCTCTCTCTGCCCTTCCCCCATTCAGGCGCTCGCTCTCTCTCGCTCTCTCTCAAAATAAATAAATAAACTTAAAAAAATAAAATAAAGTAGGGTAGAGGCACTGGACTAGAGAACTAGATGGTTTAAGATACACTCAGGAAAAACTCGTGAGAAGATTTGGCAATTCACTGATTCTTTTTAGTGTTCTCTTTTCTTATTCCATGCACTTAGGATACTATAGATACTGTTCACTAAATCTATGTTCTTGGAATTTAAAGAAAGCTGTCCCCTTTTAAAGATCTCCATCATAGCAACAAAGAAGCCTATATTCCAATGATGACATCTGCATTACCTAAGTTATAAAATCATCTGATATCAATAAATGAAAAAGTCACTGGGGTTGTCATTCTACAGTAATTAGACTCTCCCTCCCCAATTTTCTTGAGATAAAATTGACATAACGCGAGCTTAAAATATACAATGTGATGATTTGATGCACATATTGTAATATGATTACCACAGTAAGGCTAGTTAACATATCCATCACCTCACATAAGTAATTTTTCTTTTGTAGTGTGAACATTTAAGATCCACTCTTAGCAACTTTCAAGTATATAGTATTGTTACCTACAGTCACAGTAATTACAGCTAACATTACCTCTTCATCTGCTAATCCTTCTTCTTCCATGGCCACTTCTAATTTCTTCTGCCTTTTCAAAGAAAAAATAATTTAAATTTTAAATACATTCTAACTATCCCCGTTTAAGAAATGTTCATTTTTTATTCAAGTTTACCCCTTAAGCTTGCTATACTAAAAAAAAAGTCTCTCAAGATGAATCAAAATAATCACTAAGAATAGTTTTCTTTCTCAAAATTAAACCCAACCCAGATTTCAAATCACTTTCTCATACCAGCCAAAAGAAAAATTTGCCTCTAATGCTGCTTAAATCAATGATTAGCAAAGGTGACTAATGTTCTAATAAGGAAAATCTGTTATCTAATATTTAAACCACCAAAATCATTAACATTTATCAATGTTTATATGAGAAGTATACAAAGGTAACTATAGTGACTAAAAGTATAAATATTTAAGGTGGATATCCTTGTTTGAATCCTGATTCTAATAACTTATTAGCTAACTGAGCTTGTAGAAGTCCTTCATTTCAAGTCTAAGCTTGATTTCCTAATTAATCAAGAAAAAATGTTCAATGCAATTGAGTATATTTTATTCTAATTCTTTGAAAACTGGAAAGTCATATATGTACATAAAAAAAAACCCCACTAGCCACCAGAACATTTGCTGTTCTAGGTACAGCCAAGTTCAGTTATTCGTTATTTTTAAGTGACACCCCTGAAATACATTAAGCAAGCATTGCAGAGATGAGGAGGAGGGCGGGAGGGATGGATGAATTAAGTCACTAGGAACTAGGGAGATGGTGTGATACAAAATTTGCAGCTCATTTCCAACAGAATATTAAGCATTTTATTTCTATCCTATTGGTTTTTCCTAAAGATGAACCTAAGAGCACTCTTCTTAATTGGTTTTAGACTATGTTAGAATAAGACTAACTTTCCAGGATTTAACTACGTGGGAGGGTATCTAAGGATGGACGGAGGATTGAAATCATCAAATACATTTTTTAGTATTTGTCCTTTATGATAATATATCTGAAGGTAAGTGCTTTCCTAACCCATCATTCTTATGGAAAATTTGTAACAAAAATATCTAACGCCTGTTCATAAATCAGCACCTCAATGGCAACGACACGTATGACATGTTCTCTGCCTACTTTGTCAACATTTGTAATAGACATCTTGGTGCTTATCACACTGATTTTTATCTTTTATTTACACACTAGAAGCCCAACCCTTAGAATGGAATAAAAGCTCTATGCCTGCTACCATGCACCTCTGGGCACTGCAAGGCTGCTTGCTGAATGATCTTGAGCTTTCTCCTCTGTTGGAAGAATCCACAATGTAAGAGAATCATTCATCTGGGAGGGCCTACCAATATACAAGCAACTTCCTTTCTTCTGTCACGTCTCTACTGTCCCCTTTCCTCAATCCTTGTCAAAACTAACTCTTCGTGATATCATCCCGTACTCTGGAGAGAGAGGCAGTAGCCTTTGTCCATTTCCACCATATCTAAATGAGAAGACCTGTGACTTCCCGTGCACCTTTCAAAGAAGAGTTTTCTTCCTAAATGCTCTGATGTTTTGTTCTGATTGGTTCTCTATTTCGCATCTTCTTTATCCAATTAGTTAAGCTTTAAAAATTTGTCACATGTAATCCTAAAGTACAAGCTTTTAGTAAGCACAAGCTGTTTAATATGACTTCATAGCACCAAGCTGAGACTGCCTTTTTCTTTTTTTTAAATAACAGCGGATAGTTTTATTCTTACTTTTTTTTGTTTGGAAATAGAGGGCAAAACTGAATTACTCAAAGATTTCATCAAGAGAAGACAACAAGCCTTCAAAATTCCGATGCATAACTTAAGTGTTCGCCTCCCAAAAAAGCAGTCCTTCTTTCTCTGATTCTCTTCTACTTTGTTTACTCTCCTTGGCGATTGGATCATTTCCAGAGATTTTCACTGTATTTACTCATATGTTTGCATTCATTTCTAACTGATTGTGTGGTCTCTATTTGTGTCGACTTTTTGGCATTTCAGTTTTGCTTCTTCCCTTGCCTTATTTTAAACTGTTTTTCCCCCTCTTGTTTCATTATTTCCTTTTCATTAGTTTGTAAGTTACAAACTCTGTTAGTCTGAAATGAATCAATCTTTACCCCTCCGTATGTCGTACCTCTACCATGAAGATACAAAGATCTCTAGCAACACTTTAATTCCACTTATTTCCCTCCTGACTGAGAGTCTATCATTGGAAAATATTTCAATTCTACTTTAAAAAATATGTAAGACTTTATCATCATTGTTGTTTTTATACAATTTGTGTTGAGATTTATCCACACATTTATATTTGGCTCTGTTTGTGATCACTTTCCTTCAGCCTAAACTGAATCTTCTGGAAGTTCTGCCGATGGTGAACTCTTAGTTTAACCTGCCTCTGCTCCAACCTCTTTCTTCTCTTCCTTTAGGAATTTTGGTTAAAGACATGTTAGCTCTCCTCGCTATGCTCCATATTTAACTCTCCTTCATATGTTCCTACTCTGTGTCTCCAGGTTGACTTCTGAATAATAATTTAAGTTTTATTTTCTAGTTCAATTCTCTGCTCTGCTTGTCTGATCTGTAGTTAGTTAGACCTGTCCGACATTTCGCATCTGACTAGTCGCCACTTCTGTCAATCTTTCTCACTCTGAAATATACTATTCTATTGTTGTTGTCATGATCCTAATTCAAGCCTGCTTTCCAAATGTTGGGGCTACATCACTAGCCTTTCCTGTTTCTTATCTCTCTACCCACAATCCATTCTGTACATGACGACTAAAGTACTCTTCTAGAGAAACACCCATGATCTCTGATTCTGCTCAAAAATCTTCAAGGCTCTCTGCTCCCATGAGAATAGCTACATTAACAATGCAGCCAAGGCTCCCAAAGAAATGCTGAAATCCAGCTTGAACTAAAGTGGCTGTTACTTGACCCAGCACTGAAGGTGATTTCTTCTGTCTGTACTGTCCTTCCTCCTGCTTTTATCTCTTCCTTCTCCCTTTTCTGCATCTAAAATTAATACTCTTCCTTAAGAGCTCTGATAAATGCCACCACCATTTATGAAGCCCTGCCAGCTGCTTTATTCAAAAATAATCTCACCCTTCTTTGCTCTTCTCTTAGTTATGCTTTTTACTCTGTCATGTAATATTTTTGTGCATTACCTGCCTTACGAGTTTTTCTGAAGGCAGAATAACACGTCATTCATGTTTTTATTCTTCCACTCTCTTTCACATTCTATACATGTTTTTGGATTAGAATTAATTATTCCTAAAGTATAAGGATATATTATAATTTCAAGGCTGGGAATGTTTTATTTAAATTATCAATTGACATGTGATAGAAGACTATGGGTGCAGAGGACAAGAAACCATTCTGTTAAAATAACTAGAGGCACTATCAGTATAGGAAACCTAAAAACAGGGTTTTGGGACCCACAATATTTATATTATTAATGGACAACGTGTTTACACTCCACTTGCAGCACAAGAGCTTATTAAACCAAACAGAAAATTCTGACTAGCCTTTACTATACCTGGTTTCTCTCTCTTCATGCTGTAAAATTAGATTGCTGTAAAAATTCTCCAATGTGAGCTTGGCCACAGTCACTCTTTCCCGCGTATGGTTGCTCATAGGAAAGGAGGTTGTAGTCCCTGCCGTCATGGCCATAGTAACAGAAACTGAAACAACATATAACACAAATTGTTCAGTAGAAAAACACTTTCTATCCCTCATAGTAAACTCTGGAGATGGTTTAATTTCTACTAAGCAAAACTCTACCTTAACAGTTAAAACATCCAAGTCTTCTGCATTATAAAGAATACAGTGCTGGGGCACCCGGGTGGCTCAGTCGGTTAAGTGTCCGACTTTGGCTCTGGTCATGATCTCGCGGGTCATGGGTTCGAGCCCCGCATTAGGCTCTGTGCTGACAGCTCTGAGCCTGGAGCCTGCTTTGGATTCTGTGTCTCCCTCTCTCTCTGCCCCTCCCCCACTCATGTTCTGTCTCTCTCTCAAAAAATAAACATTAAAAAATTAAAAAAAAAAAAAAGAATACAGTGCTAGTAAAGAAACAGGAAGATGCACTATTCCCAAAGCAATGGAAATTAATTTTGTGTTGGCAAAACCAGGGGTGAATAAGAGTAAAGAAGCACCAACCACACACAACATGGACACATTTTATACAAAAGGCTGTAGTCAACAGGCATTCAAAACAAGAAAGGTTCGATCTATTTTATTGACCGTGTTTTACTGATCACTGCATAAAATCCACAAGATTTTGCTAATACAAATGGCTGCACTCAATAGTAAGTCTCCTAAGAGTTAATGTAGTTCAGTTAAATAGTAAGAAGCAACTTCTGGAATATAAATTCTATGAAACATGAAGCAGTGTGTCAAATATGCACACAAAATCAGTCTGAAGCAATTCTTATGTATATACATTTTACGGGAAAACAACTTGTAAAAACAAGCCCTCTTTGGATGGAGTCCATGCTGGCCTATTTCATTCTGAATTCTACGTCATTTCAAATAGTGCTATAACAAGGTCCAGTATACTTCTCCAGACTCTAAGGTCCATTTCATTTTCAAATGACACTCATTTGAACTAGACAGAAAACACAAATGTATAAATCAAGCAAGGTGACAATAGGGATGTTTTGTGGCCCTTGTAACTGGGCCTTGCAGTCTACTTAGTCACTCAAGTGCCATCTTTGAAAAACCACCAGGCCAGCCAAACATAGTACTGGTTTAAAGAAGATAAATGGACAATTAGACGAGATAAGGAATATAGCAAAATGGCTGCCTCGCAGCAGGGGACAGACTGAACTGTGATGGCTGCTACCAATGGGTGGCACCGACCATAAGAAACTTGCCTATTACAGTCTACATCTGGACCAAAAAAGACTAGGATGGTTCCATGCATTAAAAAAGGTTTTTGCTTATGTGGATAGAGATCATGACAGACCTAGAGAAGATCCAGATTGCCAAGAGTGAACATCCAAAGTTGCAGTGTTAGCTGGAAAGTATTCCCCCAACCTACTTTCCAACACCCACCCACCTCTCCCTAATTACATGAAGATACAGAGACCTCTGTGTATGGATTTGAACTGCAGTAGACTCCAGGGATAATGGAATGAACCAAAAGACCTTTCTTGTTCCTCAATGTCAATCAAGTCAAGTACAGGTATGACAAATTCCTAGTTCCACTGCCTTCTTACTGGTTTTATACCTCAAGGTACTGCAGGAGTCTTAAAGTCATTATGTCTAAATATGAAACTATTATTTTAGCTTCACAAACTTGTTCCTCTGCTGACTACTCTAAAAATTTTTAGAACAAGTTGATTGTGTCACTTGTTTAAAATCATTCATATCTCTTCACTGCCTACAGCAAACAAAATTAGCTTAGCACGATAAACAAAGGCAACTCACATACACCGAATGGTCATGCCTATCAGGAATTTTATATTTTATTCACTGATTTCTCCCTTTTTCCTCCAGAGAATTCAAGAGAGGGGCACTTTCTATGCATGACTGCATTTCCTTCTTACAACAGCCCTGCAAGGTAAAGAACCAAAGCTGAGAAAAGTCGCATGGCTGGCCGCCTGGGGGGCTCAGTTGGTTAAGGATCTGACTTCGGCTCAGGTCATTATCTTCATGAGTTTGAGCCCTCCATTGGGCTCTGTGCTGACAGCTCAGAGCCTGGAGCCTGCTTCAGATTCTGTGTCTCCCTCTCCCTCTCTGCCCTTTGTCTACTCACACTCTGTCTCTCTCTCAAAAAAAAAATAAATAAACATTAAAAAAAGAAAAAAAAAGAAAAGTCACATGGCTAGTGTGCTTTGGAGTTAGGATCCAACTCCAAGTGCTATTTCCAACTGGCCTGTCTCACCTTCTCTATAGCCCCTCCTCACTACCCCCTCTTCTCCCAACATACTCGGCTCTTTTGTGCCTCCAAAGCCTAGCATGACCTATCCCCAATCACTTCTGACCTGCTGATCCTTTAAGGCCCAGTTTAGCTCAAGTCTTACTGTGATGACTTCTCTAACATTCCCTACCAGAAGAGGCATAACATTTGGTATTCCTCCATGGGTGTTCCCTGGCATCTGTACCAATCTATCTCATGTACTGGTTCTTAGCACTCATTTGTCCATCCCACTAAACCAGCAGCACTCTAGGCAAGAATTCTTCCTGATGCATTTTTTAGTATTGCCCACAATAGCACTGTATCTGACACAGAGTAGGTTTTAATAAATCAATGAGCCAAACTGTCAAATGGGGGGTGGAGGAAGAGATGAAAGAATTGGCAAAAAATAAAGTACTCTATAAAAAAGTTGGCTAATAAGCAACTATAGAAAAAGAAATTACTGAACCTAGGAGTCAGACATTTATAGATCTAATCCAGGCCCTGCTGCTAATTGATAGAAAGGTCTTATTCAAATCACTAGAACACTCTGAACTCAACAGAGGTTTTATAATATTTGCCCTACCTGGTTCACAGGCATAATCTAATGCCACCTGAGATGGTACACAGCAAAGCCACAATGGCCTATGCAAATGTAGGACATTATTTGTGGCACCTAGTTTAATTTTTTTAATGTGCCGAATGCTTTAATTTAATGAATATTATTTTTAAAAACAATAAAAAAGAAAACAAATGGAACTCAAGAATTATCATGGCCAAATGAGTTTTAAGTACTGAGCTGCTCTTTTTGGAATGCTACCTAAGACAATACCTCCATACCATCTTTGGAAACCTCAGAATCACTGGGTTCATACTCTATGTTTCAGGATTACATGCAGGAAAATCAAAGAAGGAAAAGTGGAACAGGGATGGTATACAGCACACATTCCAAATCATGGTTAATTGGGATTTGATGATGGAGGGAAGGCTGAGAAAGATGGACTGGAAGTTGAAGAATTCCAAATAAATTTAGGAAATCCAGATCAAACAAAGGTAAACAAGTTTCTTACTTCAAGGCTTCTCAGCATCTTTAATATGCTAATATGCATCCTAAATCCTCAAAAGGGGAACAGACATAAAAATCTGCAGTAGTAAGTACTCCAGGGAGCTTCCTTTAGGCATATAAATTTTAAGTTGCCTATAGATCATTCTTGTCAAGCACCAGTAAAGAAGTGCCTGTTACCTTTTTTTCAGCATTTGGAAGGGGGAGGTGGGGACTTAGAAGCTCCAACAAAGAGCAAGACCCAAGGATTTCAGAGTGCTTTCTCATTTGTCCAGAAGATCTGTAGTTGATAAATTTCAAATTAGTTTGCCAGTTCCCAGGAGGAAAAAAGGCCAAACCCAACTATGACAGTCCAAGGTCTATCTATATGTTTCTGTAAAAAAAGTGAGTGGTTAAAAAAAAAAAAGGCAACCAAAAGCTTTTGTGGTGCCTCTTAATAAAAGCAGAAATAAGCACCTAAGTGATGCTTGTAGAAGTCAGAAAGAAAGATGTGTGATGAACTCAGGGTGTGGCCTTGGAAGGCAGCTGGCTGGCTGCCAAAGGACCTCATAGAGCATGCTCTGGCCTTCAGCTTCCAGAGACCCGGAGCAATCAAGTTCTGGAAGCTACTTTATCCTAACAGAGTTTGCAAGAGACCAACATGCATCACATAACAGCAGTTTACTAATTTACACAATAAGAAATTGAACAACAAGGAACAGAGACTGGCATCTTCTGGCAAACACATTCCATCCTGTAGGCAAGCTGGATGTAAAGCTTAATTAGGATCAGAAGACTGCTTGGTGAGCATGGCATCAAAACAAAGAGAATTGTTATTCAATGTTTAATGGCATCAGAGTAAGGTAGATTCTTAAAAATAAATAAAAGACTGATCACTATCTAACCCAAAGTATTTTAAAGTAGCTAGAGATGGCCAACATTAAGCTCTACTGCTGACTGGGCTTTTCCCAGAATGAAGCAAAATCAAGGAGCGATATATGGGCAGAATTATTATTGAGCAAAATTTTGGGTGAATTTTTGTGAACATAAAAAAAATGCTAGGGAATTCAAAACAATTCTAAATATCAGAAATTGTGTGCATCAACAGAAATAAATACAAAGTTGTTTTAAATAAAAATGTAAGAATGTGAAGACTTTATAAAAGAGGGATGAACAGAAGATGTGGTTTCTCCCACCATAAGAAGATGTTATAATGAGTTTGGGGCACCTGGCTCAGGTCATGATCTCGCAGTTTGTGGGTTCGAGCCCCATGTCGGGCTCTGTGCTGACAGCTCAGAGCCTGAAGCCTGCTTCAGATTCTGTGTCTCCCTCTCTCTCTGCCCTCTCCCACTCACACTCTATCCCTCTCTCTCTCAAAAATAAAAAAACATTAAAAAATTTTTTAAAAGAAGATGTAATGAGTTTAACTCCAAAATCCAAAGGTGGATATCAAGTAATGAAAAACAACTTCCATATGTATGGAATGTATGTATATATGTTATACACACACACACACATATAAACAACCATATAATTTGATCATGATTAATACTTTCCATTCTAGTTATACATACATACCTGCAAATATGTGTACTTTGTTTAAAAGCCAAAGCAGAGCAAAACCTGTGTCTACTGAACACCTGGCAAAGTGCTGGGCACACAGTAGGCATTCAGTAAATGATGCTGACAGAACTCAAATGTAATGGATTTTAAATTATATTTTCATATATAATAGTTTCCTTTGGATTAAAAACTACAGAATCATTTAATGTTGTGCTAACATTCAGAAACAAATCCTACTTGAGGGATACAATTACAGAAAAAGCCAAAATCCCACTCTCGATCTTGATTAAATAATCTTTTAGAAAGTAGCCTTAAAAAGAAGAAAAAATTCCTTTCTTCTGGCCAGACAAAATAGGCTTTAAAAACTTCAAATTAAACAAAGCCAAGAGCAGAAGTGACCAAATTATTACAAAGAAGGATCTAGATGACTGGCACTTATTATATTGCAAATGTATTCCTCTAATGGATTTAACACTGTTCTTTGTGTCTTACTAAAGCCCTTTCTTTAGTCAGAAAAAGAACAGGATACAATTTGCAAGTCTACAATTCCTGGACTGATAAAAACAACACTAGGTGCCCTTGAATTTCCTGTTCACGTGTTTTCTCCAGACTCCCCTATTCATTAATGGAGACACTACCAATAGTTAAGTCCAACATTCTTTCGTTTATCAAGCCTGGGGAAAGGAGATAACAAAATCTGGCACTCAGGCTACCTATAAATAGATGTGGTATCTCCAACCATTTACCATCAAACTTCTAAAGTAGGAAAACAGAACTGCTTTACCTGACTGGCAAAACACACTCTTTATCTGGGGATTTCACCCTACTTGCCACATACTACATATCAGAAGAAAGAGTATCCTTCATGCTACTGTATTGCCTTATAGTATAAAATTTTTTCTACATTCATTTAGTTGCAACCAAAAAGCCCCAGGCTACAACAGATTGGATACTGCATACACCAGGTCCCTACTGACACAGCAGCCACAGCTTCTTTCCTTGGGGCGGTACAACCTGCAGAGCCAGAAATTCGGTCAGGCGAGGGTTCCAGTTCCAGCACTAACTTCTAGTTGTTGTCTTTCCAGCTAACATTTACTGCAGATTTACACTATGTGCCAGCACTGCACAAGTTACAGAGACTAAGAAGAAGGAAAAAATAGAGTCCCTGCCCTAGGGAGTTCGCGATCTTACAGGGACACAAAGAACAGAGATGTTAGCTCTGCAAGGGTTTAAGAGTAGTCAAAGGTTTAATAGAGAAGGAGATACGTGAATTGCATCTTGGGGTGGGTGGGGAGGAGTAAGAGTTCACAAGTCAGATGGACAGGGCGGAGGAGGAAGAGGTGTGAGGGTATGAAAAAGACTGACACACTTGAGTGTACAGATGGCTTGAGTATATTCAGTGAAACACCAGGAGATGAAGGTGGAAAGACAGCTAGAAGTCATGATAAAATACCTTTTTGCCATGTTAAAAAATTATCCTAAGCACAAATGGGAGTCATTCGGGGCTTTTAAGTGAAAAGTAACAGCCAACAAACATTACTTAGTGCTTACCCAACTAGCAAGAACTCTTCTAAGAATGTTACTTGTTTTGATGCAGTTAATCCTCCTGCCCATCACCAACAAGACCCTAAGACCTGACCTTTACCACCCACCTGCATGCGCCCACTTACCTTTGTCCCACATTTTCCTTAAGTTCTTTCCAGCTATCTTCTCACTCAGGCAAAGGACCCAAAGGGCACAGCATCCATTGATGGAAACCAAAACTACCCCTCAAGCTATTACGCCTGCCAGGAGGAAGAACTCTGGAGGGCCAGACCACCCAGACCAGTTTGAGCTTAACCACTGACTCACACGTGCACAGATGGACCATGGGGTGACCGACAGTGACCTATACCTCACTATAATGCTAAATTCTCTGCCCGTAGAGGAGCACAAGCCTCATTAACAGAACATATAATGTATGTCTAGGCATGTTTCCTTGAGGCACATGTGTGACCTTATGCCCGCCTCTACATGTGATGACAAGGATTCCCTTTCTAAATATTCATCCTAACCCTAAGTAAAAGGAACTCATTAACTATTGCCTGGGGAGTTACAGCTTTGGATGTTATTCTCCATGATCTCCTTATTTTGCTGCAAACAAAGTTACTTTGTATGACAAGTCCATCCACTGTAGTTCCTATCTGTAAGTCACCAACGAGCGAACTCAGGTTAGTTGGGTTACCTAACCACCTCTAAAATCCAACCTGACTGGCACTTCATGTAATTATGCTCATACAGGCAGGTATGGCAAAAAGTCTGGGAGGAGATTAGATGGAAAGAATATAAATCAGGTTAGGGGGACTCAGTAGTTGCCATGGGTTACAAACTTGTGGCTACGGTCACATTTTGTTTGGTTTGCACTGTGACTTAGAAGATTTCACATAAGAATTCAGATTTCTGGTTCCTCTTGAAAAATCAGATTGGTCAAATATGAGCCCCCATTACTGCCTGGAATAGAGAAGGAACAGCCCCCTTGCAAGACAGGGCATCGTGCCAAAGCCCACCAACTTTCTACTCCCTTATGCCCAGCATCTTTCACGCATTTTATTACCTGCTTGCTTCTGGTAAGCATTTGAAATTACAATCTTTGGCTTAATATAACACAATGAGGACCTAATTTAAGATAGTAGAGGCTCAGAAATTTAGCTGGAAAGACTGAAATCTATAATTACTTCTGGGTTTCAGATTTGGATGAGTGGGTAAATGGTGATATCATCAATAAGAATAGGAATTATAAGAAGAGCTAACTTGGTAGGGAAAGAAAATAATTGTATGTCTGATTCTGAGTTATGTTACCAGACTCAGTTTAAAACTTGTGTTTTTTTGTTTTGTTGTTGTTGGTGTTGTTTTAAGTAGGCTCCATGCCTAGCACAGAGCCCAATATGGGGCTTGAACTCATGACCCTGAGATCAAGATCTGAGCTGAGATGAAGAGTTGGATATTTAACCAACTGAGCCACACAGACACCCCAAAATTTATGCTTTAAAATGATAATTAATTTTTTTAATGTTTATTTATTTTTGAGAATGAGACAGAGTGCAGCAGGGGAGGGGCAGAAAGAGAGGGAGACACAGAATCCAAAGCAGGTTCCAGGCTCCAAGCTGTCACAGCACAGAGCCCGACGTGGGGCTTAAACCCACAAATTGTGAGATCATGACCCAAGCCCAAGTCGGACACTCAACTGACTGAGTCAGGCGCCCCTAAAATGAAAATTTTAAAAATTTACATTTAGAAATGAAAAATAATCCTGTTCACAAAAGTAGCAAGGAGAAGGGGGTGAAGAACAACATCCATAAAACACCTAAGAATCCCATGATTTAAAAAAAAAAGTTGCCCGTTTGATGAGGAAATCTAATCAGAGATTACGGAAGGAAGGAAAGAATTATTCAGTTAATGGTGTTGAAATAACTGGTTATCTATTTAAGCACATCAGATATTCATTCCATTCCAAAGGGGAAAATACATTCCAAATGGTTCAAAAGGGTGAACATAAAAACTAAAGAAGAAAAAAAAGGGAAAAAAGGGAAATAAAATAAAAAACAAAAACTTCAAAAAAAATTACAAAAAATACAGATGAGTAACTATCTGATCTTTGAATTGACAATAACTGTATTAAAAAGAAATCACAATAAAAATCGTGCTAGGCATCATTATACAAAAATTTAGAATATACATATATGGATATCAAACAAGATTAAAAGACAATATTTTGGGGAAAAACTGCAAAATAATGTACATTAAAAGTACATACTGAAGTATAAAGGTATATGCTAAAAACAACAAATTCATTTCTTAAAATGTATGAAAAGCTTATAACACAGCTTTTATTATAGTTGTAAAAAGGAAGTAAGAACCCTAATAATGAATAAATAATACTGATTGATAATATATAAATAAAAATAGCTAACTTCTGAAAAATGTTCAATTTCCCAAGTAAATCAAAGACATGGAAACTTTAAAATAATATATATGCCTCTATGAAAATAGGCATAATTTAGGGGGGAGAAACCCTCTTGGTCCAGGCTATCTTCTCATATACCATCTGTTAGTTGTTTGTGTGGTTTTTCCAGCTTTCCTGAGATGTAATTGACACTGCATAATGTTAAGATGTACCAAATAATGATCTGATATATACATACATCATAAAATGATTACAATAAGGTTAGGTATTCATCACATCATATAGTTACAATTTTTCTGTGTGTGAATTTTTAAGATTTACTCTCTTAGCAACCTTCAAATATATATAATACAGTATTGTTAACTATAGTTACCATGCTGTACAAAACATCACCAGAATTTATCATTGACATTTTATACACTTTGACCACCTTTACTCATTCCTCCTCCAACTGCCCCTACCCCTGGGCCCACGTCAACCACCAATCTACTTCTAGTTCAATATTTTTTTAGGTTCCACATATACGTGATATCATACAGTATCTGTCTTTTTCTGTCTGACTTATTTCACTTAGCATAATGTCCTCCAGGTCCATCCATGTTGTCACGAACGTCAGGATGTCCTTTTTTTATGGTGATTGATATTCCATTATATTGAAATACCACATTTTCTTTATTCATTCATCTATCAGTAGACACTTAGGTTGCGTCCACGTCTTAGTTATTATGACTAATGCTGCAATGAACAGAGGGTGCAGCTATCTCTTTGAGACAATGATTTCATTTCATTTGACGGATACCTAGAAATGGAATTACTGGATCATACAGTAGTTCTATTTTTAATTTTGGGGGAACCTCCATACCAATTTATATTTTCAACCAACAGTATATAAGAGTTTCTATTTTTCCACATCCTCACTAATATTTGCACCTCTGTTAGAATACCCGTTCTAACAGGTGTGAAGTAATAATTCAATTCCAAAGAATATCTTCAAGTCTTTTGTCCATTTTTAGTCATATTATTTACTTTTCTCGATACTGAATTACATGAGTTCCTTGTATATTTTGGATATTAACCTGTGTCCTAGGCTTTTCTTTGTTGGAGATTTCTGATTACTGATTCAATCTCCTTACTTGTTATCAGTCTGGTCAGGTTTTCTATTTCTTCAGGATTTGGTCTCGGCAGATTGTATGTTTATAGGAATTCATCCATTTCTTCTAAGGTTGTCCAATTTGTTGGTGTTTAATTATTCACAATAGTCTCTTATGCTCCTTTGTACTTCTACAGTATCAGCTGTAATATCTTCTCTTTCTTTTCTAATATTATTTGAATATCCTCTCTTTTTTCTTGGTTAGTCTAGCTAAAGGTTACACACATTTGTGTACCTTTCTAAAGAACTGACCAAAAGTTTTGTTAAACTTTTTTATTGTTTTCCTGTTCTCTACTTCATTTATTTCTGCTCTGGTCTTTATTATTTCCTTCCTTCTGCTAACTTTGGGCTTAGTTTATTCTTCTTTTTGTAGTTCCTTGAGGTGTAAAGTTATGATATTTGAGATCTTTCTTTTTTCTTACTGTATGCATTTATCACTATAAACTTCTCTCTTAGAACTGCCTTTGCTGCATCCCATAAATTTTAGTATGTTGGATTTCCATTTTCATTTGTTTCATATTTAAAAATTGTTTTCTTTTGATTTCCACTTTGACCCATTTGTTGTCCAGGACTGTGTTGTTTAATTTTCATGTATTTGTGAATTTTCCAGCTTTCCTCCTGTTCATTGATTTCTAGTCTCATACCACTGTGGTCAGAAAGATATTTGATATAATGCCTATCTTCTTCAATTTGTTAAGACATATGTTGTGATCTATTTTTCGTTTTTGTCTGTTAGGTCCATTTGGTCTGTTATTCATATCTGCTTTTTGCTTATTAATTCTCTGTCTGGATGATCTATCCATTACTGAGAAGGGGTATTAAAGTCCCCAACTATTATTCATAGCTATTTATTTCCCTTCAGTTCAGTTAATATTTGCTTTATAGATTAGGTGCTCTGATGTTGAGTGCATAATTATTTACTATTGTTATATATTATTAATTAATCCTTTTATCATTACATAATGACCTTCTCTGTCTCTTCTGACTATTTCTACCTTAACGTCTATTTTGTCTGATATCGCTATAGCTACCCATTTTCTTTTGATTACCATTTGCTTGAAATATCTTTTTCCAATCCTTCATTTGCAGTCTGTGTGTGTCCTTAAAGCTTAAATGAATCTCTTGTAGGCAGCACATCGTTAGATCTTGTCTTTTTAATCCATTCAGTCATTCTATGTCTTTTGATTGCAGAATTTATTCCATTTATGTTTAAGTTAATTAATGATAGGTAAGGACTTAACATTGCCATATGTTAACTGTTTTGTTTTGCATATCCCTTGTTCTTTTCCTCCTCTCTTGCTATCTTGTTTTATGAATGATGGCCCTTTTTTTGTGGTAATGTGCTTTGACTCTTTTATCATAACCTTTTGTGTTTTTACTATAGGTTTTTCTCTGTGGTTGTGGTTATCTGGAGGCTTATAACACCCTATTTTAAGCTAACAACAATTTAACAATAACAATTATTATAGTTATGCTTATTTTTAAGGTGCTTATTTTTTAACTTTTAAACTAGAGTTGTATATTATGTACCACCATTACAATATTTAAGAATGTAGCCAGTGAGTTTTACACATTCATATGTTTTTATGATGTCAATTAACATCCTTTCATTTCTGCTTAAAGAATGCAACTTTAACATTTCTTGTAAATTAGGTCTAGGGGCATTGCTTCTGTTGATTTGGGGAAATCTTTACCTCTCTTTCATTTGTAAAGGACAGTTTTAGGGCATATAGTATTCTTGGTTGACAGGTTTTTTTCTTTCAATATTTTGAATATATCATCCTATTGATTTCTGGACTGCAAAGTTTCTTTTAAGAAAGCCACAGATAGTCTTAGCAGAACATCCTGTATTGACAAGTTGTTTTTCTCTTGCTGCTTTTTTCTTTTAATTTTTTAAAGTTTATTTATTATTGAGACAGAAACAGAGCATGAGTAGGGGAGGGGCAGAGAGAGAGGGAGACAGAGAACCTGAAGCAGGCTCCAGGCTCTGAGCTGTCAGCACAGAGCCCGATGCGGGGCTTGAACCCACGAACCATGAGATCATGACCTGAGCCAAAGTTGGACGCTTAACCGACTGAGCCACCCAGGCGCCCCTCTCTTCTTGCTTTCAAAATTCTCTTTTTCTTTGACTTTTGATCAAATATTTACTGTGTCTTGGTATAGCCCTTTCAGGGTTCAACCTATTTGAGATTCATTGCACCTCCTGAATCTGATACTAATTTGTCTCCCTAAGTATGGATTTTTTTTGCCATTCTTGCTTTAAGTGGACTTCTGTCCCTTTCTCTTCTTCTGGGTATTCATAATACTATACATACTCAAAATATGTATTTGAATCTCTTGATTGTGTTCTATAAGTCTGTAAACTTTCTTCAGTCTTCATTTGTTTTTTATCTCCTGTGACTGGATAATTTCAAATAACCTTTCAATTCATTATTTTTTTTTTCTGCTTCGTCAAGTCTGTTGCTGAAGCTCTCACTTGAATTCTTCAGTTCATTATATTCTTCAGGTCTAAGATTTATGGGTTTTTAAAAAAGTTTCTATCAAAAAACTTCGTTGAACTTTTCATTTTGTACATGCATTATTTTCTGAATTTCATTTAGTTGTCTGTGTGTTCTTATAGCTCACTGAACTTAAGAGGATTATTCTGAATTCTTTGTCAGATGGTTCACAAATCTCCATTTCTTTAGGGTCCATTTTTGGAGTTTTAGTAGTGTCCTTTGGTAGTGTCATGTTTACCTGATTCTTCATGTTCTTTTTTTTTTTAAATTTATTTATTTTGAGAGAGTGAGAGAATGTACAAGTGGGGGAGGGGTAGAGAGACGGGGGAGAGAGGGAATCCAAAGCAGACCCTGCACTGACAATGGAGCTGTCCCACTATGGAGATGGAACTCACAAATCATGAGATCATGACCTGATCCAAAGTTGGATGTACAACCAGCTGAGCCATCCGGGCACCTTCACGTTCCTTGATTACTTGTGTTGGTATCTGCCATTTAGGCAATTGGTCTCTTTCCCAGATTTTATAGGTTCAGCAGGGAAAGCCCTTCACCAGTCAGCCCAGCTTGGGATATTGGACAGATCAGCTAGTTGTGTCCATGGGCAGGTAGGACTTGCTATCAGGATCTCTAGTTGGGCGAGGCTGCTGCCCATCCTCTGACATTAGGGTGGGTGCTACTAGCTGGGCTCTGTAGTTGTGTGAGTCTGCTGGCTGGTTTCCATATTCAAGGGAGGCCAATGGGAGGGATCCCTGATCAGGTGGGGCTGCCGGCTGTGCTTGCAGTCAGATGGGGCCACTGGCTGAATTCTACAATTACCTTTGGCCAAGTGTGGTCACAGGCTGTGTTCCTTGGCATAGTGGTGCAACTGGCTGGACTCCCAGATTAAGTAGGGCTATAGTCTGGGCTCTGCAATCACTCCTCTTTGGGTGGGGTCTCAGGCTGTGCTTCCTGATTGGATGGGCTGCTGGCTGGACTCCATGTTGAGGCTGGGTGCAGACAGGCCTTTGTGGTTGGAAAGGGCCTTTGGCTATGCTCTGTAATCAAACAGACAGCAGGTTGTGCCCTGAGGTTGGGCAAGGTCTCAGGTTGTACTTCACAATCAGGTAAGCTGTTGGCTATGCTCCACCTTTTGAGAAGGTCACTGGCCGAGTTTTCTGGTTGGGAGGGAGCTCCGTCTGTGTCCCGCAGTTAGATGGGCTAGAGACTGTGCTCTGCAGATGGACAGGGTTGCTGTCTAGGCTTCCACAGCAGGTGGGGCTGCAGGCTATGCTCCCCAGTTAGACAGGTGGTTCCCTGCCTGGGGAGGCTGTGTTCAACAATCAGGCAGAGCCATAGGCTGTCCTCTGTTGTAGGGCAGGGCTGTGGGGTGGGCTCAGCAGCCGGGTAGCACCATAGACTGGGCTACAAGGCTGTCCCGGCTCACTGTTCAGGTTCCCTGACTTGCAGTGTCAGAGGCTACACTTAGCACTATACTTAACAGGGCTTCTGGCTTGGCTCCCTGCCCAAGCAGGGCTGTAGGATAGGCCCTGTGGCTGCACAGATTCTTTGGCCTAGTTTCTTGGTTAGGTGGGCCTGGAAGCTATACTGAACAGCTGGGCAGGGTTGTAAATGTGCTTCCCTGCAGGGCTGGGACCATAGAACAGGCCCCACACTCGGTATGGCTGGTTGGCTAGGGACCCAAATAAGGCAGAGCTGTCCATCAAGATCTCTAGTAAACAAGGCCACTGACCTGGCACTGCAGATGGGCTGAGCATCTGGCTGGGGTCTCTACTCAGGCACTACTGTAAGCAGGAATGTGGTCCACCAAGATCTGAGCACTGGGTGATGGAAATGCTACCCCCTTCTCTATCTATCTGATTCCTAGTAGTAGAGTCCTGCAGACTTTCCCAGTGATCCCTGTGAGGTGAGCCCCAAGTGGACATCCCCCAGATGTATCCCACAATGCTGGGGGAACTGGATGTCAACCATGGGCTCTCCTTTTACCCACTGGAAAAACCAAAGGCCCAGGGGACCTTCTCGGTACAGCGCTGTGCAGCACTGTGCAGCCTGGGGGAGGGGCAATGAGGTCAGAGCATGTGGGTCTTCTCAGTCTCTGTGACACAGGGGGTTGCTTCAGCCTCACCCCTGGGTTCTGGGATTTTTATAATGGTGTCATCTATAGGTAGTTGCTAGTTGGTCTTCTTGGGAGGGGGGTTGAAGTTGGGGACAATCTATGTCACCAACTTGATGATATAACTCCCTGTGCTTATGTTAATTGGTAGGAATATAATACTTTCTGGTAGGGACAATAGTGATTTGTATTAAGAACCTTTAAGTTTTGTAGAGTTTTTTGACATAATAATTTCACCTTTAGGAATCTATCATAACAAAATAATAAAAATTGCAGCAAGAATTTATAGAGTTGTTTTTAAATCAAAGCATTATTTAAAATGGCAAATAAAACAAATGTTTAAAATTAGATGAAATGAGGGGCGCCTGGGTGGCTCAGTCGTTTAAGCATCCGACTTCAGCTTAGGTCATGATCTCATGGTTCATGAATTCAAGTCCCACATCGGGTTCTGTGCAGACAGCTCAGAGCCTGGAGCCTGCTTCAGATTCTATCCTCCCTCTCTCTCTGCCTCTCCCCTACTCGCACTCTCTCTCTCTCTCTGTCTCTCAAAAATGAATAAACTTAAAAAAAATTTAATTAGGTAAAATGATTGATGGAATGATGACAGCATGAAATACCACAGAAATACTGAAGAAAATTATCCCCAAAATGTTTAATATGACAAATAATATTAAGTAAACAGGATACAAAGCTCTATCTACAGGTAATATATGAACTCAACAATATGGAAAAAGGGAGTCAATTATGGCATGAAATTATGAATAGTTTAAATTCTGTGCTTTATCATTTTTTAAATATTCCAATTTTTCCATAAAGGAAAACCAATGATTTTTATAATAAGAAAAAAAAGTACGTAAGAGCAATTATGTGAGGGTAGACGGAGCAGTAAAAGGGCATCAACCCAAATTTTTCAGCCCACCAAGGTGGTTTTCTAGGTACCACTGTACTTGGGAGTTTTTCCCTCTGAACCAAATTCTCACTTCTGGTTTAGTGGAAGATGAAGAACAGCAAATTCTTGCTGGAGTCATGGAATAGAATTAAACACACACCACAAGACTAATGAGAATTCTGAAAAGTTTTCTAGTCATATCTTACACTTTTTAGGAAAACAGATTTTTAGTGGCTCATACCTGTGCATGTTCACAAGGTCTCCAAACAAACAAGAAGAGAGTGTTTGTCACTCTCTTCTTACGCTGCTTTTCTACTGGGGACTCCGAAGGCCCATCTCAGAATCACAAAGGAGAGCAGCACAAACCTCAGCTAAATTAACTTCAAGTCTTATTTAAGGCAAGGGAGCTACTCCAAGATCCGAAGAAGAGACAAAACGAATGCTCTGGCTTTAAAGGTACCCCCTCCCCTCTACTCCTTTTTTAAAGGACCCACAGTCTGATTCAACGCACTGGAACAGCAAAAAAATGCCTATTTTGCGCTAAAAGGTGAAGGTTTGGCAGGACCAGAGAAAACCAAAGGGACAAGGCCGGAAAACCATGAGTGCCGACAGGCGGTGTCACACTGTAAAGGAAGTTTGGGGAGCAGCCCAAACATGTACCTCACTCAGTGGCCCGACTGTAAGAAGCTGATCTCTGAACTCCTGCCTTTCACTTTCTTAAAAGGAAGCTTCTAATAGGAATGAGAATGGGAATGAGAGAGAGACAGGAACAGACTGACATTTACCCAAAAGGAAACTTGAAAATAGGGTGAACTGTAGGTGAGGATGTAAAATACAAACTTCTCAAACATGCCTTTAATTAAAAATATAAACTCTGACTTTAATTTTCCCATACACTCAAAAATATGCAAAGTTGCTCCATCACTCAATAGGCTCAGGAGGGACGTGGATTCCTACATTGTGCCAGTTTCTTTTATATTCCTTACTTTTAGTTTTAAAGTCACTGCTGTATTATTTTGCATGCTGCTCCTTGTCAGATGACAACCACTCACTGAAAGAGATCAGACTAATTTAACATCATAAGAGCCAGAAGCGGCGGTGCTTTCTGAGGGCAAAAACTGGATTAGACTAAAACTAAAACATGGTATCACTGAACTTACAATTTTAAGATAGAAGTAGGTCTGAGTTACTTTCGGTTGTTTTGAGTCATTTAAACTCTCCCAAGAGGCTTTTTGACCATCACAAGTGCCCAAGAAAAACTGCTCCCAGCTAAAAGCAGACTTACCATGTGACTCATAAGATTCAGATATTGTGTTAAACACACAGATTACTTGCCTTCTGCAACCGTGAGAAAATCCAGAAGGCACCCACCCCATTTACGACACCAGAGGACAAAAATCTTTAAGGCAGAAAAAAACATTTTTAGTGCTATTGACCTGTATTTTATTACTTAATTTAGTAATTAATACCTAACAGCTGATTGCCTAACTATCAAACAGAGTCAGACAATTTTATTGACTTGAGATTTTTAAAACACAATTCTGGTTTATTTTGGGAAACAAATATAGGAGAGGGGGGAAAATGCCTAAAATGGAATAAAAAGCAAATTGTATAGTTAGCTGTCATCAAGGATTTCCTGTAATTCAAGGGAGTGTACTGGCAAATCCTCCCATAAATCCATTTAGGAGTTCAATTCTGTTCAGCATTTTCTAGACTTCACTTAAAGGTCTAAGGTGGCAAATTTGGTTCACCAACACGCAAGACTATTAGAATCCCAGAACTTGAAAACAGAAGCTCTATGGTCTAATCCATCTCCCTCATTTTCACAAGCGTGGCCCACAGTCACGTCTAGTGGAAAAGCCTAGACTAGAATCAGTTACCCGACCTTCAGGTGGAGCCCCTCATCTAGCCAGTCCACAGGGCGGCGGTGGCTCTAGGACTCTGTATTACCCTGCAGAGAAGCTGGCTATCTGAACGCTGACAGCCAGGGCCGAGTCCTGGACTATGTGGGAACTATTAGCTCTAACTCTGATGTCCGTGTCCAACACTAAATCGCTGCTCACTATCTTATGATTACAGGTCTGTGGATCAAATCACTGCTTTCTGCCTGCTTTTAGGATGACAGAAGAATGACATTTTTACTGCAAACTTTCTAAAAACCAAAACAGTGTGACTAACGCCTTCTTGAAAACGATTAGGATTTCAATGACAGAAGTTAACCACTATTAAGTGATCTAAATTTAGCCTGGACCCTACCTCTGTCTATAATTACTTCCTTATAAAATATTCCCCAAAGTGAGGTTTTCAAAATCTATTATACCCTGTGGAATCAGGGGCACTCCTTGCCCCTGACACCTGAACCTGAGGGCATACCTAAGTGGACGTATATTCAGAAGTCTGGAATCTTCCATAGGTATTCTATAACATGAAATAAGGTTTCTAAAATGTAAAAATATATTTTCTTCTTCTCAAACTGAAAATGTCTTTTTTCTATTTATGAAAGTAAAACGTTTCCTGTAAAAATGTGAAAACATCCAGAAGTATATAACTTGCAACATGAAAGTGACCTCAGAATCCTACCTACCATAACATCCAGTTTTAACTGCTGGGTAACAGACTGGCGTTATACTGCCTGGACTTAAATTCTGGCTGTGTCACTTACGAACTCTCAGAGCTCTCAGGGTGTCAGTGTCCTTATCTACAAAACAGAGATAATAGCAGCAAGTGAGAATTGACAACTACTGTTTACTAAATACTTTACAAAGTGTAGGTATTGTTCCAAGCACTTAAAACATACTAACAAATTTTAATCAACTGGTTGATGGATATATGATATATGTTAAAGCACTGAATGGTGCCTGAGCCTCAGTCAGGTGCTCATTAAATGTCAACTGTGTTATGATCTTCCCACATGGTAATGCATACACACACACACACACACACACACACACACACACAGGCACAGATATGGTTTTAATACAAAAGGGCTCATATAAACGGTTCTGTAACTTACTTTTTCCCTTACTATCTTAATATAAACAGATACACTTTACTTTTTTTAAGATGCACACGGTAATAACATTTTCCAACATACAACGAGTTGTTTTCTGCTAGGCACTGTGCTTTTTGTGTATCATCTCACTTAACCCTCATATGAACCCTAAAGAGCATTTGCCATTACTACTCCTACATAGAGAAGAGGAAATAAAAGACTCAAGTGTATTAAATAACTTGCCCAAAATCATGCAGGTAACTGTGGTGAAACTAGGATTTGAACTTAGCATAGCAAACTCCATTTTCTGTAGTGCCATAGTTTTGAGCCAATGTCCACTGACAGACGCTTAGATGGCTTCCATTTTGGGGAGGTATTTTTAGCAATGCTGCAGTGAACACAGTCGATCACAGATTATGCATTCTTTCTCTTATTTCCTTATTATATTCTTCTAGATGTGCAATTGCTGAGTCAAAGAATACTCACATTTTAAATTTTGATACGCACTGCAAGAGTCCTTTCCAGAGAGACAGTGCCAACTGACCATCTACAGATATATGAGAGAGCCGATGCTGGGGCCCTGTCCATCTTTTTAATCTTTGCCAGCCTGATAGGTTTTTAAAAAATCTTACTTTTGCTTATACATTTCTTTGACTTAAATGAGGTAAGCAGATTTTCATATTTTTAAGTAATTATTACTTCTTTTATAAGCTGCCTAAGTCCCTTGCCCACTTTTGTATTGAAAACTTCATTCTCTAACAGTGTCAGACTATATTTTAACAATATAATTATCGCAGCTCATTTTGAGCTATTTTAAATAGCTTAAATTAAACCTTAATGCCAATATTTAAATAATTTCAGTTTATACAACTTAAGAAATAAGTCAAAGAATGCTTTAATTCATGCAGGAACTATAGTTTTTATATTATGAGCAGGATACCTTCCTATAAATCAATAAGATCAAATCAAAGCTGTCAGACAACTCAAAAATTGAGAGTGTAAGTAGAAACATAGTTTTCCAAACTAAATAAGATTTCTGTTACTGGGATGCTACATTAAGACCTTATTGTTTGGACCCTATTTATTCAGACCAGCATATATAATTTCTTTTTTTCTTAATGTTTATTTTTGAGAGAGAGAGAGAGAACGAATATGAGTGGGGGGGGGGAGAGGCAGAGAGAGAGGGAGACACAGAATCCAAAATAGGCTCCAGGCTCTGAGCTGTCAGCACAGAGCCCAACACGAGGCTCAAACCCACAGACTGTGAGATCATGACCTGAGCCAAAGTTGGATACGTAGCCAACTAAGCCACCCAGGCGCCACTATAACTGATTTTTTAAAATAATGCCAATTTACTCTTCAGCAGAGAACTTCCCCACGTAGATAATGATTCTCTGGGAAGCAACTAACCAATGTCCTTTTCACTACCAATCCTGTCATCACCATGGCTACCATTCACTAAGCACCTTACCTTGTCTGTGCCAGACAATACTGCGTGCATTACCTCACTTAATTTTCACAACAACTATATGAGGTAGGTACTATTTCCCCATTTAACAATTGAGTAACCGAGGCTCCAAGAAGGTAAGTTAGTTGCCAGAGGCCCCTCGATTAAAAAGTGGCAGAGCTGGGATCTGAACCTTGTCTGATGTCTGACTCCAGGACTACTGTTCTCTTGTTCTAACATCACTCCTACCCTTTATGATCAGACTCAACTAGTTCAACAAAGCTAAAGCCAAAAATAAATCTTTTAACCTCCTAAAGGCAACTCAAGAGAACTACTGGTCGCTTCTCACGTGATCACCTTGCTTATTCTTAATAAACCTGAAGTCACTGTATAGGTCCTGGTTTTACAGAAAAATTTTAAAAAATTTTTTAATGTTTTATTTATTTTTGAGACAGAGACAGAGCATGAGAGGGGGATGGTCAGAGAGACACAGAGACACAGACTCCGAAGCAGGCTCCAGGCTCTGAGTTGTCAGCACAGAGCCCAACGTGGGGCTCGAACCCATGAACGCAAAATCATGACCTGAGCAGAAGTTGGAGGCTTAACCTACTGAGCCACTCAGGTGCCCCATACAGAAACTTAAAAGACTCAACTAGCATACCCTACCAGACACAAGGCTATGTTACCTTTCCTCCCACTTCAACATGCCTTCTTGCCCAAAAAGCTGTAGAAAGTGTTTAAAGAGTTTTATCATCTCTTTTGGGAACCGTTGCAATTATTTCACAGATTATTTTAAATATGTATTGTCTATCCTGTGCTATCCTCATCTACTTGTCTAAATAGGGGGGAAGTACCAGAATGCTTTACTGTGTGAGCAGGAAGATTAACCAAAACCAAGCGGCAGTCTGAAACCCAGCAAAGTTGCATATTAGGGGTGAAATCCGGGTTTAAGCTGCTTCTAGATGGGTCCTCAGGAGCCCCGAAATAACCTCAGGAAGCCAGAAAAGTCTCCAGAGTGGTGACAAAGGAGTCCCTCTTATCTGTCTGGCAGCTTTACAATTAGAAAGTTCTTCTTACATCTAACCTAAATCTCTCCTGCTGAAATTCAAACCCAACTATTTTTCTCAGGTTCTCCATTAAAATTAAGAACTTCAACTGCAGCAATTAACTTGCCCCAATTCTCACAATAAATAAGAAAAAAGTAGTTAGAATCAGCACTGATTTCTTTTGACTCTCGTCATTACATTAATCCAAACTTAAATTTTCAGTCCATTTTGCTAAGGGAAAAACTGCTTGTCTCTCTCAAAACAACTGCAAAACTGGAGAATAAAGTTGCCCTTCTGAAACCTTCATGACTAGTATTTATTTAACACTAGTGCTTTTTCACAGTGCTTTTAAAGGTGTTTAATTAATAAAAATAAAACTGTGGGTAAATTTAATCCACTACTTCTATGTCGGGTATGTTTCCCATGCATGACAGTCTTTCATCTCCATGGCAATTCTGTGAGGTAGAAGTTTCCAGACTCACAAATGACGAAACTGAGACTTAGTTAGGTCGCCACCCCAAAGACATACAACTAGTAAGTAGAACCTGGTCTGCCTCATATCAGGGCCAAAGCCCACAACCCATTTAACTAGACTGTCTCTCATCTGACTTTTATTTTCAAATGGGTAAGCCCTGCTTTACAGAGTACTTTGTTACTGAAAGCACCACGCTCATTATTACAAATTTAACTTTCCTTGCCTCTTTCCATTATAAAATGTGTGGAAAAGTAACATCCCACACATTCACAAAACTAAAGAGAGTCATACTTAAGTATACAGTGCAAGTTATTTATTTGTTTATTTATTTTTATTTTAAATATGTCGTACATCTTCATTTGTTTTTTAAGATTTTAATGTAATCTCTACATCCAAAGTGGGGCTCGAAGTCGCAATCCTGCGATCAAGCATCTCATGCTCTACAGACTGATCCAGCCAGGTGACCCTGGTGGACATTTTTTTAAAACTAAGAAAAAAATACGTGCACTAAGGCTCAGGGGTAAGTATGACCATTCACAGAACTCTTGCACTAGATAACCATCTGGCAACAGTCCATTTTGAGACTCTTCTCTGTTCCATTAATCTATCTATCTATCTACCTACCTACCTACCTACCCATTCATTCATTCATTCATTCATTCTTACACCTAAACCAAACTATTTTATTTTCAAAGCTGTAAGATAAAAAAAATAAAAAGAAAAAAGAAAACAGAAAAAAGAAAATGCAGGTTTTGACGCCTGCTTGGGCAAGCCTCTTTTTTCCTTTGTTTCTCCTCGCCCAAATTTTTACACTCTTTCATATGAATTTTAGAATCTGCTCTAAAGTTCTATTAAAATATTGTTGGGATTTTGAATGGGTATCTTCTTTTTGGAAAAAGGAAAAAATATGTTTTAAACTAACCCAACATCAGCCTATGACTTCAAACTATTATTTTGATTTTGGTTTTCTGCCAAGGTATTTCTGCCACCTGGAGGACAAGTACCCAGACTGAAGATTAAGGCGTTTTACTGACCCTTTTAAAAAGCTGCATCCAAACTTACAGTGTCTGTTACTGATTACAGAAAACAAAATAAGATACTCAACGAACCTAGGAAGTGGTGTTTGTAAGATAGTTAAGGGCCTCGGGATGACCAAAGATAGAAAAATAGAAGAAATCAGCTAAGCTAACAGTTCCACTGGTTTTAGACAAAGGCTAATCAAATACTTGGCATCATTGTCACCTGCTGCACACGTGACACTCTGCAGGTAGAGGAGACCCAGATAGTGAGAGCAATGACTCGTGTCATTTTAAGATCCCATAAAATATATTTTTTTAACTGTTTGGTTATTTTGAGAGAGCATGTGCATGTGCATGAGCCAGCAAGGGAGGAGCAGACAGCGGAAGAGAGAGGATCCCAAGCAGACTTCATGCTGTCAGCACAGAGCCCGATGTGGAGATCGATCACACCACCATGAGATCATGACCTGAGCTGATATCAAGAGTCAGACGCTTAACCAACTGAGCCTCCGAGGCACCCCAGATCCCATATTTTTGAAAAAAGCAAGACTAACTCATAGAAACAATTAGTGCATGTGACAAATAAGCCTGGGTGAGCCTTTCTGATATAAACAGTGCTTCAGAACAGGGAAAGATCAGTGTAGGCTGCAGTGCTCAACGGAAACTAGTAAGTTGGGTAGCTCAGCTGTAGCTTAACTGAATGCTTCACAGTAATCAAAATTTAATGCCATCTATTTAGAAGCCCATGTGATGAAAAATAGTGATGATCTCAATTTAGTTCCAAACATACAGCACCCTAATAAAAGGGCAGAGATCCCATTGGCAAGCATCTCCCATTGCTCTTGCTTTAGCTACTCCACATGATAGGCTCAAACCCTGGCCAGCACTTGATTAACCCAATGGGAAATCCCTCCAAATACTTTGTGGCTCCAGGGGCTACTTGGTACCAGAACCTTATCCTACTCCCCCATATGCAACCAGACAAGGCCCCACTCCATGGGACTTGTTCCACAAAAACCTCCACCCAGTCTCCCAACATCATGGAAATTTACTAGTTCACTCAGAAGACCTCGTATGTGGGCTCATCTATTTCTGGAAAGAGGTAGCTCTTTCCAAAATTATTGAGTCAGAAAATTTTACCGGCACTAGATTTGTTTAAAAAAAAAAAAAAAGATTTTTTTTTCTTTTAGTTGAATAAACAGGATGAACACCGTATCTCCTTCCAAGGAAGAAAAAAAAAAAAAAAACACTGCTAAACATAAGCTGGGAATATTGGTTGGGAGGACTTAGGGTGGAAGGAACCTTTTTTTTTTTTTTTAATTTAAATCATATGCAAACTCTAAAGTGAATTAGTTTTGAAATCATTAGATAATGCAAAGCAAGGCATCTGATAATGCCAGCAAGCACTATTTAGGAAGGGCATTTTCTTTGAAAATGAGTAGAAAACTTATCTGTCAATCGCTATTAAGGCAGTTTCACTAAAATCAGGAAGTTAAGACTATTTAACCCTCTGAGATTCTTTCCTTCCAGTCCTTCATGCTGCTTATATTCTTTACAGGTAATTATTAGTACTTTAAATTAAGCAGAGAACACAGCAGGGTGTGAACAGTTTTCACACACAAGCCTCAGAACTCCATTTCTGATCAGATACATTGCCAATCATAAAACATTACTTCACTTGATACCCTACAGCTTTTATTAAGTGAAACGAGGAAGGTTGGCGGGTTGTAAATTTTTAGAAGTGAAATAAATACTCTATAGAGTTCCCCACATACTCTAAGAGTTGTGAAGGTCAGAGGCGCCTGGGTGGCTCAGTCAGTGGAGCGTCTGACTCTTGATTTCGGCTCAGGTCATGATCCCAGGTTGTGGGGTTGAGCCCTGCTTTGGGCTGTGCACTGAGCCTGGAGTCTGTCTGGGATTCTCTCTCTCTCTCTCTCTCTCTCTTTCCCCTTCTCTTTCTCACTCCCCCTGCACCTCTCCTCTGCTCACACACACACACTCTCTCTCTAAAATAAAAAATAAAAATAAATTTCAAAAAGGAGTGGTGAAGGTCACATGGAAGAGGTACACTTGTTTTTTAAAAGGCAGGGCACTATTCGATGCACTGCACTGGAACTCGTTACACGTGCACTAGAACAATAAAAATTCTCTATCCAGGATAATGGTTATTTCTGGGAATGAGGGGAGGGAAGGAGTACAAAAGGCATCTCAAACTCTAGTATTTTGTTACTTAAATAAAATCCAAGGAAAATTTGGCAAAATATTAATATTTATGCTGCAGACATGTGGATGTTTCTTATACTTTTCTCTATAACTATGTATGTTCACAACTCATAACAACATAAGGTATCTTGTTTTCTACTATTTTCCTTATTAATATCGTCACCATCTCTATCTTCCTTACACTTCCTTCTAACAGAGTTTCAATACAAAAGCACAACTCTCCAGGGACAAAGGATGCCAGGAGAAGGGGGCAGTGAAATAATGGCCCTGGGAACAGCTGGGGGGCTGGGGGGACAGGGCAGCAGGGCAGAAGACCACCACTCAGCAGGAGGGGCCACCAGATTTCTGGACCCAGGCCTGCAGTGAGGCTTTGTTATTTTGTTTGAAGTACATGACTTCCCAGAACACCAGAGAGATCTATATTTAAAGGATTAAAAACATATCCCATATATACTAAAATATATCCAGATGAAATAACATCGCATCAAGGATTTTCTGCAAAATAATATGAAGGGAGTAGGTGGGGGTACAGATGAAACAGGTATGGTCATGATTTGATAACTGTTTAAGCTGGTGATGCTATGTGGGAAGACATTATACTGTCCCTTTGTGTATATTTAAACTTTTCCATAATAAAGTTTTTAGGAAAAAAAACAAAACTAGAATAAATGATTTAATAATTACCACGTTAAAAGTCCTGCCCCATTTCAATGGGTTAGACCTGTTCATGGCAAGGGGATCAGGCAGTCAGGCC
Source organism: Cryptoprocta ferox (assembly GCA_028646485.1). Taxonomy (NCBI): domain Eukaryota; kingdom Metazoa; phylum Chordata; class Mammalia; order Carnivora; family Eupleridae; genus Cryptoprocta; species Cryptoprocta ferox. The sequence goes on from CM053571.1 coordinate 76,759,470, forward strand.
AGAGTTGGTCCTGACGCTACCGCTAGTCAGCTGTGTGCCCTGATCTTAGTCACCCAAGTGTCTTCAGTTTTAAGTTTATCCATCTCAAAAAAAGGAAAGGGTTGGATGATATAATATTAAGTTCCCTTTCAACTATAATGTGATTATCGGATTTATAAAACTGACTTGCAGTTCCTGTATAATATAATTAAGAACTGCCAGTGTTATTAATGATATACTATGGCCAGGTGGGAGTATCTTTGATCCCTCATTTATTTACTTACTTGACAAACATTTAGGGAATGTGTATGAAGTGGCAGACAGTGCTACATGCGGGTAGAATACAAAGTTAAATGACACAGGATTCCTGCTTTCAAGATCCAGTTGAATCGTGAGACAGATGTATAAACAAATAACAATACGATGTAAGTAAGATGATAGTGATGATGGAGTTGAAAATGCCAAAGGCCTTCACAGTGCGAGAGAGCGGGAAACTGTAAATAATCTCATATGTAGGAGAGGGAAAGTTAAGTGGCAGGAGAGGACACTGGCTAAGAAAGTAGGGACCAGACTGAAAAGAACCATGAATGTTATACCAAGGAATCTGGATGGTATCTTGAAAAGTGATAAGGAAGCCATTTTAAAGATTGTAAGCCTGGAAATGATGCAATCCAGTCTACACTTTAGACGAAATGCTGGAGCAGGAGTATAGATTTGGTGGTGGTTCGTGGCATTTGGGGAACAGAGTGGGGAGTAAAAGAAGGGAAGGGTCGCTTACCTAGTTGTTAGGAGGTAACTACAATGGTCCAGCAGGACAGGATGAGGCTTGACCAAGGCAGTACTCGTGGACATCACCGAGATATTGTTACAGCTTTAGAAATGCAGGTTTTAGGTAGTCTGCTATATTTCCCCACCCAGCTTCAAGATAATATACAAGTTACAGCATGAAATAATAATATCTATTCATCACTGGTGTGGTACCAGCTTCAAGCACAGTGCCTAGCACATAGTAGGTGCTTAATAAACGTGGGTGATGTGTTGAATGTGACAAGTTTTAATGAACTAATGAAACAGACAGTGTCACATGGTTCCAGTAGTTAAGTCTCTGCTCACTGGATATCAGCAATGATTTGATAAAAAGCACAAATAAGGAAAAGATGAAAATTCTTTTTCAGGTGATTTGTATGCTCCTCTATAACCCTCCCTCCATCCCCCCAGATTTTTAGACAATATCAGCAATGATCCTCACTGTTATTTCTTAAAATAATAGAGTGGATAGTTAATTTGTTATTTAAGAGTTAGACTACTCCCGTGTGTAGACTATAATAGATTTTTTTTTTGCGTATAAATTACATAGTATCTTTTAAGTACCAAGAAGGGCACTTCTAAGAAAAGCATTAGAAGTACCCATCAGTACTAGGTGCTACAAACCATATAAACTTTTGTTTCGATTTTTATAAAACAAAAGCAGTATTTTTTTCCTGAAAACCATTATCTTTATTTGAATAAAAATAAAAAGCACAGAAAAGTAGATCATCTAGACAATGTCCTGCTGTTAATGATGATTACTCAAATTAGAAAATTGTTCCTTTTAATTATTACCTTCTTATAATTTCAGATTTTCTCAGCAGTAAACCCATGGTACTAAACATTAAAACTTATAAATCTTATTCCATTCCAAATCTGTAACTTTTTAAAAAAATTTTTAATATTTATTTATTTTTGAGAGAGTGAGACAGAGTGTTAGCGGGGAAGGGGCAGAGAGAGAAGGAGACACAGAATTCGAAGCAGGCTCCAGGCTCTGAGCAAGCGTTCAGCGCAGAGCCTGACAACACGGGGCTCGAACCCACAAACTATGAGATCATGTTCCTGAGCCGAAGTTGGACACTTAACCGACTGAGCCACCCAGGCACCCCCCAAATCTGTAACTTTTAAAAATGTTGATATCATCCCAAATGTCATTGACAAAAATAAGAATATTTAATTCATAAGTAACTGAATGTTAATTATGTGCCAGATAATATGCTTAACATTTTATATATATGTTATATATTTACATATATGTTATATATATGTGTGTGTATATATATATATATATATATATACACTCAATACATGCCATTTGATCTTGACCCTCCCATTAACCCTAAGAAGTGGTACATAAAGTTACTGCCATTTTGCACTGGAAAAAAATAGGGCTAGAGAAGATGTGTGTCTTATCCAATGTAATACAATCAAAACAAGCCTGTTAAACTCAGTAGCCCAGAACTTTTTGCCACTATGCAGGACTGACCGCCTCTCACAAACCATGAGGTGGGTAGGCAGGTATTATTATCCGTATTTTAAAGGTGAAAAACCTGAAGTTCAGAAAGTTGAGAAGACTTGCCTAAGGTAACACATTTAAAAATGGAACCAGCAAGTCAGGCTCCTAGTTCAGGGCCTCTACCCACTCTACCTCTAATGTTGGACCTGTTCCATCAAAGAAATCATAACCACTCCATGGGAATCAGCAAAGTATAAAATCCTCCCACCATTGTTTAAAAAAAATCAAATCAAATCAAACACAAAACGGTTTTGTCAATATAGCATAAAGGTCATGAGGTTTAAAAAAAAAAAGAGTCAGTAAAGTTTCTTTTCGACACATCAAGGCTACCTTACCTCAAATCATAAAAGGAGCTAATTTAGAAGATAGTATTTTTCAAATTTCTAATGTGTGCATTTATTTTTGTTTTCCCAATATTTATTTGTTCCTCCTACAGTCCACATTCAACTTCCAAAGTTTTCGGTACTTATCAGAGACTTGAGAAAAAGTTAAAGAGAAAGTTTCTGTTCCCAACAGAGAAAACAATGTCTATAATTAATCCTAACAGAATCTACTCCCAAGTAGCAAGGAGGTGCAATATTTCTCTGATTCACTATGTGTATCTGGAGCAAAGGTAGTAAAAAACAAAGGAGGGGGGATGAGAAGAGAAACATTAAAAACTAAAAAACTAAACTAAACTAAAAAATGGGGGGTTCATTTCTTCTGAGTGACTTACATCATGTAAGGCACCTGGCTGTTGACAAGATGATCCTGCCCTTGAATACGAGGAAGTTGCACCCAGTCTCACAAAGCACAGATTCAATCACCCTAAACAGAAGTCTGGACTTCCCTCCAAGACAAATATGGAATTCCATCTGTGTGATGCTTTGAATGTGCCTAATTAATTTGCAATCCTTTATTATGACCATACAAGGGAGGGAAAAGAGCTCCCTTCTTAGTCCTTCCTTGACGGGGAAGCAATAGAGGAAAAAGCTTAATATTTAAATCCCATAGCAAAGTTTTAAAACTTTTCCAGTAAGATACACACCCTAGCTGAGTCATCAGCATAATACTCTACAGCCAATCACCTCAGTACTAATTCTGCTTCCTATACATGGTTGTCCCAACTCTGTGTTAATTCTATTCAAAACAGAATGGGCAAGAAGCTGTAACTTGTTTTAACCCTATGATTTTTAGAGGAAATGCACTGACCTTAACTTACCTAAGTACTTAATCTAGAGTTAAATGAATACAGAAACCCCAGCTGAATGAAAATTACATCTGAAATCGCCAAAGCAACAAAGCAACCTAAAGAAAATTGTTTCTTGAACCAATGAGAATGTTTTAAATCCAAAATAAAGATTATGAGGAGGAAAATTCTCTTAACCTAAAAGTACTTGAACCCATCCACTACATGGAAAATGTGTTTCCCATTCTTTCACTATCACATTAAAAAACAAAGTTTTAGGGGGCACCTGGGTGGCTCAGTCTGGTTAAGCATCTGACTCTTGATTTTGACTCAGGTCATGATCTCACAGGGATTGCGTGGGGCTCTGTACTGACAGAGTGGAGCCTGCTTAGAATTCTCTCTCTCCCTCTCTCTCTCCACCCCCCACCCCATGCTCACACACTCTCTTTCTCAAAATAAACTTATAAAAAAAGGTTTAGGTGAATTCTTCTCTTAAACTAAAAATTAAAAATTAATTAATACTTCTTCAGATACCGGTGGCTAAATATCTCATGAATCTACTTCCAAGACTCTGCAACTAGACCACCCGAGTGAATCCGTGATTCCACTCTTGTTAGCTATGTGATCTTGGAGAAGTAAATTCATCTGTCTGAGTCTTAGTTTTCTCATCAATCAAAGGGATTCTTGTGACCTAATATAGTAAGTGGTCAGTTTGAAGATGTTACTTTATTACCATTTCTATCACCACTATTGTTAACTTGACAGTTATGCTGTTAGCATGTCCATTTGCCATCCTTCCAGCATGTGGAAAATCTATTGAAAGATTGTTAGATCTCTGAACTGCCACTAAGTGAAAGAAAATAATACACTGACAGTTTGGTCAGCAAGCTACATATTTCAAAGAATTTAAGTCTGTGATTTAACATCATAAGGACTCAACTCTAATAATAGTTTAGGATTCACCTGGATATCTTATGGGCAACTGTTACAGATTTCAAGCCATCCCTAAGTTAACAGTATTAAACTTTTGAAATTATGAAGCCAAACATATTTTGTATTCAAAATAAACACATTACACTTGGAGAGAGAGATGCATCTACAGCTAGGTCACAATAAAGAAAATAAAACTACAGTAATTTAAACAGAGGATTAAATAGGTTAATTTTTTCCTGGGGTTAAGAAAAAAACAACAGCAACAAAACAATGGTACTAAAGACTGAAAAATTATAGTTTATAAAATATAACATGCACCATGAATATGCCATGGTTAATGAATATGTGTTCAGGATTTTGTAAAAAAACTTAACCTGTACATACTAAAATTTATAAATATTAAAATACTATGGTAGAAAAAAACACATTAGCATCATAGAATGAAAAACCACCAACTAGCAGGAGATATTTGCAACACTTAAAAACAAAGAATTAAATACAATAAAGACAATATAGTATTTTAATAGCTATTCTTAAATAGTTTTTACTATATATTAGGCACTGTTCCAATCAATATACATGTATATTAAATACATGAAGAACGTCTATGAATCAATAAAAAAACACAAACAACAAAGTGAAAAGTGAGCAAAAACCCCAAATAAGAATTTCACAGAATGGGAAACACAAATGGTCCATAAACATAAAGAAAGATGCTCAACTACAATTCTAATCAAGGAAATGAAAATTAAAACCCCAATGAGGTATCATTTCAGGCCCCTAGATCAGCAAAAACTTAAAAGGCTGTCAATATCTAGTGTTGCTGACCAAGTAGAATAGGAACTCTCATCCACTGCTGATGAAGGAACAACTGATTTAGAGAATAGTTTGATACTACTCAGTAAAGTGGAACACACCCAATGACCAAGCAATTGCACTCCCAGACATATGCCAAAAAGATACACATGTGGTTGAGGGGGTAGTACTTAATGATGGTCACTGGAGCACTGTTCTACAGACAAGGAAAAAACACACAACACAATGACCATCAACAGAAGTGGAACAACAAGAACAAAAAACACTGTGGTATATTCACATCACTGAAAACGACACAACAGCAAAAATGAACAAAGTATCACTACATGGATGAATCTCAGAAACATAATGCTGGGAAAAAAGCAGCAAGTCATAGAATATACACTATGTGTTTCCATTTATACAAAGTTCAGAAACAAGCAAACCTAAAAAATAATATTCACTCAGTGGGATATATTTCTAGGTGATAAAACTGTAAGTAAAGCAAGGGGACGCTTACCAAAAATTAAAGACAACTGTGGCCTACCACTGAGAGAAGGAAAGGCATAAGGGGAGCTTCTGGGATACTGGTGAAGTTCTATCTCTTAACCTCCCTAGAAATTACTTACGTGTTTATTTCATTATTTTTCTCACACTGCACAGATACATTTTATGTTCTCTTATGTTATCCTACATGACACACTTTAAACTTAAACAAAAACAATCTAATATATTACTTTCAGAAGAGTTGTGGGTAAGTCTACATAATGCATTCATCATCAATGTAGACATTTCAGACTAAGAAAGTAACTATTTAAGATAAAGAATGTAAGAAATAACTTAAAATCTGCAACAGAAAAAAATCCTGAAAATTTACAATGGAGTCAAACTCATTCACAAGCAGAAAAACAACAAAGTAATGATATAAAGCATCTTTTGTCCAAGTGCGTTCTACAAAACATTTCTTCTTAAATGTCTGAAGGAAAATAGCTTCTAAGAGTGAAATAAATTTGGGGAATAATGGGTTAAACAAGTAACTCTCCTAAAGAACAAACAGAATGTCCCAAACTCTTTGATCTGGAATCTTTTAACATGGTGAATTACATAGCAATTGATTCTTTTAGGACTTGTGTTTCATATTAACACAAATTGGGAAACATTTTATAACACAGAGGTCATACTGGATATAGTATTACCCCCAAGATGAGGTCAGAGCAGGAGAAAAACAGTCTAGTAAAAGGTACTTACATGTCTAAGTCTCTGGTAACTGACCTGTTCAAGACAAACCCTGGACAGTCCAAATCAAAACCCATAACCAAACAGAACCCTTAGGAACTAAATGAATGTTCATTCTGTGTTGTATGAACATGGATACAGCTTTATTGTGGTAAGGGGCAAAACATGAAGTAGGCATAGAGTGCAACAGAAAAGATCTAGATAGAATCTAAAGAAATACTTCTACAGCTTTTAGGATCACGGTAGACTAACTGGCAGAGGGTCTTATTTGACATAGGTGGAGTTCAGTAGAAGCCTCCAACACAAAAATCTAGGTCTCAAATCAGATCTCTCAGTTAAAAGGTTTTTCTCTTAGTCTTGTGATAAAATAAGAAATTCTTTAAGTTTTCCCTAGGTACAGTGAATCTATGAACTAAATCTGGAAAAATCTTCATAATATGCTTTAATTACCAATGGGGGGGGGAAACATGATAATGCTCTTTGAAAGAAAATATAAACACTGCACATTTATTTTTAAAACTCTTTCTGATTAGATGACTATCATAAACTCTTGCAGACACTATTCCTGGAAACTAACATTTGGGTGACAATGAAATATATTTTTAAGGAAAAAGTTGTTGAACACAATGTCTTTGTATCTCAAATATGTTAAAATATTATTTGAAAAGAGTCAAATGTCTGTCTTTTCAGGGTTCCACAGGGATTCAAATGGGGAAATGTGGTACTGTCATGGGTCTCTACAAGGTGAAGGCTATCAGACTGTCTCCTTCAGAGGGCTCTTGACATGGTACCTTGGTGATTTAACACAACCCAGGCCCAATCCACAGCCTTACAGGCTCAGAACTCTGATTTTTATCAGCATCAATAAGATAGCTTCATCTTTTATAAGAAAACAAAAATTAACAAAAGACCCAACAGAAATCAGAATATAAATTTTTAAAATTTTTTAATGTTTATTTATTTTTGAGAGAGAGAGACAGAGACAGAGACAGAGCATAAGCAGGGGAAAGGAAGAGAGAGAGGAAGACATAGAATCCAGCTGTCAGCTGTGAGCTGTCAGCACAGAGCCTGATGTGGGGCTTGAACTCATGAACCGTGAGATCATGACCTGAGCTGAAGTTGGATGCTTAACCAACTGAGACACCCAGGTGCCCCAGAATATAAATTTATTAATGTAGAAAGATAAATGTAACTGTGACAGAAATAAAAATGCCTATTTATGGCCATACATGGCCAATACTCTCATTACAGCCAGACTTATATGGACAGTTCCCGAGTATACATGGAATTAGAATTAAGAGGAAATGAGTATTTAATAGTCTTCTTTCATTCTGTCAATAACAATGTTTAAAATTAAGCAACTACTGTGTCCAGGCACTCTCCTAGGTGCCAAGGATACAGAGGTCTCAACTTGCAGAGAGCTCATGTCTAAGTAACAGCTCAAGAGTACATATTTCACAGAAGTTTACTGTGTTATTATTAATAAGAACAAAAAAATTTGGAAGCAATCTAAACGTTTAACAATAGAACTGTGATTAATAATGGTAAATCCAAATGATGAAAAAAATGTAGTTCTTAAAGAATAGTATTTTTATGTGCATTTATTATTTATTTTGAGAGGGAGGGAAAGGGGGAGACAGAGAGAGAGAGAGAGAGAGAGAGAGAGAGAGACTCCTAAGCAGGCTCCACACTGACAGCACAGAGCCTACTCAGGGCTCAATCTCGTGAACTGCGAGATCACAACCTGAGCTGAAGTCAAAAGTCAGACACTTAACCAACTGAGCCACCCAGGGGCCCCAAGAATAGGATTTTAAAGCAGCCATTCGTGACATGGGGAAATTACCATGATGCAATGTTAAATGACAAAAGCAAGCTACAAAAGCATGTAATAGTACACAACCATATATACACATATGTATCACACATATACATACATATATTATATATTGCCTATCCCTTTATATACGTAAGAAAAAGACCAGAAAGAAAACCAACCAAAGTACTGTTAATGGTCATCTTTTTTCCTCTATACCTTTTTGAATTTTCTAATTTCCTAAAATAACTTGACATGCCTTTTATCACCAAGAGAAAAATTACTTTTTAAAGTAATTTCAGTCAACACGAATCCCAGGATCCCTTCAGATTTATCTATTAGAAGCTATCCATGAAAGCCAATCCTTGAACCTCCGTCTTTGAGTTCTCAGAGTGCTCATCCTTTCCCCTGCCTTTAAGCAATACTCTCCATGGATGATTAACACACCCTATCTTTTCATCCAACCTGCTGTCTCATATTTCTGTCTGCTAAACATTTCAACCTAAACACCTTACACATAACTCATATATAATTATATCCAAAAGTAAATGCATACTTTTCCCCCATAGCTAATCTTCTAGCAATGCTATTTTTCTCCATGGCACCAACCTTTCTCTCAATTAGAAAGCTTAGAAACCAGCCTTAATTCAACTCTCCCTTTCCCATTTCAAGTACATTAACAAACTCTGTCCAAACCTCTCTCCCATTCCACCTTACTCTGCATTCTCATTTCCATCACCTTATCAGTCCAGGACCCAATCACACTGTAAGTGACATAACTGCATCAGCACTGGGTGGAGTCTTCTTGATGCCATTCTCTGTCATCTCTAGATCACATCATTCCTGGATGATGTCATTCCTTGACTCAAAAACTTCTGAAGCCTTCTCCTTTCTACCACTCAAATCTAAACTTCTTTGCCTGGCTTTTATTAAACCCCGTAATTTGGCTCGCCCCTGACTACTTAAGTTTTTTTTCTATTATTCACCATCTCCTCCCTCATCAACCAATGAACATACCATAATCAACCTTACCACCAAATCTTGGAATATCTGAACCTAAAAATAGTCCTTCCTTTCCCCTCTATTTGTACTTAAAGAACCTCATGAATTTTTCCTCTTCTACAAAGCTGTTCTTGATTTCTCCAGCCTCATTTAAATTTCACTTTTCAGAACTTGTCTAGCACTTATTACAAATCTCACAATTAGACACTTAATTCCACTTCTGTGTAAGCAGATTTACTATCATGTATGTTAGTCATCTATTAAATTCCATATTCCTTAAGGACAAGGGCCATACCTTATTCTGTCCCCCAGGGTGTTTAGCATGATACACAGCACAACAAAAGTGCTAATATTTGTTGACTGAAGTAACCAACTTCAGCCCCAGTTTCTCTTTAACTACAGGTTACATACATTGCTACATACACTGCATACATTGCTACATTCATTGTAGCACTCTGGGCAGGTCAAGGACCATTCTAAGGGATAAAAGAGGAGACTATTTCAGCAAAGGAATATGGAGGGCCACTAGGTATAATATGTAGTGATGACAGAGGGTCTACATCCCCCATAACTGGGACAAAGAGAGTTCTAGGGAATGATAATTGAGGTTCTTGAACTCTCTTCCCAGGGGACAGTAATGAGGATCTCAAACACCTGCCAATCCCTATGAGAACAGGTACAAGGTCTTTTGAAAGAGTGCTTTGACTGGAGGGAATATCAAAGAGAAATGTGTAATAAAACAAAAACCCTAATCAGGGTCCTGCTTATTCATAAAATGATATTACATAAGACACCAAATCTCCAGTGTTATGCTATTGGTTAAGAGATGATAACTGTTAGCTGACAAGTATTTTCATTTGCATAGTAGTAGTGCCCATATTTATGAAGTTCTTTAGAGTCTTCGAAAGGCTTTCTACATCATCTTTTATTATCTGACCTTTCCTAAATACAGGGTGAAATGGATACAAAGTGTCACATTAAAATAGAGTTCATATACAACAAATATTTTGTCTTATTGAGTCTACTTTAAATACACACACCTGTAAAATTAAGAGCTCCTTCAGAATATCACTATTCAATGACTTTATAAGATGAGGTTTCTTCCTTATAAGAAAAGGTAATGTTTCAGAATGCTTAACCAATCAACATCTAGCATAATCTCTATAATGCTTTCTTCCTCGTAGAAAAGTATTTTAACTTACTCATTTTGTGCTAAATCAATTAAAATGTATATGGAACCCACCAAATATAAATTATAAAAACCAGTTTTCAACAAAACTTCTATTTACAAAATTTGAAATTTTACTTTAAGTTTAAAGAAATAATTTGTATCGATTTCAAAGTGCAATGACTGGGTTCTCAATAAAGGCATTATTTTTGTCTGGGTCTTACCCCAAAATGTAAGTTTTCTGAAGGGATTACTGTGAGGCTTCTTGTGGTTTCTTTTAGCAACTGGACAGTGTTGAAGAATGATCTACTGGTACATGGCCGTCTGCTTCATACCCTAGCATACAGGCCTCTGTAACAGACTCTTGGCTGATGAGGAAGCATTCCTTGCAAAAACTGAAAAATGAGTATGTTTTACACAGAGAATTGCAGCTGCTGTTGCTAACAAAAGCTAGCATTTACTGACTGCTTCTGAGCACATACTAAACACACTCAAGGTCATATACATGACATGTTAATATATGCAGGCTCTTGGGGCACCTAGGTGGCTCGGTCAGTTAAATGTCCGACATTGGCTCAGGTCATGATCTCACAGTTCGAGCCCCACGTCGGGCTCTGTGCTGACAGCTCAGAGCCTGGAGCCTGCTTGATTCTGAGTCTCCCTCTCTCTGCCCCTACCCCACTTGCACTCTGTCTCTCTCTCAAAAATAAATAAACATTAAAAAATTAATAAAAAATATATGCAGGCTCTTAAAACCATGTTTGTCATAGTAAACCTGACATAAAAGCTTATCATCACCATCTTCATGTCACTTCATTCTGAAAAGAGGATATTATGAAGCAGGCATTACTTTACTGTAGCTCCCACCCTCTCCATTTTACAGATATGAAATCAAGTCTAGAAGATTTAAGTAATTTCATTTGTTCCAGGCCACATGATTAAAACGCGAGATGCAAAGCTTTTTCTCATCATTAGGTAATTAGTTTCCTATTTTATTGAGATACCACTGACATACATCACTCTGAAAGTTTAAGGTGTACAGCGTGATGGGGTGACTTTCATATGTTGTGAAATTACCACTGTTTTAGTTTAGTTAGCATCCATCATCTCATACAGATACAATAAAAAGAGAAGGCAAAAGAAAAAACGTTTTTCTCCTTGTCATGAGAACTCTTAGGATTTACCTTCCCAACAACGTTCCTGTATAGCATATAGCAGGGTTCGCTGTGGCCATCATGGTGTACATTCCATCCCTAGTACTTACTTAGCTTATGCCTTTGACCACCTTTCCCCTGTCCTACTCCTCCCCCCAACTCTGGTAACCACAAGTCTGATGGCTTTTTCTAGGAGTTTGCTTTGTTTTGTTTAAGATTCCACATATAAGTGAGATCATATATATTTGTCTGTCTCTATCTGACTTATTTCACTTAGCATAATGCCATTCAGGTCCGTCTGTACTGTTGTAAATGGTAGGATTTCCTCATTTTTTTAATGGCTGAATATTCCAGTGTGTGTGTGTGTGTGTGTGTGTGTGTGTGTGTGTATGTACACAATTTCTCTATCCATTCATCCATCAATGGATGCTTTGGTTGTTTCCCTGTCTTGACTACTTTAAATAATGCTGCTATGAACACAGGGGTGCAGACAACTTTGAGATAGTGTTTTTTCCCCTTTGGATATATTCCCAGAAGTCATTATGTAATTTTGATTCACTGATCAAGTAACTTTAAACTTAACATTGAAGAAGAGGTAGAAAAACTTCCGATATTCTTGTAACTGAGAAAGAAGCTGGTCACACTCTGAAAAAAATGACAATAATGAGAAAAGTCTAACAAATCATTTATTGCAAAAAAACAAATAGGAAGGGTGTTAGCAACCATGTGGTGTTAGGTCCCTGCAAACACATATCCAGAATATGAGTACTAAAGAAAGATAACTGACATTTTTAAATTTTTTTAATGTTTATTTATTTTTGAGATAGAGACAGAGCATGAGCAGGGAAGGGGCAGAGACAGAGGGAGACACAGAATCTGAAGCAGGCTCCAGGCCTCTCAGCACAGAGCCCAACCCAGGGCTGGAGCCCATGGACTGCAAGATCATGACCTGAACGGAAGTCGAATGCTTAACCAACTTAACCAGGTGCTCCAAGAGAACTGACATTTTACAAATAAGTATATATGACACGGTTAAGTATCACTGAGTTTGATAGGATAGGACTCTGAACTGGACTAGAGCAATGATGGTGGAAAGGTAGAACATAAAGAATTGCTGAGTTGGAATATTCTAGAGACTGAAGAGCTGACACAGAAACAAATTGAGCTGTAATGGGGACTTCAACTTTTGGGATATCTGCTAGAATTCTTCCACAGCTAAAAATCATGGTATCTGATAAATGCCTTGCTAAGCCTTCCATCTCTCAAATGGGGAAAGAAACCTTCTGGATATGAACGTGACCACAGCAAGTAATTAGCTGATTAAATGGAAGTGTTGGGAAATCTGAGAGCAATTCTGAAGTTTATTATGATGGCTGAGAATGGGAATGGGGGACATTAGAGAACGCAAATTATAGAAAGTTCCCAGAAAAGTAGCTCTTGTCTGAGACTCTAACAGGGAAGATGCATGATATGTTTCAGGAAGTTCTCAAGAACACAATTCTAGTTAAACCAGCTTTGACTGAGTAATATTTACTGAGCATCCACGATGGGCCAGGTGCTGTTCTTGGCAGTAGGGCCACAGGTGACTTAAAACCCTTGCCTTTATGGAGCTTACATTCTAGTTGGGGAGGGGATAGAAAGTGCAGGAGTTGAGAGAGGCATTAAAATTTTAATTAAGGTCATCAGGAAAGGTTCCATTGAGAAGGAAGTTTGAATGAGGTGGAAAAAAAGTGATTTCAAAACCTGGGGGAAGAGGGTACCACACATGCAACAGTAAATGCAAAGCCCGAGGCAGGAGTGTATCTGTAAGAAACAGGAAGGAGACTAGCATGGCAAGAATAGAGTGACTGAGGAGGAGTAGTAAGAAAAAGAGTTCAGAGAGGTAAGAGGTGCCGCAACATGGAGGGCTTGCAGACATGGTAAGGACTTTGGATTACTCCTGAATTATACCTATAAGAATCCACACTTATTAGGTCCTGTTACACTGAATGCCTGTGTGAAATACCTGTGCTTTACTAGGTGTTGTGAGGAAAATACAAAGGAAGCAGAAATCATATTTTTCCCCTGGAGATAGTATCCGTTTTAAACTCTGTTTAATTTAAATTATAAATTCAAAATGAATTTAAAAGAATGAGAAAAATGTTCTAGATCTATTCAGGACGTGATAAAATACCAGGTTGAAACTCCTAGGTTTTAGAGTAAAATAATTCCTAAAGTTCCATCACTAGAAGTATGCAGGAAAGAAGGGTGAGAGAGAGAATGAATTAAAGAAAGAGAATGAGTCAGGAAAACGTGGGGGAGAAAGGTATAACCAAACAGTATTGCCCCTATTCATCCTAGTTGTGTAGGAAAAAGTAAAACTTGAAATGATATGGCAGAAGAAAATAGAGCTCTGGCTTGTAGACTGCAAAGGATATGAATGACAAAGAAAGAGAACAGATTTGGGAAACACTGGTTGCACAAAGAGCTCTCTGCTGAACTTAGTTTTTGAAGACACCAAGAGGAGGCATATACAACATGGATGCCTATGAAAGAAACACAGGATGGTATCAGGAAGTCAAATGCCCACAATGAGTGAACTTAAGAAAACCATTAAGGGCTCAAAAGGGGCTTCTGAGTTTCGCCTGGAAGGGAAATTTTGCAATAGGCCTAGGTAAGTTTGTTAAGGTAAATGGTGTAGTTAACATAGAACAGGAAAAAAAAAAGAAAAGAAAAAAACAGAAAAGAAAAGAAAAACCACTTCTATTTTGCATTTTAAAAATATTACATTTGCACAGCACTTTATAGTTTACATATTTCTATTTTATGATATCCTTGCTGGGGAGGTACAACCCCTGTGTTACAGAGAACTCCCAGTCAGGTGCATACCCATCACCCACCACTCAGGCTCTGCCTCTCTTCACAGCGGAGGGTGGAGAACAAAGGTCAAAAGTGGATGCCCAAGGAGGGAGCTGAAGCCCAGGACACAGAAGGCCGTCACAGAGCCACCACATGCCCTGCAAATCTTCTGAGTTGGCCAGCTGATCAGTTTGCGAATCACAGACCCATGGACAATTCAGCCAAATGCTCTAAGTACTCTGAGGAACAAATGAAGACCAGAGAGCTGTGCTGAAAGACAGGAGACAAACTACCCAATCTTTCAAAATGAGGAAAGAACATAAACATTACAAAAGAACATGGACGTTACAAAACATTACAAAACACTAACTGTTGTGCTTATCATCCAGTCTGAGGAAAATTCTAGAACAGATAATAAGGCCGATGGCTTTTGAACAGACAAAGACGGGAGATCACTAAAACTCAGCATGGAATCAGGAGGAACAAGTCTTGCCAAGTAACTTTATTTCTTTTGTTGGCAAATCCACAGAACAAATCATCTCTGTGACTTTAGAAAGTACTGAACAAGCTCCACTCTCCAATTCTTTTTAGGGGGAGGAATGGAGAAAGATGAAGAGAAATGGGCTAGTATTGGATATGTTTATAAATGATTAAGCAACAAAACTCAGAGTGCTCATAGAGAAGTTCTACAAGACTTACTGAGCTTAGGCAATTATATTATCAATGAACTGGATAGAGTTCTATCCTTATCAAATGCATTCTTCTCAAAATCCTTATCCCAAACTGGAATCTGGAGACAATAGTCAAAAGAGGGACAGCAGAATCAGAACCTGAAACATATTTGAGAGAAGATTAACTTTAACAAATGAAATTTAATGGAGAAAAGGTAAAGAATTATATTTGGATTAAAAAAAATCAGATGCTAAGTATAAATTGTGACAAACTGTTATAGGCATAAAGAACTAAAAAAATGTGTTGAACAAAGTTTGACATAAATTAAAAAATGTGAAATGGCCACACCCAAAATGCATGCAATCTCAATCTTGGGCTGAGCTAATGGACATAAAAGGTCAGGAACAAGGAAGGTGAATGTCATACTGTACCCTGTGTTGGTCAGCTCATACCTGGAGAAGCTTCCAAGACTTGGCCATCAATGCCTTAGAGTCAGTACAAAGGGACAAAGCAAAATGCCCACAGAATTTGAAAATTAAATCACCCTTCTGAGAGTAATATCAGCATGAATCAAACAGAGTGGTAAAAATTAGCTATCTACATAAGTAATTCCAAGAAAATGTGTGACTGAAAATATTTAGAAATACCCAAGTCCAATCAAAAGTGAACAGGGTATAGTTTCTGGGAGGTTGGATTAGAATGTGAATTAGGAAAGCTAAAACCTTGTCAATTTTGTTTACTTCTGGCTAAAGAAACTGTGTTAGCAGAACACTGTTAGATTAACCTGGGGGAGAAAGAGCAGGAGTTTAGCCTGCAAGATTTTGCCTGCCTTCTCGTAACACCGTCGGAGGATGAAACGGGCCACCCACATTCAGAGCAGTGCTGGGCAGGGGCATATATAGGGGCATCCTTATAAAAAAAAAAAAAGAGGCTCCAGCAGGCTCTCATGGCTTAGTGATGCTTCCCATGAAAACTGTCCTGGTGGGTGACACTATACTGACCAAATGATGCAAGTTTCCATTCTACTCAGTTATATTAATAGGTTCATTAGTTGGCATTCCTGTGTTTATGTCAGTCTCCTGGTCACTTGCTAAACGTAAGTAAATTTCCCCAAACCTCATTATTTCTGGACACACACACACAATTGGGATTTATAGAGCTGGAAAAGTCTACACCTTAACTATTAAATATTCTAGAAAGAGATGGACAATGGAGTCCCCAGCTCAGAAGAGGTCTGAACAAGATGTAGATTTGGAAGCAATTATCACAGAGTGGTCACTGAAGACATTAGAGCATGTGAGATCATCCAGATCCCACAGCATGTGGAAGGAGGAGAAAAGGACAGGGGACAGACGGCTGGGAATGAAATTTAGGTGTCCTGTAAGCTGTTAAATTCCTTGCCTTTAGCCAGGAACTAAAATATGTAGACAAAGACTAACCATCAAAGACTAACCATCAACTTCCCAGAGATTAGAGACAACACACAGGAGAGAATCCAACTAGATGACCGAGACAGCAGCTTTCAGCTCTGAAAATGAGCCAAAGACTTTTACTTCATCCAGTATTCCTCACAATCCGAGAAATTACTTTTTATCACCATTACAGAAAGACTAAAATTGTACCCATTTTTATTCTTTGGCTTTGTTAGCCAATGATGGGGAAATGTTTTAAAGAATTAAAGCCTCTTGTTTTCTGAAAGTGAAGGGAACTTGGTTTACCTGTACAGGAGACCACAGGCTCTAGAAAATAGGTTCTTACCCCATTTTCCCTTCTGTGGGACCTGTCATATGAAAATGCAGTTTTACCCAACCCCATGTTCCTACTTACTTCCCTCCCCTTCCTGCCACCTCTGCCTGACTGGGGCTATCCGTAATCTGTGGGTTTAAATCTTAAATGCTTTGCTACATTTCAGAAACGTACCTATAACTTTCACTAATATTTAAAATGTGCTGGTTTCTGTTTCCCTTTCTCCTCAATTCTAAAGACGGAGGCACAGGTATACACACAAATTTTATTTTTATTAACTCCAGAAATATTTGATTAAAACAAACTGTCATTTTTGTCGTAACAACACACCCAGTGTATTTGCAGACATGACTACTGGCAGTTCAACTTAATCTTAAAATATGGCACCCATCCCACTAAGTGGCACCTGGAACAGGTGTTAGAGGTATTTGACCCTTTTGAACCATAGGCGCCTTTTCTCCACTCCCAACCCTATGCCTTCCCCAACACTCTGCAAGCGTTCTTTTTCTTTTCCTGTTCTTGTCTTTCATTTCCTCTTGGTAGTGCCTATAAACTTTTATTACCACTAATGGCATTAAAGTTAACACAGCTGCTAAGCCCTGACCTAGAAATACAATGGATATAATCCTTTTTTTAAGTTTATTTATTTATTTTGAGAGAGAGACAGAGAGAGACAGAGAGAGAGAGAGAGAGACGGAGAACACAAGCAGGGGAGGGGCAGAGAGAGAGAGGGACAGAGGATCCAAAGTGGGCTGTGTGCTGACAGCAGAGAGCTTAAGCAGGGCTCGAACTCACAAATTATGAGATCATGACCTGAGCTGAAGTTGGACGCTTAACCAACTGAGCCACCCAGGTGCCCCACAATGGATATAATTCTAATGAACGTTTTGTTTGTCCTTCTAAAACAATTTAACTATGCTCTGTTTCGGTGGTCCAATCCACAAGACAGAAAGAATAAATGGCTGTGGGAAATAAACTTATGTGATAAAAACAAAAAACAAAACAAAACAAAAAACCTGGAGTGCTTCCTAGCTCCGGCTGTCTGATACAGACTATGTTTGCACAGTTTGGAATCATGATTTGCAGGTGCAGGTTTCTGAATGATCAGAAAAGGTGGGAGAGGGGCAAACTAGACTCCATGTTTCACACCATTTGAGGTTTAGAGTCACGCTAAGTTACTAAATATAGTAAGGGTCAGAGTAGAGAAGATGAAAAGAAAAAAATCAAGGCTAGAACCAGAACAAAAGGACTTTAGCACGGGGTATTACAGTTCTGGGAAATTTTTTCAGGTTCCATAAAACTTTATGGGAAAGGTAAATAATTAGGTTCCTACCACAATCTCCTCCCTTGAGTCAAGTGCTCTCGAAGCTTACAGTTTGATGCTGCAGTTCTCTTTATATGACACCTCCAGTGGCTCTAGGCATTCATCAGAGAAAAGGTGTTCAGTGCCTGGTTTCCTCCCCTTATCTCTCCGGCTATTGTTATCAATTGTTTCTGTTTAATTTCATAAAATGGAAGCAAGAGACAACGTATCAGCAGCAGTACACCTGCAGGCTGGGAGTGAGAAGCACAGCAGACGCGCTTCCCCTAGGCTGTGAGAGGCAACAGAAATCCTTCCTTACAAAAGCGCAGAGTGCTAGAGCTGGGCAAAATAAGTATTTAAAAAAACATGGCAAATAAAAAGCTATTTATTAAGACAAGTCCGTTTACCCTATCCATGCTCACGTCCCAACCCTAAAATAACCCAGGTTTTGGCTCTCTAAACAGTTTTTTAGATCTCTATGCTAGCATGTCCTCCTGCTGCTTGCTGGCCTGAAAAACTCCTACTCAGCCTTCAAGTGTAAGCTCACACATTACCACCTCCCTGGAAGGCTGCTCTGATTCTCCTGAATAGGTGCTCCTTTTCCTCAGATGCTCCTCCCACTGCTCCTTCATCACAGCAGCTGGGTGCTACTGCAATTATTTCCAGACCTGGGAGTGTGGCTCTCCAGTTGCCTGCCTGCTGTCTGAGGGGGCACAATGTCTATCACTGTATCTCCCGGTACATGACATGACATGTACCCCACAGATAACTCACAGAGTGAAAGAACTCCCTAGGTCTCAAGATGGAGGGACAACACCCATCCATCCAAGTCTCCCTTTTCCAATCCCACCTACTTTAGAACTTCATTATCTATCTCTGGGGCACCTGGGTGGCTCAGTTGGTTAAGTGTCCAACTCTTGACTTAAGCTCAGGTCAGGATCTCACTGTTCAGGGGATTGAGCCCTGCGTCGGGCTCTGGGCTGACAGTGCAGAGCCTGCTTGGGATTCTCTCTCTCTCCCTCTCTCTCTGCCCCTCCCCTGCTCATGCTGTCCCTCTCTCTCTCAAAATAAATAAATTTAAAAAAAAAGGACTTTACTATCTATCTCCTAGATTATTTAGTCTCTTCAAAACAAAAACACAAGTTTAAAAAGATATATGCGTGCTACATTTATTTCAGTATAATTTATGATAGCCAAGATATGGAAGCAACCTAAGTGTTCATCAACAGATGAATGGATAAAGATGATGTCATATATTTATACAATGGACTATTACTCAGCCATAAAAAAGGATGAGATCATGCCATTTGTAATATGGATGTACCTACAGGGCACTATGCTACATGAAATAAGTCAGATTCAGGAAGAGAAACACTATAAAATTTCATTCATATGTGGAATCTAAAAAACAAAACAAATGAATAAACAAAAAGCAGAATCGGGCCTATAAATTCAGGGAAGAAACTGATGGTTGCCAGACGGGGGGAAGGGAATTGGGCAAAATGGGTGAAGAGGAATAGAAGGTACAGGCTTCCAGTTATGGAATGAGTAAGTCATGAGGATGAAACACACAGCACGGGGAATAGAGATACTGTAATAGCATCGCATCATATGGTGACAGATGGTAGCTACACTTGTGGGGAGCATAACATATAGAGAGGCTGAATCACTATGTCGTACATCTGAAACTAACATGACATTGTGTTCACTGACACACAAATTTAAAAAAAATTAAATAAATAAAAATAGGTTAGTCTCCTCACTGGTCCCTCATTTCTGGTCCCTCTTCCCTTGAATCCATTCCAAATACACTATTGCCACTATAATGTTACTAAAGTCTGGCTTTAATTAAATGTACCAGGTTGAGCAGTTGATGATGCAGAGAATAAAAAGCTGAAAAACACCTGTTCTCTAAGCTCCATGGGCTCAAATCCAATAGGAGAAAGAAGTAAATAATTAACATATAATTTATCAGCTGTTATAGAGATATATCCAACTCATGCTAATCCCTCTACCTGGCCTTCCTTCACTCTTAAATAGCCAATTCATTTTTCACTTTATACAGGAAGACTTCCTAATCTCTCCAGCCAGAAGCAATCCCTCTTTCTTCTGCTCCCACAGTGCCCTGTCACTCACTTACCACTTTCTGCTTGAATTACAGTTATTTGTACCCATACATTATGTCTCTTACTGGATTGAACCTTTCTAAGTGGAAGTGCAATACATTTCACTCATCTCTATTTTGCCATGGTACCTACTACAGGGCACTGCAAATAGCTGATAAATGTTGAATTATGATGATTAACCTCACTAAAACATGAGTCTGTGATTCCTTTAGGATTTGCCAATATTAAGAACATCGATGGGTCAAACATATGTAATTCAGGACTGAAATTTTTCCACTCTAGCCACAAAAATAGAAAAAGTCTATTCTGTTTGGCTAGATAATAGTGGACATATGGAGAATATCCTCAACCAGATTTGAAAGATGTGTCCAAATGAAATGGATCTCTATTGTAAAAACAACAAAAGGCAATTCCCTAGTGCTATAAACCAGGTTACTAGCCTCTGCTGACAAAAAAAAAAAAAAAAAAAAAAAAAAAAAGTAGGAAGGGCAAACATGATGCAGTGTTTCCATACTGGGGCCAACTCAATGGGCAAGTCCTTCACTAAGAGAAGAAACTCACATTTTGGTCAAAATTAAATTTAATAAAACAGGATACTGGCACAAGATAAAATTTCAAAGATGGATCATTGAATAAGCTCTGAATACATGTAAGTTGAATACAAGTAGCTTATTCATTCTTTAAAGTTTACATACAATTTCCTACAATAGTAACACTATAAGATACCTCCTCAAGTCCTGGTTAGTATCTCCATTTCTTCAATTTCACTTTTGATATTATGTCCGTCCTCTCTCTACCCCATTCCTTCACCATGATTATTTTAATTAAATGCAACAGTTGTATGCAGGATGAGGCAGGCAGCAACTTGACCATCATTCACCTGAATCACAAGAATGGAGGACTTTTAACATTTAAAATGCAGAACTAAAATTCCAACTTCTCAGTTTTGACCAAAAAGGAAGCTCAAATCTCAAAACTATAACACCCTTTAAGAAAATGCCGTGCTGTAATGATAGTTATCTGCTCTTCATTTGCTTGAATGAAGTCAGAACATTTGATTATATAATTTATTCAGCATTAAAATTGCCGAGGGCGAGAGGGGCATCTCCTCAACTAATTGTGTACAGTCCTTAGGAAACTGCCCACAGCACCTTTTAATCTAAAGACCTGAGTCAAAGTTTGCCAGGAGGATTAAGAAAATGGGGGGGGGGGGAGGAATGCTTTAAGAAACTCTAAAACACAATACAAATATGAGATGTGACAAGCATTAGTCTTACAATAAGCTCTCTATAAGAGCAAGACCCCCTCTACAGAAAATCTGAATAGAGCTGAAGTATTTCTGTATACTCTTCCCGAAAGAATTTGTTTGACATGCAAAGCTGTAACTAATGACTTAAAAAGGGAAGAAGGGATGGGAAGAAAGAAAACTCAGGTGGGACTAGAAGAAGTAAATTAAATGGCAGGGGAGAAATTTTTTGAGATAAAATAAAGCAATACAAGAGAAAGTAAATTGGAACTTAGGGATCAATTTCTAACTCCATCACTTACTATCTACCCACATGACCCTGGAGTCACTTCACCTCCATAGACTCCAGTTTCCTCATGTGTAAGCAAAAATAATAACTCATAGGGTTGCTGCAGGGTTTAAATGAGATAATATTTACAAAAAACAGCATTATGTCTTGTACATAGTAAGTGATAAGCCAGTGATTACTGTTGTTGATAAAATTATTTTTAGACCCGTACACTGATTGGTGACATTCAAAAGGAGAAAAGAGCCAAGAATATGTCAGAAGGGAAGGTGACATACAGAAAGCTCGGTCTATAAATTCTTGCAGGGAGACCAAGTTTGAGAAACATGGGTTACACAAAGCATTTTTCATATTAAATGTACAGGTTACATACTTTGTCTCCAGGATGTCTGAAGTCTAGAGAGTCTAGAGTCTAGAGAGCTGAAGAGTCTAGAGAACTGTAGCCAAAATCTCAAAGTTATAAAAGCAGAATAGCAGTGACTGTATGGAGGGAGAGCAGGACAGCCCCCACCCTGCAGCCAAAAAAAAAAAAAAAAAAAAAAAAAAGTCCTTACTGATGTGTACAGAAGCCTTCTTCCAAACCTTCAATTGTTTTAACCTTTCCTAGACAGAATGAAGCTAGGCTCCACAGCAAAGGCACACCAACTCTACTGGTCAAAATTAGATAGTATTAACAACTGTGCACAGTCATTTAGGCTTCCGTTATCTTGCTCTTTATTCTGGGGAAGCTATTGTATTTGTGGTGGATTTTAGGTGTTTAATATTTTTAACTCCATCATATTCAGTAATTGCAAAAGCAGTGAAAGTGTTCCAAAATTAGGAAGCAGATACACAGACAGCAAATCACTGTAAAAGGTAAGAAAACAATGGATGCTGCCTGTGTAATGGGATCAAACTTATAGGCTGTGATATATGAAAAGTCTATACCTATGGAATCAATAAGAATTAGCAGAAGACAAGGAAAACAAAAAAGCCTGCATGGGTAGCCAGAGAAGTAACATCACTCTGGGTCGTCAACTGGTCTAGTGTTAATTCAAGAGAAGGCAAGGAGTTTGTGCAATAATTTAAAAGCTGAGCATAGTACAAGTACTATCATAAAACTGCCAAAGTTCGAGGCCTTTTCCAATTTACACAACATCAGTGTGAATGGTCAGCTCACTATATGACCTGTCACTGCTAAGGTCTTCCCTGAGGCCTGTACAGATCATCTAAGAGGGAGGCTTAGTAGATTTTCAATGTAGACAAAACTAGTCTATTAGGGGAAAAGATGGCCGAAACATTCTACCAGCAAGGAGGTGACAGAATATCTGGTTTCCCTTTGAGGGACTAACTCACATTCCTTTTTACTAAGAATAACCTTTCAAAGCCAAACCTGTACTTAGAGAAACTTGTAACTTTTTTTTTTTTTGGTAACAAAGCACAGTTGTCTTATAAGTATCTGCATGAAATTATGGACTGAAGATCCTAAAAATGTTGTCAATCAGGTAGTGATAAATGGAAATAATATGCCATCACTATTAATTAAGTGTACATATATGTATATATGTATGTATACGTATATGCATGTATATATACATGTGTGTACACACACACACACAGATTTGTTTTGCCATTTTTGTCTAATTGTAATAATATAAATAAATGAGCTTCTTTAAATCCTGGCTTTAGTTCTGCTACTTCTCCTATTAGGTTTTAAGCTCCTCAACTGTGAATTATCCTGCTGTGGAGGTTTTCTACAATCTACCCAGTTCAAACAAGGAGAGAACACTTACTATACTCAATCACAGAGAATATGCCTCTGGAACTCTATCAGGAGTTTGATCAATCAGGGTACAGACAAGGAATTAAAGTGTCTGCATTTTGGTAGACAGTACCCTACCACTTCCAAGATACATACTTTTTGTCCTAACCTTTAAATCCAACTGAGTTTATTGTGATCCCAATACATAGATAACCAATAACAAATGTGAACTATTCTTGACACTTCATTAATAAAATCATTTGGACTATTCATTCAACAAAGAAGCATTTCTTGAGTAGGCCTATGCTAGGCACCATGCATTTCTATGGCACCTTTTATTTTACAATCCCAAAGAGCTTTCAAAGTTGTCCTAACATAAAGTATCAGTGATCGAACATCTCTCATTTTATACATGTACAACATTCTAGTCAAAGCTGTGATTTGGGGCGCCTGGGTGGCTCCGTTGGTTAAGCGTCCAACTTCAGCTCAGGTCATGATCTCACGGTTCATGAGTTCGAGCCCCATATCAGACTCCATGCTGATGGCTCAGAGCCTGGAGCCTGCTTCAGATTCTGTGTCTCCCTCTCTCTCTCTGCCCTTCCCCTGCTTGCACTCGCTCGCTCTTTCTCTCTCTCTCTCAAAAATAAAATAAAACATTAAAAAACAAAACAAACAAAAAAACATGACTCATGGGGCACCTGGCTTACTCATTCGGTATAGCACGCAACTCTTGATCTCAGGGTTGAGTCTGAACCCCGCATTTTGTATAAAGATCACTTAAAAGTAAACTCTTAAGAACAAAACAAAAAACAAAAAAAAAAAAAACTGATTCAGGTGTACGAAATTGAGCTGTTGGGGCGCCTGGGTGGCTGAGTCAGTTGAGTGTCCGACTTCAGCTCAGGTCATGATCTTGTGGTTCAGGAGTTCGAGCCCCATGTCAGGCTCTGTGCTGACAGCTCAGAGCCTGGAGCCTGCTTCAGATTGTGTGTCTCCCTCTTTCTCTCTATCCCTCCCCAACTCATGCTCTGGCTCTCTCTCTCTCCAACATAAATGAAACATTAAAAATTTAAAAAAAGAAGATATTGAGCTGTTGGTGGAAATAAAAACTCAAGGGACTGAGACTATCAATCATTAACTAAACTCCAACGTCACAATTCTATCCGAAAATACTCAGTGCCAAGTGATTTTTTTAAATTATAAGCCAAAATATACAATGATTCAAACATTCCATTACGGAAAGGAGTTAAGATAGTTAGAATATCCCATTTCTAAATCTTTATGGGTATGCTACTAGCAATAAGTCAAATGTATCAAAAGTCCCACTCAGTGGTTACATTTAATTTGCACTAAGAGTAACTTTTTGAAATGGATTATCTAACATTCCAAAAATAACTTACTGACCTGAGTTTGCTTTATTTTGAAGCTCTTTCTAGAAAATTGAGCCCTAAATTTATGTGGCAGAGAAATGTATTTTCCTAAATCAATTTTTGAAACAGACCTGAGAAAGAACATCAAGAATGGAAGAGAAAATAAGGATCGTGATTAAGCACAGGGACACAGGTAGAAGCCAGAATTCTTGGCTTGGAACGCTTGTTCTATCATTTTCTAGTTAGCTGGTATTGGTAACTCAGTCACTCTGTCTGTGAAATGGAAAATATAAAAAATACCCACTCCATATGGTTGTTATAGGGATTAAACCCAGGTAAATTACTACATTTAAGGGTTTAGCAGCAATCAGCATCATATAATGTGTTTACTTATTATGATTATCATGACTAAATCATCCAAGTCATCTACATAAATGTCATTCCCTACTCAAAACCTCCCTTAATTGATCTAGTAGAATTTAATCCCTCCCTTCTAGGCTTCTCCACAAAATGCATCATGTATTACAGTTATTTGGGTAAATTTCCCTCCCATTAGATTACTTACATCTCTTTCAAGATAGAGACTACCACTCATCTGAATGCACCAGACAGCAAATATTGTTCACTGCTGTCCTTCTCTTCCCTCTCTCTAAAGGTTCTGAACAATCATACCCTGTCAATTACCAAGCTTTTACCTGGAGACAGGAGCTTTATGTAACCAATGCACTATGTACCGGTCTTACCTTGCCAGATATTCTCTAGAGACTTAAATAAAATTTTGCAGGGAGAGGGAAGGAAGAAAGAAGGACTCGTTTAATACACTTAAGTTGCTGACTAAGAGTATCTTTCTAAACTAATATATTTTTTAGAAATTTCTTATGCTTTAAAGCTTACTTGCATTATTTCATTCAAAAAAGCCCATGGTACTTTTAATATAAAAATACAGTAGCATAATTTCTGCATATGTCAAGTCTAACCTAATCATAACTTGCCCATCTGCTGATTTTAATGGAATCCTGTGGATGCTAGAAGACAATATGCTTGCTTGATTCACCCTACACTATTTATGTAAAATAAAATCATTTTAACATTGCATTGAGATGCAAATCTTTCTGGCTTTGATATGTGCCTTCTTTTTCCTCCTAAAAAACAGTGCCACACAGACACACACACACAAAACAAGCCTCCAACTTATTCCGGATCACTGGAAAGCACTTTGTAAAGTATTATCCAACTTCGCTTACACAATGACGTTGCCCTTACTTTGAGAGAACAGAAGTTTTCTGAAAACAAAGGCCTGAATTGAATGCATTGCTTCATTGCCATTTTCTACATATTTTCCTTTGTTTTTATAGTGTCCTACCTTTTGAAATAAATTTTTCAGTATAAAAACTGCCGAGGATACCTATTCATTTGCACAAATATTCCTAGTCTCTATTCTTTGACTCATTTTAAAACAAACTAAAAAACAGAAGGCTAAAAAAATTGTACCCATTTAAGGTGGCTTTTCTAAGTCTAATTTTTTTCATTCCTCAATGGTGGGTCCTTTCAAAGGAGTACAAAAACTACACCCAATTTACCTCTCATCCTAAACACATCACAGCCAAACAGGAAACATTATCAGCCATCTTAACCAGGAGAAAAATACAAAGCTAAGCCAGATCAAACCAACAGTGCTTTGATGAACCTATGCAATGAATAAACGTGATCACAAGTTAACATCATATTTTGGGCTAATTTCTCTTCCTCAAATAGTCACAATAGTGACTATTTCACATATAATACCTCTCAGCTACTGGGTAGAGTATAGTAAACTTACTTGTTTTATATATCCTGGGGCATACAAAGAACGGTCAAACACTAACAGGTTCCCAGTATGTTATATACATATGTGACTGAGACAAAAATCTGCACTAAGAAAAATTGGACTTAAACAATAATAGATTCTGCCTTAAAGTAGGGAGACCTGACAAGTTGAAGCCCCCACCCCATCCTCACCCTCTGAAAGGCAAGGTCTCCCTCCCACCTTACAACTAGGAGGCATATATTAAAACACGTAGAGTTGGTTCCTCACTTTAGCAGTAAGAAAGCTAATACTCAGGCCTTTTCTGAGCAGTTGGTTTCTATCAAAACTTATCACAACTTATGTGAAACAAACAAGAGCTTTGGTTCTGCATTTTACCAAGTGAGAACAGCATCACAGTTTTTGGACAAGCCACCATTTCCAGCACCTCCAGCTTTTCTCGCCCCCCCCCCCATTTCTTTTTATATCCTTCCTCCAAACTCGAGACCCGAAAAGTGATGCCACAAAACAAAAGCAGCATCACTAAACGGGAGGTCATCGGTTTTGAAAATGAAGTTTGTTCTTTTGCTGTCAACCTGATAACTTTTTAAAGATGAAACGTCTCCTACTCAATCGGGTATAGCCTTTCCTATTCCCATACCAAGCAACCACTCGTGTGTCCCCGACAGTAAAGAGGAAAAAAGGCAGTGGGAGAAAATGATGTTGAAAAGAAAGGTCTACGGTGCCAGGAGTAGGGACAGATTTTGAGACCGGTGTTGAACACTCCATGCTGCTGGGAGCTGGGCAGCTTTACTGTGTCGATCTCAGAAATGTTTAGCAATCTGACGCATCAGTTTTTAGGAATGGTACACAAGCAGCCCCCACAATTTGAGCCATGCCTAGAATCCCTCTTCTCGGTGACACCGGCTGGAGGGCACCGGACGGACGAGCAGGGGGTACCAGGAAAGGTTCCGCGACATTTGTTATTGTTTATGAAGCCCAGGCAGGGACTGGGATCGGGGAGCTCGGGGGCCGAGCAGTGGAAGGGGAGAAGAGCAGAGAAGCACAAAGATTCCTCCTCGGGCTCGGGGCTACCCCTCCGGACACACGGAGTTAGTATCACCTCGGGGAACAAGAGGGCCAAGGCCGTAGCTGGAGCTTCACTGGAGACACTGCCAGCCCCGACATTAGCCCGGCTGTCCCTGAACCCCCAAAGACACATAAGATCTCCTCCTGCCCCTACTCGCAGAGTTGGGGCCGGCGCGGCGAGCGGGGCCCCCAGCCGCTGCCGCTGCGCGCCGCATCTGCGTACTCACCTGCGTCCGATCGCGCCCGCGGCCGGCTCAGCCTCCGCAAGGACCGCAGCCGGCCCGGGACCCGTCCGCTCCCTTTGGCCCGCTCCGCCCTCGCCCCGCCCCCGGGAGGTGGAACCCGCGGCCGCGCCGGAATCTCGGGGCGGCCTTCCTGAACTCTCGCGAGCCCTCCCTCCTCGGCCTCTCGGTGGCTGGGCCGGTCCGACTGGGCCCTGACGTCATACGCGCCATAGCCGGAAGTAGCCTTCTGTCGTCAACGCTGGCTCCTCTGCCCCACCCACTTACGCCTGGTGAATTCCTGACGGCCCCGGGGGAGTTGGCTGCACTGTCACTACTTCCCTCACTCATCAACCTCACCTTACATCCCTCTTCTATTACCATAGCTGGTTCAGGCCTCTTATGAGAGTGCCCAGTGTGTTGACACGTTAGTCACGTGTCCTAAATGACAGGTTTTTACTCAGTACTTACCAGTGTAATGCAAAGAATGTTAGAAATGGAGAGGAGTAGAGAGATAATCCCCAGAAATCCACGCAATTTGTAGATTAGGAAGAGGTGATAATCGACAAAGATGGATTGGCTGACCAAGTTGCTTAGTCACTATCTGTGGGATCTAGAAGCCACCCAGGTTCCTTGACCCTTTTCCATCTCATCATGACTCCACTGCAAAGACTTGAAAGGGATTCAAATTTAGAAAAGCCACAAAAAACTGGGAGGCATACACGAAAAACTTGCTTAGGTTACGTTGGAAAATCTAAAATAAATGACAGTACTGGGCTGCTTTATGTAGGATCAGAGAACCAAGAGGAAAACACCTGCAGCATGACTCAAAAGAGGTGGCTTTCTGAAGATGCTGCGTTTGTCTTTGGGGAGAAAAGTTGCTGGGCAAACCAAGTAAGAGAATCGTTCCCAATTACTGTTGACAAAGTTATCTTTGATCTGCATATTGGAGGCATTATCAAATATCCTTGGCTTTTAGAGACTACTAAGGCAATATATGAAGCTGCTACTGTGCTGGCAGAAAATATAATTATCTTTAATTTCACCAAGAGCAAGTGATAGATGGAAAAGACTTAGGGAAGCCTCACGACATCACTTCTTTCTTACACTCTGCTCTGTGCTTTTCTCATACATTGCTTGGTAACAGAAAAAGCACTACCTTTGGTAATTAGTGTATTCTTGAGGAAATCATTTCCACCTCTATCATATGGTCCTTTTGAGGCTCAAATGACAATTGCCATGTGCAAGTATAAGGACATTTCATTGTGATCAAACATGCTTGACAGAGGCCTATACACCTCTATCCCTCCACCACACTCACATATATTAATTCAAATGAGTAGAATGGAGAACAGTTATGGAATGTTCTATAGCAAATTTATAATTTCAAATATGCCATTTTTTTCATACCACTAGTGTAATATGGACTAGTCTAGGGTATCAGAAGAGGATAATATGAAGACTAAAACTTAAACCTCCAGTTTTTAAACTGATGCTGTTCTAAACAAATTCCTGCAGAAAGTTATTGAAGATGCCTGAACTAAAATAAATTAAACCCATGCACCCTTCTGGAAGCTTGGTGAAATCTAAGGATCATTTTCAGAATATTGTCCTTAAATGCATAAAATAAACTACCTAGGGCTACAAAGGAAATTGGTTTTATTAACAGACAGTTATCAAAATACTAAGAAGTGAATTTGTGATACAGTTATGTGGTAGGCAGCTTCCAAGATGACTCCCAGTAATCCTCATTTCCAGTATTCTTGTCTTGTGCAACCCCTCCTCTTAAGTGTGGACCTGGTGACTTGGTTCTGTAAAAGAAAATACATCAAAACTGATGCGATGTCACTTCTCATGGTAAAGTTATAAAAAGAATCTGGCTTCCATCTTGCTATCCCCTCTTGTTCTCTCCCTTGCTCACTCTGGTGGAACCCAGTTTGCTACGCTGCAACCTACTTTATGTAGAGATTCACTTAGCAGGGAACTGAGAGAGGTCTCCAGTCAGCAGCCACCAATGGATCGAGGCACTCAGTCTAACAGCCTGCAAAAAACTGCCAACAACCTGAGATGACTGGAGCCCTAGCTGACACCTTGACTGCAGCCTGGGAAATGACTCTGAGCCACAGATGCAGCTAAACCAGGCTGGATTCCCGGCCCACAGAGACAGTGAAATTATAAATATTTGTTATGTAAGCCACTAATTTGGGGGGTAATTTATTACACAGCCATAGATAACAGTTACATATCTGTATCTTTATTAATACATTAAAAAACAAGATAAGACCTACAGTAATTTTGCAGGAATGATGCACATTATTTAAACAACATTTTAGATATCTGCAACAACTCAATGAGGTAGAAAATATGCGTGATTTCTCTTGGGGTGAAGTCACAGGTTGCTAATATTACAGGGGTTTGCTTGCTGACTACATTCATAATGGGAGAAATGCTACTTTACAGTTAGGCTTTAGTGAAAAAATATATAAATATACATATATGCTAAAATATAAGTATGTGTATGTATATGTATGTGTGTGTATATCTATCTATCTATCTATCTATATATCTATATATATGTATATAATGGATATATTTACTTTTTCATCAAGTTTTATATACCCAGATTAAGAACTCATGGCCTAAATAACAGATTATTTATAGGGCCTTACAAAATTTTATTCATCGACTCTCTCAGACATTAGAATTAAAGTTCAGGTAATAAACGCAGTTAATAGATATAGACCATGACCATTGCTAACTTTATTAACCTACCATTGAACATGGATTTTTATCCTCATTCACTTATTCCCTCTTCTCCAAATCTAGGCTAAATGTAGATAGACAAGCTAACATTGTAGGCCAGAAAGTGAGAAAAATTGTGGTTGAAAACCTCTACAGCTCTCAGAATTCATCGGGTTTTTGTTTTCAGCATGTAAGCTGAAAATGTAAGCTCCTTGACCAAAGTGACTCTTTAGTATTACTTTTACTCTCCTAGGCCTACCTCATAGTATGTAGCCAATGAATGCCAAATGACTGCAGTAAATAATAGTAGAAGGAAACTGTACTTTTTTTTTGAGGGGGGGAAGGGGCAGAGGGAGAAGGAAAGAGACAATCTAAGCAGGCTCCACGGTGCCTGATGCAGGGTTCCATGCAGGGCTTGATCTCATGACCGTGAGATCATGATCTGAACTGAAATCAAGAATCAGACGCTTAACCGACTGAGTCAGGTGCCCCTAGAAGGAAACTATTAATACAACCTTTCCACTGGGTGAATAAAGCTGCTTTTCTATATATGAGGCTTTGCAATTGTGGGACATGGCCAAAGCAGTATTTGGAGGATAATTTATTGCTTTAAATGCACTTAACAGAATATACAAAAATGTAAAAAACAAATAAACCAAGCTCTTAACTCAGGAAACTTGAAAAAGAAAAGAAATCTAAAGAAAGTAGAAGGATGTAAAGATTAGTGCAGAATCCTTTCCAGGGGTCCCTGGCCCTTATGTGCACCAAGTATGATAGATCAAAATATAACCAATCCTGCACATAATTCTATTTTTCAAATGGTTGTAAATTCTATTATGATTAACAAATTCAAATACATTTCTGGGGTACCTGGGTGGCTCAATCAATTAAGCGTCCAACTCTTGATTTCGGTTTAGGTTATGATCTCAGGATTCAGGAGATCAAGCCCTGCAGAGCCTGCTTGGGATTCACTCTTTCTTTCTCTCTCTGCCCCTCCCCTGCTCTCACTCTATTTTAGAATTAATAAAATAGGGGGTACCTGGGTGGCTCAGTCAGTTAAGCGTCCAACTTCAGTTCAGGTCATCATCTCACAGTTTATGGGCTCAGGTCCCACATCGGACTCTGTGCTGACAGCTCAGAGCCTGGAGCCTGCTTTGGATTCTGTGTCTCCCTCTTTCTCTATTCCTCCCCCACTCACACTCTCTTTCTCTCAAAAATAAACATTAAAATTTTTTTTAATAAAATAAAACATTTAAAAAACAAATACCGTTCTAGAATATAAATATAAATATAAAATATTAATGCAATAAGGAATTTTTTTTAAAGACTGAACTTGACTTATAACAACCAAAAGGTGATTCTTTGAAGAGTCAAGGAAGTAGGAAAAACTTTGGCGAGACTAATTCAGGAACAAAAAGAAAAGACACAAATAGTAAGAATGATAATGGAGATGTAGCTGCAGGTATGGAGATTTTTTAAAGCATGAAAAATATAATTAAAAAACAGGGGGGGGCGGCTGGGTGGCTCAATCAGTTGAGCATCCCACTCCGGCTCAGGTCATGATGTAGCAATTTGTGAGTTCAAGGTCCACGTCACAGCCTGGAGCCTACAGCCAGCTTCAGATTCTGTCTCTCTCTCTCTCAAAAATAAATACACATTAAAAAAAAGTTTTTTTTTAAAGAGAGAGAGACTATTATTAAGACAAGCTGGTTGAACACTCCTCTCTGTGTGAATAAAAGAGTAATGTAAATTCCTGATTTGCTCCATATTTAGACTAACAAGTAACTAACATTTACTGAGCTGTTTCTGTGTGCCACGCATTGTGCTCTTTGCTTGCACTATCTCATTTAATCCTTACAATAAGCTTGTGAGTTAGGTATTATTATCCCCAGTTTACAGATGATAAAACTTAGGCTCAAGAGCTGTAGTGACTTACCTCGGGGCACACTAGATAGTGAATAACAAAGCCAGCCTCCTAGATTCCAGTGACAAAAGCACTCCTGAGCAAAAGCAAAAACAAGAAATCTGGAGACAGAGAAACTTGTTTTAGGTCACTGGCCTACTTACAACATGCTCAGTGAATGTTAGCTATTGCTGTGATGATAATCCCCATATTTTAAATTGGTTTAAGACTAACACCTCAAACATACCAGAGTTAAGGGCAGAAATTCACTTTCAAGGATGTTTATCCCAGCATTATTTATTCACAACTGTGAAAAGCTGGAATTAACCTCGATGTCTAAAAGTAGGTACCAGTGCAATAAATTACTGTGGATCCATACAGTATAATAGCCTGTATGTGTTATAAATCATATGTAGATAAATGACATGAGAAGATGTTCAGAATATTTTGTCAGGTTTGAGAATTCTTTTAAAGCACGTTGCCAAGACTGTAATATCATTAGTATGAAAATTATTTGAAAAATAATATATGTATATATTTATATCTTCATAATATGCATATGTATATTTCAAGACTGAAATGAAAGACACAAAATAAAAGTTTTCTCTTAATGTGATTATGAAAAAAATTATGTATAATGTTATGCCAGTAGATTAAAAAATTTTTTTTCTAAGGAGAGAGAGAGAGAGAGAATAGGTGTTTTCCAGTCCTCCTGGAAGGCTGTCCTGATGGAAATCTATTAGTTTTTTTTACTATGGAAAAAATGGAAAGTTTATGGAATAATGCCTTTCCAGTTTGACCCTAAGAGTGTTTGATTCCTGGCTCCTCTTGTCATTGTCAGGACTTTCAAAGGAGCTCTAGTTCAGCCAGGCTAAATGCAACTGAGTTTCTTTGAAAATATAGGCTCTGTTCTGTAAGCTTCAGGGGTCTTTCCCTGGACCATTTAATCACACGCATGACAATCCATTCAGGTTTGCCAACCTGCTTGGCAAACTATTTATCACAGAGGGTCTAAAGCATTCCAAGATTTGGGCTATGTCTCCCATAAAGTGAAAAGCACCTATGTAAATCAGATGCCTAAAGAAAAGCATTAAGGAAAAGTGAAAAATACATTATGTTTAACCATCTCTTTGCATTATGTTTATTGCTCTGCAAAGTGTAATAAAGAACCAAATGGGACTGGATGCCAAGGACCTTGTTCTGTTACTCACTGTATGTCCCAGCACGAATCAAAAAAGTTACCTGAAATCCTATTCCTGCATCTGCAAAATGAAGAATATCAACTCAATAGTTGGTCAAGAGATGAAATATAATTATGTATGGTAAAGGCACTTTGAGAACTATAAAATCCCATTGCCATAATGGAAAGAATACTAGTTTGAAGATAGGAATATCTCAAAACCAATAGCTACTTCTTAGGATCACTGTGAGGATGAAGTGAAATTAAATGAGATAAATTAAGCACCAAGTGTAGGACCCAGAACATAACCACATTCAGTTCAAGTGAACTATCATCATTTCCATTAATAATAATATTTAGTGAGGGGCGCCTGGGTGGCTCATTCAGTTGAGTGTCCACTTTGGCTCAGGTCATGATCTCCCGGTTTGTGGGTTTGAGCCCCATGTGGAGCTCTGTGCTGATGGCACAGAGACTGGAGCCTGCTTCAGATTCTGTGTCTCCCTCTCTCTCTGCCCTTCCCCAAAAGTAAATAAACGTTAAAAAAATTTTAAGTAATAATATTTAGTGATATAACAAAAACATATGTTTTAGAATGGAACCCGCTTTTATCTTGTCACTACGAGTCAAATGGATTCTCTTCATTTAAGGAACAGTTTCGCTGATGTTTACATCCATGAAGAGCGAGAAAGTCTCTGTCAGACCTTTCTTGCTTTGATTTTTTTCTTTCTATGGATTTTTTTTTTTTTACAAATTCCTGATCCTAACAGAGATAAAGATACAGTGGATTTTCCATCTGTGAAATAGGAAATATAGCGCATGAGTAAGATGTGGCTAAGTGATGCAGTAACAGACAATCACAGAATTGTAGTGGCTTCAAATGGTGAGGATTTATTTATCGCTTATGCTTTATGTCCTTTGTAAGTCATCAGTAAGGTTTTGCTCATTAGAGTCACTCAGGATTCCAGGCCAGTGGACCAGCCATCATCTTAAACATGGCTAGTCTTCATGCCAGAAGGAAGGAAGATTGGAGGGTCTCACATAGAGACTTCTTCTTGCAACCCACTGGCCAGAAGTAGTTGCATGATTCTATGCAAATAAAAGGGAGCCAGGATAGAATCTTTTGATAATCCAGGAAAGAGAGAAAACCAGAAATATTTGGCAATTGTACTAATGACTAACACATTCTGTATACTGTACATGTGAAATTGCATTGTGTATGTGAAAACCACTGTCCAAATGCTATTATAGGATGCCCTTTCTTCACCTCTTAAAGAAAAACTGACAGTTAAGCTCCTTACAAAAGAAAAGTGCAAGGCACTATGATATTTTGTGATGATATATACTACATTAGATATAGTTTAAAGATTTTTAAAGCTCAAGTTAAAAAGAAAAAAGAAATTTCTGTGTGGTGTCTTGAGTTTCCTAAAAATGATCTTCATCGATATTAGAAATTCACTAACATTATAATTCAATTTTAAAAAGTCTTTTTCTTTTTAAAACTGAAAAATTGTGTTTTTTTCTTAAATGTTGCTGTCTTCCCCCACTCCTAATTTTGAAAAATTTCATTTTTTCAAGTAAGAAAAAGAAGCCACCACCAAAGACTGTTTTTCGTCATAATAGTCTAATTCAACTTATGAAAACCCATTGATGTTTAATGTAGGCAGCCCAAGAAAAGCTGAAATAATATGAATACATTCTAGAAGATTATTATAGTCACTTTGTTGTAGAGCATCTATTCATAGCCTGTGATTCTAGTACTTAAAGTTATTGTACTTTAAAAAGCAATTACTTTCCAGTTTTAAAAAGAATTTTAATGATACCACTCCTATTTTTAACTGTAAGTCATATGTACATAGTATAGGAATTGGAGTTCCTATACTTTTTTGTTTTTGCCTCTATATTAGCCATTTAATATGGAATATATAAAACAAAATTTATTTCTTTAAAAATAATTATGACTCTGCTTCACAGTCTGTTTGAATTTTAGCATTAGCTCTTTCAAGATGGTGTGGGGTCTCAGAAAAATCTATAAACTGAAAGGTTTTAGTGGGACTTTCTTTTTTATACCTTCCATCTTTTGGGGTGGGGATTTCTTTCCCTTTCTTATAGCCTATTCAGTGACTCTAAGTACAAGTTGTACTCCTTCAATTATCTACTTTATTTTTTTATTTTTATTTTTTAATGTTGAAATTTCTAGGACTGGAGAAACAGTCCAGATAGAGAATGTCTCTGACTCAAACCCCAATCGTGGCCTGGATGCTAGTAGATGTTCCTACTATGGGCTGAACCTGAGGGAAAGTCAGACGTGGTACAACTAGCAGACCTATTTTCCATGGTCTGAAGTAAACTGTCCATGCCCAGAGGCAGAGAATAGGACAGACCAAATGGGCAAGTGGGGCAGAGGGTGTCTACTGAGTCACACTGCATGTTGGAAGGAGGACCACATTTAGGGTCCATATCTGGACTAAAGACTGATTCCTTAGCCTAGTGGTCTTGGGCACATTTCTTAAACTCTCTAAACCTCAATGAACTCATCAATAATAGGGATAACTTAGAAGATTTAGGAGGTCCTCATTATCAGAGTTGTTTCCAAAAAAAATTAAGATATTGGAAGGAGAGCCAGTATTTTATAGTAAATATAGAAAAAAAATTTATTATGTGTACTTTACTACAACAGAAAAAATTTTTAATTAGGTTAAAATTACAGCTACACAGTACTTAGACTGAGCAAAGGCTGAACCACATTAGGGATTTTGTTAGTGTCATTTTTCTTTTTTTTCATTTTTTTAAATTTATATCCAAGTTAGTTAGCATAGAGTGCAATAATGATTTCAAGAGTAGATTCCTTAATGCCCCTTACCAATTTAGCCCATCCCCCCTCCCACAATCCGTCCAGTAACCCTCTGTTTGTTCTCCATATTTAACAATCTCTAATGTTTTTGTCTCCATCCCTGTTTTTATATTATTTTGCTTCCCTTCCCTTATGTTCATCTGTTTTGTATCTTAAAGCCCTCATATAAGTGAAGTCATATGATATTTGTCTTTCTCTGACTAATTGCGATTAGCATGATACCCTCTAGTTCCATCCACATAGTTGCAAATGGTAAGATTTCATTCTTTTTGATTGATGAGTAATACTCCATTGTATGTATATACCACATCTTCTTTATCCATTCATCTGTCGATGGACATTTGGGCTCTTTCCATACTTTGGCTTACTGTTGATAGTGTTTATGTTAATAAACATTGGGGTGCATGTGTCCCTTCGAAACAGCATCACTATATCCCTTGGATAAATACCTAGTAGTGCAATTTGCTGGGTCATAGAGTAGTTCTATTTTTAATTTTTTAAGGAAGCTCCATACTGTTTTCCAGAGTGGCTGCACCAGTTTGCATTCCCACCAGCAGTGCAAAAGAGATCCTTTTTCTCCGCATCCTTGCCAGCATCTGTTGTTGCCTGACTTGTTGATTTTGTTAGTGTCATTTTTCTGACACACATGTATGGTATTATGGATTGACAACCCTCAGTCTATATTGGACATTACTTCATAATCATATAGACAGGGTCACTCTGGAAAAAAATATCTGTTTTCTGACATCCTTTGATGTTCACATTTTTCTATTTAAACCATTGTTTTCAACAGTTTCCACTATGTTAAAGCAGTTAAAACAATTGAAATGGAATTGAACATTTTACACTTTTACACTTATTGCCAAATGGCTATCCAGAGATTGTACTAATTTCCACTATAACCCTTACTGGCAAATTCCCACTTCCCCACATGCTTGGTCATGCTAGGCCTTATCCATATTTTTTACTCATGCCCATGAAAGATTAAGACCTTGACATAATATTTGAGATAGATCCTAGTGTTAAACAGAAGGGAAGTTTGTGTGGAGACTCATTTTGTAACAGATCAATTGGCTAGTAATTATTTTAATGTTTCAATGACTTTTGCTTCTTCAAACAGTCTTATACCACTGGGGATTCGGGGAATGAATACCTGGATAAGAAAGACCCTCTCCTCCATCTGATAGAGTTGTGAAAGCTAAGCTAACTTAGAAAAGGTATGTAAAGTGACAGCTACTTCACAGGCACGCCATCCAAGTTCCTCTTCTTCCTTTCAGCTCTGGGGCTACAGCTGAGGTCAAGACTGTAGGGAAGTAAGTCACAAATTCTGTGGCTTATTTGAACAAAGAATTCAAGTAGGGTCAGGGCAGATAAGATCATTAGTAGTGTCGGTTGTTGCTCTGTTGTTGGTTGTCTTGTTGCTGAGTAGTTCTATAAATCTACAGATAGGGATTGTGGGGGAGAAGTTACTGGATCTACCTCTCATTCTGTTACATTCTCCAATCACCCTGTGAATCAGGTTGTTGTTTTCAGAGGCTTACCGCATACATTTTATGCTGATTTGGTTTCCTGGAGGAAGTAACCCAAATAGGGCTTTCAAAAAATTGATTTTTTTTTTT